>CM062807.1:419777097-420526005 GCA_031772625.1 Pinus tabuliformis
TGTTGTTGGAGAGGGTTTGGTTTCAAAACCCATGGACTCCCAATTTTACTTTAATATGGTTTTAAAGCCCAATGTTGGTTTCAATATATGTTTCAACCCATATGTTGAAAATAACAACAAGAAATGATAAAAATAGAATGCATAAATTCCAATTTTAATTTGTCGTTGAATTAAAATTGTGAATTAAAATCGAATTTAGTCTCACCAAGTGCTTGGAAATAATTAATTAATTCATTATGGATTAATTAGTTGGAGAAATTCAAGTTAGAAGTCTTTCTGAAGTCATGCAAGAGTTATCCCTTAAATTAAGAGATTCCCTTAATTAAGGATATATGATTAGATATGTAATTAGTTAGCTCAGTTTACTGAGTTAAGTCCAGTTAAATTAGTTCCAAATTATTTGAGGAACTAATTGTGAGTTATCAGTCAGTTCATGCATGCATGTACTCAACTAGTGTACTCCTGATAACTGAAGATTCCCTCATCAGAAACTCATGCATGTCTATTATGAAAAAGACCCAGTTGAGCTAAATGTCAAGGATAGTGTACTATCAGTTGCATGTGTTTTCCTATAAAGGAAACTAATGCATGCAGTCAAGGCAAGGTTCTTGGAGGATTGTGCATTTTTATAGTGTGTAAGAGTAGTGTTCCACTTGGTTGAAGTTGAATCATACCATAGGAACATTGCAAGGAAATAGGAGCTTGGAGGGCAGAGAGAAGGCTTGTGAAAAGCCTGGATTACCTGTGAGCATCTGTGAGGATTGTACTGAGAGCTAGCTAGCTGTGAGAGCTAAGGATTTGTATAATTCCTATGTATTTCCACCTTGTATGATAATACAGATAGTGGTGTTTTTAGCTGAGGCTTTCCCCTGAGTATTTTCATGTGTATTGTGCATTGAATCTTCTTCTTCTGGTTATATGTGTTCAGCTCGATCTTGCTCGATCTTTAAGCTTCCACAAATTGATAGTAGAAGTAGGTTATAGTATTCTGCTTTGGTTATATTGCATTATCGGTTTAATCTACAATCCGATTTTCTACATAGGTCTTAGAGCGATATTTGTAGAGAATTTGTAGAATTTCTACATTGTATCAGAGCAAAGCTTATTGGAGCTGTGAATAGTATATGAAGAAGAGAATTAAAAGTTTGAAGTTCGGGGTTGCAGGTGCAAATCGAATTCATATCATACTTCAAGGTTGGCTAATGGTGTTTTATGGCTTGAGACTCAAGTATGCCTTGGAAGGCAGCTTGAATTACATAGCATGGAAAGATCACATGCAGGTTGTATTAGAAGACAATGGCTTGAAAGATTTCATTGATAAAAAAATCCCAAATATAGCTTCAACTAATGCACAAGAGTTGGCTGAGTGGAAGAAGTGTGTGGTGAAGGCGAGATAGATCATCCTTGAGGGAGTTCAAGACCATGTTTCTGGAGTCTCCATAGGAAGGATATTCCATTTTCAATGTGGAAGACATTGAAGGACCTCTACCAGAACAGAAGCGACCAGAGGAAATTGGTGCTCAAGGATAAGCTTTGAAGAATCAAGATGGAGAAGGGTGATACTATTTCCACATATCTGAACAAGCTCACCACTTGCAGAGCTGAGCTCAACAATGTGGGAATGACTATTGCCAACGATGATATGATGAGCTTCGCTCTCCTTGGCCTTCCAAAGAGTTGGAATAGTTACCAGGACTCTATGAATGGAAGGGAGAAACTACCGGTTTGGGAATGACTGTGGTAAAATTTCATGCAGGAGGAGATTAGGAGGAGTGAACAAGATGGTTCTTCATCCAAGGATGATGATGAAGAAAATCCAGCGTTAGCAAGTAAGGCAAGGAAAGGGAAGGGGAAATCTTCCCATTCCAAATCGAATTCTTCTCATGGAGGGAAGAAGAGTGACAAGTTTAAATTGAGATTCTTTAATTGTCATGAAATGGGACATTATATGACCAATTTCCCATCGAAGAAGTCCAAGAAGGATCCTTGGAAGGATCGAAAGGTGAGGCATTAGCGTCTCAGTTCGAAATGAACTTTACCCTCATCGCATGCATGGTGTTATTGATGATTGGTTGTGTTTTGGTATCTTGACAGTGGAGCCTCATTCCACATGACCGGTGATAAAAAATTATTTAATTCCTTGGAGGAGAATGACCTCAAGATGTGCATAGAGATGGGTGACGGCAGAAGGTATAGTGTTTCAGGAGTGGGAACGGTTACTTTTCAGAGGGAGCATGGACCTCCTATCACCTTGACAGGTGTGAAGTATGTGTTGTTGGGTAGTAGATCCCCCCACAACATGTTTTGGGGCTTAAAGCCTGAGTTTCAGTCAATGTAATGTAAAGACTCTGTGAAGTACAGGCGCAGAGTGCGAAAGTCTAGGATAAGTCATAGGGTTGTCCGCCCTAAAAATTGTAAAATAATGTAAAGCTATGTTGGCCTACCCATGGTCCGCGGACCATGGGATTGTATAAATAGAGCGAGGCTCTAAGTGTAAAAGTAGTTTTTCGAAAAGAAAGTAATAAATAGATGCAAAAGCATGGTTAGAGGATAGAAGTGGATCTGAAGGGTATTGAGTCGTAGTAGTAGGAAGAGGATCTACAGCTGAGTGCGCAGAGGCCTAGTAGCGTCTGCAGCTGAGTGCGCAGACCCCTACAGCTGAGTGCGTAGGGCAGAGTCAGGTTTGTATTGAACTGATCTTGAAAAGGATTATTAATAAAGATAAGTTTGATTCGGCATATTGTGCAACTATTTCGTGGATCTGTATTTGATGTTATGCATTAATTGTATCTACTTATGTATATGCATGCACTTGTTAAACATTGGTATGACTTCTTATGTATGAAAATCTTCTAAGCATTTAATGAACAGAACCTAATTAAGGAAGACTTGGGTAATTAACACTGGTCGTGGTGCGGCTAGTTTTGCGCAAAGCACGCAAGGGACTCATTGGTGCACGTAGCCTAGTAAGCGTGAAGGTTGAAGTGTGTCCCTATTGCCCCATATAAGACATCCCCAGGGTGCAAAAACCTGGTTCCAACACCCTCCCATATCACTTTGGGTGAGACCTCAGTCCGCGCTCCATGAACTATTGCTGAAAGGGCCAGTAGTACCGGTATTTTCTTGGATAAATCACTATGAACCTGGGTCAAGCCCCATGCAACCAACAAATGGTTCCGTTGCCAGGACTAGGATTTTCTTAAGGGATGTCTGATGTAGTGCCACTGGAATCCAGCAAAGAAGGAAATTGCAGAGTGGTGGGACAAGAAGATTCACTAGTTAGTGACACAGGAAAATAGAACCCCGCAAGTATCTGAGAAAAAGTGGCTAGATCGCTACGTGTATATGGAAATCCATGAGATTTTTTTTGCATCATTTCCTTTTGAACTATATGAGTGGATCACGAGGTTAGCTGAAAAATAGGGAAGGTGTAGGCTCGACCAACCGATAGTGTGGTCTCCAGAATTAGTACGTAGACTAGAGGTATTAGAAGATAAGATCGTGCAGGTTCTGGACCATTGGCTTGAGTGGATAATAGGGGGATTTACCACTGAGTTTGCGGTGGACATGACCGTGAGTTAAAGTGAAGTAGAATGACGCTTCCTCAAAGGACCGAGGTAAGTACATTAAGTCTTTAAATACTTGAATTAAGATGCTATTGTGTGAAAAGAGGGTCATGCGAATACAACAATGTTTGGGACAACGTGGAGCGGAAAGATATACAAAAGTAGCAAAGAATTAGGAAACAGTCCCTTAATTTCACCTTCACAAGAGAGCAAGGAAGAGCTCGCTAAGGTCTCTCTAAGAAGTGTGGTTAGTTTGATAAGGTAGTGCATTCTGCAGTTACCACCTCCACCCACGCTCCATTCACTTCACCTTCCTCACCTCCATCTCCACTCACTCCACTTCCACCACCTCCACAGTTCAATATGGCAAGCGCGATCAAACTGCCAGTATTCAGAGGGGTAGGGAATGAATATCTAGACCAATTCTGGTTCGTGGTAAGAGTAGTATGGGAAGCGCAAGGTGTCACAGATGAAAATATTAAGAAGGCTACATTATTGAGCACACTGCAAGATCGCACATTGACATGGTATATCAAGCACTCTAATGGCCACCCAAACATAGGGATAGAAGAGATCTAGAATGTGTTGAACAAAGAATTTAGCCAGCCGAAATCGGAGACACAGTCAATCATCGGGTTTAAAGAGATCGTGATGCTTCTAGGCTAGATCCCCTGGGATCTGGACTAAAGGTTGAAGAGTACGATCTGCGAGGCCAATATGATCTAACAGATGCACAACATCGTGCATGGTTCATGGCATCTCTGACACCGCACTTGAGGACGATGCTGTCACAATAGAAAATTTTCACCCAGGCTGAAGAATAGGAGATAGCGATGAGGTTGCATGAGACCCCGATACAACACCCTGGGTTGGGAGTTCAACAAATCCATGTGTAGCTGCAGAATCTATGCCTGGAAATGCAAAGTTTGAAGCAGGATAGGGCACTGTGGCCAGAGGTGCGCGAGGAAGCATGGTGCATAAAATGAAAAGGCCAAGGCCATGACAAGGATCACTATCTAGTGTTCACAAACTACTTGGCAGGAGGGGGCCAATGCCATTGATACCAGAGGCACAAGCAGGGTTGAGTGTGACACCCATGTTATGGTGCGCGATCTGTCAGATAAGAGGGAAACACATGATGGATAATTGTCATTTGTTGCAAAAGTATACATTGACACCCCAACGACTGTTTTGAAATTTCTGTAGGTCAGTAGGCCACGATGAGCGCACTTGTCACAGCTACGAGCTAACGATGGATTGGACCCCAGCCTATAGGATGCAGATAGAAATGCGATCCCTCGACCTAATTGTAGGGATGGCACGCGCTGGATTTCAAGTACGAGGTTGAGGACGAGGAGGAATGGGACCAAGAAGGGGCCGCAGACAGTTAATTTGTTACAATTGCGGAGGACTAAGGCACTATGCCTGCGATTGTACCAACCCGACAAGGATATCATGTTCGTACTGTGCTTAGTTTGATCATGAAACAATAGATTTTCCTACCTTGATCACACAGATGCGTGAAAAAGGGGTATTCCAGCCTCCTCCGACTCGAAATATACAAATGATGAGGTTTGAACCATGCGAAGAAGACTCGAACATGAACATGATGCTCAGAAGCGGTGCAACCATGGGGGAGGATAAGGGGAAGAAACCCGAAGAAGATACATGGGTTCGAAAGCTCCTGCAAAGGAACTTGACTTTGACTTAGAATGCGCAAAGGAGACATTCATGGAATCTAAGAAGAGCTTCACAAAGGCCTCCACTTCAGGTAGTAGGGATCAACTAGAGCCAGGAATGGATCCTTCCATGCTCACTACCTTTCTGGAGACATGCATGAAACTATTGCGCGACAACAAGGTAGTTAAGGGACAACAGGAGTTGATCACCAGGTGCACAGGGTCAAGAGAACCGTGCATAGTTCGAAAATTGGGAAAGCATGCATTGCACACCGGGAGGGAAATGAGATTGACTGTGCAAATTGGTGAGTATGAAATGGATCAAGTAATCCTAGATATGGGGTCGGATGTGAATGTATTACCGAAGCAAACATGGGAACATATGGGCAGGCCTGCATTACAGTGGTCCCCTATTCAATTACTAATGGCAAACCAACAAAATATTTTTCCCATGGGGAGGTTGCAAGGGGTAAAAATTGATATTGAAGGTGCAAGCACACAGACAGATTTTGAAGTGATAGATATTGTCAATGGCAGCAATCCCTATCCCATGATGTTAGGAATAAACTGGGCCATTGATATGAATAGAGTCATCAACCTGAAGAAGCAGAAGATGATATTCGAGAAAAAGTCACTACGTGTAGTAGTCCCACTAGACCCAGCTGAAGGAGCGCGCTACACTGAACCAGTGCATGACAATGAGAGCGACGATGAGTTGTATTGTATTTACAAGATATTGCGTGAGACTAGGATTGGGTGAATCCGACTGCAGATAGAGTAATCTCATGGGAGTGCGAAAGCTCCTGCACTTTGGATTCCGACGAAGAAGTAGAACGATGGCAGAATTGGTTGCACGAAGTAACAATGCTGAACTACAACATGATGGTTAGATCATTGTGCTATGTGACAACAGAGTCAAGAGAGCTGCCAACATATGATGGATTGACATCGGTGAATGAATTCTTGAACAAATTTGAAAGCGCAGTACCGGAACAGCAGAGGTTCGATGCATTGAAATGGGCATTGCGCACAACACCCGCATGATGGTGGGGTACACATCAAGGAAATTTTGAGGGCTGGTGCGGGTATAGAAGAATGATGTGCCTGTGTTTTCAAAGCCCCCAGCTTTGAACGAGAGTTGGGTAGCCAGGACGAAGCATCTTGAGCGCCCATCTATGTCGATGGGTACAGACATGTGCTATGCAGCCCACACGAATACACCCCAAACTAAGGATTGAAAATCAGAGCAAGACGCAATAGCATGAAAAGTGATGCACACCACAAATGTTCCATGTAGAAGCATTCAAGAATGTATGCAGAATCCTGAACAGGGTCCACCAGGTGAGCCGAACCGATTGGGACCTGCGCGTACTAGCAGCCCAATGGGCCTATAGGGCCATGTGCAAAAACCTGAGCGTAGAAATGATTCCAATGCTGAAGATTAGAGACAATACCATAAGAGTAGAGAAGAATCCTCATGCAACAGCTCCCACAGTTAGGACAGTACGCGAAGACCTGGATGAAGGAATTATGCAGCTACAGGAAACCATTCGGCAAGGGAACTTGAAACTTCACGAACTCGAAGAAGATCGGGTACAATTGAGGAAGAAAAGCATGTTAATGGACGTAGAAATCAACAAATTGGAAACCGAAATCGTCCAATCCGTTGTGCTGAGGAACTAGGAATATCAGGACAAGATATGGGCAACCATACTATGACATTAGAATATTTCCGCCGGGAATTTGTGGCTCTACTACCATGGCAGCGACTGCACCTTACCAGGCAATGTAACCAGGGGAGCGCACTGCATAAGGAAGAACACAAGGTGCTGACTGTCGCGAGGATAATTAAAGAGTGCCTGCGGACTAGGCTGGAAAGTGAATTGAAGCCTCGCACAGGTGGTGCAACAACCTGACTATCTGTAGGGAGCACAGTCTCAGTGCTCCAAGTAGTTGAAAGAGAGCGCGGGACTATAAAAGAGTATGTATGGGAGCTGCGCGATAAGGAGGTTTCCTGTAGGATCAGTATGTCACAGGGGTCGCGCCCACAAACAGGGCGTTGCGCTGCCGCGGGAGTAGGTTGGGAGGTGAGTGTTGGTGTCACTGTTCATGATAAGAGGTTCAATTTAACGCAAAAAGTAGTGGGCGATGGGCAATTAAGACACGAATTAAGAGCTAGATTTGGGACGATCTGCCACCAAGAAGGCATTAATGGCTCAAAAGTGGGGGGAATGGTTGAATTCAAATTCAAACGATACTATAAAATCCCCAGGGCTAGCCTCGAGGCAACACTTGGTTGCGTGAGAATTGAGCAGTTACAGAGCAGTGAGCACGAATTAAGAGCTAGATTTGGGACAATCTGCCATCAAGAAGGCATTAATGGCTCAGAAGTGGGGGAATGTTTGAATTCAAATTCAAATGATACTATAAAATCCCCAGGGCCAGCCTTGAGGCAACACGTGGTTGCGTGAGAATTGAGAAATTACAGAGCAGTGAGCGCTGCATACTCTTACCACCTTTGACTATAGACACAATGACTACTACTAGAACAAGAGTTCAATTTTCCGAAGATACCGCAGAGCCCTGTATGACCCATGAGGAGCTTGGAGAGGTGGCAGTTATGCCAGAAGTTCCAAAACCACCACGAAAGTCATGGCCATAGAAAGATAAGCAAACTACGGGGCCAGTCCATGTATCCCCAAGAAACCCACGGTTTGGAAAATTATGAATGGCAGAGAAGGGAAAAGCCGTCACCATTAAAACAAACGAGGAGGAGGAAGACTTGTAAGCTCTAATTGCTCAAATTGAGGCATGAGATGATGAGGTGGAGGATGTCTCACAAATGCCTTCCATTGCAAAGTTACCTCCGTACGTCCCCCCATGGAAGGGGAAAGCCAAGGTACCAAGGACCTGGAGGCCACGAAGAGTGTGCTCCAGACCCCGCTCCTCCCCGATAGTATAATGTTTGAAGGTTCGTCGTTGGGAAGAATACCTACCATGAAGTTCGAGGATTGGGACCTTGCGGACATCGAGAAGTTCCCACACCTAGCTGTGGAGAGGTTAATGAAGCAAAAATGATTGCGCGGTGTGGAGGAGGCTGGGTACTCCATTTGCGATGGATACCCCACTACCACTGCACGCCCATCACCATTTTCGTCATCAGGAAGCTACTATGCCTAGTGCATGACGGGTATCTCTGGATGGAGGAGCCTATTCCCATCACGACTGACCTAATTCACCAAATTTCTCGACTGCCATTGAAAGGACACGACCCCGTGGCCATAGTAGGAAAAATCAGTGACTTGGCCCTCGCAGAAGCCATGAAGGCCAAGTATAAACTAGAGAAGAAAAATCAGGGGTCCGCAATAGCAAGCATTAAGGACATAGGGGTGCGCGTAGCCACCTAGTTGTTGGTCGCTAAGCTAATGAGGAAATGTCGCGCCGACAAAGTACTAGTGTCTATGATTGCATTGGAAGAGTAGTGCATAGAGGGTGTCCAGTTCAACTGGGCATAGTTCCTCTCCGATGAGTTTTTGATGAACTACAGGGAAGCCCAGGAGCAGGGTAAGACCTTCCACTACGCGTGGTTTCTCTTATCCATCCTTTTGGTTACAGGGGAGCTACCAGAGGACAGTTAGTTTTGCACTATTAAGGGTGATCTGCCTGAGCCTGCGAGGTACACCTCGCTCTGGGCTACAAAATACGCAAAGAGGATTCACGAGACAAAGGCGTTCTGGGTGTTCATGGAGGCGAGCATCCAAATGTGGATCAACCGACGGCTGCACCTGTCTCCTACAGTTCATAACAACTTACAAAGTGTAGCAGAGTTCAAGGCGAATATGCATAACTTCTATATCCGGGCACGCAAGGATCTAGCATAGAAGTGGGTGAAGCTTCCATTCATCGCAACAGATGATGCGATCTTCACAATAATGGAGTCTTGGCCTCGAGAGTGGTGTGCCCTCAATGTGGCAAAAATGGAGAAGGCCGCAACCCAACAAAGAAACAATGCGCAGTTGGTTGAAAAGAGGTGCCAAGAATAAGAAGCAACAACATAGCAGAAGACGGCTGATGCAGCAGTAGCGGTGCAGGGGGCAGAAACGACAACATCACCAACTAGAGATCCCAAGGAGGGCCATGAGATGTCCACGGGGTAGTAGGCTGGGGAAGTGGAGAGGGTAGAAGAATGTGCGGACCCTCGTTCCGCATCGACCGAACTCAAGCAGCTGCACGACCTTGAGAAAACAGCTCCCAGGAAGAAGGTAAAAGCGACAAAGACATCCATCAATCCGATCATGCTCATAGAAGGTGATCTATTTGACTTCAGCGAAACAATCCGCGAGGTCATGAAGGACGTGCTCCATGAACTAAGGAGGGAGTAGAACACTATGTTGGGGGCGCTCAACATGTAGGTACAAGGCTTACAGGTACAGTCCCCCCAAACAGGTACAATGGCTCAGTATGTCGCAGCAGGAACTGCCGAGGCTAAACAAACGTTGCGCGCCCGTATGGACATCCCTTTCGTATTTCCCTAAGGCGCACTAGCAGTAGCAACCGAGGGTGATCAAGCTGCGATGAGTAGCATGAAAAGAATTGGCTTGAACTTGGCCACCCTCCCACCAGTTGAATGAAGCTGGTAGCTAGATAGTTTCTAGTTTCACCCCGGTATGAAATTTTGTACCAACTGTAGGATGGGGTTATCGCAGAGCTCCGCGCCCGGGAAGGCCGTGTGATCTAGGTCCTGAATGAGTAGAAAATCAACATGGACCAGCTTAGCCTCCAGCGTGATGAGTTGGTTGCATAGGCTCGCGGATTGGAGCAGGTGGTAGAGGATGTGTGCAGGAGCATCCTAGAGTTGGCCATGCCAGCAGAGTTACCAGCAGTGGAGTGGGTCCGTAGATTGGCGGCCGGAGTCCGTGAGGCCAGGGAAGAAACAACAAAGGTTCAGTTGGAGCTGAACCTGTAGATCACCGAGTTGCGATTGAAGGCGTAGAACTCCACTCCCCGAGAAGTTAGAGAGCAGCGCGCCCATGCCATCTAGATGGGGTTGGAACAAATTGGCCAAGCAACATAGGATTGCATTGGGTTGTTGGAAAAAGCACTAACCATGCTTATGCATCTGCAGGAAGACCCGATTCTACAACACCTAGAAACCAAGGCGCATGAGTTGTAGCAGGAGTATGACAGTGTCCGGGGCACCATGCAGATGGTTGTCCTTATTCAATGAATCACCAGAATACAACAGGTAAGGGCACTGAAGGACCAATTAGATGTCGCGCGTCAAAAAGAAGCCCTGCTTAAAGCACACATCCAACCATGGATCGATGAAGCTTTCATAATTACATCTACCATTGAGGGGAAGCTGGCATAGATGCAGGAACTTTATGCAGATGGATAGGAATGTGACCCTACTCATGAAGGTTTAGAGATACGTGTGAAACAAGTACAACAGACAGCCTAACAGTGTGCCATGGACACCCAAGCTACGTGAGACCTGCTGGATGGACTTCGCGCAAAGATTTTCACACTAGCAGAGTGACTTGGGACAAGTCACGATGATTGTGTTGGGGAGCCTGTTTGGAAATGGATCCCCCCACAACATGTTTTTGGGGCTTAAAGCCTGAGTTTTGGTCAATGTAATGTAAAGACTCCGCGAAGTACGGGCGCGGAGTGGAAAGTCGAGGATGAGTCATAGGGTTGTCCGCCCTAAAAATTGTAAAATACTGTAAAGTTGTGTCGGCCTACCCATGGTCCGTGGACCATGGGATTGTATAAATAGAGCGAGGGTCTAAGTGTAAACGTAGTTTTTTAAAATGTAAGTAATAGATAGATGCTAAAGCATGGTTAGAGGATAGAAGTGGATCTGAAGTGTATTGGGTCATAGTGGTAGTAAGAGGCTTTGCAGTTGAGTGCGCAGAGGCCTAGTAGAGTCTGCAGCTGAGTGTGCGGACCCCTGCAGGTCAGTGCATAGGACAGAGTCAGGTCTGTATTGAACTAAACTTGAAAAGGATTATTAATAAAGATAAGTTTGATTCGGCATATTGTGCGTCTATTTCGTGGATCTGTATTTTGATGTTATGCATTAATTGTATCTATTTATGTATATGCACACACTTGATAAACATTGGTATGAATTCTTATGTATGAAAACCTTCTAAGTAATTCACGAATAGAACCTAATTAAGAAATACTTGGGTAATTAACACTGGTCGCGCTACGGCTAGAGTTGCGGGAAGGACGCAAGGGGCTCGCTGGTGCGAGTAGCCTAGTAAGTGCGAAGGTTGAATCACATCCCTATCGCCTCATATCAGACATCCCTAGGGTGCAAAACCCTGGTTCAAGTGCCCTCCCATACTGCTTCGGGTGAGACCTCAATTTGTGCTTCGCGGATTGTTGCCGAAAGGGCCAGCAGTACCAGGATTTTCTTGGCTAAATCACTTCTGAACCTAGGTCAGGCCCCACGTAGCCAACATGTGCCTAGATTGTTGGTATCAGTTGCAATGTTGGAGGACAAAGGCTACGATGTTGTCTTCAGTAAAGGAAAGGTGTTCCTTAGACACATCACCACGAGACAGGTGAAAGAGATCGGTTCACGAGTTAAGAACCTGCATGCTCTTAAGGTTCAAGATGCATGAAAAGCCTTGAGGAGCAAGGAAAATGTTAGAGACTTGGTGGTTGAGAGGGAGAGTAAATTTCCTCTCAACATGTAGTCCCAGAAGAAGTCTCAGACAATTGTGGAGGAGCCATAACTGGAGAAGCAGAGAGGAGACCGAGTGAAGGGATATACTCATGCAGATACCTCCATTAGGGGGGATTTCAATCCAAGTGGGCAAAGGGATCACATGTATCCATACCTCTAGGTGTGAGGTGGGGCGATGTGAAGTGATAGTCCCATGAAGGTTGAAATTGGGCAGGGTCCATTGAGAGATTTTATCTCATGGATCGTACCTTACTATGGGAGCCCAAAGTACATAGTAGCAGGAGGAATTAGTGCGATTGATGCAGTCAGAGATCAAAGTGATAGAGGCTAGAGAAGTCAGATACTGAAGAGTGCAAAGAAGGATTGACAACAATGCAAAAAGGCAGAGTCAGCAGAAGCACAAAGTTTTCAGTTGATAGAGGCAATAGCAGTCAGAGACTTTGATGACAGATGCATCATACTGATTCAGGTTGTTTTTTTTTTTTGTTTCTGGAGTTTCTGGAGAAAAAACACTAGAGAGAAGTGTTGCATGCATAACATTCCAAAGGTTCACGATTGGGATCGTGTTTAATTCCTTTCTTGTTGAGAGGGAGTGTTGAAAATAGCAACAAGAAATGATAAAAATAGAATCTAGAAATTCCAATTTTAATTTTTCCTTGAATTAAAATCGAATTTAGTCTCACTAGCTACTTGGAAATAATTAATTAATTCATTATGGATTAATTAGTTGGAGAAATTCAAGTTAGAAGTCTTTCTGAAGTCATGTAAGATTTATCCCTTAAATTAAGAAGATTATCCCTTAATTAAGGAGATAAGATTGAGTTATATTTGAGTTGTAATTAGTTAGCTCAATTTACTAAGTTAAGTCCAGTTAAATTAGTTCCAAAATGTTTGAGGAAATAATTGTGAGTTATCAGTCAGTTGATGCATGCATGCACTCAACTAGTGTAATCTAGATAACTGAAGATTCCCTTATCAGAAACTCATGCATGTATATTATGAGAAAGACCTAGTTGAGCTAAATTTCAAGAACAACGTATTATCAGTTGCATGTGTTTTCCTATAAAGGAAACTAATGCATGTAGTGAAGGCAAGGTTCCTTGAGGATTGCGTAGTTTTACAGTGTGTAAGAGCAGTGTTACACTTGGTTGAAGGTGAATCATCCCAGAGGAACAACGCAAGGAAATAGGAGCTTGGAGAGAAGAGAGGAAGGCTTGTGAGAAGCTTGGATTGCTTGTGAGCATCTGTGAGGATTGTACTGAGAGCTAGCTAGCTGTGAGAGCTAAGGCTTTGTATAATTCCTATGTTTTTCCACCTTGTATGATAATATAGATAGTGGGGTTTTTAGCTGAGGCTTCCCATGAGTATTTTCATGTGTATTGTGCATTGATTCTTCTTCTTCTAGTTATATGTGTTCAGCTCAATCTTGCTCGATCTTTAACCTTCCGCAAATTGATAGTAGGAGTAGGTTATAGTATTTTTGTTTGATTATATTGCATTATCGGGTTAATCTATACTTAGATTTTCTACATAGTTCTCAGAGTGAGATTTGTAGAGAATTTTCAGAATTTATACACCATATAATATATGGTAAACATATGTCCACATTGTGATGACTCTCCAACTATGAGAATAAGACAAAAATTGCGGTTGCACCATTCCAAGGCCAATTTGGCCTAATTTGAGTTGTGACGTGGCACCATGTGATTGGACCATGTGGGAGGCTCTCATTGGTCCACATCATACACCACCTTTGCCACCTAATTGCCTTGTGTAAACTCGTGGTGTTGCCATGTCACCTGCTTGTGGGTCCACTTGATTTACTAACTGGGCTACCACATCAGCTCAGTACATCCCACCTAGCCTATTTACTTGGATGCCACATGTTATCTATACATCCTACCACATGGTAGAAGGTTGAATTTGACTTTTAATTTTTCCCATCTTTAACCGCAAGTTTGATTGATCATAACGTTCACATACGAACTCAAATTGAGGCACTGTTGGAAAGCTTGTGAAAAGCTCCTCGATCTAGTTATGATTTCGATACAATCTAAGGAATTTTATTTTTGAGCTTTTCTAGAGCCTTCTAGATCAACATGCCATCACAAGTTATCAAATGTAATGATTTTTACAATTGCAAGAAATGACAGTCAACCTAGTTAAAAGGAAATAAAAGAATTTTGAGGATTAACTACTAATTCCTAACAATACATCAAATTTTTTTAAAATATAAAAATAATTCATTCTAAATAAACAAAATATGTACCAATGGTTCCACATCAAAAGGAACAATCTCAATGATAGGGTTAATGGGTCCCTACCCTGGTATAGGATATGCACCAAGGTTCATAATTAGAGGAGTGGATATTCCATTACAAGTAGCTTGTAACTCTCACATAATAACAAGTGTATCACAAAAGTGTGGAATGTTTGGGAAATAAGGGATTTAATGGATATACATGTCATGCAAAGCACAAGGAATATTTATATGTAAATATTTATTACACTAGGATGATTCTGGAAGAGTGAAGTGTACCATTGAAATGGAAGGGTCTTGTTCCATTTCATCCAAGTTTGTAAGCTCCTTGAGCTTAGGAAGAGAAATATAGTTGGCGGTAGCATGATCATGAATATCACACAAATAATAAGGAGGTTATAGCTTCAGTGTAGGGGTTTGGGTGGCCACAACTTGAGCTATCTTGCAAGTGCCCTTTCCTTTTGGCCATGCCCCCATTTTCAACTACTTTCCTAATATATGTGGACACAGGCTATGATTTCATAGGAACTGAAGTAGTTGAGAAGGCCATAGGAATAACTCAAATGGTTTTCAATACCAAAAAGGCATGTAGTTGAGAGAGAAGGGTAGGAATTGGAGGATCCATGTACCAAACGAGAATCTAAAAAATGATGCTTGGCAAGTTTAACATGGCCATAACTAGTGTAATAACCACTCTTAATTGTGGCAACAAGAAGGGTATCTGGAAAAAATAATAATGACTAGGGGGGATTCTCTAGTCACATATGTTGAAGCCTCAAGTGTATGTTGTTGAATAGCTAGCAACAAAAAGGAGGATCCATGGCTTTGATAGGTTTGAGATCTAGACATCATGCACACTTCATAGGAGTTTGTTTTGTCAAAGATAGATGATGGATCATAGTAATCACATAACAATGCGGAGTTTTTTATACCCCTAGGCTAGTTTTTGACAGCGAAGGGATATTGGGAAACTGAATTTGGATATTCCACAGTCTTCATCTTTAATTTGTCGACGTTTTGAGTCTAGTCCAAGACTCATCATCAGGACTGATTTACAAAGAAGAGGAGCGGGAGCCATAAATATAGGAAAGGTATTTAATGGCTATATCCTAATGGATTGAAGGGATACCCTAGTTCCTAATTATAGAGGAAGCTACATTCCTAGGATTAACCTAAGTCTTAAGATCATAGTAAGTGATATGGTGTATCGTGACAATATTGTTTTTGTGAGGGAAGCTCATTATATGGTATACTGATGGACATATTTCCTTCATGATGTAACAAAATACAACCTAAGAGGAGGTAATAGTTGATAGGGGCATCCATAACCTAGACATTTATTAATACTTGTTTGCCAACAACCTCCATGGGAAAATTTTGTTACAACCCTTTAGGCTATGAGGGGTGGATATGATGTGATCGTAATTTGATTGTGGATGGTATGAGATAAGGTGATCTAAGATTTTGTTAGCCTTGGGTGGACATCACGCATGAAAGTGCACCTTTTTGGATAAAGAAACATTAACTAATGACATTATTTATCGACATTGGTTTTTCAAAAGCTATATATGTGGGGATACATGGAATGTATGCTTGATTAGAATAAAAAATGATAATATGATCATCTGAGGGATGCAAAACACCAAAATAACATAGTAGATCCTATAATTGTGAATGACATATTTAGAGGACCTATAGAGATAACATGGCCATAAGGAAATATCCCAAGTCATCTACAATGTTATATTTTTGGGTATCCCTAGCATGGGCATTAGGCATGTTTCAATGCAATGAACCCTTGGAAATCCTAGGTGTTGCCTCAACTAATGGTTGAGCTATCTATAGGATTATATTGGGTCATGAAAGAAGCATTGTAGATGGATTTAGTTGTGTCCTAGGTTAGAAAATATATTAATGTGACTCAGTGGTAAGGTTGATGTCAATAAAATCCAAAAACAAGATTTTGTATGCCCCATTCTTGGGATGATTGGAAAGTAGAGTAAGAAACAGTTCAACCATCATTCGTGGCCATGTATTCTTGAGTAGGGAATTAATTTCTAAGCATATATGACTATTCATGTAACAATACCTACCAGCCCCTTGTAATATTGGGTTGTGGAAGGAATTACTATTTTCTTCAATTTGATTTTTAATGTCTAACACAAAAATGGGGTCATGGAAAATACCATTTTCTAACAAAAATTGTGGAATTAGTTAATAATTTATCATCATGATTAGACTAGTGAGGGTTTTTTGATGATGGAAAATATTTTGTCGATCCAACAACCAGGTTAAGAGTTATGCAATGTCGTCACCAGTATGTCACGTGGAACCTAAGGTTCTCAGGTTGGTCCATATGAAAATGCCACATAGACCCATGATCATCACATTAGGTTATAACATTTTAATTCTCTCTCTCTCTCTCTCTCTCTCTCTCTCTCCATATATATATATATATATATATATATATATATATATATATATATATATATATATATATATATATATATATATATATATATATATATATATATATATATATAGATACATGGCATGGATGGAGGAACCTCTAAGGTTCTCATATGAAAATTCCACATAGACCCATGATCATCACATTATAACATTTTAATTATCTCTCTCTCTCTCTCTCTCTCTCTCTATATATATATATATATATATATATATATATATATACATGGATGGTAGGAACCTCATAGCATTCATAACTCTCATATTCTACCTTGGCATATTCCTATCAACACGGTTCCAACTATCATGTGGGGTCTACACCCTATGGCCACTAGTTAGGCACAAGACATGGCCCACCCCTCTCATCCCATCGGGGGTCATAGGTCCCAAGCTACAGTAAGGTTTGAACCATGTATATAAAATTTAACACTATATGTTACCATATATATATATATATATATATATATATATATATATAATCCACCACATCCTACGAAGTTAAAGATGGATGGGAGGAACCTCTAAGGTTCTGAGGTTGGTCCATATGAAAATGACCTCTCTCTCTCTCTCTCTCTCTCTCTCTCTCTCTCTATATATATATATATATATATATATATATATATATATATATATCTATATATATATATATATATATATATAAATATATATATATATATATAATATATATATATATATCTATCTATATATATATATATATATATATATATATATATGTATATATAATCCACCACAATCTATGAAGTTAAAGAAATATGTTGACAACTTAGAAATTTTTTAAACCTATACATTGATAAAATATATAATCCATACTAGGCTAATCATGCCTCCCACAGGGGGTTGGAGGTACCTAGATATAGTGAGATGTTAAAATATATACCTATGTTAATCAAGTTAGGCAAGGGACCCACCCAAGGCCCATTGGGGGTCGGAGGCCCCAAGCCCTTAAATAATTTTTGAAACAATGTGTGCACTACTAACCAAATATAATTTAGGTTAAATTCCAAGGTGGAGCCACCTATCACCCTATCAGGGGTGCAAGGGGTCCAATCCTTAAGGAAATAAGTTTACACCCAACTCAGGCCAACAATTGGATGTACAAGCATGATAATGTTGAGGGTAGTGAGATTAAACACTAGGGCAGACCCATCCATCTCCTCATTAGGGGTCTCAGGGTCCAAACCTTACATAACAATTTTATAGCCAACTCATGTTGAACACTAGATGTGTAATACTTGAATAGATACATAAACCATAACTCATCAAATCTTTGGTATATTAGAGTGTTTAACAAGTCGATGACTCAGTAATTTCATTATTATATGTTATGTGGCTAGGGACTGAACTCAATATATACCCACATTAGTAATATCAATATTAACATAATTTCATTAAATGAGTCCTAGCTAAGTTGAGCATATACCCATGTCGATAATATCAATATTAACACAGTTAAATTATATGAGTCATGGTTGAGATGAACAAATGCTCACATTGACAACATCAAACTTATATACAATTAGATTATATGAATCCTAGTTGAGATAACCATATGCCCACACTAGAAATATCAATCTTATATATGTTGAATTATATAAGAGGCCCTGGGGCCGATTTATTTACATCAAGTTTCAAAATTTCCTAAAGTTGCTCACAATGTTCACATTTATTAACTTGTATTGTTAAGTGGGTGGGCTATATTGACAGCCTAGTAACTGTTCTCATCTGTTCTCTCTCTCTCTCTAACGTGGGCTCTCTCTCTCTCTCTCTCTCTCGCTCTCTCTCCCCCTCTCTCTCGTCTCTCTCTCTCCTCTCTCCTCTCTCTCTCTCTCTCTCTCTCTCATCTCTCTCTCATATATATATATATATATATATATATATATATATATATATATAGATATATGTATATATGTATGTATATATATACATTTCTTCCTATACAATTATACACACAGCCCACATGTAGTTATGTTCCATACAACTTGGCTCCCATTCAATAAAAATTTAAACGATATACAAGGTTCCGATAAATAAAATTTGGCTTTTTCGTAACATATCAATGTGCTTAGAAATTTAGATTTTGCAACAGTCAACATATTTCACGCACAATTAATTACATGAGAGTTGAACATTCAAAAATAATGCACAGGCTAGGTTACTTATTTGTACAGTGAAATCCTATCGGTCACTGGAGAAGTGCTTCACATTATCCTCCCAAAAGTAGGAATTTATGCTATTACAATTTCATAACTCACCACCCTCATGCCAGGTCTAGAACCTGAGAGGTAAAATTTCTGGGAGATACACTAGTTGAGCCGAGCAATTGAAATTTCAAGAAAGTGGCTTATCAGTAACCTAAAAAGCATTGGTGGTTTCTCAGATGTAGCAAGCACCAATGGTTTATGGGCCACTGCAAGCACCTGAGACTCATTGTAAAAGTGGTTTCTCAACTAGCGATAATAACCAATGGTTTTTCAACTATAGGAAGCACGATTGGTTTATTGGTCCCAACAAGCACCTAATACTCTCTTTCAATTTCATTCCAACCTCAAGCTTGGGAATACCTTGTATAATTGGAAAATTTAGTGGGAACAATCCCTTGAAGTAGAATGCTTTCTGTGAGTTGTTACTAGCATAGGTTTTTCCTCTTGAATTCCCCATCTAAAATAAAATAACACCCTGTTCTAATTTTCTTGTATATTTATGGTTTTTTGAGCTACCTCCTGAGTGTGGCCGAGAGGGAACTTGTTTCCGATGCACTTCTTTAACACATTAACCTTTTGATTTAGTAGAAGGGAACACTCTTGGAATGACACCAACATTGCATTAATGTCCCAAGCATATTTTCTAGTTTTTGGGGTTCAACATTTAATTAAATTAGATGGGTATGAAAGTTCACATCAAAACCCATCCCCTCATAACTATGCCTCGTATCCCTTATCCTCAGATTTAATACTAATTAATTAAATCACTAATTATAAAAAATTTAATGACTAATTAATTATTTTATTAAAACATTAATTCATAAATAATTTATTCCAAGCATTAATATATGATTAGTATATTTTGGTATTAACTAGAATATTAATGCATTATTAACATCAAACATAACATTCGTACACATTGGCATCATGATAAATATACAAATAAATTTCATTAGTAATTATTTTCAATATATTAAAACAGATTTTCTACCAACAACAAATATTACATTGAGATGCTCAGTTATAAAAAAATGTTTATAAATGTCATAATCAAGGTAGGGTTGTTACAAACTCCACCCCCTTAAAGGAACATTATCTTTGGTGTTCTTACAAAAAACACAAAAAATTGCAAAAACAATTGAGCTTTATAGAAACAACTCTTTTACATCCACTACATATTAAGAAAAAAAGGGTGCAATTCTTCCAACTGATTTTCATGCTCCCAGGTTGCCTCATCAGGTCAAAAGTGCTTCTGTTTCACCTTGACATGCATTAATACTTAGTTACAGAGCATGGTCTACCTTTGGTCCAAGATACACAAAGGTTCAAGTTGGAACTCTTCCTCAGGCTACACCTATATCATATACCAATCGATCACATGATCATAATCATGCACATACATTTTCAATACGGGTATGTGGAATACATCATGTGCCTTTATGGTGGTAGGAAAGGCTAGTTTATAAGCCACTAATCCCACTCTCTCCAAAATATGAAAAGGTCCAACAAACCTGGGTGTCAACTTTTTACAGGATGCAACTTTTAGTGAGCTCCTTACTGGTTTAATGTGGAGGTACATGTGATCCCCAACTTGAAATTATGGATCCTCTATAAATATGCATATACCTTTTGTTTTTCTTGAGATACCTTTAGGTTCCACTTGATACTAATAACCTCTTTTTCCATCACCTTTAACATATCAGGTTTGAGAGTTACCCTTTTTACTTGGTCATCCTAGCTAATGGGCATATTACACCTTATTCTATATAGAGCCTTGAAGTGACTCATATTTAGTGATTCCCAATAGGCTTTATGTTCAACATCTTATTCAATATCATGGTTTATCCATCACTATGAGTATGGTATGTTATACTGAATGTCATATGACTTCCAAATCCAATTAATAATTCTTTCTAAAATTTGGATGTTAATTTGACATCCTGATAATTTTTCTGATATATTCTAAGGAAAATATTGTTATTGGCACACAAAATTGCAACCTGTAAGGAGGTATTTCATATCCATATATCATAAATTTTTGTATAGTTATGGTAAAGATATCAATCTCCAACCTTGGCTTTCTTGGTCAGATGTAAAACTCTTTTGCTTTCTGTTGAAATTCTTGGTATAACATCACTGCTAAGAGGAGATATGGACACATGCAAAAACTAATCTACAAAATTACTGAAGGAGTGTTCTTCTGAATTCTTCCTCACTGAGGAAGTCCCGTGAATGACTGACCACGGTCTTCCCTGTGCATCCAGCTTTTGTAATTGAAACTTTAATCTCTCTTCTTGATGAAATAACAACAAATATACAAGAACTGTCTGGTGTTTGAATGTAAATTAGGTAGAAAACTTAAAAAATTGATCATGAATAACATCTAATAGAAACTAACTGTAATTGAAAATGATTGAGGGATTTTGACCAGTAGAGAACATTGATAAAAATACTAATATTACTTCATCTACCCATTGATCTATAGGATAACCTAATAAGAAAGTGACCATAGAAATAAATTTCCTTGACATTTCAGGAAAGATAGAAGCAGAATATGGGGGATTAGTTCTAGGTAACTCAGAATTCTCAGGCAAAAAAGGACTAAAAAATATAGGATCATTGAGGGAAAGTGAGTTTATGATATATCTCCATGAGTGAATCAGTGGAAAAAGGATACAAGGGAGTTTGAGGATCAACCTAGAGTGCTTGACAGTTAGCTTTAGGTGTAATTGCAAATAGAGTTTCCTTGTTTTGGGAAATTACAACCCTCTGGTTGGGGAGATATTTGAGACGACACCATGTAAACAATTTTGGAAAAAAATGAGTTTGGGAAAAAATGAATTCAGGTAAGAATGATTCCCAAATGATCAATTCATAACTAACATCTAAGAACTTTTGTTTTGCCCAGTTGTGGGGTTCATACAAATAAAACTCACACTGGGTCTCTGATATCTTATACTGTGTGTCGACCAGGGGAAGTTCATCAAGGTTTATAACAGGGGTAAATGTAGGGATTTCTACAACCAACTTCGATTTTCCTTTGTGGGACAACATTTCTAACTGCAAATTAGAAGCTAAGGAATAATATTACTGGTTTGCAAAGATTGTTGGTGTAGGAGGATGATGATGTGCTTGCAAAATTCGGGACTGAACCTGCACTGGTAAGAAATGAAATAGTGAAAGGAATGTATGCAGGGTGATGTGTAGCTTTTTAAATGGGAGGGTGAATGGTTAAACTGGAAAAATAACCATTTTTGGCACGTCTCATTAGGGAAATTAGACATTGGCAGGAAGCATTAACCATTAAATGGTCATATGACTATTGCTAGGGAAATTTAATGGTTTAAATAGTTATATGGTGGGGGTAGAGGAGAGAATGACAAGTGGAAGAATGTGAATGGAGTGGGAACGAGAGTAGGAAAATCTATTTTCTAGGGGGGGGTAGGTGGTAAGCTTTTTTAGAGAAGCGGGCCCTGAACTAATCGTGGAGCTGCCAGGTATGGTTAAGTGGCTTCCAAAAATCCACTTTTCGAACCCGTGCCCCCCCTCGTTAACTTCCGAAAGGGCTGGGGGGGATTGTGCTATTGATATGAGCGAATACAATCATGTTGATTCATTGATGAAATCACTTTATCAAAAAAGACAAAACATCAAATCGTTGATTTATTTACAAATTAAATAATAATCCTCCATTTATAAAAATGATTAAAATAATAAACTAGAGCACTTTGTTTGGGACATTTCTTTTTTTATTTTTTATATATTTTTCTTGTCCTCTTTTTTATTTTATTCTTTTCCTATTTTTATTTATTTATTTCTTTTCTATTTATTTTTATTTTTGTTTCAAAAGTATAAAAAAAACTAAAGTAAAAAATAAGTTACAACATCCCTCAGAATAAATAGCTAGACAAACATACTTTGATCACTATATTATAGGACCCTAATAACCCTGGATGCCTAACCGTCTTTGAAAATTCTAACTCGCAAATAGTTATGGGCTCCTGAACTTACGGATTGGTTCACTATTTAACGTTGCCGCTATAATGAGCACCACCTCTATATTATTCTTCGTTGGCCCACTTTCCACTCATAACGGGAAACTCTAGCAAATTCCTACCATTTTTAGGTCTAACCAAGGTACTCGATTCATAATTAAAATTTCCTCTAGGATTAATAGCCCCGGTAACTGGAGAATCGCTGTCCTCTGTTGCTTCCTGTCAATTGAAAAACCCTGTTACCTGACACTTTTTGGAATTGCAATTTCAAAAACATTAGGGGGTTCTGGGTTTCTAGGTCTCCATGCTTTTGACTCTGTTGCACCACTCTAATATCTGTTACGAGGTCCCTAGCTACCGAGCCTTCTAGGCCTTTATACTTCTAGGCTTCGACTTATATTATAGCTTCCATTAATAAACAATCTCAGGATCCATTAAGGGATAGACTTCGCTCAAAGTGAAATTAGTCTAAGTGTTGTAACTTTTGCCTAGTTAAGTGTTTTGGGCTCTATCTCCTCTCGACTGTCCTTCACTCCTGGATTCTCCTCTCGGCCTTGAAGATCTCTCTTTAGTAACTCCTGTCCCTTATTCACTCCTCCTGCAACCACTCCAACAACCAATATATACACATATGTGGCCTCTCATCATTTTTAATAAAATACAATATTATTATAGTTGGATTATGTATTAATCATAGGACAATAGAAGGACTAGGTTGGAAATTAATCAAGAGACCCTATCATGCCACACTCTCGAACACCTTTTTTAATTAAAATCAAAGAGCTATAATGATTAAAATAGTCTGGTCAAGATCTGCAAATGTAGGATCAAAATACAAATTTAGAGAAAATTAAACAACTATAACTATCCTCCAACAATTAGCCTAATTTAAAAAAATTACATGGAAACTTCAAATAAATCCTATTCTAACAAACCACTCATTGAGGAACCAAATCCTATAATAAATGATTTTAACCTCTCGATTAATGAAATTTACAAATGCACCTACACCATACTCCCAAGGAACAAAGATTTCATGGGATCCTATCCATGAGTTCTTCAATAAATTTGTCACTTTTCTGCATGAGTGTGGCAAGCATCCAGGTTGCATCTGAAACTGGAATTCTCTTCCACTTAGCCAAATATTTGAAATACTCTTTGTCCCTGATCTTTTTTATTAGTCTTTTGTCCAAAATATTTTTAGATTGCAAAGGTTCAACTGCTGACAATTGCTTCTCCCATTGTACTAGTTGTTTCTTTTTATCACCACTTACTAGTTGTTCTATTTCAGGCTCATACTAATATAAATATGCTACATTAAATATTGGTGAAATTCCAACTCCGGGTGGCTATTCAGTTTCATAGGCATTAGCATAAACTTTCTTCAAGATCCTGCAAGGTCCTATGTTCTTAAACTTTAATTTGTTATATCTCCTTTTGGGAATATTTCCTTTCTCAAATGTGCAAGTACCAAATCTCCCACTTCAAAATTTTTATCCCTTTTGCTAAGATCTTCTCTACTCTTATATTTAAGACTATTTTCATATAATTTTTTCTTTACCTATTCATGGACTTCTCGTATGGTTGTAGAAAAATATTCTCTGGTTGCACTTATCTATTCTATTATGCCTAGGTTTCTGAGCTCACACACTCCTCTTGGATTTATTCCTTATAAAATTTGGAAAGGACGTTGTCCAATACTTCTAGTGGGAGTGTCATTGTCTGCATATTTAGCTATTCAACTTGTGCTAAAATCTAGTCCCACAATTTTGGATGATCTCCAATGAAACTATGCATAAAATTTCTTATTCTTCTCTTTAATACTTTAGTCTAGCCAGTAGTCTATGGGAGATAAGCTGAGCTAAACTACAATTATTTGTCATTCTGCAAGATTCTCTAGAAATGTCTTATGAATCTAGTATCTCACTATGAAAAAATACTCTTATGAATTCCATGTAGTCTTACCACCTCTTTAAAGAACAAATTAGCAAAATTACTAGCATCACTAGTCTTATCACAAGTAACAAAATGGGCCATTTTTAAAAATCTATATAAAACCACAAAGATATAATCATTACCTTTATGAGATTTTGGCAACCCCAAGAAAAAATACATAGTCACCGAGTCATTACGCCTCTCTAGAATTGGAAATGGGGTATAGAACCCAATATTCTGGCTCCTTTCTTTAGAATATTGATAGGTTCCACATCATTTTACAATTGTTTAAACATTAGCTCTCAACTTTGGCCAATATTAATGTCTTTTCAATAGATCATAAGCCTTGTCTTTCCCAAAATGTCATCCAAGGCCTCCACTATGTTTTTCCTTAATCAAATTTTCCCAAATGGAACAATTAGGAATAGACAACTAGTTTTTCTTAAAGAGAAATCCATCTTGAACCATGTAACCAAGCCATGGACTTTGATTTTGAGAAGCTCGATTCTTACAAGCTTCAAAGGCCTCCTTAAAATATGCATACTTCTCATACAACACCTTCATAAAATCAAATCACAACACTTAAATGTGACTTTCTTGCAATAATAATTGTCTCCTGCTCAAAGCATCTACAATTTTATTATATTGTACACTTATTTCCTTTAAAACAAATGTAAAATATGCAAGTATTGGACCCATTCAATGTGTTTTTGGTTCAATTTAGGCCATTGCATAATGTATTAGAGGGAATTCTTATAAATATATAAAATAAACTCCCTATACAATAAATAATTCCTCAATTTCTTAAGATCTTCAACCACTAAATAGAATTGATTGTCATAGGATGTATTCTTCCTTCTCACCTGATTTAACTTCTCACTATAGTAATAAAAGGGTTTGTCCTCCTTGTTGAGTACTAATTCAATGACATCATTGTTGGAATCACTTTTCACTTGGAAATTCTTTTTAAAATATGGAAGTGCAAGGATTGGTTGCTCTGTGATGTTTTTCTTTAGCATTTGGAACCCCCTCTTAGCTTCAATAGTCCACCGAAATGGTTGTTGATTCTTATTAATTGTCTCTACAATTGGTGCACTCATTTTGCTAAAGTTCGTGATGAATTTCCTGTAAAATCTTTTCAAACCATGAAAAATCCTGACTTCAAAAACATTTCTAGGAGAGGGCCATTCAACAATAGGCTTTATATTTCCTAGATACGTCTTCAACCCTTCTCTAGAAATGAAAAATACTATATATAATCAATTTTTCCTGCTATAAATGTTCCTCTGACTGATTGTAGACTAAGATGTCATCCAGGTAAACAATTAAAAAAATCCTTATGAATTATTTTAGTAGTTCATTAATCAATCTCATGAATGTACTAGGTGCATTGGACAGTCAAAATGGCACAACCATCCATTCATAAATTCCCTCACTAGTTTTAAAAGAAAATTTCCACTCATCTCCCTCTTTGATTCCAATATTATGGTATCCATTTTTCAAATAATTTTTTTAAAACCAATTGGAACCACTTAAACAATCCAACAAACCATCAAACATGGTAAAGGGAAGAAATACATAATTTTGATCTTATTTAGAGCTTTGAAGTCTATAAACATGTGCCATCCACCATCCTTCTTTGGACTCAATACTATAGGCTTTGCAAATGGACTAACACTTTCTTGATCATACCTTTATCTAACAACTCTTGCACTTGTTTCTTGACTTCCTGTTATGTGATAAGAAACTTTATTGGGAAAAATTTCTTCTGGTATTACATTGATATGATGACTAATACTCCTTATAGCTGGTGGTTAACTTGGACAATCATTCACAACAATGTCATGATGATCCTCCAAAAATCCTTGAATCTCTAAAGGAAAATAAAAAATAGTATTTGAAGTAAGAGCTACTCTATTTTTTCAAATAGCAACAAAATTTACCTCTATCTTCAATTGTTGTAAAAATTCCTTTTCACTCATCAACAAATCCTTTGGATCACTAGTTTCATAAGTTGCTTTTTCTTGTAATAGAAGCAAAGTATGATTGATGTCATCCTTTTGAAACTTATAAGTGTTTTTATTACCATCATGTACAACTCCTCTGTTAAACTGACACAGTATTCCAAGCAAAATTTGACACATGTCCATTGGCATGACATCACACAGGATCTTATCCTTCTAACTGCCAATCTGAAGCTCTATATCACACCGCTCATTCACCAAAATTTGATGCCCTTTTTGATGCCAAGACACCTTATAGGGTGTTGGATGATTTTTCCTATTCAACTTTAGTTTTTCCACAACCTATGTAGACACCAAGTTGTAGGTACTGGCACTATCAATCACCATCTTACAAAATTTTCCTTGAAATTTGGAAATAGTTCATGCTAGAAAATGTAGCTAGAAAGGCTAAATTTGACTTGTGCCTGAGTCAAATTTAGTAATTCGATTTTCCAAATCAGTAGGATGACTTGGATGGAAGTTAAATTATGTGACATGGATTTATCTACTAGTTTACTCAGTAAATTTGAGTTATATGCTAGAAGTAGAGTTGTGTACATAGTGATTGCTAAAATTTAGCAATCTAGATTAGTTATTTTCAGTTTGACTGAGTTAATTGAGCTCAAGCAACTAGTTGAGTCACATGAAGGTCAATTAAGTAGTATAACTATTGTTAACTCAGTGATCTCTCAATTAAACTAGACAATCAACTAAAATATTTAATACGTGGATGGAATTTGAGTTTCCTAACTAGAGTGAAGGAAAATGCACATTGTAATTACCAATTGTATACTAGTTGAGTGTACAGAGCTTGGCATTGAGCAGGTGAACCATTCCTTGGGAATAACGCAAGTAAATGGGAGGAAATTTGTAATTTTTAGGAGATAATTTCCTCCAGGACTGTGCAAGGAAATAGGAGCAAGCGGGGGCCTTGAATTTGCTAAGTGTTGGACAGAGCATGACAGTTAGTAGGAGAACAAGTTTACAGTGTAGGTTGTGCTTCAGGATTGAAGCAAGACATTATAATAGTTTCCCATTATCATCTGATTAATGAAAAGAAATGGAGGGGTTTTTCCCTATTGGGTTACCCTATAAAAAAATTTATTGTGGTTTTTTAATGGTTACATGTAATTGCATGGGTTTCTAAATCGTGATTTCCATTTTGTAGAATAGTAGAGGAAATTTGTAATCTCTTGATTTCAGTTCGATTTCATCAATAGTAGAAATTTCTATTAATTTCTACATGGTATCAAAGTAGAAGTCATTCTAGAAACCAGTTAATATATCTTCTTCTTCAGAGATGGAAGTAGTGCTTGATGATGATGGTGTGCTGGAGTACACCAAAGCTAGCATTCCAAAGGCAGTAGTATCATATACACAGTAGTTAGCCTAGTGAAAGAAGGGTACTGCAAAATCCATGAGGATCATATTGTAAGGTGTGAGAGACCACATAGTCTCAAATTTACATGGCATGGAGATTCCCTTTTCCATGTGGAAGACCCTCAGTAAGCTATTCAAAAATGGCAGTGATGCCGAGAAATTGGCATTGAGGGACAAGCTCAAAAACTTCCACATGTAGAAAGGAGAAACCATTCCACATTACCTCTTTAGGTTCACTTATGTCGAGATGAACTTGTAGGAGTTGTAGAAAATATTACCTCTTTAGAACTTGTGAGCCTATCCGTCCTAGGCTTTCCAAAATCCCAGTATAGCTACCAAGACTCTATAAATGAGAGGGACAAATTTCCAAATTGGGAGAGATTGTGGTCTGACCTGGTGTAGGAATAAATTCGACGTAACAATAGAGATGGAGTAATATCCAAAGCTAAGGAGGAAGAGAGTTTTTCCTTTGTTGGGAAGGGAAAGAAAGGCAAGGGAAAGAAGGCCCAAATCAAACTAGAGACTAGCTAGAACAATGGCAAGAGGAAGGACTTGAGCAAGATAAAATGTTTTCACTGCCATGAATTCAGGAACTATGCAACAAAGTGTCCACATAAGAATCCTAACAAGATTTTTTTAGGAGTAGGAGGTGAAGCACTTGGCTCATAATTCAAATTATTCTTCACCTTGATTGCATGCATGGTCAACAATGTAATGGGGAGCATGTTTTATATATATCATGTGCCCCATTCCATATGATGGGATGCAAATAATTTTCAGTAGCGTAGAGGAGAAGAATCTCCAGATGCATGTAGAACTTGGGGATGATGGGTGGTACAGTACCAAATGAATTTGTATCATAACCTTTAAGAGGGACTTAGGCTCCCATCTTCATCTAAAATATGTTATGTATGTACCTATGATGTTGTTTTCAGTAAGGGGAAATCATTTTTGGGACATGTAGCTACCGAGAAAGTGAAAAAAATTGGAGTTCCTGTGAAGAAACTATACAAACTTGATGTCGAAGCTTGTGTTGCACTCAGTAGCAAGGAAAGTAAGGTGCAAAGTTGAGATGTCAGAGAAATCTGGAATATGCGCATGGGGCACTTAAACCATGGGGCCTTGAAGATCATGCAGTAGATTAGCATTGGTCTATCAAAATGAACCCTTGAATAACATGATGTCTTCAAAGGATGCACATTGGGGAAATATGTCAAATCCACTTTCCAAGGTAGAGATAAAAGATGTGGATAAATATTGGACTGATTCCACTCTAATGTATGTAGACCATTTTCTACAACGTGTACAAAAAAACATAAGTATTATGTGATTTTTGTTGATACGTTTTCTAGAAAATGTTATATTTTCTTCATGTGGAAGAAGGACGAAGCTTTATCAAAACTTGTTGAATTCAAAGAATTGGTGGAAAAGAATACTGGATAGAAATTGAAATCCCTAAGAAGTGATAATGGAGGAGAATTTGTTTTTAGCACCTTCAAGGACTTTTGTGCCAAATATGGTATTAGAAGATAATTGATAACACCCCATAACCCACAACAAAATGGGGCAGCTGAAAGGAAGAATAGAAGCATAGTGGGAGAAACTAGAGCCTTTTTGCATGATGAGGGGCTTCCATTGCATCTATGGGTAGAAGCATGCAACATAGAAGTTTATTTGTAGAATCAAAGTCCTCATAGAATACTTGGCGTGATCAAACCCGAAGAAGATTTCTCTGGGAGGAAGTTAGATGAGTCTCGTTTTAGGATTTTTGGAGCTACAGTGTATTGTCATGTCTCCAAGGATAGAAGGAAGAAACTTGAGCCTTCAACTAAGATGGGAGTCTTTGCAGGATACAGAGAGACACCACATAATTACTAGGTGTATTTACCCTCACTCAAGGTGACATTAATGAGGAGAGATGCCAAATTTGATGAGAAGGCTATCATATGCTCTCTAGAGCGAGAGTTTAGTATCCCACAAGTGGAGGAGCTTCTAGCTCCTAAGGAGGTGCCTCATGTAGAGCTTTAGGACGTTCTGGAGGATCCACATTTGGAGGAGCATACAAGAGCCCAAGTGGAGGGACCCACTCAACCAAAATATTTCAGAGAGGGGAGGAAGAGAACTAGAGAAGATGATAGATTGGCACAAGATGAAAAAGATCATGTGGGAGCTCCTTCATCTTAGCGTTGGAAAAGGAGGTCACCAAATAAATACACTGGATGTATGGCTCTCATGACATAACTCATTGGTTGGTTGTAGATGGATCTATAAAGTGATTTATTCAGCTAATGGGAGCATCGAGAAGTACAAGGCCAAATTTGTGGCAAAATGCTTCTCATAGGTAGAGGGAATGGAATGTTAGGAAAAATTTGCACTAGTGGCAAGATATTCCTCAATCATATCCATTCTAGCATTAGTAGCATAGATGGGGTGGAATATATATCAAATGGATGCGAAGACCACCTTCGTCTATGGTGTTGCTGAGGAAGAAATTTACATAGAGAAACTAGAGGACTTTGAGACATATGAAAGGGAGACACATGTATGTAGAATTAGGAAAGCCTTGTATGGTATCAAACAGGTGCCTCAAGCATGGTTCACATATATCGCTACATATCTCAATGGATTGACCTTCACAAAAAGTGAAGCAGATTCCAAATTCTATCACGTTGTGGTAAATGACAAGTTTCTTATCCTGGTTTTTTATGTTGATGACTTGATACTTACATGAGATGAGTAGTTGATCTGCTCTTGTCGGGCATGGGATCCCCCAAGGGAAATTCTAGGGCTAAAAGCCCATATTTTGTAATCCAAGTGTAAAGACTCTGCATTTTGTGGTTGTGGAGTGCGTAGACGTTAAAGAGTCATAGGGTTGTCGCCCTTATTTTGGAAATGTAATGTCGGTTGTAAAAGATCTACCCATGGTATGCAGAACATGGGATTGTATAGATAGATCTAATCTCTAAGTAGTAAGAGAAGAGTTAATGAATAAGATCGCCATGTATGAGAGATAACTCTAAGCAAAAGTATAAGTTTTGGGTCGTAGCATAGGTAGAGGCTCTGCAGCTGAGTGCGCAGAGGCCTAGAAGTCCACAGCTGAGTGCGTGGACCCCTGCAGTTGAGTGCGTAGGGCAGGTCGAGTCTATAATTGTTCAAAATTATCAAGAAAGATAAGTATTCTACAATTTCTGTGTCTTTATTTCCTATTTATGCATCTAGTTATGTTGGGTATGAATTTCACTTATAATGCTTATATGATGCGCAAATATATGTGACTGTGTTGGTTAAGTAACACAAGTAAGAACATCTGTTTACACAAATATAACTAAGATCTTTTAATAAGACAAGTAAGATACTTACTGTAGTTTGGGAGATATCACAGCTCGCTGCCCTAGCAGCGTGAAAGTATATCAGCCCCTGGGTAGGTCTGCGCAAAAGTCGATTGTATCCTTTCACGAAGGTACTGAAGGGTGGAACAAAGGGCTAAGAAACCTACGTGCAGGTTGCTTAGCCCTCTATTCCACCCTTTAGTACCTTCGCGAAAGGATAAAATAAGATTTCTCGGAGCCCTAACCGGGGGTCGATATACTTTTGCGCTACTAGGGCAGCAATTTGTGATATCTCCCAAACTATGCTAAGTATCTTACTTGTCTTATTAACAGATCTTAGTTATCTTCGGATAAACATATGTTCTTACTTGCGTTACTTAACCAACAAAATCACATATATTCGGGAATCATATAAGGATTATAAGTTAAATTCATACCCAACATAACTAGATGCATAAACAAGAAGTAAAGACGCAGAAATTGTAGAATACTTCTCTTTATTGATAATTTTGAATAATTACAGACTCAACCCACCCTACGCACTTGGCTACAGGGGTCCGCGCACTTAGTTGTGGACTTTTAGGCCTCTGCACACTTAGTTGGAGAGCCTCTACCTACACTACAACTCAAAACTTAGACTTCTACTTAGAGTTATCTTTCATACATGTCGATCTTATTCATTAATTCTTCTCTAACTACTTAGAGCTTAGCTCTATTTATACAATCCCATGGTCTGCGAACCATGGGTAGATCTTTTACAACCGACATTACATTTCCAAAATAAGGGCGGACAACCCTATGACTCATTAACATCTATGTGCTCTGCGACCACAAATTACAGAGTCTTTACACTTGGATTACAAAATTGGATCAAAATATGGGCTTTTAGCCCCAAAACTGCCCTTGGGGTATCTCGCGCCCAACAGCTCTTGTAAGGAGTACCTTGCAAGAGAATTTGAGATGAAATACATGGGCTTGATGCATTACTTCCTTGTGTTGGACATATGGCAAGGTGATGGTGAGGAGAATGTGAAATACTTCAAATATTTCACATGGAAAAACATAAGTTGGACAGACCTCTAGCTACAAAGTAGAGGAAGCAGAGTGCTTGTTCAGGAGAAGCAGTAGATGCTACCATCTAAATATAGCTTGTGGGAACCTTGATATATCTGGTGAACACAATCCATGATATATGCTATACAGTTAATCAGTTGAGTCAAGCCATGGTGAAGCCTACCAAGCTGTGTTTGAAGGAAACAAAGCATGTGTTGAGGTACCTTAGAGGCACAACTGAGTATGGGTTATGGTATAGGACGATAGAGGGAGTGAAGCTCCAAGGCTTCACTAATGCAGATTGGGCAGAGAGTTCACCACACATGAAAAGTACTTCAGGTGCTATCTTCAATGTTGGGTCTACAACTATTTCCTCGTATAACAAGAAATAAAGGACGGTGGCACTCAGCTCAGAAGAGTCTAAATAATTGGTTGCATGTCAAGAAACATGTGAGGAAATATGGATGAGGAAAATACTTGTGGGTACTTTTAGTCAAAAGATGGATCCTAAAATGATTTATTTTGATAATCAAAGTTCTTTCAAACTCTCTGAGAATCTAGTATTTCATGACAGGTCCAAGCACATTGATATCTAGTACCATCACTTACGGGATTGTGTGCAGAGGAGAATTATGATGCCATAGTACATTTCAATTGAGGAGAAGGATGTAGATATCTTGAAAAATACATTGTCAAGAAACAATTTGAATTCCACAAGTACAGGATATAGGTAATGGAAATCCATTTATTACTATGAGGGAGTGTTAGAAAATGTAGCAAGAAAGGCTAAATTTGACTTTGCACATCAGTAGGATGACTTGGATGGAATTTAACTTATGTGACATGGCTTTGTCTACTAGTTTAATTAGTAAATTCAAGTTATAGGCCAGAAGTAGAGTTGTGCATGTAGTGATTGCTAAAATTTAGCAATTTGGATCAATTATTTTTAGTTTGATTCAGTAAACTGAGCTTAAGTGACTAGTTGAGTCAAGTGAAGGCCAGTTTAGTAGTAGAACTGTGGTTAACTCAGTGATCTCTCAGTTAAACTAGTTAATCAACTAAAAATATCCCAGATTGCATCAAATTTGGGTTTCCTAGATGGAGTGGAGGAAAAGGCACATTGTAATTATCAATTGTATACTAGTTGAGTGTACAAATCTTGGCATTGAGCAGGTGAATCATTCCTTGGAAATTGGAAAAGAAAATAGGAGGAAATTTATAATTTTTAGGAGTTAATTTCCTCTAGGATTGCCCAAGGAAATAGGAGTACGTTGGAGCCTTGAAGTGGACAAGTGTTGGCCAGAGCAGGATAGTTAGAAGGAGAACACGTTTATAGTGTAGGTTGTGCTTCATGATCGAAGCAAGACATTGTAATAGTTTCTCATTATCATCTCATTAATGAAAAGAAATAAAGGGGTTTTTACTTGTTAGGTTCCCCTATAAATCATTGTGTTCTTGTGATTTTTTAATGGTTGCATTTCATTGCATGTGTTTCTAAATTGTGATTTCCATTCTGCAGAATAGTAGAGGAAATTTGTAATCCCCTTATTTTAGTTTGAATTCATTGGTAGTAGAAATTATATTAATTTCTACAGTTTAGAATAAAGCTCTCATTTGAGCTATCTCAACCACTTCTTTCTCCTATTTAATCAACACATTTTTCATCATCAAGGCATCTCTTGTCTCTGGCACATTTTCAGCTTCCTGCACCTCCACTTTCACCTCCTCTAATGGAGTAGAGACAAGGTTCCTTTGCCCTCTTTCTCTATTCTCTAGAAAATCATATACATTGTGTCTAAGCTTGCCACACCTTTAGTGATGAACCTCTCTCTACCTATTCCTTATCCTCTGGAAAAGGATCTTCGACCTCAGGTTTCTCCCTCTTGTTTTCATTATGGACATGAGCTACTAGCTCCATCTCTTAGTGCAGTAGATATCCCTCTGTTGGTTTGTTGTCCTCTTCATATATTCACAATCTTACCTCTACTAACTTTCTTCCTTGTAAGTTTCTCTCCAACCTTCAAAGCTAACTATATTCCTTGTCGAAATTGCTTGTAGATTCAAACTGCTTATCTAATATGCTAAAACAAAAGACATGAATTTATTCTACTCATCAGTGGAAACAATTAAACGATCAAGAAATAAAAACATAAACATGAGACAAGATTCAATCACATATGCTCAAATATGTATCTAAGGGGAAAGAAATTGCTCAAAATCCCTTCCTATCTGTATTGCATTATTAAGAAAATAGAGAATAAATATAATGCTTGTTCAATCCTGAACAATCTCTACACAAGTATAATCTATCTCACAACCTCACAAGCCAACTCTAACAAATACTTAGCCAATTCTGCTACCCATTAAGCTCCTATTTCCTTGCGTTGTTTCCTTGGGAATCATCCCCTATTAATTAGGGAAATTCCCAATTAGAATTGTGCAATCCTTAGAGGCCCTTCTCTGACTACATGCACCACCTGTACAACTTGGAAAATTATACAACTGATAATACACTTCCCTTGAACTCCAATATCAACTGGGTAACTTGAATTTAATGCATGCATGAGTTAAATATGGTTGATTTATCAATAAACTGCTTGAAAACTGAAGTTGCACCCCACTACTAGACCTGCTACTAGTTCCTTCAGCAACTGGAACTAGTTTAATTGACTTTAACTCACTTTAACTGAATTAAATATCACAACTCAAATTAAACTCAACCTAAGCTCCTAAAATTTAGTAACTTCTCTACATGACTAAATTTAGGCCCTCAAAACAAATTAATTGATCCAACTGAGTGAAAATAACTTATTTAACTCATTCTTGTTGTCTTGTGATGTGGAATTACAATTTTCTATTAATTTAATTGAAGGGAAAATTAAATCAGGGTTTTCTTATTGCCATTTTCAACACTCCTTCTCAACAAGAAAGGGATTCACATCTACCTCAATCCAACACCTTTGGAATGTATTTCATGCAAAACTTCTCATTTTTTTTGTTGCTACTGCAAGATCTGCAACTAAAGAGCATAATTTTTTTTTTTAAATAATCACTGAATCAATCTGCGACTGTCCAATAGGAAAATTATGTTATTGTTGAATTTTCTACTGAGATTCCTGCTCCGTTTTCAACTCTTCTTTTCACTCCTCAGTATTTGTCTGAAATTTATCCTCCTACTACTAAATATTGTGGGCCCCTATAGCAAGGTAATGATCCATGAAACAAAAACAACTTAATAGACCCTACCCAAATTTTTGCAACTCTTGGGACTATTGCTTCACATCGCCCCACCTCACACCTAGAGGTATGGTTGAATGTAATCCGTCTTCTCGCTTATCTAGAAATTAGCCCTAGTGGAGATCTCTACTTGAGTGGATGTTTCCACTCTGTCTCCTCTCTACTTCTCCAATTGTGGTTGCTCGACAACTTGTTGAGGTTACTTCTGAGGCTCCATTTTGAGAGGTAAATTATTCTCCCTCTCAACTACTAAGTCTCTAAGCTTTTCCTTGCTCCTCAAGGATTTGCATTCATATTCAACCTTAAGTGCATATAGGTTCTTGAATCACTCATTGATCTACTTGACATGTCCCTTGGTGATGTGTCTAAGGAAAACATTTCCTTTTTTGATTATCACAGTCAATAGCCAAAGTCTTCCAATAGCGCGATGAAAATAAGTTTCTTCTTTAGACCTGGAAAAAACATCACATCATTGAGTCTGGAACAAACATACACCCTATAAAAAATAACTGGACTGATACCGATAATGATATACCTCCCATTATCTCTAAACTCAATGTTCTGCTTGTGGTCTTTCTCCTCCAAGTCACTAAAGAGATATGTATTCCCCGTCATATGTAACGAGGCACCTTTGTCGAGATACCATATGCTTCCCATTATTGTTCTTTCCATGCATGCAATGAGAGTAAAATCAAGCTTGAATTGTGAAGATAGAGCTTCACCTGATGCTGTTACTTCAAGCTCCTTCTTTCTTGCCTTGTTCTATGGACACTTCATTGATTATTGCCTGAATTCATGACAATGAAAGTACTTGATGTTGGACACATATTTCTTCTTTCCCTCGTGACCCTAGGACTTCTTTCTCTTGGATTTATTTACTTTGTTGACTAATACAAGGTCCTCTTCCTCTTATTTGGATGAGGTCCCATCTTAGTTGTCTTTCCTTATTACTTCCTGCACTAGATCAAACCTTAAGTGATCCCAAATCGACAGTTTGTATCTACCATTCACGGAATCCTTATAACTATGCCAACTCTTGGGAATACCAAATCAAGCTAAAGCTACCCAATCTTCTTCAGGGGTAGTCATGCTGACCCTGCAAAGTTCATCATGACACTGTGTAAACATGCTCAAGTACTGTGGAATTGTGTCATTCTTTTGCATCTTGATACTCTGAAGCTTGTCCTTGAGTGACAACTTCCTGTGGTCACTATTGTTTTTAAGCAAATGTGTTAGTGTTTTTGACATCACAAATGAAGTTTCTTTCCCATGGAGATTCAAGACAATATGATCTTGAAATCCCTCCAATATAATCCTCCTCGCTTTAGATACATCCTTCTTCCATTGAGCGAGATTGTAGGCATCAACTGTTGGGGGTTTAACTACATCTATCTTGATTTAATCTAGTTGCCCATTATCATCTAATACTTTCTCCATACAAATATTCCATGCCACAAAATTTGTGGCTCCTTCAAAAGAATACTCAAGCCCAAGTCCATTAGAAGTCATCTTCACAGTCCTGCAGGAAACCTACAACACTGATCTTGTAATTCGAACCTCCTACACAAACTTCAAATTCTCTTTTCTTCTATTATGATTCCTGCTCTGATACAATGTAGAAATTCCTTGTAGATTCAAACCTCTTATGTAATATTCTGAAACAAAAGGCTTTAATATATTATAATTATGAGTGGAAACAATTAAATGATCGAAAAATCAAAACATAAACATGAGACAAGGTTCAATAACAATTGCTTAGAGATTTATCTAAGGGGAAAGTAACTGCTTAAAACCCCTTCCTATATGTATTGCATTAGTAAGAAAATAGAGATGAAATACAATGCTTGTTCAAGCCTGAACACGCTCTATATAAGTATAATATATCTCACTTCCTCACAAGCTTACTGTGCCTAATACTTAGCCAATTCTGCTACCTGCCAAGATCCTCTTTCCATTCGAGAATCACGATTACTGTTAGACCAAAACCCACAGGTATTAGTCAACGATCACATCGCCAAAGATAAGGATCCACGAGAGGTAGTTATTCCATGTCACGAAACACACGAGGAGCATTGGTTTATCCAATGTCCAACAATATCCCCCCCAATGCGAGTTGGGTGTGTATCAAACTCGTGAACTATTCTCTGATACCACTTGTTGGGAGTCACGATTGCCGTTAGACCAAAACCCATAGGTATTAGTCAGTGATCACATCGCTAGAGATAAGGATCCACGAGAGGTGGTTAGTCCATGTCATGAAACAATTCAGGAGAATTGGTTTATCCAATTTTCAACATTTAGTTGCATTGTTTCCTTGGGAATTACCCCCCTATTAATTAGGGAAATTCCCAATTAGAATTGTGCCTTCTCTGAACTGATGCACCAACTGTACGGCTTGAAAAATTATATAACTGATATTACAATACCCTTGAGCTCCAATATCAAATGGGTAACTTGAATTTCATGCATGCATGAGTTAATTATGGTTGATTTATCAGTTAACTAGTTGAACATTGAAGTTGCACCCCACTACTAGAACTCCTACTAGTTCCTCCAACACTTGGAACTAGTTTAACTGAATTTAACTCAGATTTATTGAATTAAATTATTATAACTCAAATTAAACTCAACTTGGGCTCGAAAAATTTAGGAACCACTCTACGTGACTCAAGTTAGTCCCTCAACTCAAATTAGCTGAACCAACTAAGTAGGATTTTATCCTAATTTAATTCAAGGGAAACTTACATCATGATTTTCTTGTTTTCATTTTAAGCATGCCTCCTCTAGTGTCTTAGGTGACAATACACAAATCACATCTTGTATGTCCAATCTAAGCCCATTTATATACCTAGTATTCTTCTCTATAGGCTCCTCAACATATCCTACTCTAATGTTCACCTTGTAAAAGTATTTTTTGTACTCTTTGACTGTCATAGATATCTACCTAAGGTTTTTCATGCTCCTGAACAAGGTAAGTTGGTTATGTTTCAGAAAAAAGTTGCCTCTAAGTTTTGCCACCATCTTGTCCAAAATTTTAATCTTTTGCTTGTTCTTTATCCTTCTCTACACCTTTACACCATCCCACGAGAGAGTTGCATGTCCCTTTAGCTTAATTACAACAAACTTGACCTTATTGTCTTCATCCATTTATTCATACTCAAAGAATTTATCCCTCTATGTGATCTATCCAATAAGATCCTCTAGATTCATGCTTCCTATATAAGAATTCAAATCTGGTTTGGATTTCATAACAAATCCCAAAACTGCTTTCAACACTTTAGCTTTTGTAGGTTCTTCTACTGCTTCTTCTTTTTCTTAAGATTCTTCCTCTTCAAGACTCAAATATCTTACATATTGTTGTCTCTGAAAACCAGTTTTTATTTCAGCCATTCTTACCTCCAATCATTGCATCGCCCATAGTACTTCTTTATTGGAAAACAACCTTTTTATTTCTCCTCTTGTGCCTTGTCTAGTGCCTCGATGAAATTTGGGACACATGATTTATTTTTTTCCTGAAGTAGATGCAGGGAACGTTTCGATACCACTTGTTGCAAATTTAAATTAGATTCACTCTAATTGGCTCTTTAGAGTCAATTCCCCTAATCAAAAGTGAAATTCCAATTGGCATTGCTTCAATCCTTTGTATATGACCAATTATTTAATAGTGGGAGGAGTTATAAGGGTAGAAAGTACCCACATAACTGTCCTCGACCTTGTGCCCATGTTACCTTATATACTGTGCTTGTGACCTTATATGCTTGACACTTTCGTAAATAGTTATGGGTTCTCGACGTTATATGCTAGCCCATTGTCTATGATCATTCATATAATGACCTCCTCCTCTATATTATTCTCTATAGGACCATTATCCAATCATAACATGAAACTCCATCAAATTCTTGCCATTTGTAGTCACCGCCAAGGTGCCTGACTCACAATTAAAATTTCCTCCAATATTGATAGTCCTAGGCAATGGGAAAATTCTCATCCCTTGCCACCTCCCATTAACTAATGAACCCTAGTGCCTGACACTTTTTGGAATTGCAATTTAAAAAATGTTATGGGGCTCCAAGCTTCCGGGCCTTCCGGGCCATTGGGCTTCTGACTCTGCTACACCACTCTAATCTTTGTTATGGGGTCCTAAGATACTGGGCCTTCACACTTCTAGCTTCCAACTTATGTTACGGGTTTTGTTAAAAAATGGTCATGGGATTTTTAAGTGACAAAATTTTCTCAAAGAGAAATTCGTCTAATTGTTGGCACTTTCGCTTATTTCAGTGTTTTGGGCTGCAACTCCTCTCAATTCTCTGACACTCTTGGATTTTTCTCTTGGATTTTTCTCTTAGATTTGCGCCTTTGTCTTGAGAAGCTCCTCTCCCTTCTCCACTCCTCCTACAACCACTCCAACAACTGAATACACATATTTGGCCTCTTGGCCCTGTCAATAAAATATACTATTATTATAGTTGGATTGTGTATTCATCATAAGATTGTTGAAGGACTGGTTTGGAAATTAATCAAGTGCTCCTCTCAGGCCACACTCTCAAACCATATTTTTTTTTTAAATCAAAGAGATATAAATATTACAATAGTTCGGTCTAGATCCCCAAATGTAGGATCAAAATACCAATTTAGGGAAAATTAAACAACTATAACAATCCTCGAACAATCGGCCTAATTTAAACAAATTACATGGAAATTTAAAAAAAAATCCATCCTAACAAACCACTCATTGAGGAAACAAATCCTCTAGTAAATGATTTTGACCTCTCAGTCATTGAAATTTACATATGACCCTACATTAAGAAAGGACCCAAATGATATTGTAAGGAATAAGGTAGATGGGTGGAAAGATTCCTTCCCCCAGCAGATTGCCTAAGTTTCCTTCTGAGTATAATTTTTTAACAATTGTCAAAGAGGAAGGAACAAGCTTATATTGATTAAGGTACATGATTTTTAGAGGATTCGTGTTCAGTACATATGGAAAAGAGACTGAGACATGAGGTTGGAATTCACCCCAAGGACGCTCAGCTAGATACGTGATCTCTTTAATAACCTCTTCAGAGGGGAGAATAGTGTTGAGAAGATCAATACAGGGAGTTTCAATGGGATAGTTCATAGGATCATGGGCTCCAACCAAGGAAAGAGGAGTTTAATATGTACACTGAATAACTTGACTAACGAGTTCCGATGGTGACAACAATATCTGATCTCCATAATAATCGAAAGTGGAATGGGTCAAGATGATCCCTAGATCCATAGATCTAGTAGGTATAGAAGAGACCATATAAATGGCCATAGGAACCTCAGGTGGTGGTAGAGGGAAACACCTTAGAAGAGAGGAGTCTTTCAAAAGACTGATACCAATACCAACAAAAGGTTTAGGAGTACCACCTATTAATGGAAAATTTCTAAAAGTCAGCAGTTGAAATTTCAGGGTGCAGAAATACAACTTGTCCACTGTCATAAATTTTCCTTGGTGAGGAAAACATATAAGCCATAATACCAATGAGATAATGGATTTCATGGAATAGGTCCAACTATTTCCCAACAAAAGGTTGTAATTGACTAGGAAATCAAAAACTTCAACATCAATTACAATTGTTTTCTCTCCAAAAGTGATGGGAAAAGCGACAAGATATCCCTTAGGGATGAAAGTAATGCCATAAAAATATTTAAGGGAGTTAAATGGTGAAATGAGGGTGGGAAAACCGAGAGTGCACAAATAGGAAGTAGCCATCACACAAGTAGATGCATATTCTTCAATGATGGTGTGCTGAATGGATTTGTCCTTTTCATGAACCTGCACTTGGAATGAAATTTGATGCGAAAGGCAAGGTCCACTTTTCTCCAAGTCAAAGACAACTAAACTGGAATCCTGAGGGTCAAATCCACCTATGGTTGTAAGAAAAGCCTTTTGTTGCAATGGATAAGTTAGTAACACTTCCATAGTGGACATGGCACAAAGCAACTACGTAAGGTCTTCTATAATTCCATATTTTTGTGCAACGTGGATAGATAGATGGTGTGTATTATGACGAAGTGTCCCTTTGGGGGTATGAATCACAAGGTTTACAACAAGCCTCTTGATATGTAAATCATAAAGTGGAGGTAAGGTGGAGCTTGATGAGGAATCTAGAGAGTTAGGGATAGGAGTCCCATTATTCATGGCTTGAGTTTGTAAATCAACTACCTTAAAAGCGTAGATAGTCGAAGATCCTTCTCCAGAAGGAGGGGGATGCGAAACATTATTTCTCCCTTGTGGTGGTGGGGGTCGGTTCACAATAAGGGGTTGCTGCTACTAGGTAGGGAAAGGGTTATTAAGGAAAATATAGATATTGGAATCCTTTTGAGTAAGGAGATATGTGCATTCTTGTAAACGAGCACAATTGTAGGTCAGATGGTCCTTAGCATAGATATTTCAAGGAAACATAACCACTTTATCATTTCCTTTATCAAATTTGGTAGCGGCCAAGGATTTCTGTGTTGGGGAATTTTGAACAACTAGCTCCTCCTCAGAAGGAGTGTATTTCTTCTTTTTATTACTACTGGTTGATTGTGTAGATTGTATAGAATTGATTGCAGTGGTTGGAGGGGAAATTAGGTGAGCCTTTGTAGTTGAATTCTGAGATGCGGTAATGGATAACTAAGTAGTTTTCCCACTCAACTAGTTTACAACAACTGCAATCATTGCTCCATTGCAACTGTCAGTGTGTGGACTAGGATACTAAGTGGTAGGAGCATCCAAATTTTAGGGAGAATTAGGGATCAACTCATAAAGAGTGGTTGATTGCAAATATATAAAATCGAGATGTTGGGCATGTCTAATGACCCAATCTTCAGTGATGGCTCTGGACATGGAAACATCATTTGCAATGAAAAGTAAAATAAATTTATAGAACCAATTGGCAAGTAAATAGTCTGTAATGGGTGCCTTTATTAATCTTCGTCATCTTATACATTCATGGATATGATCAGATATATGGGTGGACGCATTTTGGCAAAGATTAGTTAATAATTCTGTTTCGGTTTCGTAACAGATTAGTAACTAAAAATGTTTAAGGAATTCCATGGCGAGGGTGTTAAATTTGTTTATCGAGGCACATGGTAATTCAATGTACCACTTAGCAGCATTACCGGTCATGGTATGAGAGAAAATCATGAGCTAGATACTGTCATCAATCATGGAATTAGAAACAGACCAAAGATGGTATGTAGTGACATGTGTCACCAGGTCATCTCCCTACTTTCCTTCAAACATCGAAATGTCAGTAGGAATTTTGTGTAGGGTTGGATGCCACAAAAATCTATGCTTGATGGGGCCATTAGTTAAGTTTTATAGATCTGAGATGTTGAGAGTAGCCAAAAATGGAAATAGAGTAGGAATTAGGCATCTGTGGTTCATTTATTTTAAGTTGAATCTCAAAGTACCCACAGTAATAATCATACTTTTCAACGTTTAAAATCCCAACAGGGATCCATCATTAGGACAATTCTTGAATGACGATAATTACTGTGGGTATTCCGAGATTCAACTTAAAAGAGTAGGCATCATTGAATTTGACTAAGGAAAACTAGGGTGACCTAAAGGACTAGAAGGTCTAGCTATAAATTGGTTTTTGAAAGGGTACATGAGTGTGGTCAAACAATAATTCACTTGTGGTGGAGGTGGATTCGTATCAAGTGGTAGGACATATGGCATGTCCCCAACCCGAGGAATGTTACCAGTGAACTGGTTACCCCCAGAATAGAGGTTTCCTCCAACCGGTATTGATGGTTGAGTTGGAAGGCTAGCCTCCAAGGAGATGCAACATGCCTAAGATATGGGACATCATTAGCCACATAAAGTAGGTTAGGTGTAGGAATACCACCTTTTACAATAAATGGGACTAGCATTAATAGGGTAACCACTAATAGAAATATAATTGATGAAAAATAAAACTTGTTCTATTGTAGGTTACGTGGGGGGAGGAAGGCACCTAACTATTAGATAAGTAGTAAAAACATTACCCCTACCTTGTGGTGGAGGTGGGGTTGAACTTAGAAGCAGATTCCAATTGAAAGGATTATTGAAGGTTAGCGAACTATCCACACCAAATGGTATGTGAGTCGAGGGTCCAGGAGTTGAAACAAAAGGAGAAGGCTTGGTAGGAGGAAAAAATTGCAACCCAACACCCATAGTTGGTGTAGCTAGCGTTCCTGGATTAGGTATACCATGAACAATGGGATAGCCTAAAAATGGTGTAGAAGTTGAAACATGTGGGGTATGTGACAGTTGACCAAAAGTATCCACGAAAGACCATGACTCACCAGTATTCATTGGGATGTTTAGAGTGGAAACATGCGAAGACACTATTTCACCTCAAGAACCAAAATCCTGATGAACCTCATTACCGAATTTTAGATCTTGGTTCACTATATTTTCGGAGATATGATCTGATGAAGTTATGGTTTTTGAAGGCTCCTGAATTCCATGTTAAACAGGCGACGTTGGGCATCTCGTCATATATTTCTCTCTGAGAATTGGATTCAAATTTTGTAAATAGTGACAAAAATAGGACAGACTGTAGTTTGTTGGGTATCATTTTTAGGGTTGATGGTTGCAAAAGTGACACATGGCACATCTTACAAGTTCACTCTACTAAACTAGTCTATAATCAAGTCGTCATGGGAGACAGGGCATAACTCTTTCTTGAACAATTAAATCTTAATCAAACCTGTGGGGTTGGAAAGAGGACTTCTAGGGATACCACAACACGAAATATCAAACCCTGGAGAACCGAAATTACATAGATACAACAGATTCAATATTGAGCTCCTAGAAGGCAAGAAAAATTAGCATTCAAGGATCATTGCAGTAAGAACCACACATCAACAGTTAAGGGTAAGTATCCTACAACAAGGTATGTATGATTAGTGTTTACATTTGAATTTTGACCATCATCTTTGAGATATTATTTTGTAGGACAACATAAGTATATATAGGGTCTCGGTTATATCTCTATGTCTCTATATGTCACAGTTAGTTTTGATACCACATTTTAGATGTCCTCTTCTCGATACTACACATTTGATGCTACATATTCTTGATGCTACATCAAGTCTGCTAAATCTATATGATGTTGTAAGTTCATGTTACTTGTCTTGTCATAGTTGATAGAATGGTCTTTGGTTTTGTACTTAGAACTTGGTCCATCACAAGTCCAGGGTATGTCATTATTTTTTATTGTATATATCTTTCGGTCAGTTTTGGATATAGTCTTGCATAGAGTCCAGGCCTGTATCAAGAGTGGGAGTCTTTATCTACTACTACAACAAGTCAACAATGAAATTGACAAGCACACTTCAGGTACACATTGTAATTTTAATTTCTATTTATTCATTATTATGCACTTACATGTGTTTTGTAGGTATAGGTAAGTTGAAGGGTAGTTTGTTTTGTTTTGGGATTGGTTTCACCGGGAAATTTTTTCATGTAGGTAGAAGAAAATTAAAGTACAACATCAAGCAAGAATTCAAGAGAAGAAGTGTCAAATCAAAGGAAGCATTGCAACGGGACATTCTTGAAGACATGACATCCATCCGGATGTCGTGAAGTATTCTTAAGGCCAAGAGTCATGATTTTAAATTTGTAAAAGAGTCATTTATGTAATTGTAAAAGTTGTAAAATACTCTTGGGATGATGTCATTGTTGGATTGCAAGTCATAGAGTGATTGCGTATTTGGTCAATTACACGAAATATTTGTACATATTATTGTATCGTGGATTGTTTTGCCTAGTTTGTGAATCCACAGTCTTGTCTTATTTCAGTCATTATAGGGTGGCAGGGAGGTTCTAGGCAGGTGTATGAAGTTGCCTACAGGTTGGGGCCTGTGAACACTTCACGGTGGTAGGGTGGTGCAGGTCGAGTTATGCCTCGCTAGGGTGTTGGGCCATCCATTCAGTTGATTATTGAAGAAACCAGGGCATTGGGGTGTCCTTCTAGTGGTAGATGGAGAAGAATGATTTTCTAGAATTCTAGGAAGTTGTTTCTTTCATTTCAGTTGGGGTTGAAGATTAAAGAATTTATTAGAAAAGCGTTCATTGGTTTTTGACCCAGAAGGGGTTTTCCACCTAAAAATATTGTGCCTACTATGTTCTTTCATTTACTATTATTACTTCATAAACATTAATAATAATTGAAGATTAAATAATGCTCTAAAAATATTTAAAAGTGATAATTGCTAAAGAATACTGATTCACGCCCCCTCTCAGTATTTCCAACAATTGGTATTAGAGCTTGGTTCCTTCAATAGTAGTCTAACAACTAGAAGGATATCATGGAGTATACTAAGAATATAGTTCCTTTGTTCAATGGAAATAACTATGCACTTTGGAGTGGAAGAATGCAGGTTCATTTGTTGGCACAAGGATACAAAGTATGGGAAATCATTGACAAAGGCTTCACACCGACCCAGGATGAACAAGGTAAGAAAAATATGGTATATGATGCAAAGGCTAAAGATATTATTATCAATGGGCTTATAAAATTTGTTTATATTAAGGTATTGAGTTGGAAAACTACTAAAGAGGTATGGGGCAAGCTTGAAAATGTCTATGTAGGTGACTCAAAGGTGAAAGAAGCAAAGCTTCAAATTTTGAGGGAAAAATTTGAGTAACTCAAAATGAGGGAATATGAAGATATTGTTGCATACTTTCAGCATGTTGATGAAACCACAAATACATTGGAAGGTTTGTGAGAACCTATTGAAATTAAAATTGTTGTCCGAAATATCCTCAGAACCTTGCCACCAAGATTTAACCCTAAGGTATATGTCTTGGAAGATAGATCGAATCTGACCAATCTAAACATAGATGAATTACATGGAATTATTACGGTATATGAAATGAGGATTGGAGAAGAGGATGGCACATCTCACTTAGAAACAATATTTTCCACATCCAAGAATAATAGTAAGGACAAGCAGATTCCGAAAGAAAAAACTTGCAATTGTAAGGATGAGGAAACGGAAGAAGATGAAGAAGAATTCTCAGATAAAGAATTTTCCTACTTCACGTGGAAAATGATAACAGGTACAGGAAAATTCAAATGTAAACTTCCATTAATATGTTTTGAATGTGGTTAGGTTAGGCATTTTGTAGCCAAATGTCATAAAAAAAATGAGGGTGTTACGAAAGGGAAGGAAAGTCCTAAGAAGTTCAACAAGCAAGGCAAGAGAAAATGGTTTAAGAAAAGTTTATTCTCCAAATAAGATAGTTCCTCATCTGAAGAAGGCAGTGATAATGAAGAAGAATTCAACAAAAGAGTATTATTTATTGCCAAGTAGAATAAACAAGAGGCATCTAACGAAGAAGGATACAAAGAAGAAGAAATCGCTGAAGTCAAATTTCAAAACGAAGTAATCAAGGTTATCAAAGAGCTAATGGTAGAAAAGAAGCATGTTAAAACTCTTGAAGATGAATTGAAGACATAAAGGGAACATGTCTTTAATCTTAAAATCGAGGTTGAAGAATACACATGAATTGAGGAATCACCCAAGAAAGAAGTAAAGAAAAGAAACAAGAAGAGAGAAGCATTGGAAGCTAAAATAGTTTCTCTGTGAAAGGAAGTAAAAAGTGGAAAAAATCTTCAAGAATACGCCAATAGTTCCAAGGATTTTGGCGAACTCATCAGAAACCAGTAATCATATAGTGACAAGTCTGGTCTTGGTTACAAAGAAAAATTTGAACATAATGTGAGTCCTTCTATGACAATTAAAGAAGATGCATATGCAAAATCTACCAAGTGAATAGATATCTCAGCTAAATCAAGAGATCAAGACTCACAGGAAGAACCTTGGAAGAAAATTCCTTGAAGAATATTTCCTCCTAGGTACCAACCTATCTTTTATGGTCATTTTTATTCATGTGGAAGGTTTGGACATAAAGCTGTAGAATGTTGAATGTATGTTTGGAATGAATATAATTCCAAGAGATCCTTCACAAATGATATTCTAGAACTCAACATAATATCAACAAATTTTATCATTTGAGAGATGATGTAGAGTGTTACAAATGTAACAATTTTGGACATATCATTAGGGATTGTGAAGTTCCAGACATGTACAACTATTATCGGCAAAACCCTAAAAGAAAATTTGCAGGATCACGATATATATAACAAATGACATCTTCTATTAATAACATTGAATGTTACAAATGTCATAACTATGGACACATAGATCGTAACTATAGGTACAACATGGTATCCACCATGAATGAAAAATAATGACGACTAGAATAAGAAGGTTTGGAATGTAAAACAAGTACACGATGAACAAGTACAACATGAGCAAGAAAATAAAGAAGGGAATAAGGTCCCAATAGTTATGCTTTCACGATTCGCAACGGATTGTCAGGAATCAGTAACTACTTCGGTTAATGACTCGAGTCAAAATAGTCCATTAAATGACACACTATTCTAAACAATTCAGCTTATCAACTCCTAGAAATTTGAAGATGAGGAGTCTATGCAACCATATATGACACAAATCTACGATTGATAGATAGGTAGTTTGAACAAGATTAAAGTTTCATTACATGTTCAGGGGGAGAAGAATAGTTGAAGTATTATAGATTCAAGAAAGGAAGTACCGGCAAGCAATCTATATGTGAAAGTGGATCAAGAGAATCTAACGATCATCAAGATATCTCAGCAAGATAAAGGAATATTCATATATCAAATCAATTACATCAAGGAAATGCTCAATAAATTCAAGATGGAAGATTGGAAGGCTATCCTTACCCCCATGGTAATAGGTTACAAGAAGAGTCGTCAACAAATGTGGACCAAATGTTGTATAGATCCATGATTGGTAGTCTCCTATATGTGACAGTCTCCCTGTCAGATGTGACATAGGCAGTTGGACAAGTAGCACGATTCCAAGGAACACCAAAAGGATCTCATATCGTTGTTGTCAAAATAATTCTTCAATATCTTAAGGGCACAACGAAATATGGTCTTTGGTATCCCAAAGGAAATGATCTGGTCATCCAAGCTTATACATATGTAGATTGGGTAGGAAGTGTTGATGATCGTAAGAGTACCAGTGGGGCAGCGTTCTACTTAGGTGGTGTCCTTGTCTCATGGTTAAGTAAAAAGTAGTCTTCAATATTGTTATCCATAGTGGAAGCAGAATACATTGCGGCAACAGCTTGTTGTACTCAAGTTCTTTGGATGAAGCAAACCTTGCAAGATATTAGAGTGGTAAAGTGTTCCTGTTTAAAAGAAGGTGGATTGATTTTGGAAACAGTTCCAATAGATTCATACTTGAAGGAGGAGAATGAACATGGTACAGTTTTTGAGGCAGAGAATTTTCAAAAAAATCCATGTTTCCTATGGTTAATTAGAGATTTTGTTTATTTGGAGTTTATTATCAAATTTCTATTCCTAAATATTATAAAAAATTTAGGATTAAGTTATATATATTATTTCATTCCAATGTAAGAAGGGTTTTCTTTTCGTCCCCCAAAAAATTTAATCCATATTTGAAGACTTTCCTTTTTTGTAAGTTTAACAAGAAGATTCTATTTTTCAGCTTATGGAAGTGTGTTTTCTCTCTAAATGTAATTTATTGTGTTTTCCATAATATTTTATTCATAAATTTCTAATTGTGTAGATGATAAGGAGAGGTTAAGCTGAGTGTCAACCTCCCTTAGTTCCCCTATAGCAGTTATATTCATAACTGAGCAAACTAAATAGACAAATTGTCTATATTGATTCATCTACTTTCAAAGATTGTTGCCTTCTATGTAATTAGAAATTAGAGTGTTTTTTAGCCATCAAATGATATTCTATGTGCTTTCCTTTAATATAAAATAGTTAATATACCAAAGATGGGTGTGTGGCTATTGGTTATACTTCTGCAATCTTAATTTCATCACTTTCAATTCAATAATATTTGAAAAGATTGAATCCAAGGCTTGGTAGTTTTAAGCAAAGATTTGAAACCCTAAGAAACCATTCCTAAAAACCCCCAAACCTGGTCATTGTGCTTAAAATGTTGTTGTTTATTCCCATGAAAAATCATAAGCCTTGTAACATTTGAGGGAACCCCCTCTGGTTCAAGGGCTAGCTTGAGCCTAATGTAGGGTGATTTGATTTCTTGGCATAGTTTGGAACGAATAAATTTTCTCCAAGAAATAGATGCAACATTTGGTAGTATTTACAAGAAACATAGTAATGAATATATTTACTTGGAAGAACGATAATTGATTAGATCTATTATTTGATGGTGAAAAAATGTTATGCATTGGATATTGGTTGCATTTCTTGCACTTGACAGCTCCATTTTATTTCTCCTTGTAATTCCATGAGCTGAAGATTACACTGGTTTCAAAGTTAGATGCATTCGTTTCTATGCTAGCTCAAGGCTTGGTTGTTAGGTCCCTATAATACTAGTGTAACCCCTTATTATTATTAGTACAACCCCCTTATTATATTGTTGTGCCCATGTGGTCCCCATATTGTTATTATTGTGCCCTTACATTATTATTGTTATGTCGGCTCCGATTATATTATGACCCCTTAGATGCCTATATATAGAAAGGAGGTCTTGTCATTTGAATCATCTAAGAATTGTTCATTTGTGTAATGTAAAGGAGGTTTCCACCTCAAAGAGGCTTATTTCTAAGGCGTTGATCTATCTTTTCTATCTTTTTGTGAGCTGGTTTCATAACATTTGGTATCAGAGCTTTGGATTCTAGGGTTTCGCTGCTCCAAACAAGTCATTGTGGCATTTTTACTATAACTTTTTTTCTGCAATGTTTCAGAAGCTAAAAGGAAAACCCATTTGAGAAAAAATCGTTCTGAACCTCAGGTCCGAATTTTAGATCTTGTCTCGCTATATTGTAGGATATATGATCTGAGGAAGTTAGGGTTTTTTGCATACTACCGAATTACATTTTAAAAAGGTTACCTTGGGAAAATCATCATAACTTTCTCTCTAAGCATCATATTTAAATTTCGTAAGAAGTTGCATAAAGAGGACAGACTATAGTTTTCTGTGTATATTTTTCAGATCCGAAGATCAAAACAGTGCCATGTGGAACTTCATACAAGTTCGATATTTTGAAAAGGTATATAATCATGTGAAATTGGGAGATTGTTCTTAACTCTTTCTTGGGGAATCTATTTTGATCATACTGGTGGCATTGGAAAAAGGATGCAGAGGAATACTATAGGTCGGAATTTCAGAACTTAAAGATATGAAAATACAGAGTTATAGGCGTTTCAAGATCAAGCTCCTAAAATCAAGAAAAAGCGAGATGAGGAAGTTTGATGGTAAGGATCTGGTAAATTGGATACTACAGATGGAGAAATATTTTGATCTACATGGTGTACCACTTTACAGAAGGTATGTATTTCATCTTCATATTTAGAACTGGATCAATTTTTATGGTATAAAGGTCTTTGTTCTCTTAAATCATTTGTTACATGGTCAATTTTCACAGAGGAAATGATAACACATTATGAGGATACAAAGAGCAACACCTTTTTTGGCCAATCGATAAATGTCAAACAAAAGGGTTCAATGGCAGAGCACATTGAGGACTTTCAAAAATTGAATATAAGGGTAAATGATATTCTAGAGAAGAAAAAGATAAATAGTTGTATCTATGCCATGAAAGCTAATATCGATGGTATGAAAGCATATTGGAAGAAAGGCATGGAAGATTTGAAGAAATACATGGAAGGTTTGAAGGAAGGTGGGACAAATATGGTACAAGAAAGGCCTCCTAATGACGAAAGGGATCAATAAACATCAAAAGAAGAGGATATACACTAGGAACCAACCCTAGAGAAAGAACAAATGAATCTGACCATATCTTGCACTGCAATGGTAGGAATTACCACTCCTCAAACTCTCAAGATAGAAGTACATATCAATAAGAAAAAGGTTCAAGAAGTGAAAGATCACATCGAGAAAGAAGAAATGAATCCAACCATATCTTGTAATTCATTGGCCGGAATTACTACTCCTCAAACTATCAGGATTGAAGGACATATCAAGAAGAAAAGTGTTCAAGACGTGAAAGATTACATCGAGCATCAGGAAATGAATCTGACCATATCTTGTAATGCATTGGAAGAAATTAGCACTCCTCAAACTCTCAAGATAGAAGGACATATCAAGAAGAAAAATATTCAAGCAGTGAAATATCACATCGAGCATCAACAACATGTTCTCCAACTTTTAAAGGATAATGCCACTTTGGTGTACAATCGAATGAAACAACAGGTAGATCAACATTACAGTGAAAGAAGTTTTTATGTAGGTGATTGTGTATTTTTATGGCTACATATCAATCAAGCTATTTATGAGAAGGAAATGTTTGAAATACTACATGCACTTAAGAAATGGCGACCTTACCTAATGGTAAGACATTTCAAGGTAAAAATGGATCATGATAGTCTTAAATAATTTTTAGAACGAATATTATCTTCAGAAGAACAGAAAAAATGGGTCACAAATATGTTGGGTTATGACTTTGAAAACATCTACAAAAAAGGGAAGAAAAATGTTTTTGCAAATGCACTCTCAAGAAAGGATGAGGATGTGGAAGCATCGTTTTGTGCTACTCCTATTATCCAACCAGATTGGATAAACAAAGGAAGGGATGAATGGAAGAAGGACAAAGAAGTGTGGCCACTCATTTAAAAGTTGCTGAAGATCCTTGTTCCAACAATATTTCCAGAACTTGACAAGGAAGGAAAAATCATATGGGGACCTGAAGCATTCACAGAACCAAGAAGTCGACAACTACAAAATCAATCAATTTTAGAGTATCTCATCAAGTGGAAGAACTTACCCATTGAAGATACCACATGGAAGGATGAGAATTTTATACAGAAGCATCAAGAACTACTCAAGCATTGAGGACAATACTTTTTGAAAGAGAGGGGCATGTTAGGTACCTATACTACTAGTGTAACCCCTTATTATTATTAGTACAACCCCTTTATTATATTGTTGTTCCCATGTAGTTCCCATATTATTATTATTGTGCCCCATAGAAGCCCACTATTGTTATTATTGTGCCCTTCATTATTATTGTTATGTCAGCTCTTTTTATTTTATTACCCCTTAGACTCCTATATATAGAAAGGAGGTCTTGTCATTTGAATCATCTAAGAATTGTTCATTTCTGTAATGTAAAGGAGGTTTCCCCCTTGAAGAGGCTTATTTCTAAGTCATTGATCTATATTTTCTATCTTTTTGTGAGTTGGTTTCATAACATTGGTAATGATTACATTGAGAAGTATAATTTTCTTCCTCTTGGCAATAATAATTTTTTTTAGATATTTACAGAGGATGGTTTCAGGGTTCTTCAACAATGTGTGTTTCAGTAGGTTAATGATTTGCACATGTGAGTATAAGCTCTTTATGGAATCTGAATTTTTGTTTCAACATGTTTATTATTTTCATGTTTTTAGTTGTATGTAAGGTGGTTTATCAGAAAATCCACGCCTCACCTAGTTGCATTGGAAGTTTTACTAGACTTAACAAGAAAGAATTTCAATTCAATTTGGTAGAGGTGTGCAATAGATTGATTAAATAGTGACTCCATAGCCCAATAGTAAAGGAATAGGTCTACATTTCTTTGCATCCCATAGGTGGAAGCAGTTTGCAGTTGGAGCCTATGTTGTAACAATTTCTTAGCAATTTTTCACACATTTCTTTTTGAGCTTTACCATAAATTTTCCAACATTCATGGGTATACCTGATTTTTTTTTTCATATGTAAAGGGAATTTACTAACTGATATACATTATCAAGTTGATTCAATAGTATATTTTGATCAAGTAAACCCACAAGTAGAGGAGGTTGAAGAAAAATTGCAATGTTTAATTTGATAAATGGAAGAATAAAAGGCTCTTTCCTCAAACAAATATTGTGCAAGAGGAGCATGAAAATGGAAAACTTAGCACCCTACCTACTTCCACATAGGAATTGGCCATTGCTTTTTGGGCTTATCAACTCCTTCGCAGGTGCATGGTTCCAATTCATCAAACACTTTGTTGCATGCTTGAATGGCTACACTACCAATTTGGAAAGAAATAGTAATGCTAATAACTTTCGTTGACTTTCATTAATGACATATGTTTCACAACTTGAGGGGATCTTGGCATGTATAGGATAGACATGACATGATCTCTAGGGATAGAAAAATCATTAATAGCCTTTTCTTCTTCTACTTTATGGATTCTGGTCATTACTTGGTCTTCTATGTATTTTGCCATTGACACCAATAAGAATTGGGTTAAACTATGAAACTTTACATGTATGCATGGTATAGGATTTCATAATATTTGCATGATATCAAATGAAGCTCAAGAACAACAATTTTTTTGTATCTATAATTGATTATCAAGTTTACCAGATCAAGAATTGAGAAAAAGTAAAAAACGAGATTTGAAGTTTTTTAAGATCTAACTGGATATATGAGATCAACGATTATTATAAAAACTGGAATGCCCGATTATCTGATGTTTAACCAAGGGGGGTCCACTAGTGGTTATTTTGACAAAAACAAATTTGGTTATGTGGAAACGTTTAGTTAAAAGTAGGGGCCCTTGCAAAAAATTAATAGAACGAGAACCACCCCCCCCCAATCATACTATTCCATTCATGATTCTATCGCTGAAAATGTTTGATGTAAATGGAGGTTATTGTTACCCATTGTTCAAAACTTATCATAGTTTTTGGAGATTCAACTCTCTAGGGAGTAATACATTCAACAATCAATTTCAATCACTTTGGTAAAGAATGGAGAGAAGAACGAATTACCGATGACATTGTTGTTTATAAATTTGATAGCTATCATTTCTAGATCTAAGTGTTTTATGCATATTGTTGTGGGGAAAAGTATCCGACTCGGATGACCCTATCCCTACTCTAAGGGTGACAGTCCTTAGCAACAACTGAAAGTAAAGCTTTGATATTTTCCTTTATGAAAGTACAGAGAAGGAAGAAAAGATTGACCAACCGGTGTCTTTCGCTTTTGTCGATCCTGTCCTCCCTCTTTGTCTCTTGTTCCCAGCTCCTTGCTCCCTTTGCCGGCCCAGCTACACACAGATCCTGCACAAACAAGAGAGGGAAACTACAAGAAACATGTACTCATAACTGATGCATGGATTAGAGTGAATCAGATATACAAGTAAATACAATACATCAATGCAATACAAGTATATAGGAGAACATTCAAAGCTTTATTGATAGAAGTAAAAGGGTTCTGAGAAGGTTACAACCATCAATGGCTCCAATCCAGCAGCACCTCCCCAGCAGCAAGAAATCTCCTCTTCACCTCTATAAAAGCAATCACCCAATAGCTCTAACTGTAAACCAACAGCACTTCCTTGCTTTGCACAAAATTCCAGCCTCCTTAGACCTCATAGAAGAGCTCTATATATAGGATAGAAGAAGAAAGGATGAGTCAGCTTGAGACTGACATGAAGCTGCCTTGTGTCCTTTCCCTCTTCAGTTAAACTTCAGTTCTTGAGTCCACTTGGAGATCCTTGCTTACACATGGAGATCAAGTACCTCTTACTCATCACAGGGAGAATCCCTTGAACCAAGTGTCAGTTTGGAAGCTTCCTGGGCAGTTGACACCTTGCAGAATGACTGTGCCACTTGGCCAATCTCGCCCAGCGCAGGTAGCCTTCATTGGTTTTGACTTTCAGCGCAGGTACAAGGAGGAGCAGTTGCATTCCAGCGCAGATGCTCAGTGGAGCAGCTGACATGATCCAAAAATAGCCTGTTTCTGAGTGTTTTCAGGTGGAGAACTGATGGGAAGTGCTGTGGTTTGCTGACCTTGTTCTTTTAGGGGTAAGAACAACATGTTTAGGGACTGAGGATCCCTGTAATTATTGACATTTCATGCCCCATGCTGCGAGGCACAAAAATGTCTATAACAGTTGCCCCCTAAAGTATGAGGCCGTTTATCGGGTGAAATGCTTTATCTAGAGGGTCTGAAGTTCATTCCAGTGCTGAGGAGGCGCCCTGTAATACAATACAATACAATACATTACTTTTCATTCTGCTTTCATGATCTAGCTGAGGCGGGCATTCCCATGCTCAGCTTTATAAATACATTTTGGTACATAGAACAGACGATCGTCTGATGGTAGACTGATAATTTTCTGCTGAAATTATCATCCTTTGAATAGGATGATCATCTGCTGCAATGATGTACATGACAAATGCTTTTATATTTCCTGAATATATATCGCAGCCCGGATGGATGAAACTAGATCCGGGGTCTTCAAACTCGTTCGATCTTCACTCTAAGTACAGGTCGATCCATGTGAGAATTGCGCTGAAGTCGAACATGGAAAGACATCGCTTGATTACCGGTCAATGATGAAAACCGTTAACAAGCGCGAGAGGAATCACCGATAATGATAATGACCCTCAAGGTACTGCAGTACAATTCACGTGGCGTGAATAAAGGACTTGGCGTCGAACGCCACGCAAAATCTTCTGGTCGAAGGTCATTGATGTATACCTGTCGTCGGAAGTGAGAAACTTGCCATTGAGGCATGCAAGCTTCAAAGTACTGATGGGGTTGTTCCTAGATCAACTTCTTGGATAATGAGCTGAAGTCGACAAGAAGCGATCCGTCAAAGGAGGGCCTTAATGAATCCCACATCAATGACACGGAACGGAGCTAATGATTTTAGTGGAGGTGAAAACAAACTGTGACATATGATTCAGGGTGGCGATCATGAATGGATGAAGGATAATGTATGGTAGTGGATGGGACACGGTTGACACTTTCAGAATGACCTCTCTTGAACATATAACGACACTGATGCGATGGATCGGTAGCATTACCCCAAAATGTGGATGGTTTGGCGAAGACCATGGTGATGAGACCGGTGAATGAAACAACCCAACCCGATGTGGTACGGAAGAAAAGTGTCATGTTCAAGAGCGACTTGCTACCATTAAGCTTTGATGTTCTCCCAATTTTTCCCCAGTCATTTCTGACCAGTACCTCTTTATTTTTGTCAAGCTTGAGGAGGATAACATATGCTTGTTCTATAACTTGCCCTTCGGGCAAGCCCATCGCTATGATTTAACGAGCTTAGCGATAGGGAAACTCGTTCTCGTCTAAAGACAAGTTTGTCGCTATTTAATCATTTTAACGAGTCTAACGACAAGGAAAACTCGGTCCTTTTCATTTTTAGAGAGTCTGAAAAGGTACAGAAAGTTAACTCCATAATTCCTTTTTCGTCATCTAATCCCTTAAGTCCGAAAAAGTATAAAACAATACAGAAGGGATGGGTGTTCGGTACTTTTAACGAGCCGAACAAGACAAGCGCTCGATCTTTTTGTGTAATAATCCCTCAGATCCAAAAAGATTAAAGTCTAAAAGAGGGATAGCTCTTCCGGTCCCTTTAACGAGCTGGAAGGCCAGAACTCGGCAAACTTTTCATATTTTACGAGTCAGAAAAGAGCTCAAAGATGACTCGTCTTTTGAGGAACGAGTGATAGACAAGGATAGCAACTGATTCCAGGTACAAATTGGAATTTTCCAATCACGGCAGTGTCACAAGGATGGCTAGGTGAAATCACTCTTCGCAGATGTTCCTCAAAATGGGTAAACACACAAATGGAAGTGAATGATCGGCCAAATGACGGTGGAGGTGACGGTGCACAAACACGACCAAGGCTTTTATGGCTGATGAATTTACGATCTCAAAAGGGTATTTACCGGTTCATTTTTCTGAATGAGCTTGAACTCTAAAGGAAAGCCTGCTCATAAACTTATGTTTATTTTTTAACGAGCATGAACTATGCGCTAAAACTGCTCGGATCTTGCGTTTATTTTTTAACGAGCATGAACTATGTGCTAAAACTGCTCGATATACCAGTCATAGAATAAGAACGCCTCCTGTGAGATAGCTATTTTTTAAGGAGCTTTATCTCACGAAGCTATGCTCCAAATTTTGGCAAGTTTTTACCTTTGCCCCACAGGCTTTCTTCATGCAAGGTCGGAAACGGCTAATCCTACGAGTTTAAAGGGTTAGACCTACAGGTTTAAAGGGAGGACCTAAAAATTTAAAAAAATAAATAGTCGTCCCTTGCTTACATTCCAAAAGTTTGCATGCCCCCAGACATAGGATAGAATTTCGAGGCTGCCCCTCCTCTCCCCTACCTCTGCTTTTCTTTGGGTGTTCACAGCTACTTGTCATCTTGCCAATCTAATGTTAACGATACTAGTCTTCTCGTTATTTTAGGGGGTCTTATGCGGTACTCAGGCTTCCCGTCGGCCCATCTTTTAACGAACAGCTATTTGTGACAAGAGAAGAACACTACTCAAAGACAAAACATTGGTATTATTGAGGGAGGCTTGCTTCTTTCTTATTATCCGAAGAGGGTTCTATTTGCTGCCGCAAATCAATCTCTTTCTTCGGCGATGTCTAACATTAGGTTACTAAAGATGGTGACCACCTGTTGTAGCAATAGAATCTCTTTCTTTGGAGGCTGCCCCTACTTATCCTTCAAAACATATGTTTTAATGGGTGAGGCTTGTCTTCAAAGATGGTTACTACTTGCTACCGCAAATGGTCCTCATCCTCGGTATCCTGATTATCTAGACAAGGGGAGCGAGAAGCTGATTATCTCACTCACATAACTTTGACAAAAGAATATTATTCTAGAACAACCCTCTCTTCCTTCTTTCGGACGGGGTACGGACTAGTCATATTCTTCTGCGGAAATTCTACCTTATACCCAGGGTTTCTTCTGCCCGAAGCAGACCAGGGTGCATGCCCCCTGGGTCCTAGTCTTTCTTTCCGAATCACTCGCACTCATCGGGAAGGAGGACTGGGGGTGGAGGCGTATCTTGAGTGAACAGACCATTTAGGATTGGTATTTGACTATTTGCGATGCGAGATCCCGGAAACGAAAGTTGGTCTACGAGCTTGACCATCCTTCCTTCGTGTGGAAAACACATTACTCTAAAGAGTGAGGAGACTATCGCTCCCATGCAATAAATATAGTCGCGTCCAAGGAGTAGGTTATAATCCAAGGGTCCTTGGACGACCAACACGTTCATATTAACGGTCTTCCCTTTCAATGTAACAGGTACATTGGGGAGGATTCCTAATGGTCGACTGGTTCCTTTATCAAAACCTGAGAGATTTCTTAACTCAGGTAAAAGCGCCGGGGAACCCAGTGCTTTCCAAGCAATAGAGGAAAGGATACTCACAGACGCCCCTTCATCAATGATAGTACCAGCCATAATCATTCTATAGATCTGGACAATGATTCTGAATGGTATACTGGCTGGTAACTGGGGTCTGCCTAGTTGATTCCAATCAAAGGATACAACCAGGTTGCTTGGTGGTGGGACCGAATATACGGCCGGGTATGACCCTGATGATGTTCCTTCCTGCGATAAAGGAATGGGCGCATTGCCCTGACGCTCATCAGAGTCGGTGCTAATGAAAAGAACCTGGATGGTGTCATCCTTATTCTCTTCAATGAGGGTGTCGCATGAAGATGACTCTTCGGCGACGGTGTCATTCGAAGATGGGTCTTCAATGACAGAGTCATTGGACGATGAAACCTCTGAAGGAAGAACCGGGTCAACTGCCGTTTCGACCTTTAGACTTTCGTCTGGTCTGGATTCAGTAGGTTGATTCTCAATGACCGACACTTCAGCGGACCACTTGGGCGGGTCAGCTGGATTTTCAACTATCAAGGGATTAGGCGCGAGTTTTTGGTATTCAGGAGGAAGTCGTAACGGTGAAACCGGACGATCTTCCAAAACTCTCTTTGCCTCATCTAAGAATAGACATTTGTGGATGGCATGCTTGCCTTCACACAATACACAGGGTGATCTTGGTCTCCCTCTTCGTCCTTCACTCTCGCTAGTTGACAGACTGCAATCAACATGACTATCAGAGGTTGATGCTACCGGATTGTGCAACCTTGGGGACCAGTCCCTTAGTATCCGGGGAATACAAGGACAATCACGATGGAAGTGGGTCCCTTTGCAAATGACACATGGCGATTTAGGCCCGGTCGGTGCAGTGTGTGGGTTTTTGTCAGCTTTCTCCTGCTTGCCCCCAGTCGCCTTCGCCATAGGCTCCTTCTGCTTCTTTTATTTCTTCTTCTTTTCCTTCTTCTCCTTGGGAGGCTGACTTTTGCCAGCTCTACCTCGCGAAGATGAAGGATCAGAGGAAGTATCGTAAGAAGTGGAAGGCTGGTGGGTAGTTCTAGATTGTTCCGACTGTTGATTCGACTGCTCAGGATTAGTGGCGATCTGGACTACATTAGTTGAAAAGAGCCATACAGGGAGGCCGATTGTCAATCCTGGAAGTGACAATGTTGCCATATGAGGTGCACCAACATCTCCCCAAGAGGAGAAGGGATTTGGACTTCCGCCAAGGTTGCTTCCTTGGTTGGTGGGCTCCATACTTTTCAACCAAAAGATCAACGTGGGAATAACAGGTGATTATGTTCCGCTTAAAATAAATTTTATTAACGACGCTTTTAGACACAAACTTGCTTTTTCATGTTTTAAGAGTCGAGAAAAAGCTAAAGATGACTCTAGTCGCCTTCGATGTATTAACGAGCCCGAAGTGACAAATGCTCGGTTGGACTTTTTCAGTTATAGAGTTTGAAAAAGGCCAAAAGAAACTGCTCTGGAGATCTAGGCAGAGGGTGTGCCAAACCTTTCGCGAAACCACAGAATACGTTTTACGGTACGGGTGGTCGATCTTCGTGAATGCTGTGTTCACTGCATCGCGATCAGTAGGGCGGCCGACACGGCTTCCTAAGGATAAAGGATAAATGCCTATAGGGGTCTCCCAATATACGCGACGGTACGCGGGAGCACAAGTCCATATTAGTGCCACCGACTCTCAGGAGGAATCACCCACCTTTGTAGAGATCGACAGTCACTATGTTTAACGACGTCGGAACACGTCTCTACCTAGACCTCTATATGTTTGCGTTATGTTACAAAGCGTTGTTATGTAAATTGGGTTTATTTTAATGTTGATCTTGCTTAGCAGTTTGCCTTTAAGGATCACCACGAGATGTATATATACAACTTCCTAAATGCAATCTAAGATGAGAAGCAAAACTTTTCAATCTTTCAACTTTGAAAACCTTAATCTACTGAGGGAAAAGAGGATATCAACTTTTCTCACAGATCATAGAACACACACTAAATGCACTTTTCCTAAATCGTCAAGCACACAGTCAAATGCAAAATGCACAATGCATGTATTTCTTTTCGTTATCCTTAATGTTGATGTAAGACAGAAAGCAAAACTGTTGTATAACTTTGAATCTAATTTCAAGCAGAAGTAAACAAGCTTGTCCAAAATCAAAAGACACCTTAAGATCAACTTGTTTAGACACTGGAAATGTATAGATTCAAACCATAAAATGAAAAACAAACAAACTCAAACAGCCATGAACAGTAATAAAACTAGCTCTTAAGATCACAAAGACACTTTTACAGTTCAGGATCTAAGAGGCCACAGCTATACTGGTTTGCTTTTCACAATGGGAAACTGTAATTGAAGTAAGAAATACTGAAAGAACAATCACAATTTCATCACACAACTGAGGCGGAATAATGTCAAGGAAAGTTGGTTTACAGCAAGTACAATGACAAGCAATCAGCAGCAAAACAACAGTGAAAACAGGGCTAAGACACAGTGGGAAACCTCAGGAGGACATAGCCTAACTGGATCAGTGCAGGCTCTGGTCTGTCAAATTGACTCTCAGCGCAGTTCCCGAAGGGAGTACCTGCGCTGGAATGCAGACTGCCTGTGGACAGCCTGCACTGAGACACGAGAGTTGCGTTTACAAGGATTTCCGGGTCATAAAAAGCTCAAAAATTCACTGTTTTTGCTGAAATAAAAAGCTATAGGTCAAGTACAAGCTAAGGGATGATCAAGAGGATGAAAAGCTATCACAAAGAGTACAAGAGTCTTTTGTAGATCAGCTCTTCAAATCATGAATCTGCTCAGAAAATGAGCAAGAGTAGCAGCCCCTCTACTTCGCTTTTGATATAGTCAAAAGCTTTTCGATTTGGTACTCTTTTGTTCAGGAAATGAATAGCAAAGATACTACAAACACCAACAAGATACTAGATTCCCCAGCGGAGTCGCCAGTTTGTTGTGGGGAAAAGTATCCGACTCGGATGACCCTATCCCTACTCTAAGGGTGACAGTCCTTAGCAACAATTGAAAGTAAAGCTTTGATATTTTCCTTTATGAAAGTACAGAGAAGGAAGAAAAGATTGACCAACCGGTGTCTTTCGCTTTTGTCGATCCTGTCCTCCCTCTTTGTCTCTTGTTCCCAGCTCCTTGCTCCCTTTGCCGGCCCAGCTACACACAGATCCTGCACAAACAAGAGAGGGAAACTACAAGAAACATGTACTCATAACTGATGCATGGATTAGAGTGAATCAAATATACAAGTAAATACAATACATCAATGCAATACAAGTATATAGGAGAACATTCAAAGCTTTATTGATAGAAGTAAAAGGGTTTTGAGAAGGTTACAACCATCAATGGCTCCAATCCAGCAGCACCTCCCCAGCAGCAAGAAATCTCCTCTTCACCTCTATAAAAGCAATCACCCAATAGCTCTAACTGTAAACCAACAGCACTTCCTTGCTTTGCACAAAATTCCAGCCTCCTTAGACCTCATAGAAGAGCTCTATATATAGGATAGAAGAAGAAAGGATGAATCAGCTTGAGACTGACATGAAGCTGCCTTGTGTCCTTTCCCTCTTCAGTTAAACTTCAGTTCTTGAGTCCACTTGGAGATCCTTGCTTACACATGGAGATCAAGTACCTCTTACTCATCACAGGGCGAATCCCTTGAACCAAGTGTCAGTTTGGAAGCTTCCTGGGCAGTTGACACCTTGCAGAATGACTGTGCCACTTGGCCAATCTCGCCCAGCGCAGGTAGCCTTCATTGGTTTTGACTTTCAGCGCAGGTACGAGGAGGAGCAGTTGCATTCCAGCGCAGATGCTCAGTGGAGCAGCTGACATGATCCAAAAATAGCCTGTTTCTGAGTGTTTTCAGGTGGAGAACTGATGGGAAGTGCTGTGGTTTGCTGACCTTGTTCTTCTAGGGGTAAGAACAACATGTTTAGGGACTGAGGATCCCTGTAATTATTGACATTTCATGCCCCATGCTGCGAGGCACAAAAATGTCTATAACACATATGATCTAGATACAGATAAACAACTCTAAACATTTTGCTTTCTATCTTCTTCTAGAAGATTTAGGAGCAACATCAAGATCAATGGATTTTAGCACCAAAATGGATGCGCTTACAAAAGATGACTTGCACTTTTTTGTGCACAAACACATTGTTCAAGCATGCTCTTTTTATAAGAGCACAAGTCTTTTACCCATTGGGAGACATAAGAAGATACAATAACATGATTTCATGGTGACCAGGCTATATTGAATTCTAATTTTGATTCCATAGGTGTGCATGCCAATTTCAAGTAGACAACAAAGGAATTGGTAGAGGAAGTAAAGCGAATAGCATAAATAATTTCAAAAAATGATATGTCAAAACCTAGAACTAGAGAAAGGATATCTGAAAGGAAATTCTTGCAGGGGGAAATTGCAATGCCTTTTTTTTTGGCATAAAAATGGGTAACTATCCATGGTTGAGGCCATATCACTATTTATAATGTATATTTTTTTCTTCTGATATTATATGTTAGATTAATTGTCCGCATGTCATTCTTGTAGGAAACAACGACAATTATATATAGGAGGTTAAGATGTAAATGAAGATGAGGTCATTACGTAAACATTTATTCAGATTTATAATGATGCAAGTGACAATCCTAGATAATATAGGAAACTATAATTACGCTATCAAAGAACCTTTCAGAATCATGGCCACACTAAGGAAATACTGCAATTGCTTGTAAACTAGATAATTTGAGGAAATTTTATCTCCATCAATATTAATATAACTCTTTAGGATATATAATTTTTTCCTTACAATTTATTTTGGCTATCGGAATCCTCACTGATAATGAAGGACATTGATGCATCTTATTTCCTTATTCAGTCAACAGGTATTCTTGTGCATTCTTAAGGATTCAAAGGCATTGAGTGTAGAAATTAATGTGTATGTTCAATATTTCTCATAAAATTTTCCAAATCACAAGACTTGAAGTTACCGTACTGAACTGCGGAAGTTAATTCACCATATAAAACAATAATCATAAACATGCAAAAAGAAAAATCTCACATGCACAGAGATTTATCTAGGGGAAAGAAACCGCTCAAAACCCCTTAATATTTGTATTGCATTAATCAGAGAATAAAGAATAAATACAATGCTTGCTCAAGCCTAAGCACAACCTGAAAATGTATAGTCTATCCCTTTTCCTGACTAGCTGAACCTGACCCAACACTTAGCCAATTTGAAGCCTTCCCAAGTTCCTATTTCCTTACGTTGTTCCCTGGGGAAATTTCCTGTATCTTCTAGGAATTTTACACTAAGGAATTGTACAATAACCTTAGGTCAATCTATGACTGCATGCACCACTTGTACATATAGGTATATGCTATAACTGATAGTATACTGCCTTAGAATCTCCATCTCAACTGAGTAACTCAAATTCTCTACATGCAACAAAGTTTTTGGTTGATTTATTAGTTAACTAGTTGATCATTGATTGTGTTTGAAGTTACACATCTACAACTTGACCTCCATTAGTTCTTCTGACAGTTAGAACTAGTTAAACTGACAATAACTAAAATTAATTAAAATAGATTGATACAAATTAGCAATCAATCATGTAGAACTGAGCTCAAGTCTCTCCAACTTGAATTTACTAAGTTAACTAAGTGACAAGAGAGAGGCCATCTTAGTTAACTACCTACAAATATTATGCTCAAATAGAAATTCAAATTTTAATCTAGTTGACCAAGGAAAATTCAAAACTAGATTTTCTAACTGCATTGTCAACACTCCCTCCCAACAAGAAATGGATTATTATATACCCCAATCCTACTTTTATGGAACTCGATTTTTCCTCTTGATAAAGCCATTGCAGAAATATTCACATATTTTTTCCTCTATCGACATCCACTACAACAACATAATCCGCCTCTCCACACAATCTCGTAGATGGTGATACCAGATGTCGATATGCTTGGATCAATCATGAAATACTGGTTTCTCAGAGCGTTTGATACAAATCTGATTATCACAGTAAATCACTACAGGATCCATCTTCAGACCAAATAACGCAAAAATAATCTTTCTCGTCTAGATAGCCTCACATGTTACCTGACTTGCAGCCATGTACTCTGCTTTTCCTAAGCTAAGCGACAAAGATGTCTAATTCTTGTTGTAGCAAGAAATTGTTGTTGACTTGTTGTAGGGAAAACTCAACACCCCCCAATTTTTACTTCTTTACTTCAAATAATGGGGATCCTTTCCATTAATTTTTGGCTAAAACCCTTTTATGATTTTCATTTGAGTTAATTGTCTTACAATTTTCTCATGTTTTTTGTCGGATTTCTATTTTGATTATTTCATTGAACTCGGATTTTAGCAAGCCTTCCATTGGTACTTGTTTTGCCTCATTTGTTTAACCGGATTGCAAATTGCACTCCTTTGAATTTCGATCATTGTGTTGCCTGACTTAAAAAAAACGTACAAAATGTACAATATTTTAATCTTTGTAATTAAAATAGTAACTCATTGTAAATACTAACTCCTAATTAGTTTTCATTACTTTCTTGGTTTTTCACTAACATTCCTACAAATCTCTCAGCCAAATTGTAGAGCAGTTAAAAAAACTAAGAAATTAGTTTTTCATGTATGCAGAATATCCAGAATATCTTTTTGGTCTTTTTCTTTCTCTAAAAGTTCCTTTCATTGGTCCATGTCCTTTGACATCTTCAAGAGTAGCTTTTAACCATTCTTTCCTTTTCCTTGTGTCAGATATGATCTTAGGTTGAATATTCTCACTTGGTCCTTCTTCTTCTTCTCTTGATTTGTAGTAGGATTGTTGTAGTTCTCTTCTTCTTCGAATAGTTGAATGTCTTCATCATTGGAATCAATAGGAATATCTTTGGATCTTTTGTAGGCATGATTTTCATCAAATATAACGTCCCTTCTTACTTCAATGTGTCTTCACTCTTTTATGTAGATTCTATATGTCTTTAAAGAAATACTCTAGCCAAAAAAAATCCCTTTAATGCTTGTAGAATCCAACTTCTTTCATTTGTCCTTTGGAACATGGATATAGGCGGGACATCCAAAGGTTCAGAGATGGTCCACACAATGCTTTCTTCTTTTGAATGCTTCTTCTGGTGTCATATTGTCGATGATTATATGAGGAATTATATTTTGAATATATACAACAATCATCACATCTTCTCCCCATAAAAATTTTGGAATATCTTGATTAAAGATCATTGTTGGAATACATTCTTCAAGTGTTCTTTTCTTCCTCTCCGCAACTCCATTTTGTTCGGGATTATAGTGAAAAATGAGCTCCCTCTTAATTCTTGCTTCTTTTTAATATGAAATTATTTCTTTTGAAGTGTATTATCCACGATTATCAGATCTTAAATCATTTATTCTTCTTTCAGTTAAGGTGTCTACTTCAGACCTAAATTCCTTGAACTTTTCAAATGCGTCATCCTTTGTATTGAGTAGATAGAGCCATGTCTTGCTAGAGTGATCCTAAATGAAGGTTAAATAATAGAGATGACCTCCAAGTGATTTTTCATACATATGCCCACATACATATAAATGTACAAGGTCCAATATTTCTTTAGGACTTGTTTCACTGCTTGTAAATGGTTTCCTTGTATTCTTTCCGAAGGCACATCCCTTTCATATTCCTTCACATGTCATTTACCAAGTTTTTGAGAGAGGGAATAACATTGTAATGTAAATTACCATATATTCTATGCCATAGTTAGAGGGGATTGATTTCCAAGTGAACTAGGGCTTGAGGAGATGGTGTTAATACTCTATATAAACTTCCTTCATGAATTCCAATGACTCTAGCTTTATCAATGCTTGAATCTTAAACCCAAGCCAAAACCTTTCCATCTACAAAATAAAATCTATTGCCTTTATCTTCAAATAAAGAATGTGAAAGTAAATTCTTTTTCAAACCTGGAACATATAGTATATTGTTGAGATGTAGCTTTGCTCCAATGTCGAACATTAAAGATGTTGATCCCATGCCTTTAACAACATATCTTTTGTTGTGTCCCAATTCCACGACATGAGAATATTGTTCCTTTGATAGAGTATGAAGTTATTTTCTATCTACTTTCATGTTTCTTGATGCTCCATTATTAATAATCCATGCGTTGTCATAATTGAGTGTATCCCAAATGCCTTTGTCTTTGACTTTGTTGAATAATTTGTAGACGCCTTTTATCCAACTTCCTGCAATGTTAAATCCCATTTTAAAGTATCTTATAATAGAGGGAGTAGTCATTTCTCTCAAGTCAATAGAGTCATCTCCAATCTTCCCTGACCTTAGCTCCAATACCATGTTGAGCAATCAATGTTAGTAGAGTAAGGGTTAGATTTCTCTTTCTTGATAATTACTTGTGAATTGTATTGGCTTCTTTTATATTTATGTTTCATCAAGTAATTACCAAATTATATATGTAGGGAGATCACAAGAACACGAGACACAATATGTAGTCACTTTGCCAGGGAAAAACCCCTATCTAGGGGAAAACCCACTCAAACTTCTTCCTTCAGTAGTTAAGTTGAGATAATCTAAGACACTTCAACCTAGACACAAACCTCATCCAACCACCAAGTCAGCCCTTCCTTCCAACAACTTTGACCTATATTTTCAACCTTGTAGCAACAACAGTTTGACCCAGCAAATCCCAAATTTTGACCTTCTAGCAGCAAAATCTTTGACCCAACACTTTCAAAATTTTGACCCTCCCAACAATAGAACTTCAATCCAACAACTAGCCTGGTAAATTCGCATAAAAGAGAGAAAGAGATAGCCCAAAAGCTTCGACTTGTATTTCTTCCTTCTTCACCTTGAACTTCACATTTTTCTATACTTCCTTGATGTAGATCAAACTTGTTGAGTTTATGTCTCCAAATGAATTCAAACTGCTGGTATATATAGGCTTCTAGTGAGGTCAAATTACCCTATTTGAGGTTGAATTGGCATGGATGTGAGAAATACCTTATTTGACTCAATAATAAATCTTTTTACTTGATTCGAAAGCCTAAGAAGGGTCTCCTTAAATAGAAAATGACCCTAATAAATTATAATAAATCCTAGAAGTCCACAATGGGGACTTTTACCTATAAAATGATAACATAAGCATGAAACCCATGCCTTAATAAGACATTGTAATGATAATAATAATAAGTCATTCTTTGACTCAAATAATAATAATAAGACCAAACCTAGTTACATTCTTCAACACTTTCCTCTAATTTACTACTAGAGGAGTCTCCATGGGTTTTCAACTGTCCATGTGGAACCTCTAAAGTATTTCATTGGCATAGTTTCCCTAAGAGACAAACAATTCCCCATCACCTTTCCATACTTCCAAACCATGGAAGTAGTGCATGAGGCCCATGTCCTTCATCTTGAACTCTCTTACAAGGTCCTCCTTGCAATATCTAATCAGATGTTCATCACCAGTAAGGATCAAGGCATTGACATATAAAAAAAATAATCAATAATTGACCTTCTACCATAATGTGATAAAGGTTTTCATCTACTTCACTTTTTTTTAAGCCCAAACTGGTGAGATAGTTATTGATCTTGGTATACCAAGCATGGGGTTCTTGCTTGAGCCCATAAAACACTCACTGGAGTTTGCATACATGTGAATGTTAGTCAAAGGTCTCAAACCCATTTGGCTTCTCAATATACACCTCCTCTTTAATAACTCCATTATGTAATTCTATCCTCACATCCATATGGTGGATCTTCCACCCCATCTCTGTTGACACTATTAGAATTGACCTGATGGATGAGTACATTTCCACTGGAGAAAAGGTATCCTCATAGTTGATTCCCTCAACCTGAGAGAACGCCTTGACCAAAAATCTGGAGTTTTTTTCTCTATGCTTCCATATTTTGCATGCTTTACCTTGTAAAGCCATCTCAAACCAACCTTGATTTGTTTTCTAGTCATGGGACCACTTCCCAAACATTACTTCTAACAATCGAATCATATTCCTCTACCATAGCAGCAACCCATACTAGTTTCTCTACATCTTCCTCAAATGAGGATGGCTCAGTCTCTACATGATCACTCATGAGAGCCATGCAACCAGTATACTGATATGGTGACCTACTCTTTTTGTGTTGTGATTTTGGTGCTCCCACATTCTCTCTAGAATCCTGCAATAATCTATCAATTTCTCTGGTTTGCTTCCTTCCTTCTCTAGATGTCTCTATTTGAGTGGATGTCTCCAATCATTGCTCCTTGTCTTTTAGTTTCTCCACAACTTTTTGAGGTTCTTCCTTTGGGGGAAAAGGCTCCTAATTAGGTTGCAATTGAAGAACCCTATCAAGAAAATGCCTCATTTACTTCTCCTCATCAAATTTCACATCTCTTCTTACCATTGTCTTCCTGAGAGATGGAAAGTACACACAATAGTTATGAGGTGTATCTATGTACCCCACAAATATTCCCAACTCTATTTTCAGCTCTAACTTTTTCCTTGCTTCCTTGGAAATATGGTAGTAAACTATTGATCCAAAGATCCTAAAGTGTGACATATCTAATTTCTTCCCTTAAAATTATTCCTTTAGTGTACTCATGCCAAGAATCATATGAGGACTCATGTTCTACAAATAGAGCATTGTGTTGCATGATTCAAGCCACAAGTGCAGAAGTAGGATTTTGTCATGCAAAAACACCCTTGATGCTCCCATAATACTTTTGTTCTTCCTTTTAGCCACCCCATTCTATTGTGGGTGTTACCACTAGAAAAACAAGCACATGTTTGCACAATCTAGAAGACACTAAAGGGTGTCTAGCAGAATGCGCAAGTGAAGATTTTCCAACTGAATACATCATGAAGTTTAAAAAGTTAAATTTCTCCTAAGGTCTAAAGTTTATAAATTAGGTAAAAAATTGATGTCTTGCGGCTATTTATTTGATAAATGTGTGCATGCAGAATATCCTTCAAAATCTACACGGTTGCAAAAATTGATGACTCAATGATTCAAGACCACTCCACACACTTGGGGCCAATTCTTTGACATGAGCTCATTCTAGTACAATCGAATTCGAGTCTCCCTAAAGATATGCAACCCTCAATGGAATCATATTGTCCTACACATGTGTCATTATCATGCATGAACCAAGAGGGGGAAGATGGATTAAAAAATTTCTATATAAACAAGCCATGGGAGAGCCAAATTATGAGACATTGTTATGCTGTCCAAATTTATATCAGAGAAAACCACCATTCCATTGTTGAAGCCAAAGAAGGGAAGAGCACTAGCATACTAGCCATATTTCTTCTAAGCAATCCATCATCCTAGTGAGAAAAGAGGAATACACCATTGGAGATTCTTCATACTTCTTTGAGAGAGAGGAGAAACTTTCAAAGAGATTGAGGGAAAAAAACCCCTTGCCGAGGATTTTTTAGCACCATAGCTCAAATAATTCTCTTAAATTGTCTAAGATTCATCTATTGTATTTAACCTCTACTACCAGCAGCCAATAAAGGGAATTTTTCCCATTATTTTATTGAGTTATTTGCTCCATTGAGAATTTTTTATGTATTTATCTCTTTGTTTAATTTATGTTTATGTATGCATTGTTTCCACTATTTACAATGTTCTGTTTATTTAATTTGTCCACTAACAACACCAATTCTTCATATGATCCTTTGCAGGGAACAATCAACTGCTAAGGAGGTGTCTTTTGGTACACCATTGCCACAAAAACACTACCACAAGAATGTCTACCATATTGTTGCTATTTCATTAATCTAAAGATTGTTTTTGTTGGACCTTCTCTCTGCACAACCATCCTACAAGGAGATCAACACCTCTCTGGAATTTTTATAGACCTCAAAGACCTGTTCTAAGCCCACATAAGTGAAATTTTATTTTTCTTTTCTCACCTGTGCAGCTTTTTCTCTGATAGACGCGCACACACATCTGTGTGCAGCTAAACTTTCCTAGTCACCAGAAAGAAAAAAAGGAGCCTTGTATTTTCTCTTTTCTGTATTTTCTGTTTAGTATCCTTGGTTTCTTTACCAAACTTAATTGGTGGAGCAATTAGAGTATTTTTCATTTGGTATTTTCAATACAAAAATAGCTTAATTAGGGAGAAAAGTAAGTGGCCAAATCCCACATATGTTTTCAAAACTATTTTTCTAACATTTTCTGCAAATCACATAACTTAATTAGTACAAAAGTAAGTGGCCCATCATCCAAAAATCTTACTACTAACCAAATCATTTATTTCTTCATTTTTTGGGACTAGGAGAAAATGCTATTAGAGAAAGTAAGTAATCTTTGCTTCCCTTGCGTCTCTTAGATGAACTTGGGCTTGAATATGAAAAATTTATTAAAAGCATTTGAATTTCCATCTCCCTTGTTAAACTCCACATAGTTTAATAGGAAAAGAGTAAGTGACCCATAATCCACAATATATTTCTTTTTCAAATGCAAGGAAAAATCAACACTTAGTGTAATTAGAATGATATTGTAAAGGGTCGCCGCATATCTACATCTTATCACACATTGTACGCTCACTTGCATCACACACTAAGCTTCCATTCACTTTATACTCAAGGACATCTAGTTTTTGGAGCTTTGGGTACTTAGTCTATTTTTTATTAAAAAATCACTCCATAAGGGAATTAAGAATCCTTAAGAACAACCAAAACTTGAACCAACTAAGTTTCCCCATAGGGGCCACCAAAAAATTTATAGTTTAGGTTAAGACCATTGAGGGTAGGCATCCCATAAGCCACCATGGTCATGCTAGACCTTTGGAACATAGTTGTTGACTTTGCAAGGAGATTAAAATGCTTCAATCACATGACGGAAAAGAATACCCGAGCATGGAAGAGAAATGATTTAGAGGGGGTTTAGCTTAGGTCCAGTGCATGTAATACTCTTTGGGGCTACCTAACCCATCTAGTGATTGGTACTGGTAACTGACTACCAAGAAGATAAAGACTCAAATGCTCACGTGGGACGAAGGTACTTTAGTGACCAAAATCTAGGGCATCCTTTCCCTATAAGCGACAATGCGGGAAACACTTGAGCGTCATTACCATTACCTTGGTTGATTCTTCGCCTGCTGGAAGGCATCACCAGTTCTTTCGAGACATTTCCTTGGGACCCATTAGAAGATATCTTCACAAGGCCCAGTTACTTTGAGAGTGGTAAGGATGATTAGGCCTACATATGATATTTTATAATACAAAACAAACAAAAAACTTTTTTCTTTTTTGCTTGATCAAATAGCTTAATTGTAAAAGGAAAATAACCATTTATATTTTCAATTTGTGTTGGGCCTTGGAATTGGTATAATTCTTCACCTCATTTCCTTAGTTGATAGTTAGTTTTTCAAGTTTTTTGAGTGTAGAGTATAATAATTTGGATGCTAAGGAGTTTTATAAATGATTTAATAACCATTAGGATATTTTACCTTATTGATGAATCAATTCAAATATTAAATATGTTATTAACTCGCAACTTGGGTTAATATGTGGGTAGGAAATATTTGATGTTGGTTGTTGTTCCCTGAATCACTAAGGAAACTTGAGCCATAAAGAAACTATTTGGACAATTTGCAGTGTGTTAACCAAGGATTCACACCTTATATGCACGAGACAGTCGAAAAAGGAGCATAATTTGTTGTTCCAGAAGGGATGCTGAATATTTTCTAACTTGAATCAAGCAATCCTAAGAATCTTACAATTATGAGGATAGATTTACTATTTTAAATTTAGAATTATGTTGTAATATAAGAGCACGATTAAAATCTAGTAAAGGAAATCAATTTTCTCTTGTTAATTGTAAAAATTAACTAAAGAAACATATTGTCTTAAGTTTTCACAAAATTTCCTATAATTTATTGTTGCATATGAATGAAGATTTTGGCGATTTGGTTTTAATCTAGTGTATTGCATTATCTTCAATACGGTTAGATTCCAGAGATCGTGGGCCCAGTCCTGGAACACTTACTATATTTTTTGTATCATTATTTCTTCTTACTCTCATTTTTTGCATGATTTATTGCTCCTTCGATTGAATTATCATTCGTAAGATTTACTATTAGTATTTACCAGCAATTGTAGTGACTAGTGTTAGATAAAATTCCCTTTACAACATATTGTTTTGTTATTGTTTCTCACAACAAAGTAAGGATTGTTAGCTTTAAATAATTTAATGCTTTCCAGATAGATACATTTCATTTCATTTATCATAGTTATCGTTTCCTAAGAAACAACTTGATTTTCTTTATGATTTCTGCATAGGAACACAATGATTTACTTCTATTATCAGTTTGGTTATGAATTAGAGATAGAAAGAAAGTATTCTTTCAGTAAAAGCTTCTATTTTTCCTTTCATTTCTCAATCTTTGCTTCTTATTAGTTGCACTCAAAATAAGGTAATCTAAGCATTAGCTTTGCACCAACTGTGCAAACAACCTTGCAATAAAAAGACGAAATCCTAGGTTGACAATTTAATGTGTAGAGGTTTGAGTTGATTCTTTAGGAATAACTTGGTGCCCAACATTTTGGCGCCATTTCCAGGGAGGTTGTGAAAGAAATGTTTATATGTATCCCTGTGGGATTGGGCATTAAATACGAAAGGTAAGAACCTATGCATGCACTAATAAAAATCTTGTGCCAACGCCTGCCCTCAATTGTTACTTTCTAGAACTGTTTAGTATGCATGACTAGGAAAAAGCAAAGGACTATAAATCAGGAAGTTATAGATTCAAAACCCATTTCCAAAACCACCAAAACCCAAGGTCATTCTAGCATTGGAAGATTGACCTTCATGGACGAAATCATCTAGAAATCTGAATCTCAAGTATCGGTAGGACCCCAAACAATATCTAGGAAGGGCTCTACTCTTGCCCCTCAAGTGGAAGGATCATTTAATACAACTCATGATGAGATTCACAATATGACTAAATGATCTAAACTAAGTGTTCAAGATACATCCATTAGACACCTCATTCCTTCTAGTAAATTTGAGCGGAATTCTTGCAATTTGAAAGAGGGGGAAGGTGAAACAAGTGGAGCAAATCCACAATACGTTGAATCAGACCCACAATATGTCAAGCCTGAATTTGTCGTAACCTCCATTGTAGGGAACACACATGAAATCCCTGAGTTGAATAGTGTTGTGAGATCCATTCAAGGGATGAACATTAGCCAAAGTCCTCTTGCTCAGATAGTGCCTCCTGATCACGGGATTCCTGAAGGCTACTGGCATATTTTTTATCAAATGGCGATGTAGCACCACAAGCAAAAAACTAGACCATATAATACCCTATAGTTGATCCTCTAGCTAGTGCACTAATGAGGACCATTGCATTACAAAATATCCCAAATTTTCATAGAATGGCCTCTGAAGACCCTGATGCATTCTTGTTTGAGTTTGATGTCCTGTGTCGGGGTTACAATTACACTATCGACCCACACAAATTGAAATTATTTCCTTGTACCTTGAAGTGAATAACTCTACATTGGTTTATGGTGCTAGGAGGACATACTATAAATTCATGGGATGAAATGAAAAATGATTTTCTTCAAATATTAGGATTATTATTGATCTAGGTACTTAAGAGAGGAATTTTTTAAAATGATGGCAAAATATGATGAAACTTTAGAAGAATACATTGAAATATTTCAATATAACTTGTAGATATCACCTTACACCACTTTACCTAGAGAAGTGTTGAAAACCGCTTTAATCAAGGGCATGAAAGATGAGTTGATAAAGACACTAAATTTAATGGGACAAGGTGATACTTATAAGGAATGATATGATAATATTATTAAAATCTGTATCAGGTGCTCACATGGAAGTACACTAATGATCAGATAAAAACAAGCTGAAGCAGAACAAGCTCTGGTTTCTTTCTGTCCTTATTGTTGAAAGAATCATAGCCGCAAGGGGTGTCCACTAGATATGATTGAAACATGCGCTATTTGCAATAAATATCATTCTAAAGAGAGATTTCCTTCACTCCTTGGATTAAAAATTGTATTCAAAGAAGCCGAGGAATATTCAGAGCCAACATTTCTCATGACATAGCGACATCAATGGCAGGCTCGCCCTCCATGTATGAGAAAATACCCTTATTTATTTTATTCTTGACAATATGATCAAAAGAAAATTTTTGGATCAACATGGTAGGGCCAACAATATTTTAATTTCACTTCTAAATCTCAGCCATACTTTGCACCACCCTAGGTATATCATCCATTCCTTGGATCTGTGTGGCCAAATCAACAATATTCTACACCTTCATGAAAAAATCTAGCAAACAATTCATACCTTTCACAGTGGGCAAATTCATCTTCATAAGGAGTAATGTGGCCTCAAAATTGGTAGCATCCTATGAGACCGATCAAACCATCCATAAGAATGTTACCCCAGTCACAACCATTATTACAAGCTCCAGTTCAATTGCCCCCAAATCCTCAACCACCACTGTGTCCTTAATTACCTGCTCAGTTGAATCCCAATCTGAACAATAGACCTATCCAATATTTGGAGATCATTGAAAGTTCAAATCAAGAAAGCAACTCTCTTGAGTGTAATGAGTTGCGGCTGAGATCTGGACGAATTATATTCCTAAAATATAATAAAGTCAATCAAGAATAGGAGGATAATGAAAATCCCATCGAGGAGCATATTTTAGCAAAACACATTTCTCCAATTGTAGTTGTTTCAGAAACATAGACATCTAATTTGTTAACCAAACAACAAGACCTCATTAAAAATACTGTTGCTGCTCCTCCATTCCCCAAATGTCTATCAATGATTAAATAGCTAGTTCATTTTGATTTCGATCTTGTAAGGAATTAAAAAATCTCTCCATAAAAATCTCTCTCCTCCAGGCTATACGAGATATTCCAATTTATGCTAAAACAATTAAATACTTGTGCAATAAAAAGCCTATAAGGAAACCCAATGATCATCCTATGGTCCATGTGTTAGGAACACTCTATGACTTGATTTTAGGGAAACTGATACCTATGAAATTTAGTGACCTTAGGAATCTAGTAGTCACTGCTCAATTTCAAGGTTGTGATTTTCTAAATACCCTGGTGGACCTGGGAGCTGATATAAACATCTTAACTATAGAAACCTATGGTATCCTTGGGATCAACGCCTTAAAATCGACTTCTAATTAGTTAGAACTAGCTGAAAGATCGGTAGTAAAACCAAAGGGCACTCTGGAAGATGTTATCATTTCTGTAGATTCTTGGGAATACTCAGTGGACTTTCTGGTTATCAATTCTAGAAATAGATTGGATGGGTATCCCCTGATATTAGGGAGGCCATGACTGGAAACTACAGATGCATACGTAGGATGTCGGACAGGGAATATGACAATTAAAACTAGAACCATTGTTAAAAATATTGTCTTATACCCACCTTCTGAGCCCAACCTACCTATTGAAAATTATTAATTATTTCTGCCCAAATACCAGGAGGAAAATCTATGCTTACCTCTTACCTTGGACAAAGCTCTTACATTTAAAAGTCAAACCGAAGATGATATAATTAATGGATTTATTAATAAACCTTTTACTATTAGAAATCCAACATGCCAAATGCTGAAAGCCATGCTTGATAACGAAGCCCAGGAAGATCTACCAGAGGTTTTAAACAATGACATATACCTACAACTACTATCCATAATAATATTCCCATCAAAATTTAGCCTATAAAAACTTAAATATTAACGTCAATCTCGATGATCAATAATGAAATAAATTAATTTAGATTCTCCATAAATATAAGCAGGCCTTTGCTTGGGACTATTCTGACATGAAGGGCATCGATCCACAACTGGGTTGTTAGCATTATGATACAAGTGTTGTCCTTGATTGCAACTCACTCACAAGTCAGTTCAGTTTTGATGAAAGGAAACTCATAGTGTAACAAGTCTATTCAGATGTAACAGGGCATTGGTACAGAAGAATAGGTATATGGATCTAAGGTCTACTGATCAGAATAAAGAAGTGGAAGGAAAAGGATGGTGTAAAGCAGTTTAAGATGTGTACACTGGTCCACTTAGTCAAAACAACATATACACGTTGGTTCAAAGAACAAAAGGAGCATATACATATACACACACTTTCACAAGAAGAAAAGAGTGTATATGTGGGAAAATCAAGGAGATTCAAGAGTAAACAATACTAGGGGCCAATACCATGGTATTAGCCCACAATATTGAGTGGAGTAACAACTATTTTATCCCATCCAAAAATACCACGGGTCCTAAGTGGTTTTGGTTCAAGGTATTGACAAAGGCCTCAAACTATATAAGGAGGAGAAGATCATAAGGCCAGAGCATGCAAGTAAAAGGGTTTTCTCAGGAATACTTCTGTTTGAGGTATATTTTATGTTGCAGGGACTGTGTTTGAGATTTGATCTGAAATATTATGTGCACCTTGAATTCAATGTTGGATCAGAATCATGAGACTTGAAATGACTTATCATTAAATGATTTGATATTGGGTGGGCTAGATCTAATTGTGTACACCTTTTTTTTACTTTAAATGTCATGATATGGGTTTTTCTCAAGTCTGGAATAGCAACGAAGTAATGAGTTAATATCTGCATATCTATACGTTGGTTCATCTCGGTAAAAGAGCGTATACACGTAGGTTCTACTCTTCCAAGTAGCATATACAAAAGAAAAGCTGATTCTTTAGATATGACTGATCTATCTGATTAGTTCTGTTGTTTTACTATTGGCTTTCAATGAAGTCTTCTTAGATCTAAATGTAAAACTAAATACATAAGGAGTTTTGGTGTCTGATTGATTGATTGTCTAAGCAAGAAGGGTTATCTATGCTATTTCCTATGTCAAGCTCTGTAAATTTACAGTAGATGTTTAGTATATTGTTGGTTGGTACAGACTTGATTCAGAAATTTTATGTTTCAGTAGTTTTGAGGGTATACGTAGGCTTGGTTAAAGGAAGTAGCGTATACATGCAGGTTGGGTTCAGTAAAGTAGCGTATACATTCTGATGCATGATTTTTGAGGTTATAGTTGGTTTTGAATGATGATGTAGGTTTCTGGGTTCAACATAGTGTTCTAGTGACAATGATTTGATTGTTTAGATTAACTGATTATTGGTTGATGCAATTTGAGTTTCAAAGTTTCTGATGGGTCCAGTATGAAAATTTGATGAAACGAGGCCTTCATTTGTATTGTTGTGTACCAGGATCATCTAGTCTAAAAATTTATGAAACGTGGTCCCTGGAAGAAGAGAGAAGGTCGTAACCTTCTATAAGCTAACACCTACATACTAGTAAACACATTAGCTAGTACACGAGCTAGGGGGTTGTAGCTCCCTTCCAGTAGAAGCTGGAAAATGAGAGAAGGTTGTAGCCTTCTACAGGTGGGTGTTTGAGTACTGGTATGAGTTTGCACTAGTACAATATTGTAAACATATTTTCTAATTATTAAAAGAAGACAACGATGATAACAACATTGGGTTTCCACCTTAAATCCTGGTGTTCATGTGTTTCTTATGTGTGATTTTTTATTATGTTTTTATTGCACTACTTAACAAGTTACTGATGCATTGATTAAATATCAACACATGATGAATTGATTAAATCATAAGTTCTTTGGGTATACATTGGTTTCTCTAATAACAATAGTGTGTACACTCTAGTTCACTTCACAGAAGTAGCATATATAAATTTTTTTAGGAAATGAAAAGTTATTGAACTGATAATACTAATTCACCCCCCCTCTCAGTATTATTTCCAACAATTGGTAACAAAGAATGTCCTTCAGAAGAAGCTTGATCACTTGAAGGAAGATCTTTCAAGATGAATAATCACGAAGGCATGGGATCTATCATACCACCAATCGTTAATGGGAGCAACTTGGTATATTGGAAAATATGAACGAGAGCCTATCTACAATCACTTGGAGATGATGTTTGGGAAATTGTGGAAGGAGGATATCAATTTCCAACATCAATTCCTTTAGACTTTGCAGGTAATAAGTTATATGAAACCAATGCCAAAGATGTCAATATGTTATTGGGAAGTCTGTCAGAATCAGAATTTGTCAAAGTCATGCAGCTCAAGAAAACCAAAGAGATATGGGACAAAATCATTCAGAGCTATGAAGGAGACTCCCAGGTAAAACGTGCTAAACTTCAAACTCTCAAAATTCAGTATGAAACTCTTAAGATGCATAGTGATGAGATTATTGCTAGTTACTTTTTACATATAGATGAGATTGTTAATTGTATGAAGAATCTGGGTGAAGAGATAAAGGAAGCTACTTTAGTTGAGAAACTTTTGAGATCTTTGTCTTCTAAATTTGGGTTAAAAGTGTCTACCATAGAAGAATAAAAATATCTTCAAACTATTACTATGACTTAACTCCATGGAATCCTAACTACCTCTGAAATGAGGAAATGAGGTCCATCAGATATGAGAGAAGCCGCTTTTAAAGCTTCATCAAAGGGAAAGAAAAGGAAGAGCACAATGAACTAGGATACATTTCAGAAGAAGAAAATGAGTTAAATTTTGTCAAGAAGCTTCAATGGGGTTTTGGAAGAGTTAGAGGTAAGCTTCCATTTAAATGCTTTCTTATGGTAGAGTCGACCATTATGCTGCAAAATGTCCTCATAAAGATAAATATGAAAAGGGAAAGGAATATGTAAAAGGCAATAAAAAACAAGTTGTCAATAGAAGGAGTTATTAGACGCATGAAGATAGTGATGGTTTATCTAATAGTGATGAAGATGAAACTGAACAAGATTATAGACTACTCATGGCTTATGACATTGATGATTTTTTGGATGCCTTAGAAGAGAAAGACTTTTTTGAAGAAATCACTAAACTCAAAATCTGTGTAGAAGAAAAGAATATGATCATATATACGTAGACACAACAACTCACTGAAAGAGAAAGACACAATGAAAATCTAGAATGTGAAATTGTGGGTCTAAGAAAAGAACTTGAGAAGACAAAATCTCTTAATTTGATATTTGATAAATGATCAGAAACTTTAAATGAAATCATCAAAGTTTAGTGTTCTCTTCTGATAAAGACAAGTCTTGGATATAATGAAGAATTATCTCAATCACAGAAGACGGTAGCCTCCACCAGAAGCTATCTTGATGCAACAAAGACCAGTGAACAATATGTCAATCGTCAACAAAGGCATAAAAATACTCATCAGGTAAAATACTCAATTTACGCCAAGGATGAATATCAGTAGAAGCTTCAACCAACAGGTAAGAAATGCCAAAAGATTCTATGATCACAGAAAATTGTTTATTGGGAAATGTTTTTCATGTCATAACTTTTGGCATAAGGCTGCTCAATGTGTTGCTTACAGAACCATCATGACTAGAGAAGAACAAAATCAAAGGAGTGTAACTAGAATCAAGAAAAGTTCCTATAATAACTTTTCTCCTCTTGAAGATGAAATAGAATGTTTGATTTGTAACAACTTAGATCATGAAGAATCTAAATGCAGGAGTAAATTTCAGCCAACAATTCAAAAAGAGAAATCAACATTATATTCCAAGATATGTAGAAAGAAGGAATCTCAATCAGAAATATGTGGCATAGCTATGTATGCAGAAGGACAAGAGATTCAGTGGTACATCGACAGCGGATGCTCCAAACACATGATAGGTGGTAAAGAGAAAATTTATTCTTATAATGCTTTAGAAAAAGAAAAGAATGTCTCATTTGGAAATGACACACCAGCTATCATTAAAGGTAAAGGTTCTATTTTCTTGAAAGAAAAGGTTAAAGCCGGAAATGTCATGTATGTAAATGGTTTAAAACATAACCTGTTGAGGTTACAATCAAATGTTTGATCAAGGAAATGAAGTTGTTTTTTGATCAAATGGATGTGTGGTTCATGATATTGATACAGGAAAGACCGTCATTAAAGGTACAAGAACTCCAAATAACTTATACATACTCAAAGGAGGACAACAACAATGCTATCTAGGCAAAACAGATGAAAACTAACTATGGCACAAAAGATTGGGACATCTAATATTTTCTCAGATAAGAAAAGCATGTAGGCTCAAGGAAGTTTGTGATATTCTAGATATCAACATCTTGGAAAATACCATATGCAAACCATGTCAAGTTGGTAAGAAAACCAGAGTTCACTTCATTGAAAAATAAGGATCAACAAGTAAGCCCCTTGAATTCATCCATACTAATTTATGTGGACTAACAAGGAAAAAGTCACCTCATGGAGAAGAATACTTTATTTGATTTATTGATGGTTTTTCCAGGATGTGTTGGATAGGTTTACTAAAGCATAAATATTAAGCATTTGAAATGTTCAAAGCCTTCAAAGCTTTAGTTGAAAATGAATCATATCGAAAAATCAAATGTCTCAGATCTGATCGAGGGGGAGAATTCATATCAGATGAATTCTTTGACTTTTGTGAACAACATGGAATAGAAAGGCAATTCTCCATTGCAATAACTCCTCAGCAAAATGGCATGGTGGAAATAATGAATAGAACAGTTAAACAAATGGCTCGAGCTATGGTTGATGAATCTGGAAGTCTTGCAACCTTCTGGGGCGAAGCTGCATTTGTTGTCGTGACTATTCTCAACAAAGAAAATGTTTGTGTAAACAAAAATCAAACTCCAAATGAACTTGGTATGGTAAGCCTCCTACTATAAAACACTTTAGAGCTTTTGTAAGAAAGTGTTTCATCAAAAGCATTGATGAAAAGCTTGGTAAGCTTGAACTGAGAGCAGAAGAAGGAATTCTTCTTTTTTATTCATCCAAAAGTAAAGGATACAAATGTTATAATAAAACACTTTGGAAAATTGTTGAAAGCATTGATGTTGTAATTGATGAAGCATGCATAAATCCGAAACAAATGGAATAAACAGAGGAATATGACAATGAGGAAGATTGGGAATGCTTTCCCGCATCAAATCAAAATGATATAGAAGAAGAAACCAATGAGGCACTAGAAGAAGACACAACAAATAGGAAAAAGACTCCATCCAGGTATGTTCAGAAGAATCATCCAGAATCTCAAATGCAAGGAGAAAAAGGGTCTAGAGTACAGACAAGATGAAATCTTATAGGGACCCCAAGTTATCCAGCATTACTATCTTCCACATAACCTTAGAATGTAAATGAAGCCTGCAAATATGAATGTTGGGTCAAGGCCATGGATGAAGAACTTGACCAAATTGAAAAGAAGGATACTTGGGAACTAGTTCCTATACATCATGATAAAAATGTTATAGGAACAAATTGGATATTTAAGAATAAGCTGAATGAAAATGGAGAAGTTATTAGAAACAAGGCATGACTTGTTTGTAAAGGGTATGCTCAACAAGAAGGTATAGATTTTGAAGAAACTTTTGCACCTATTTCCATACTTAAAGCCATAAGGATGTTTCTTTCTCTTTCTAGTTTTTGAAAATTTAGTATATCAAATGGATGTAAAATCCTCTTTTCTTAATGGAGATCTAGAAGAAGTTTATATTGAACAACCAGAAGGATTTATTCTTGGAAATAATGCAAAACTCGTATCCAAGCTCAAAAGGGCTCTCTATGGTCTGAAACAGACTCCAAGGGCTTGGTATTACCACCTTGACAAATATTTACAACAACAAGGTTTCACAAAAGGTTTTGCAGATAGCAATTTATACACAAATATTGAAAATCATAAACTGCTAATTATTTTTGTTTATGTTGATGGTATCATCTTTGGTAGCAATGAAGAATCCATGAGTCAGAATTTTTCTTCAGTAATACAACAAGAATTTGAAATGTCCTTACTTGGTGAACTTACTTATTTTCTTAGTCTACAAGTAGAACAAACAAATGATGGTATTTTCCTTTCACAAATAAAGTATTTGAAGAAGATCTTGAAGAAGTACAGAATGGAAGATTCTAAAATAGTATGTACTCCAATGGTAACAGGATGCAGTCTCAGTTCTAATGATGAATCACGAGTAGTAAACCAACCAACATATAGATCTATGATCAGAAATATTCTCTATCTAATACGTACCAAAGCTGATATCATGCATGCAGTAGGAATTGTTGGAAGGTTCCAAGCAAATCCAAAGGAATCACATCTTCAGGTAGTTAAAATAATTTTCAAATATCATCAACGAACTCAGGACTTTGGATTATGGTATCTTGAAGATACATATCTTACTCTTCATGCATATAAAGATGCAGATTGGGCAGGAAATGTTGATGATCAAAAGAGCACTAGTGGAGGTGCATTCTATATGGGTTCTCGGTTAGTGTTTTGGTTCAACAAGAAACAAGGTTTGATTGCCTTATCTACAGATGAAGCAGAATATGTGGCCGCTGCATCTTGCTGCACTCAACTACTATGGATGATGCAAACATTGCAGGACATTCAAATCAAATGCACTCCACCCATCTCCATTCTATGTGATAATACAAGTGTCATCAATAGTTCGAAAAATCCTGTCATGCACTCTAGACCAAGCACATACCCATTGAGTACCATTTTCTATGGGAACAAGCACTTGACCAAAAGCTTAAATTGGAGTATGTTCCCTCCAAAGAATAGGTTTTTGATATATTCACCAAACCGCTTCCTAGAGAAACATTTGAATATCTCAGAGAAAATCTAGGAGTAGTTATTGCATCATCCTTTTGTTAAATCTAGTTTTCAGAGGAAGGTTATTATACATGGGTTTCATGCAGTATAGTCACGTATACATGCAGGTTTCTATGGCTGAAGAAGCGTATCTATTTTTCTGACAGAAAACCAGTATCACAGGTTCAGGGGGAGCATTAACCTTCACACGCATTCTGCATTGTTGGCATTATGGTTGCTGAGTTTAGCTATGGTTTCAAATATTTATATCATTTGTTGCATAAGTCATGTAAAGATCTAAGGGATGATATGCCTCCTTCTGTCATAGTCTATATTTGAATGAATCTTATTGGACATATGATGTAATTTGTTTCCCCACTATGCCTGGGATGGATGATGTAATAATTGTTGTATTTCTATCATGTATAAACAATTGGTATATCCCCACTTGGTTAGGTGGATGAGTCAAATGTGGTGTATCCCCACTTGGTTGGGTGATTGATGTATGTATGAGTCATTGGTCTTAGGGAGGTCATACTCGCTTAATTGAGTTGTCGAGTCATGTTAATTTTTTTAAAACATATCTCTCCAGACTCTGCATGTACTTAGGGGGAGCCTGGACAACATAATGTATATCAAAGAGGGATAGTAGGTTGGTCCACCCATTTCCCTTGATGTCAAAGGGGGAGAGTATTTTGGTGTTGGTGTTACATTTTATCTATAATAGTTTCTACAACTTGCATTAATCAACACCATCATGGTTGCCATAAAGTCCAAATGGGGAGATTGTTGGCATTATGATACAAGTGTTGTCCTTGATGGCAACTCACTCATAGGTCAGCTCTGTTTTGATGAAAGGCAAGTCACAGTGTAATAGGTCTATTCAAATGTAACAGGGCATTGGTACAGAAGAATAGGTAGTTGGAACTAAGGTCTACTAATAAGAATAAAGTAGTTGAAGGAAAAGGATGGTGTAAAGTAGTTTAAGATGTGTATGCTGGTCCACTTAGTCAAAACATCATATAAACACTAGTTCGCAGAACAAAAGGAACGTATACGTATACATGCACTTACACAAGAAGAAAAGAGCGTATATGTGGTAAAATCAAGGAGATTCAAGAGTAAACAATACCAGGGGTCAATACCATGGTATTAGCCCACAATATTGAGCAGAGTAATGACTATTTGATCCCGTCCAAAAATACCATGGGTCCTAAGTGGTTTTGGTCCGAGGTATTGACAAAGGCCTCAAACTATATAAGGAGGAGAAGATCATAAGGCTAGAGTGTGCAAGTAAAAGGGTTTTCTCAGGAATACTACTATCTGAGGTATATTTTATGTTGCAGGGACTGTGTTTGAGAATTTATCTGAAATATTATGTGCACCTTGAATTCAATGTTGGATCAGGATCATGAGACCTGAAATGACTTATCGATGATTGATCTGATATTGGGTGGGCTAGATATAATTATGTACACCTGTTTTATTCTTTAAATGTCATGATCTGGGTTTTTCTGAAGTATGGAATAGTAGTGAAGTTATGAGTTAATATTTGCAGATCTATACACTGGTTCGTCTCGGTAAAAGTGTGTATACACACAGGTTCTACTCTTCCAAGTAGCGTATATAAAAGAAAGGCCTATTCTTCAGATTTGACAGATCTATTTGATTAGTTATGTTTTTTTACTACTATCTGTCAATGAAGTCTTCTTAGATCTCAATGTAAAACTCAATGCATAAGGAGTTTTGGTGTCTGATTATTGATTTTCTAAGCAAGAAGGGTTATCTTTGCTACTGCCTGTGTAAAGCTCTGTAAATTGATAGTAAATGTTCATTATATTGCTAGTTGGTACAGACTTCATTTAGAGGTTTTATGTTTAAGTAATTTTGAGGGTATACACAGGTTTGGTTAAAGGAAGTAGCGTATACATACAGGTTGGGTTTAGTAAAGTAGTGTATACATTTTGATGCATGATTTTTGAGGTTACAACTGGTTCTGAATGATGATGTAAGTTTATGGGTTTAGCACAGTGTTCTAGTGATAGTGATCTGATTGTTCAGATTAACTAATTGTTGGTTGATACAGTTTGAGTTTCAAAGTTTCTGTTGGGTCCAGTATGAAAATTTGATGAAACGAGGCCTTCATTTGTATTGCTGTGTATCGGGAGCATCTAGTCTAAAAATTTATGAAACATGGTCCCTAGAAGAAGAGAGAAGTTCGTAGCCTTCTGTAGGTCAGAACCTACATACTAGTAAACACATTGGCTAGTACAAGAGCTAGGGGGTTGCAGCTCCCTTACAGTAGAAGCTGGAAAATGAGAGAAGGTTGTAGCCTTCTGTAGGTGGGTGCCTACATACTGGTATGAGTCTACACCAGTACAAGATTGTAAATAGATTTTCTAATTATTAAAAGAAGACATGGAGGACAACAATAGGTGGTTTTTTCCCACATTGGGTTTCCACCTTAAATCTTGGTGTTCATGTATGTTTCTTATGTGTGATTGTTTATTATGTTTTTACTGCACTTCTTAACAAGTTATTGATGCACTGATTAAAGGTCAACACATGATGAATTGATTAAATCATAAGTTCTCTGGGTATATGCTAGTTTCTCTAATAACAGTAGCATGTACACACTAGTTCACTTCACAAAAGTAGCGTATATAAATCTGTTTGGGAAATGAAAAATTATTGAACTGAAAATATTGATTCACCCCCCCTCTCAATATTATTTCCAACATATGTACCCATCACATTTATATATAAAAAGATGCCCGTGCTATTCGACAACGTCAGAGAAGGTTAAATACACACCTTAGGGATGTAGTGAAAAGGGAATTGAAAAATCTCCTAGATGTTAATTCTATATACCCCAATGAAGACAACTAGTGGGTTTCACCATTAATTGTCATCCCTAAGAAAAATAGTAAATGGAGAATTTGTGTGGACTATAGAGAACTGAACAAAGCTATGTAGAAATACCATTTCCCCCTTCCATTTGTGGATCAACTCCTTGACACTCTTGCTGAAAGAAATTCTTCTCTTTTTGGATGGTTTTAGTGGTTATACTCAAATTCAAATTTCTCCCAAAAACTAGGATAAGACCACATTAACCTGCCCTTGGGGAGCATTTGCAAATAGATTTTTTCCATTTGGGCTGTGCAATGCACCAACCACCTTCCAAAGTGCAATTTTTTATTTAATTAGGGAAGGACTTGATCTGTACATGGATGATTTTACTCCATATAGTAACGATTTTGACCAGGCCTTACAAAATCTAGAAATAGTTCTTAAACGATGCATTTCTACTAGATTATGCCTTAGCAATGAAAAATGTAATATGATGATGACTAGAGGCATAGTTCTAGGGCATTATGTTTCTGCTGTAGGTATTCAAGTGGATCCAACAAATATTGCAGTAATTGTAACGTTGCCTACTCCTCATACACCTACAACGGTACGTAGTTTCCATGGCTACATTGGTTATTATCGTAAATTTATAGCAAACTTTTCAAAGATAGTATCACCACTATATGTTTTGACGGGAAATGTTGAATTTGAATGGAACTACAAATGTGATGTTGCTTTTGCATAACTTAAAAAGATGGTCTCAACAAGCCTTGTGTTAAGAGGGCCAAACTAGAATTTGCCTTTCCACATTTCATCAGACACGTTAGAAATAGTGATAGGAGTTGTCCTTGGATAGGAAGAAGACAAAAATAATTATGCCATTTATTATATTAGAAAAATCTCACACCGGCATAGCTAAATTATACAATCACAGAAAAATATTTTTTAGTTGTTGTGTATTCCATTAATAAATTTCATCACTATATAGCATGATATCTAGTCTTCCTATATATTGATAATTCTACCATTAGATATCTAGATAATAAACCTATTACCAATGACTGAATAACTCGATGGTTTCTCTTATTGCAGGAGTTCAACATTACTATTAAAGATCACCTAAGAAAGGAAAATCTCTTTGTATATTTTTTTCTAGAGTACCTAAAACATCTGACCCTTTACCACTGGAAGATCAATTTCCTGATGAACAGTTTTTTGCGGTATCAATCAAGATGCCTTGATATGCTGATGTGGTCAATTACCTGGCAGAAAGAAAACTCTTGACACATTTTCCACTTCGGGATAGGAAACTGATTATTTAGCGCAATGCACAGTTCTCTTGGATAGACGGATACCTCTTTCATACAGGGTCTAAACTTCAAATGCTTAGATGCATCATAGAAGATGATATTTACGACATCCTTAGGGCCTGTCATGATGGTCCATGTGGTGGACATTTCACCGATCGTAGAATTGGGCATAAGGTACTCCAGATGGGCTATTATTGTCTCACAATATTCAAAGATGCAACGAAGTATGTCCAGAGCTATGATAGTTGTTAGAGAATTGGTCGCCCCATTCAACATGATGAGATGCCCTTGTAGCCACAATTCATAATAGAACCCTTTGAAATATGGGCACTAGATTTCATAGGCCCCTTTAACCCACCATCGAATCAAAAGGAATACATCCTAGTTTGTACGGATTATGTGAAAAAATGGGTGGAAGAAGTAGATATTCCAAGAGCTATAGAAGAAGTAGTAGTTAATTTCTTATTTTAATTATTTTTGCAATAGGGCTACCTCTAGAAATAGTAACAATGGGGGGTCACAATTAACTACACATAAAATTGATGCCACTTTACAAAATTACCACCTTAAGCACAGAGTCACTTACCACCCTCAAGAAAATAGATAGGTGGAGAGCACCAATAAGTTTCTGGAAAAAATCCTGACCAAAATAGTATTTGTGAATTGCTCGAACTAGGTACTTAAACTCCATGAGGCCTTATGGGCCTATAGAACAACATGGAATAATACTACCATCTACTCACCATACCACCTTGTTTTTAGTAAGGAGCCCATTTTTCCTATTGAATTCGAAACTAAGACTCTCAAGACTGCAAAGGAAGTTGGATTGAATTTCACAAAAGCACATAAACAATTGTTACAACAACTTAATGAATTGGATGAGATGTGCCTTTTAGCCCTACAACATATACTTATCATTCAACAACAAAGGGCCAAATGGCATGATTGGCTTATTAAAAATAAAACCTTTTAGAATGGTGACTGGGCACTATTGTATGATTTCAGGTTCCAATATTTTCTATGCAAATTTCAGAAGAGATGGTTAGGAACAAATGAGATTACCAAAGTCTATGACAAGAGTACATTGCCTTTGACTACCATTGATGGTTCTCGCATCTCGTTTCTTGATAATGGACATCGACTCTATCTATTGCATCAACCACTTACATGATAGTCTTTCTGCCATCAAATAAGTAATGATTCCAATTTGCATATTGTAGTTGATTGGGTAGGTAACCTGCAACTACATCTAGTTGATTTTTCTCAAAAACTCTTTTTATTTTGTACATAATGTATATATTTTTATGAAATTTATGTTTAGTAAGAAAAACATAATACTAATAATAATAATAATAATAATGAAATAAGCGGAAAAGGGTTGTTATTCTTGTATCACAATTGTTGTTCCTTTGGTCATAGCTTCTGTTCCTTCACCACCGTTCCCTTGGTCATAGCCGTTGTTCCCTTTTATAACAACTTGTTTTTCCCATTAGTCACAATTGTTGTTCCTTTGGTTGCAACTGCTATTACTGCATTATTGTTCCCTTAGTTGCTGTCTATGTCCCCTTTCATCACACATTAGCCATTCCCTCTTTTACAGTTGTTGTTCCCACTAGTCACAACTGTTGTTCCCTTTGGACACAAATGCTATTCATTTACGTCATAGTTGTTGTTCCTTTACAATTTCCATTTCCTTGAGTTATAACCAATCTTTGTGTGAAATTATTCTGACCTTGAAGCACTTTTCCCACATCATGGTGACAAAAATTATGTTGATCCAATAATTACCGTAAAGAGAATATTTTATTTGACTTATCAAAGTTTATTATAAATTTAACAATCCTAATATTGTAATTACATAAATTGTTCATGTTATATCTCCTTAATTACCACCAGACGAGTTTCTTTTATCCCTTATAGTCATGTGATCTCCTTAACAAATAAAATTTTGGGAGGCAAATAACGATTTAAAAGGATAATTGTTACAATACTTTTTATGCCATTCCTAACTCTTAAGGAGTTTATGAGCCAACCCATTCACTAATCCTTTATCATAACAAAATGAGAAAATCTACAAAAAAAATAGAGAATAAATTTTTAGCAAAAGTATAGGAGCTCTCATTAAGAGCCAGCCTACCATGAACATAGGACTTAATAAGGTGACATTACCATTCTAGTCACCAAGCCAGGGTAATGGCCTTTGACACTTTAGTCAAAGGACAAGATGTCTCATCACGAGCCAATGTGTTCACCTCGTTAAGATCTAGTGAATGGAAATGTTATTAGCTGGTCACCACACCAGAACAATGGCATTTTGACAAAAACTAGAAAATTAAGCTATGAACCTCTTTTTAGTAGAATGGGATATTGGCATATCAATAGGATTAAAGGAAACCCTGTTGAGGCTATGGATGCCTGCTAGGAAAAGAGGCTATGCATGTGGTATTGAAGTATACCTGAAATCACCTTACAAATACTTTGCTAATTTTTCATCCCTTTCTAATAATAAAGAAGAACCGTCACACTATTATGGAAATTTATCACATCACGAAGGTGGTATTTCGGGTATGTGTGAACAACTACTTATTCTAATATATCAAGGATGAAATTTCAAATTTTTTCTAAGTCTATTTTTATTTCCTTTCTCTCTATTGTTAATCTTTTGGTGAAAATTTAATTTACCCATGATTGTAACCTTTTCCATGCTTTGATTTCTGCACAAATTCTATTTCGTTAGCATATCTCTACATTGCATGCCATTACTTGATACTTTGATGATTTTATGATTACCCGTTATGGTAATTAATTTGTTGATATGTTGCTAATTCACCACATCATCAAAGGTTTCAAAAATCACACATTTGACAAGAAACTAACAAACTTAATTATCATAGTAACTATGTTTGCATGTGCTTGTATTTATTTCTTGGTAATTGTTGAATGATTGTTACTTTTTTCATTTGTTATCTGCTAAACTTTGTTGAATGCAAGTTTAGATTACTCTTTGAGAAATAACAGAGATAGGTGGTCGATTGATTCGCAGTGAACCAACCCAACTAAGAATCTATGAACACGCACATAGTATCTTGGACCAAGCAGGTTGGATGGAGTACTTTTCCTGATTATAGTAAATCGATAATGTAGTCGCTTTGGAATTTATAAAAAATTTAAACAATTGGACAACTACATTGAAAGGCATTTAGGTAGAAGTTAATGAAGCAATTTTTTCGGAAGTTATAGGCCTTCCTATGTAAGGTGAAATATATCTTGAAAAGCATGCCCCGTTGTAGAGTAGGAAATTTTTGTTCACAAACCCCGGAGAAAAACTAATTGAAAAAGGCAAAGGATACAACCCTACTTCGTTTCTAGAACCTTGGAAGGAATTTGCAGGAATAGTGCAAAGGTATATCACCTGCGATGGCCAATATGATGTGGCTAGGCCTCAATATTTGGAGTTGACGACGACACACAAACAAAAGGTAATTCTAAACTTACCTTACCTTTTGAATGAAATTTTGCATGAGATTTCTGGAAGATTTAAAATGTCCAAGGATCAAGTTCAGTGGTAAGTCACCATTGTCTTATAAAATTGATAGTTGTCATAGAATTGAACCGAGTTCACTCAGCTTCCATTGCAAATTTAATACCTACTATAGAATTTGAGCGACCAACATAAAATGAAGAGGCCAACATGGCAAGGGAAAGAATTACACTGGGAAAATCCCAGGCCCCAGCTCCACAAAAGTTGACTAGGGCCGAAAATAGAATAACTTCTCTTCTGGTTTCCCTACCCACTAAATGAAGAAGGTCATCTAGAATAGAAAAAGTAAGGAATCCTATGGATTCTAATGTGCAGCCGATAGAAGAAATTACATCCCAGGATTTTCATGATATACAGAAAACTCGTTGAGAAAGTTTTCCCCAAATGCATGAAGAAGAAATATCCCAAGTATTAGAAGGGTGGGGAACCTTTAGAGTTATGTGATTTTGACGAAGCTGCAGGTTGTTCGGGAAATCTGCTGGAACAAACCCTAACACCCAACTTTTCTATCTCCCCTTATAACTTAGTATCTACCGCTATTTTGGAATCCTTAGAAGACCCTGGAGATACTTCTGTCCAATAACATTCAATAGAATCCATTACAACTATTATGGAACCCTATTCTCCTCCTAAAGAAACAACTTTACGCTCTCCTATGAGACAAGAGACTAATGATGATCTTTTCAGCATGCCCCAGTCTGATGAAGGCCCTATAGAACTTGTAACTATCACCACAACTGAAGAAATTATAATTGAAAGACCCAAGACTATCATTGCTACTCCCTCTACTTCAGTAGTCTAGATTGAAAAACTTGTTAAGAGACCAAGAAGAAAAATTTCATCATGAAATAGAGTTGCTTAAAACAGAAAATTAGAAACTACAGAGAAAAGTAAAGCATCTCAGAAAATGGTTAAGAAACAACAAAAGGAATTATAAAGGAAAGCGAGAAACATGAACATATGAGCCTCAAACTGAAAACTTTGTTGCCTATGTAGAAACTCAAATGGAATAAGCCCTTTTTGTTACTATAGGAACACAGACTAAATTGAATGTATTAGACATCAACGTGATGGCTTTTGAAGTGGCTACTCAAATAGAATTGTTAGTTCTTATTGATAGGACTACCCAGACAGAGCTTGTACCGCCTTATACCCCCTTAATTGTAGATGCTACCATTTGGGTGTTAAATAAGAAACTAGAAGAACAACAAGAAACCCTGACACAGTATCGAGGAGAGGTGGTGCCCCGAAGGGAGCATCAAGAATTGCTGCAAAAATTTAAGGCATTAACAATCACTGAGGATGGAACTTATGCTAAATTGAGAGAAATGAAGGAAAAGGTAAAGACTATACAAGACCAGCTCGAAAAAGCCCTAGAGAAGACAAAGGAAGTTTATTCCATTTATTCTGATGCCCTGTCTTGCAGATGCCCAACTAAAAATTATGCTTTGTTTTTATTAGAGTGATACCTTTTGCTCAAGATTAAGGTCGTTCGATCTGGACAGTATTATGAATTTAATAATGTTTCTGATTTTATTAATTCTATTAAGAAACATGATGATCCCACAAATATTTCTTCTGTGAATTATACATGCATAACTTCTTTTTGGAAGAATAACGAGATGAAAACCCCAACCCTTTCACTGGTGATATGCAATTTTAGGAATTCATCTTTTGCCAGGAATCAGATAAAATGGTCTAAAGCACATGACATATTCCAATAGAGAGAGAATGGACTTGACCTGTGGGTCAGGGGAGAGCCGAAAATCCCTCTGCATATGCTCATTAAACACAAGAATCTTATGGAGCATACTGGCATTGTCACTGCCCTAGAGCCTATTCATAATGATGTCCTATGGACTGGACTGGAGTATTTTGAAGAAATTGAAATGGATGCCCTACAAGTTGCTAAGAAGAGGTGGAAGATGCCAACTAGTGAAGTCAAAAAAATGGAATCCTTTAATTTCAGGAACTTTCAAGTAGCAGTAAGAAGGATGCGAGATTATGCTTACTTGGTTCTAGTAGAGAGCCCCAGTTGGCTTGGATGCAAGTATAGATGTCCTATAATTTGGTATCCTCTATATGATTACAAGGTCGAGTATGTGCTAACAGATGCAAGTAATTCAATTGAATTTAGGGAAATTAAAAGTAGGAATGGATTTAGACACTATGGTGATCACCCTTACTTGACCTACTCTTTAACCCTACTACATGTCAACCATCTCATTGCATGAGGGCATGCAAAAAGGTAAGCCTGAGGGTCATGTTGGGCCTTGAAATCGGTATAATTATTCACCTCATTTCCTTAGTTGATAGTTAGTTTTCCAAGATTTTTGAGCTTAGATTATAATAATTTGGATGCTAAGGAGTTTTAGAAATGAGTTAATAACCGTTATGATATTTTATCTTATTGTTGAATCAATTCGAATATTAAAGATGTTATTAACTCACAATTTGGGTTAATATGTGGGCAGGAAATATTTGATGTTGGTTTTTGTTCCCTGAATCACTGAGGAAAACTGAACCATAAGGAAACTCCTTGGACTATTTGTAGCGTAGTGACCAAGGATTCACGTCTTATATGAATGAGACAACCAAAAAAGAAGCATAATTTGTTATTCTAGAAGGGATGCTGAAGATTTTTTTAACTTGAATCAAGCACTCCTGAGAATCTTTTGATTCTCAAGATAACTTTACTACTTTAAATTTAGAATTCTTTTGTAATATAAAAACATGATTAAACTCTAGTAAAGGAGATTAATTTTCTCTTGTCAATTGTAAACGTTGGCTGAAGAAATAGACCATCTTAAGTTTTCACAGACTTTCCTATAATTTACTGTTGCATATGATTGAATATTTTGACGATTTGGTTTTAATCTAGTGTATTGAGATAACTTCAAGATGGTTAGATTCAAGAGACTGTGGGCCCAGTCCTGGAACGATTACTATATTTTTTTTATCATTATTGCTTCTTACTCTCAGTTTTTGAGTGATTTATTATTCCTTTTATTGAATTACTTTTCATAATATTTACTGTTAGTATTAACCAAGAATTGTAGTGAATAAAGATTAGATAAATTTCACTTTACAACATTATGTTTTGTTATTGTTTCTCATAGAAAATTAAGGAATGTTAGCTTTAACGAATTTAATGCTTTCCTCATAGATGGATTTCAATTCCTTTATCATATTTATCATTTCCTAAGAAACAACCCAAATTACTTTATGATTTATGCATAGGAACGCGACGATTTACTTATGTTATTAGTTTGGTTATGAATTAGAGATAGAAAGAAAGTATTCTTTCAGTAAAAGCTTATGTTGTTCCTTTCATTTCTTAGTCTTTTCTTCTTATTAGTTTCACTCAAAAGAAGGTAATTTGAACAGAAGCCTTGTACCAACCTTGCAAACAACCTTGCAATACAAAGACAAAATCCCAGGTTGACAATTTAATGTGTAGAGGTTCAAGTTGATATTTTAGGAACATCTTAGTGCCCAACACTTTGTTTTATGTATGTAATCTTATTACATTGATACTTATTTCCTCCCATAACCATACACAAAGTAGCACACACTCTAAATGACACCATAGCAGACCGACAACTCCTCGTCAATTTAGACAATTCTTAAACCTCCCCCCACTACCGAGAGGTGTGCCAGGACTCCCACTATTTAGGCATAGAGGATTTCACAGAGCCACCATTATTGGTTCTTCATTTATTGGTGCATCTTTGCTTAGGACTCCTCCCCATCAAAGTACACCCTTCACCACCCCAGAAGGGCCCCCACGTGCTACTCCTTTGGGGAGCCCACACACCACTCCTTCGGACAATCTACAAGACACCCATTGAGGTAGTTCTATTGACACTTCCTCAGAGAGGGCCACTTTGCATATAGCTATCCAAAATCATGATGGCAGGTAACTCATAGATCTCATTTTTAGCTTCATTAAACCTACTAGATTTAATAAATCTAAGAAATGACTCGATCTCCCATGGCCAAAATGGGCCAGTTATGCCCACCAAGCTACCTTCAGACATTCCAAAGTTTGAAGGGAAACAGAGCAAAGACCCACAAATGGAAGGAAACTAGTTAATCATAGCAATACTTGCAAACTAACAACACCAAAATTAGTTCAACAGCTAACTATGAATGTGATCTAAGTATCAAGGATAATTTTAGGGGCGAATGTTCGCCCTTTGGCGAAATTAAGGGGTTTTAAATTTTTAGTGGGCGAATATTTTGTATCATAGTACATTTTTACAAATCACCTCAAATAGCCCAGCTTATTTTAAGGGAGAGGGTAAAAAAGGTAAATTTAGCCCTTGAAATTAGGACTTACAACCTTCCATTCGCCCATTTTCAAGAATAGGTTTTATTTAAGTGAATCCATTCGCCCATTTTCAAGAATAGGTTTTATTTAAGTGAATCCTATGGGCCAAATACCATATTTATAAAAGAGGTATGGTAAATTAATAAAAATATAAATAAATGAGAGGTATGGTAAATAAATAAACCATTTTTTATATTTACTCCATAAGTCACCTTATATACATGTAAGGGTGTAAACAAATAAAAATATAAGTAAAGTGGAGGTATGGTAAATAAATAAAACGACTTTTTATACTTACTCAAAAGGTATGGTAAATAAATAAAAATATAAATAAACTATAGGTATCGTAAATAAATAAAAGCTCTTTTATATTTAGTCCATAACCCTCGTTCTATTTATGAAGGCTCAAGAAAGAGGTTTTATTTAAGTGAATCCTATGGGCCAAATACCATATTTGTAAAAGAGATATGGTAAATTAATAAAAATATAAATAAACCAGAGGTATGGTAAACAAATAAAACATTTTTTTATATTTACTCCATAAGTCACCTTATATTTACAAACACTCAAAAAATGGGTTATATTTAGGTGAAACCTATGGCCAAAATACTATGGGACAAATACCATGGACTAGATTGTTATTAATACCATGCAAAAAACCATTATTAACCCTAATATTAGAATTAATAAAAATAAAAATGGCACATGGTATTGACCCATGGTATTCACCAAAATGGCACATGGTATTGACCCATCGTATTCACCTTGAATGTAGCCTATTTAAATGGGGGAATTAAACCATCATGTAGCCTATGCTAAGATTCACTAGGAATTTACAAAGTTTTATTATTTAGTGAAAAACACATATTTCATTAAATTTGAAATTTTTTTATTACAAGGACATCACTAGAATTGAGTATTTTGGTTACTTTCAAATTCTAGATCCACTATTTAATTCCAAATTTAATGAAATATGTGTTGAAAGACTTGCCAAGATCTTACAAGATTTTATAATTGAGTAAAATATTCGCCATGCCTGGTGAGAGATTCGCCAAAAAATTATATATACATATTATATTATTGATAAAATCGCCTTCCATTTTTCCTATATACCATGGAGATTCGCCCATTTATTATATTTATAAATTTAGGGGGGGTTCTTAAAATTTTCCCTGCTAAGTATGCATCTACAAAAAGAGGAACCTCTGCTGCTAGGGTTGGGTCGTAACCCAAGAGCTTTAGACCTCTGAGTCAACTAAGTGCTGGATCAAGGGAATGCTTCTCATTTTCATTAAAATATAAAAAATTCACAAGAGTGATCAGTCATAATGTTTCAACTCGAAAATGCTTCTTGGATGCAATGAACAAGAATTTGAATCCTAATGAGGCTTTAGGCCTTCTTGTTTATACAACTAAAGTTACGAACAACTTACATAAATTTAGGGAGGCTTGGCTCCCAATCTCAAGATCAACTGGTCTTCAACTATCACTGGCTTGGCAGCCAATGATCTTAATGGCTTGGCCGCTTGAAACTCTGAGTTGATGATATTTGATGGAGGAATCTTCGAGTGGGTGAGGAGTTAAGGAGGGAGATACCATCTCCTAAAATCCCTCTTACTTGTCTCCTTCAAGTTCCTACACTTTAACTAGCCAAAATGTGCTCCAAAACCTGCAATTAATGCGTATTAGACCACTAGATGTGACATATCATCTTTACCATTCTCATTAAGAAAAATATAATAAAACATGTAAAGTATAATGAGAAAATTTTATTTTAGTAAGCTAGAGAGTTGTATTAACGTCCATATAATTTACCCATTAATGAGCCTCATCATCACCCCCTTACTGAAAGTATTCTCATCCTCTGAGAAACTCAATCTATGTCCATGTCTTTCATTGTTTTGGTGACCTCCTTGACATTCCAGGCTTCTCTTGTAGTCTCATCCTCTTGTGGATAAAACCTTGCATGCTTATCTATCTCCTCCCATTGCGTTGTTTCTTCTTCCTCCTTTCTCCCTTCTAAGTTACCCAAAATCAATGGTGGACTGAGTTTCAAGCCAATCTAGTTGACTTTGAGTCTTTGCAATGTTCTCTTATAGATTGGGGTACTTTCTAGTGCATCCCTTATTCTACCAGGAGAATGATACTCCCTGATGTTTAGGCTCTAGGGCTAGGTGTTCCACCTCCTTTGGAAAGCTTTCTAGCTTTCATCCCCTATCAATATCAACATGTTCTCAAAATGAGTGACTTCTTTCTCTTGTGCAGCTAGGTATCTTGGTGCAAGCTAGGGGTCATTGGAAATGGGGTTGTGGGTGCTAATGGTAGCCATGGAGTTGGGTTGTTCTGATATGATGAAAAGGGGTTATGTTTCTTCTCTTGCCAATACCCTTTTTACTTTCTGTAGCTCTGTCCTCCTTATGTTTCATCGATGATGCCAAGGCCATGATTTGTAAGTCCCCTAGATTTGGATTGGGGTCCCACACATTCAAATCTGTTTGGGCCAAGTTACGTAGGTAGAATTCAGATATCCTGGCCCTATCCTATAGGGTGCTTTGGTCACAAATGTCAATGAACTACCTATAGTCTAGGAAAGGCATAATTCCTCTTTGTTCAAGGGCTTTTATCTGAAACTGTACCCATTTTTCTTTGAGGTATAAGGCATATGATTTTTTTGGCATCCTGCATTAGAGTGCCTCCATGGAGAGACTTTCCATAGTTTCCAATTGGCTCTACTTCTCCTATAGTTTCCTCCTTAGCCATGTGTTCTCAGCCTCTAGTTGAGATTTCATCGCTCTTTCCCTGTCTCTTATTCTACTCAACTCTCTACCCATTTCTATAAAATTTTCTTCCATATGCCCTACATCCTATACACTTTTTGATTTAGAAATTTTCATCCAATGATGTGTCCTTGCTCTCTCCTTTTCAAGTTCAAAGAATAGAGGGATGGCAAATTTTTGTGGTATCACTCTGCCCCCCTCAATGAATTTGTAATAGGAGCTGATGTTTGGCTGTGAGCTAGGTTCCTTTAGTTCCTGGGACTCTCCATTTACTATTTCTTAAGTATTTGTTGCCTCTTTTCCTTCCCTTTGCCCTTTCAATCCTTCCTTATCTAGTTTCTATGTTTCTAGTAGTTTTGACAGGGTTTCCTGTAGGACTTATTTTGCTTCCTGTAGGCCTATCTGTGTTTTCTGTAGGAGACCTTTCCCTTTTTGAAAAGGGGTCAAAGGTTATTTAGATTGTTTTGCTGAGGTTGACCTGGTGATAGGCCTCCTAACATAGGTGATTGGTCACCTTGGGGAAGCTTGTTGTGATGTGCCTTCTTCACATCTCTTTCTTAGAGGGACTAACTTCTCTTGTTCTTTTAGTGAGTCCTCTATGATAATGGGAATCTTGGTAGGGGTTTGAGGTATCCCTTGTTTTATCCTAGTGCTCTTCCTTGTTTTGAAGTATAGGGTAGTCTGTCTCTGCCTCTTTCCTTTTCATTTGATAGGTGTACTTAGAGAAGTTAAGGAAGCAATTGCCTCCCTCTCTATAGGCTCCGAAGAGACCCTTAGAGATTCCTCTTCTTCCTTGGTTTGTATTTCAGGGCTTAGCTCATACTTTTGTACTTCTTCCATATTGTATTTTTCATCCTTTTTTTCATCCATTTCTGCCTCCTCTTCTTTGGGCTCTTCTTCCTCTTCTTCAGGATCTTGTTCTTCTTCGTAAGGCTCTTCTCCCTATTCTTTATCACTAGAAATAGGGTCTTTTTCATACTAAATGTCTTGAATTTCATATTCTTCATTCATATCTACACATGTTGACCATATAATAGGGATTCTTAAGTTGTTTAGGGCATAATCTAGTATGATTTTGATCAATCCATGATGTGCCAGCTGCTGATGATTTCCTTCTTGTACCTTGATGCTCATGTCTATCATTGATTGTAACAAAAATTAGGGAACACTAATTCTTCTATGAGGAGACATCTCTTTTCGAAATCTCAGCTCATGGAGGAGTCTAAACTGGTACCCATTGTCTATACTGAGTCTACCCTCAGAAGAAATATACTTTATGATGTGATAGCTTACTTCATTCGAAGGATATGGAATGCTTGTCCTTCTAACCCCATTTTTGTCTTCAATTGGTTCTTCTCCTTCCAAGAAAAATCTCTTATTGGAAAGAGTGTTGTTAGTTTTGTCCTCTTTTCTCCATTACAACCATAGAGGAAGTGTATTGATCCTACTAATGCTCTCAGGGGTAATTGTTACTGACAAAACCCTCACTACAACAGTGGCACTAGCTCTAGCTAGAGGTATGAGTGACATTGCAAGTTACTTAGCTACATCATCATCATATCCCCTAAGTAGCTCAAAGAATCCCAGCCATTGATGCCTTGTAAATATTTCATCCATAGGAGGGTGTTGGTGTATTCTAGTTGTTTTGGTAGGTTCCCTTTTGTTGAAACCCCCTATCATATTTTCTCTCTGTCAATATGTTCGTATGCGTTTTGGGTGGCTATAGCTTAAGAGCTTATCTAGGTGATGAAGGTCTAGAGTTTACTCTACACAATCTCTAACATAATCCTGTCTATCTCTATAAACACTGTAAATACTTAAAAGAAATTACAATTTCTTTCCGTTTCCTCTTTACATATGAAAACATAGAGGATGTAGCACCTACCTTTCTCTGCAATGCTTTGGTGATGAGAATTCTTGAATTGTTGGCCCTAGGCACCCACTTAGAGCATCTGTGACAATTCTCCCTATTTCCTATAGCTTTCCTGTAGTTTCCTGTAGGTGCCCATCATTTCTTGTAGTTTCACTCTGTTTCCTATATGTGCTCACCATAGCTAGGCCAAGACTAAATTTTCCTTTTGATGGCTCCTCGAGCTTATCTTTGCTCTAAAACTCTCAAAATCAATAATACTTTGCATGAAAGTCAGGTAATATTTCTATTTATGGATGATTTCGTTGAATGATGTGTTGGTTGGTTAAGTATGTATCTCTCCTTTTGGACTGTTGGTCCCAATACTAGTTAATATGCCACTGTTCCTCGTAATCATCACCCACTTATGTTCACCATAACTTGACCACCTTTGTGATTTATTCTCATGGATTTGACCCTGCCACCTATCCAGTTGACTAACACTTTACTTTTCATTATCGGGCTGAGGGTGGCCAAGTTAACTTGTTACATTCACTTATAAAATCAACTTTCTACATATTCCTACAATTTAATCATATTCGTACTTATGAGGGAGTATTGATGAGGTGACATAGTTGTTTCTCCATTTCCTTGTTGATGCATGCTAGAGAGTGGTGTTGTTGTATTGCTCATGACACAGGTACATCTTCCTGAATGCCTTTTTCTTTTTTGTTGATCTTATTTTTCTGATCGGTTATCTTCTTATTGATGTGCAGGTGCTGACCTCCTCTATTGTTGCTAAGATCTAGAGGTGTTTCATTGTGCCTGCAATTATGGTTCTCCTCTTTCATGGTGTTGAAGCTTAGGCTTGGAGTTATTGTTTCTTCATAATAGGCCGCTATAGGGTTTCCTATAGTACTACTACAAGAAGTCCTGTAGCTGCCCTTTTTTTGAATTTTTCATCCATTTCTCTACTTGGAGGGTGAATAGGTATTGGAATGAAAGGAAGGTGTGGGCATGGAGTAGTAGGTGAGGTAGGCTAATGGTGGCACGCCTCTTTGATGTTATTTTCTCTTTTTCTTCATTTTTATTCCTATTTTTTTTAACTTGATTTTTTTTTATGGACACAGGGGGTGACCCGGTCATGAAAGGGGTTCGATGAGGTGTGGTGAAGTCACTGGCCTTCTTTTTTTAATCTCAAAACAAGCCTGCATCATAATTTCTCCATCAGACTACCTTTATTATATATTTTCAGTACTTCCTATAGTACTACAGGAAGCTCCTATAGTAATTACAGGAAATCATGTAGAAAGCAATAATTGCTTGAAATTTGAATTTTTCTATTGCTAGAGATGAGTATGGATGAATGAACATGGGGATTATGGAGGAGATGAAATGGATGATGAAAAACATGTGTTTTTGTGATTTCTTCCCTCTGATCTCTGTGTTCATTATATTCTTGAAGACATGCAAAAACCATAATTGTTATGAGTGGTAGGTTTGAGGTCATGCCATTATTTTTGTGCCTTTTCTCTTCTTTTTTTTGAAAGACAAGCAAGTTTCTTGAAAGGAGGTTTTCATTCTAGTGGCCTACCCTCGGCACCTCAAAAGAGGTTTTCACACAGAGGTCTTTTATTTTTCCTTATTATTTTTTTTAAGCACTCTTGGGCTACCTCAAAGAGGTTTTCAACCTGAGAGTGGGACTTAGGTGCCTCATGGAGGTTTTATCCTGGGTCTCTTTATTTTATTTTATTTTTTTCTCAAAGCTTCAACAGACCTTAGGAGCCTAGTGAGATGGAAGCCGAGACTCCTTCAATTAGCTTCACTACCTCACTGATGCTACTAATGAACTCCTTCTTTGACAAAGGCTTTTTGTAGACATTCAACCTATACCCATTGACAAGCAAAGGGATACCTTCTTCATCGATGGTTCTTATTTGAATAGTGCCATTACATGTAAATTTTCTATCACATATGGTCCCAACCATATGGTCATTAAATTTCCTTTTAAATCTTTGTACCGAGTCATACAACAGGGCCCAATCGCCTTCTTGAAACAATTTTTCTTTGATATTCTTGTCATGCCAGATTTTTCTTTATACTTGAGTCACTTTTGTGTGCATGATGGCCTACATCCTGAATTCATCTAACCCATTTAGCTAGAGAAATATCTCTTGTTGTGACCTTGTGACATCTAGATCCAGTTGTGATGGCATCCTTAAGGTGTTGTACTCAAATTCAATGGACAACATAGCGTTCTTCCCATAGACCAAATCATAACGGGTGAAGCTAGTGGTGGTCTTCCAATTTGTATTGTAGGCCCAAGTGGCCTCCACCAGTCTGTCTACCTAGTCCTTTCTACTGTTTCTAACCACTTTGGTCAGAATACTTTCCAACGCTCTGTTGGTGACTTCTACTTGTCCATTAGCCTGAGGGAGGTAAGGAGCGGACTTTATGTGCTTGATCTTATGATGGCTTATCAGATTCTCAATCATGTGTGAGGTGAATTGACTACCTTGATAACTAACCAGCTCTGTAGGGTATCCAAACTTGTAAAACACATTCTCACTCAAGAATTCAACCACTTTTTCTTATGTGTCTACCTTGACAACTTTGGCTTCAACCCAATTTTTTAAGTAGTCAGTGCACACAATGATGCACTTTTTCTATATGGATGGAGGATCAATAGGCCTATTGAAATCCATGCCCCACCTGTCAAATGGCTCAAAAGTCACTTGAGGTTGGAAAGGAATTTCATCCCTGGGAGTAGGTTTCCCCATCCTTTGGCACCAATCACATTGGTTGGTATACCTTCTCTCATCTTGGTGGAGAGTGGGCTAGTAATAGCGAGCTTATAGTACCCTGATTGTTGTCCTTTTTGCTGCAAAGTGACCTCCACAAGGCCCATCATGACATGCCATAAGGATGTAAAAAAATTCCTCCTCCCTGACACATCTTCTGAGAATTTGATCTAGGTTCAACTTGAAGAGATTGCTTCCAATCCAAGTGAATGGGGCACCTTTCCTTATGATTCTTCTCTTCTCCTTGGAGGAAAGATTTGGAGGGAATTATGCAGCTATTAAGTAGTTTTATATGTTAGAAAACCACGGAGAGAGAACTAAAGTGGTGAATAAATGCTCATCTGGCAGTTGTTCATCAACCATTCCTTGCTCACCTGTATGAAAAGTCAATCTGGACAAAAAGAACTGCAACTACATTTTCTCTGCTAGGCTTATTAATAATAGTTAGATCAAATTGTTGTAACAAAAGTAACCATATAATAATTCGAGAATTCACATTAGGTTTGTTCACCAAATATTTAATGGCATCAAGGTCAGTATGTACAAATGTCTCGTAACTAGTAATGTAATGTCTAAATTTATTCAATGAATCGAAAACAACTAGGACCTCTTTTTCAGTCATTGTGTAGTTTAACTTGGTTTTGGATAGATTTTTTTTGATGAAGTAAATGGCATAAGGTAGCTTGTCATTTATCTTGGCCAGAGCTGCTCCTATTTCTTTGTGAGAGGCACCATCATGTATGTTAAAAGGAAGAGCTCAATTTGGGACTCGAAGAATAGGTGTAGTAGTCAACTTGTCCTTTAGGGTTTTTAGGGCCTCTTAGCAGCTTTATGACCATAAAAATTCATAGTCCTTGCCCAATAGTCTGAGAAAGGTCGAGGATACCTTCCTAAAGTCTTTTATAAATCTCCTATAATATAAATCTAATCCTATGAAACTTATGACATCCCTCTGCTTATGAGGAATAGGGACCCTCTTTATGATAGCTATCATATGTGGGTCTACTTGCAGTCCTTCCTAGGATATTGAGTGACCTAGAACAGTCCCTGCAGTCATTAAGAACTCACACTTCTCGGGACTAAGGGATAGGTTCATTTAAATGCATTTGTTTAACACATTTCCCAAGTTAGAGAGATCCTCCAGTGAATCACACACATAGGGGGTGAAATCGTCCATATAAATTTCCACAGAATCATGAACTAGCTCTACAAAGAAGCTCAGGACTACTCTCTAGAAATTGATAGGGGCATTGCATAAACCAAAAGGAAGGACCCTATAAGAATAGGTACCCTAGGGACAGGTGAAGGTGGTTTTATCCCGGTCCTATGGGATGATCTGGATTTTATTGTAACCATTGAATCCATCTAGGAAAGAGAAGAATTTTTTTCCTGCCAGATCATCTAATACTTGGTCAATGAAAGGTAGAGGGAAATCGTCCTCTTTTGTGGATTTGTTTAGCTCTTGGTAATGCACACATATCCTCCACTTTCCATTTTTCTTTGGAACCAGAACCAGAGGAGACACCCACTCACTACCTGAGATGGGGTCAATGAACCCTGCATCCAACAACTTCTGTAGTTCTTCTTTGACTATATCCTTGAAGGTTGGGTCTATTCTCCTATAAGGTTGGAAGATTGGCTTGCAACCTTCCTTGATGTAAATGTGGTGAGTACACACCGAAGGGTGGAATCCCTTCATTTATTTGTAAGTCCAAGCAAAGACATACAAATGCTTTCTTAGCATGTCACATAAATCCTCTTCTTGGTGTACAGAGAGAGGGGTTGATTTTCAATGCTCTTTTAGGGCTGAATCCTATCATCTTGACATGAGTAGGGTTTTAGTTACTAAGCTTAGATCAATCCAACAGTCATCTTTGGCTTCCTTTACTAACTCCTTAAGGGACATGGTGTTTGGAGATTGATTTTGGAGGATGTGTTCAATCATGTCATCATTAGGTTACCCCACTCCTATAATAGCCTCTAGGGTATAGATTGGGGAAGAGTAGAATTCATCTTATTCCTCCTCTTCTAACCATAAAGGTAAGTCATGCTGTAGAGATGGTTGAGCAGGAGGGTACAAGACCAATTGCTTAGACAGATGCCCATTTTTAATGGTAATATTCCCAACCCTACAACTTATGTAAGCATCAACAGTGGCTAACCATGGTCTCCCAAGGATGAGAGGATAACCATTGAACTTGGTGTTAGGTTGGAGAACGAAGAAGTCAGCAGGGTATTCCCAAGAATCAATGGAGATCATCACATCCTCAACAATTCCCTTGGGAGCTACTATGGATCTGTCTGAAAGTTGCAAGACTGGAATGGTCTTTCTTAATGATCCATGGAGATTCAATTTAAGCATAGTCTCCTTAGTCATCACATTGATGGCATCCCCAAGGTTGATCAAGGTATGGGGGAGAATGGTGACATAGATGTGTGCATCTACTATAGAACTTCGGGGATCTATATACTTTGTGTAAACCACCCCCCCTATCACTAAGTCGGACAATTGTCCAATGAAATTAATGGTAGGGGTGTATTTATTTCGCCTTCCTCGATGTTTGAAACGCTTCTCCTTGATTAACTTGTTTTAGATGGGGACATCCTTGGTAGCTTGGAGAAGCGAGATTTTGACTCAGATTTTTCAACTCAACCAGAAGTTCAGTTTGTTCTAGGGTGTGTTGGACAGGATGGGTTAATCTCTCAGGAAAAGGAGGTGGATTTGCTTGAGGGACACTTTCCTATTTTTCCTCTTTATGCTCCTCAGGTGGAGATGGAGGTTGGTTATCCAAAAGCACTCTTCTAGACTTGAGGTTAATTTCATGAATTTCCACATCATAGTTAGGGTAGGATGTTTCTCCACTATAGACCTATTGTGCATGTTTGTTTTTCGGGTTTGGATTTGGTTGGGTAGGAATCTAAGGTTGTTTAGGTGGAGAAGGGTGTAGGAGTTCTGGTTGAGATGGAGGTGGAGGCAACAGAGCTGGAGCTTGGTTGCATGGGGGCCTCCACCCTTGGGATGGTGCATTCCACTGAGGTTGTGGAGGATCATATGGATGAAATGGTTGGTTGGCAGATTGGGAATGGTATTGAGGTGCAAAAGACCAGGGAAAAGGTGTGGACCACGAAGGATGAGAAGGAGGGTACCAAGGGGGAATGGATGTATTCTAAGTAGGGTTGTAATATGAATAGGATGCCCTTTGCATGCATTGCTGGTATGGTTCATGTCCTTGAGGCCTCCATTGATTGATGTAGCAGAGTTAATCAGTCATGCCTTCGATTCCTTGATAGACATATGTTAATCTAGGTAGGAAAGGGCACTTGTTTGTGGAGTGGTTTTCCTCACAGGCTGAACAGATTTCTATAAGATTCAATGGAAATTCGTTCCTAGGGTGCCTCCTAATGCATGTAGGGTAGAAGATAGCTAATGCTCTCTCTACTTCCTCCTGCTTCCTCTTAATCTCCATGGTGTCCATTTGCATAGCAAGGGTATGAAACATTTCACTCCTAAATTCTTCCAACATGTCACCAATTTCACTTTTTTATGGATGTCTTGGAAGAGGACGAACTGGATACAACTTGACTAGCCCTACCCTTCTTTCTAGTTTCCCTAGAATGATTCTTGAAAACTATCCTGGTATCATCATAGGGTAAATGGTAGGTGTCCCCTCCTGACATCAAGTTTAGGATTTCTAGGAGATCTTCCCTGATCCCCTAAGAAGGACTGACTTAAATAATTTAGGATCAAGGGTGCACCTAGCCCTTTTGTAGCTGAGTTGGAATCTTTCCTCATAATCTTGTAAAGATTCATCATGTCCCAAGATCATTCTAAAAATTTCCTAGTTGGTATCTTTGGACCTGCAGTAGCCCCTATATTTGTTGTTGAAGGCTTGTTTCATTTGAGCTCAAGTGGTGATACTATCCCCAGGTAAACCCATGAACCAGCGTAGCGCTGCATCATTGAGAGTGGATGGGAATAAGTTCAACTTCTAATCATCAAAGGTGTAACCATAAGTTTTGCATATGAAAACAAACTCAAACAAAAAAGTATCTGGGTCTTCTGAGGTCAGGCCATGGAAGTGAGGAAGAGAAGAGGGGCTTATGTTTTTCATCTTAGTATCCCCATTAGTTTCTCTGATGGGTAAAGAACCCTCATATTTATCTATGTATCCACTTTAATTTCTATTTTTAGCCATGGTGTAAGCTGGTGGAATGGCCTCTTCTTCTTCCCTGATAGGCTCTTCAAAAATTTATGGATGTTCACCTAATGGGTCCTCTAGCTCACAACCACCGAAGAAGAGGGAAGGTTGGATGTTTGATGTGGTGGGGGTATTTAGAATTTTTTTTCCTAAGTTGTCTCTACTCCTACTATTTTTTAAGGTTTTTTTATTTTTTGAACTTCTTGTAGAATGGAAAGAAAGAAAAACCAAATTGCAACTAATTGTTGAATGGAACTATTTGCATAATGGAAAGAAAGAAAAACCAAATTGCAACTGTATACTAAATGGAACTATTTGCAGAACGAGAAGGAAATAAGGAAAGAAAGAAAGAAATCTGAAATTACATCTACTTAGACACCTCCCCGGCAATCGCACCAAAAAGTAATGAGCAACAATATTGTAGCAAGAATGCTGCAACTCCTGGGGCTACCATGTTTACTTCATCAACTCGGGGTTCTTACAAACTTGGAGGTGAAAGTGATGTATACACAGATAGATGTAATGGACTACTATTGTCACTGTTCAACTTGGGAGATATACCACTAGGTTTTTTCAAATCGGTCTTCTATTGACTAGAAGAAGTCTGACTACCAATTGGAGAAGGGAAAATTATCTTAAATGAAAGAAAACAAATGTTGCCTATTTTAAAGAATGAAAGGCTAAATTGGGATATGCTTGTAAGGTAACATGAAATCCTCTATCTACTCATTGACACATATTTCTTGCAAAAGAAACCTATCTTAACCCTATTTAGCACATGTGATGAGTCAAACTACTGAGCATGGAATCTGATCTAGGGAATATTAACTGCTGCATGCATGTGCTAATTAAGAAATAGAAGAACTTTTTTTCTTTATCTTTTCGTTCTATGAATGTAAATGCTAATATTATCTTGTTCTTTGGCAGGGGAGACAGGTATGGAGGAATATGGTTATAATGTTCTTAATGGTGTGGAGGTTAATTAGAGGCCTAATCCCAACTTCAATGATGATTTTGTTGAATTCGAGCTCAAAATAGGATGTTACAGGATTTATATTGATTTTGGGTAGCATCGGATGTGGTCAAGCCATGAAAATTGGTGGAGAGTCTAAAGCACATGAGATCTCCAAGACCCATAAATGGTTTGGGGAAATTCGACCCGGTTAGGGAGATATTAAAATAATTAATATTTTTAATGGAGCTCCTAAGTCTAACCTTTGGAAAATTAAAATATTAATGGAGATTAATATAAAACTGGGTGAGAATGTTCTAAATGACATGGATTAAGCCAAATCTAATCTTAGCCATTGATTAGAGACTTAATCTTGGCTGTTGAAGACTCGACAGGAAAAGTATAAGAGGAGGCTTGAGGGTCAGTTGGAGATACACCAAGATTGATCAGTCAGTTAAATTTTCTACAACAAGGTTTGCTGAGAAAATTCAAACAAGTAATTTGAGTTGCAGCGAGGGGTAGTGAGTACATAGCAAAGAGGTAGATATAGTACCAGAGGGCCAGCACTGTGATTGAGGAGGCTACATAGAGCTAGCAGGAGCCACACAAAAGCCAAAGAGACTGCACAGAGGCTAGTAGGACCTGCGTGGGTGGCGCAGAAGGCCAGAGAGGTTACGCGGAGGCCAGGAAGGTTGACGCAAGGGGTTCCAAAGCTACGCAGAGGCTAGGAAGGTTGATGCAGAGCCTCAAAGAAGCATTGGAAGGATTTTTGTGGGGTAGACTTGCTGAATATCTGCTTCCAAAGAGAGGTATTACTGTTAGATAGCAATCTCTGTTGAGTGAGCGAGTTTGGCACCCTAGTTGTACTTAAGAAAGCTACTTAATAATAGAACCCTCAGAACTGCTGCACCGGTTTTCCCAAGTTGGGTTTTTCTAGGGACAATTGTCCAAATATAACGGTGTTCCTTATGTGTTTTTCTATTATTTCAGTTGCTAATCTATAGATGAGTTGAGACTGCATTTGTGTCTATTTTCAGTGGTTATATGGTTAAATAAATTGTTAAGGAATAAAAAAGTAGGTGAAATAAACCAGATAGTGCAGTAGGAATTTCTAACATGTTAGATTCAAAAAAATCAACATGGTATCAGAGCATTGCAAATCACGAGAGAACTGAAGGCACCAACAAAATAAAAAAAATTGCAGTAGGAATAGTTGTCCCGAGAGAGAGTTTTTCCTAAGCAGAAGGCAATAGAAGAGTGATGCAGAGGGTCTCCTTCATCATTTTGAGCTAGAAATATGGTCATTCGAGAGGTAGAGAGAGGCCGAAGAGGCTCATGAAGATCCATGCCATCCTACTCAGTTAGGTAGGCTTGACGCAGTTGGCCAGAGGAGCGATCCAGTCTTGTCAGGATTAGGTAGAGCTAAGAGGCTCAGTTTCTTTAGTTGTTGGGGCCTAGGGAGATGTGAGAAGATTATGGATTGGGAATTTGGTGGGGTGTTGTTGTTGTTGAAGTAGAACAGTACCTAATAGGACAAAACCAAGGTAGAGGGAGTCGCTGCCTTGAGGGATTTCTAGCCAAGAAATCTAGATATGAGTTGCAGTTGCAAAGAGGATTAGAGAAGAGCAGATCGACAGTTGGCAGGACGATTTCCAATAGGGAAATCAAGACTCAGAGGGAGTCTAGGAGAAAAATTCTAGGAACGAAGTTGAGATTCAGAGGGATTCTAGTAGAAGAGATGAGATGGAAATGAATAGAATGAGGGATCATGACAGGTTGGGCAGGGCTTCCAACTTTCTCATCTGGAAGGATAGGATCCTATATGTTTTGGATAAACATCGCATTGATAGCTTGGCCTTGAGAACCGTGGCTATCCTAGCCGAACCAGCTAATAATGAGAAATATGAGGATGCAATGATGAAGGCAAAGTGCATAATCCTTGATGGGGTCAAGGATAATGTAATACTGCATATTGTCGAGAAGAACATGACAAAGGAAATGTGGGATACCTTGATGACGTTGTATCAAGGAACTTCTGTGCAGTGGAAGATGTTGTTGGAGAGTCAGCTGCAGTCATATCAGATGTAGAAGGGAGTGCATATAGATCTATACCCTAGAAGGTTGTAAGAGATTTGGGACCAACATACTTGAATAGGGACCATGCCGGATGAGGAGCTTATGGTGAGGACTGCCCTAAATGCAGTCTCCAAGGAGAGGGATACATATTTCCAAAGAATTTTGGGTAGAGTGAAATTCCAGGATGGGAATAGATGTTGGTAGCTCTTCGGCAAGAATATATCAGACAGTTGACCAAGGCGGGGTGTAGCAACAAAGGATGTCGAATCAAGAAAGAGGAGGAGGATGTGACTCTGGCATTTGCAGGACAACAAGGGAAGAGGAAGAAGAAGGAAATATCCAAGGTAAAGTGCTTCCATTGTGGGTAGCTAGGTCATTATGCAACCCAGTGTCCTAGGAAGAAGAACAAGGGAGAGGCTTCTAACTCCAAGGTAGCTTCGGCTAAGGCAGAGAAAGAAGTTGAGATGGATGACGATTGTGCCATGAGTGCTCATGCACCTCTAGAGAAGAGGTGGGGTGACATTGAGCTATAGTCAGGAGGACTACAAGAGATAAGGGGCAGGATCCTTGAGGTACCCAAACTCTTGGATCATATCCAGCTATGGGAGCCCTGAGTGACAATAGCAGGATGATGAATGTCGGTAGAAGAAAGATGTGGATGGAGCAACAAGGAAGTGCTAGAGTGCAGAGGTCTGTAGTAGTGCAGTGGGTGTTGCAGTAGTACAAAAGGGACATAGAAGGTTGCAACAATACAGAGAGGCACAAAAGTGGTTGCAGCAGCGCGAGAGGCACAGATGTGTTTGTAGTAGCATAGAGGTAGCAGAAGGAGCATATGATAGCAGCAGAGGTAGCGTCAGCATCAAGGGGCTTCCAGAATTACAAGGATGACAGTAGTTGGGTAGATCAGTTACTTACTTCTTGGTAACTAAGTTGTAGTGAAGCAGTTAGCAGTGGTAGTGCTATGGGCAACATGAAGAATCATGTTGAGAAGATAATTGTAGAGCAGATGCAGTGTTGGTAGGAAGGAGCAGCAGCAACACAGATGGAGAGGGAGTTGCAGTACAAATGTAACAGTGGAAGTGGTAGAGAAATGGGCAGAAGTATAGGAAGTAGTAGTGCAAAGGATGTTGGGCAGGAGGCCAAGTATCAACACAGGTACCGGTGCCAGATAATCAGTGTGATTTTCAGTGGTGGAGCATTACTAGAGCACATTCCTCGCTAAGAGGGAGTGTTGATTTGGGGTAGCATCAAATGTGCTCTAGCCATGAAAATTGGTGGAGAGGCTAAAGCACATGAGATATCCAAGACCAAGAAATGGTTTTGGGAAATTCCACTCGGTTAGGGGGATATTAGAATAATTAATATTTTTCATGGAGTTCCTATGTCTAACCTTAGGAAAATCAAAATATTAATGGATTTTAATATATAACTAGGTGAGAATGTTATAAATGACATGGATCAAGCCAAATATAATCTTAGTCATTGATTAGAGACTTAATCTCGGCCGTTGAAGACTCAACAGGAAAAGTATAAGAGGAGGCTTGAGGGTCAGTTGGAGATAGACCAAGATTGATCAGTCAGTTCAATTTTCTGGAGTGGGGTTTCTTGAGAAAATTTAAACAATTGATTTGAGTTGTAGCGAGGGATAGTGAGTACATAGCAGAGAGGCAGAGATAGTACCAGAGGGCTAGCGCAGTGATTGAGGAGGCTATACAGAGCTAGCAGGAGCCACACAAAAGGCCAGAGAGACTGTGCAGAGGCTAGCAGGGCCTGCGTGGGTGATGCAGAAAGCTAGAGAGCTAATGCAGAGGCTAGGAAGGCTAATGCAGGGGGTTCCAGAGCTATGAAAGGTCTAGGAAGGTTGAGGCAAAGCCTTAGAGAAGCGTTGGAAGGATTTTCGTGGGGCATACTTGCTGAATATTTTCTTCCAAAGAGAGGTATTACTAGTAGATAGAAATCTCTATTGGGTGAGCCAGTTTGGCACCCTAGTTGTACTCAAGAAAGCTGCTTAATAATAGAACCCTCAGAACTATTGTACCGGTTTTCCCAAGTTGGGTTTTTCTAGGGACAATTGTAAAAAAATAACGGTGTCCCTTGTGTGTTTGTCTATTATTTCAGTTGCTGATCTGTATATGAGTTGAGACTGCATTTGTGTTTGTTTTCATTATTTATATGGTTAAATAACTTGTTAAGGAATAAACAAGTAGGTGAAATAAACCAAATAGTGCAGTAGGAATTTCTTACATGTTATGTTCAGAAAAATCAACAATTTCCTACAGGAAAACTATAAGATGTCCTAGTTCTCCTACATGATCCCTTGTTTTAATATAGGAATGGGCTGAAATCTTAGGAAGTGGTTTAGAAGGTGGAGTGAAGCTTAGGAAAGTTATAGAATGGGATAATAAGGCATGGAGGGGGTGTTTGGTCAATTTAGTGTGTCCTAAATTGCTATTTAAAATGTCAATCCGAGATTCGTAAACTGATGAAGTGAAGTGCACTGTATGTGCAAGATAACAATTTTCTTAGTCTTTTGTCGTTTTTGAGTTTTTTTTTTTTTTAGTTTGTTTTTGGGTTTATCTTCTGTGGATTCCCTAGTGTGAGATGGCGAAATTGAAAGTTAAGTATGGATGGTAATGGTGATTTCTACAATGATTTTCCAAACTTAAAAGTTCTCAAAAAGAAGGTTTCAAACTGACTGTAATGAAATCAATTCTCAAAATGAAGTAAATGTACCAAAACAGTGAACTTGTGACAATGGCCCAGTATCCTTACTGCTGTATGAAAAAAAAAATAAAAACTGAACTTAAAGCAACTCAAAGACTGAAAGCAAAGCAAACTAAATCACAGTACTTCAACCCACATTCTGACCCTTCACCTTTCGACTCGCTCTTGCTATAGGAAGTAATCATAAACAAGCTGAGTAATATGATATCTAAATTGCAGGAAATTAAATTGCATAAAAGGAAACTAAGATTTAACTACTCATTCATATTTTAACTCTTGAAAATGACATAAGTAATTCAATCTCTAACTTGCAGGAACGAAAACTAAATCATACTACAACAAGTAATATTCTGATTCCTTACTAATTGAGTTGCTTGGCTATAGAAAGGAAATCATAAACAAATGAGTAATATGATGTCTAAGTGGCAGAAAAGTAAATAAGCAAAACAAAACTGAAAGAAATGACAATGCTGGTTTTAAACTCAGTAATGAAAATCAGCAGAAAGGACAAGATGATCTCATGTCAGTAGTTATCACAAATATGTAAATTTGCCCAGGCTGCCTACAAAAAAAAACATGTAAAAGAAGCACTGATCAGCTAACAGTTATGGAAAAAAACATAAAGGAAATATGGACAACAATGAACATTAGAATAGCGCAATATATATACAAGCAATGATTATAAAAGCAGTAAATGAAAGCAAGTAAGAAACTATATAGAGCTTTGGTGTACAGGGGCCCTCTGCAACCTCATCCAGTCAATTACTTAGTCACAAATCAAATTCAGGAATGTTGTCTTCTCATATATTGAAGTGCAGTAATAAGACAAAGTAAAGCACAGTAGAGTGGGCTGATAACAACAATCAAAATTACATCTGAAAAGCTAACTATCCAGTGTATACCAACGCGTTATTTATAAGTGAAAATGCTGCAGCTAATTCCTAGATTTTATGCTGCCAAGAGACACGTAAATCTCCATGGCCTAAGATCTAGCGTTATGGTCATCATGATAGTTGAATCCATGGAGTGGTGGCTGCTCGATTCAGTTCACGAGCTGATCTACAGGTGTGCCAATACCTCCGGAAACTGAGGATTGTGCCACGCAAACCTTCACGTGGGAAAAACAGAGCCGTGCCACCACAAAACTCCTTTTTTGGCCCTTCCTTTGACCGTCATTGACCATGACCGTTTATGAGTGATTTGGCTGAACTAAGGTGACACACTCCATGTACATGTCAATTGTTGCTTGCCCATGTGGCCGGTTTCTCCATTGGACACCTGTAACATAGCCTTTAACAAAATGGCTGCGGAAACTTGAGCTGGCTGCGGAAAGTGACAAGTTTCCGCAGTTGTTTGAACAAAAATCTAAATCAAACAACAGTCATAAACATAGTTAGGAAACCATTTCATAAGCTCTTTTTAGACTAATATGCAATGATTTGACAGCTTGGTGGATGAAGTAAATGGAAAAAGAAGGCTGAAAGGGTATATAGGGAAGTGCAGGTTTGGGACTCAAGAGGGGGTGAACACTATCTAGAGCTCAATCAAGTGCTTCAAGATGGTTGGATTTTCCCAATGGAAATTGCGATTTTCGCTTCTAAAACAAGAATTCAGATTGATATTTTAGTGGATTTTGTTCTCCCTGCAATGTAGAAGCTATTGCAACAACACACATTCTTGTCTGCATTTATACACAAATTCATCTATACATAGGAAATATTTATTAAATGGAAGAAAACAGAGCTATTACCATCTAATGGCTAAATGCATGAATGGAAGTGCTTTGAAATAGATAGAAGACCTAAGAGATCAAAAATGACAATTGCAACTTATCCATAGAAACTTAAAGATAATGACCTACTCATCAAGAAACCCTAGATTATAAAACAAAACAAGAATTGTATTTTGGGGTTGTATGAAAGTGTCCATCAAGTCATGTTCCCAAAAGAGAGATATGAGGTGAAAACCACTACCACTAGCTTTTCTGAAATTTCTTCTTTCATTATGATACCACTGTTCTAACTATCCACAAATGGAAGCAAACTAATTAATCATACCAATACTTTCAAACTAACAACACCAAAATCAATTCAACAACTAACTATGAATGTAATATAAGCATACATCTACAAAAAGAGGAAACTTTGCTGCTAGTGTTGGTCCCTAACCCAAGAGATTCAACCTTGTGAGTCAACTCAGTGTTGGATCAAGGGAATGGTTCTCATTTTCACTAAAATATAAAAAATGCACAAGAGTGATCACTCATAATGTTTCAGCTCGAAAATTCTTCTTGGATACTATGAAAAAAAATCTGAATCCTAATGAGGCTCTTGGCCTTCTTATTTATACAACTGAAGTTACCAACAACTTCCTTAAATTTAGGGAGGCTTGGCTCCCAATCTCGAGATCAACTGGTCTTCGACTATCACAGACTTGGTTGTCAGTGATCTTAATGGCTTGACTGCTTGCAACTCCGAGCTGATGAGATTTGATGGAGGAATATTTGAGTGACTGAGGAGTTAAGGAGGGAGATCCGATCTCCTGAAATCCCTCTTTCATGTCTCCTTCGAGTTCCTACACTTTAATTAGCCAAAATTTTCTACAAAACTTGCAATAAATGCACATGAGACCATTAGACATGACATCTCATCTTTACCCTTCTCATTAAGAAAAATATAACAAAACATGTAAAGAATTATGAGAAAAGTTGATTTTAGTAAGCTGGAGAGGTGTATTAAGGTCCATATAATTTACCCATTGATGAGCCTCATCACATAGTATAAGCATTATAATCATCATTTCCCTGAAATTCCTCGATATCGAGATGAGTTAGGTATGACCAGCCAATCTAATACCCCATTACTCTCCACAAAGGATGGCTCCAAAACCATTTTTTTACGTGTTAAGGGAAGAATATTCTTGCTCCTATCCCTCATCTGGTCTATAAACCTTTCACCATGATTAGAGGCAACCTAAACCAACAACCACCTTTCCACCACCCACTTCCACATTGTGCGACATACCAAATCATTTGATCAATGAATGCCCTGAATTAAGGGCATTTAATTGATTATATCTCGTACCCCACGTCGCTCAAAGAATAAGATCCAGGAAAAGGCATCATACCTGTCATACTTGTGTAGGAAATCATCATGTGAGACACTTCCCCCATATTTCTTGATTCCATTCCTTGTTAGGATTCATGCAGTGATTCATCTCTGAGAATTCTGATTTAGTTGGATCAGATACTAAACCATCAAATAATTGACCACCATCCAAGAATGAAGTGTCTAGGTCTATTATATGTGTGTTTTAGGAGAAACGAAAACCAACAACAAGGTAGCCCCCCCATCATTTTATCTCCCATCACCACCATCAATCCAGATTAGATAGAAAATGATCTAAAACCACCTGGAAAAGAAAATATCCCATAAAATGCACCCTATGTGATAAACACAACCATTTTGTTAATGAATGCTACGAATTAAGTAATTTCAAGGCATCTTTCGCTTAGTTTTCCAAATTACACACTAGCATCTCTCCAACCAAGAGAAAATCACACGATGTTATTGTCACATCTACTCTAAATTCCACCACACAAGGAATTGGCAGTATCTTCCATGTTTTCGTGCAACAAGAGTAGAACTAAGGCCAACCCACACCAATAAGCCATGTCATGCTAATAACAAGTCCCAAATATGGATACCACCATATGATATTCCATTTCATGACGTCATCGAGGCATCAACATCCCATAGTATGATTAGTACTGCCTCCCATACTATCTACTAATTTAGTTCTGAACCAGCATGTGGAATCTGTAGTCATACCTCTCACAACACTGAGGCATGCCCTATGTTACATCCATTTAGACAACTTAGGATTCAATGTCAACTTCCTATCGACGAAGCTAATTTTTCCCCTCGTACACGAACAAGAGTGCAAGAAATTCCTCCCATACAGCCTCAAACCACCATAATCTAGATTCTGCCACCACCCATTGCTGATGAGACAAAAAATCATATACGATTCATTTCCTCATCGGTAGGAACTATGATTCATGTTGTATGCTCATTATTTTTTGGTTTTGAGACCGAAAAATCCACCTCAATAGTGGTAACATTACTAATGGTGTAGAACAATCCAATCTGCACCTTTTCAACCTCTCTTGGTTGTACGGCATCGACCAACTAATCATATTCTTTCTTGTTGACCAGCACAACCAGGTCTACACCTCAATTTCAAGACCTGGCGCAACCCAATTTAACACTAGATAATATTTTTCACTCAGATGGAGATATTCTAGAAGCCATGACAAAACCTAAATATCCTTGGGATGACATACACCATCATTCATTTTTTCTATCTAAAAAGTCATTTATTCTCGACAGCACACAAACTCATAATATTTGCACCATTGAATCAAAAGATTTCCTCCCACCGGGGAAGGTCGATTGGTTCAAAAATCCCATCCCAGCACCCGATGCATTTTAGGAAGGGAGCATGTCCAACATACCTACCATCAAGGTTAATATTTCAAACAAACCTAGAAAAGTCAAAGAGAGCTCCTTGGGGGCAGTATGCTCTACATAATAAATAACTGCATATACCATATTCATCATGGAACTCTCTATTCTAGTACATTCCAAAACTCATTTTTGTGCCCATCGCACACTCATAAATTCATGTCAGGCACTCCTCTAGTTATTTAATTGATAACATTCAATCAGTTACAGATTATGTGTATGTGTTAAACAAATGTTTTCACTTGGTGTATTGGTCATATATATTGTAGGTACATCACACAAAATCCACTTTGACCATCACCCTGAAAGGAAAATAACAGAGCATGTATCATTCTCTAGTTAGCATGATAGGCTTCCCCCTAAGATTTTCATATCCTAACATCATTTCTCCAAAATGCACCATAAATACCCTTATATTGATCATGTTTTTCACCATTTTTCCTTCGCATATGATAAACATTTACGTCGGTCGATAGACCCCTCCCACTCATGGCTTGCTTCATGTTTATAGACCCCTCTTCACTATTGGAGCAATGACAACTTACTCTAGCCTAAGGACCACTCCACTTACATTCCTTGAATTTCAACGTTATTATGCTACACTCATCGCACTTGCACCCCATTTCCTAGGCCATCCTTGGTACTTTAAGGTAGATCAAGATGGATGCACCTCCGCATCCTACATTTTTTCTATCATTCACATTGTGTAGCCCATATATGTCACTTCATCCGCCTGACCAACCCAAAAGGGAGACCAAACAATGGGGCCCCTAATCTCAACAAAAAGTATCGCACCTCCATACATTTCACCATCATTATGGGACACCCATCTCCGTGGCTGTATATCCAAATCACCCTCATATTATTTTGGTATGTGTACAGAGAGTTTTTTTAGGAAAGAGACTCCCACCCACATTTTTTTCATGTATCTTACCCAGCGACAGTTTCTAATCACCCTTAGTTGGAGCTTGCACATCACCAACAATCATTTCCCATCTTCATGCCAGTCAGAACATACTCACACCCACCCTAGAAATCCTGTTGACTCCAAAACCATCCCTATCAGTAAACATGTTTTTACTATCGCTATCTACATAAAAGCTCTGACCACCGACCAATTGTCCATATCCTGTTATATCGTTAGCTCTCACTATCTTGCCTTATTTGACCCACACTATTATAGTTTTTCTTACATCTCATATTGATTCCCCAACACAGTTGTTGGGTGGTTAACACTCCTTTCCTGTCGACCTCAACATTAGTATTATAGGATAGGGACAGTACCTTTTATACTCCCCCCTTTGAAGGGATATCCTCGGGTGGCACAATGGGAATCGTTATTTCCCATTTATCTCATCGGTCCCCTTTACATTCGACACCATCACAATATTTCATGTCAAGGTGGTGCCATACTTAGCTACCGTTGTAGTTATTTCATTTAGTTGAATACCCCCTCATCAATAAACACCCCATTCAATAGTGCTTACACCATAATACGGGGGAGGTACTCGCAGTCGAAGACCCATGCATACTGAAACACCTCTTTCAACAATGCTTCACCTCTGTTATGCATGGGGGAACAAAATTCAATATATTTTACCAGGAAGATCCCTTGAGGGCATAAACAATTATCATAATCAACCATCAGCACGTCAACCACCATAATGTTGACCGGGCAGGACCATTCTCTATCTGATTATAATAATTTAATATTAGTCATCAAAATGATCATGGGACATGCCCACCTCGTATAGAAACATTTTTGTTTCACTTTTTAGGTTTTTACTAGAGCATGGTTACCATTTACACTCAGTAAAGGGGTTTCTCTACACATCTCCATTACAAGTTATCCTCTCTCTCAAAAAGTTGATCAAACTTTCCGTTAGAAAAGAAAACATGATAGTTTCAGCTATATGTTTTCTCCTAGACTCATACAACTAAGGGAGTAACTGTTAACACCAGAAAATCGTACACATGTTTCCACAATCTAGAAGACATTAAAAGGTGTCCAAAATATTTCACAGGTGAACATTTTCTAGTTGAATACATCATGAAGTTTAAAAATTAAATTTCTCATAAGGTATGAAGTTTATAAAGGTAAAAACTTTATTTCGTGCAACTATTTCTTCGATAAATGCACTCGCTCAGAATATCCTTCAAAAGCCGCGCGGTCGTAGAAATGGATGACTCAGTGATTCAGGAACACTCCACACACTTGGGGCCGATTCTATGACATGATCTTAGTCCATTACAAATGAATTTGAGTCACCCTAAATATATGCACCCCTCAATGGAATCATCTTTTTCTACTCATGTGTGATTATCATGCATTAACCAAGAGGGGGAAGATGGATTCAAAAAATTCTATACAAACAAGCCATGGGTGTTGGGATAAGGATCCCCGAAGGGCGGTTTTGGGGCTAAAAGCCCACGTTTAAGTCAAATTTTTGTAATATTATTGTAAAGACTACGCTTTTTGTGGTCATAGAGTGTGAAGGTGTTATGTGTCACAAAGGTTAGTCCACCCTTAGTTTTGTAAAGTAAAGTCAGTTGTAAGAGATCTACCCATGATCTACAGACCATGGGATTGTATAAAAGGAGCTAAGCTCTAAGTAGTTAGAAGCATAGAACAAAAGAAAGAGAGACATAGCCTTAGTCCAAGAAGTCAAAGTTTTGGGTTGTAGCATAGGTAGAGGCTCTACAGTTGAGTGCGCAGAGGCCTAGGGTAGAAGTCCGCATCTGAGTGCATAGACCCCTGTAGTTGTGTGCGCAGGGTGAATAGAGTCTGTAACACTTGGAAGATACTAATAAAAGGAGTTATTCTACAATTTATGTGTATTTGTTCTATTGATGGGTTTGTATATCTTGTGTATGAATTTCCTTTATTGTGCTTCTATGATGCGTGAATGAATACAGTTACATTGAATAATTAAACGCAATTACGAATATCTGATTACGCGGTGATAACTTTAAGTATTTGGAAAAATAAGAAAATCACTTAGGGTAATTGAGGAATCTGCACAGCGCACTGCCATAACACTGCGAAAGTACCTGAGCCCTAGGTTAGGGATGCACAAAGGTCACTTGTATACTTTCGTGAAGGTATTAAAGCTGGAATAAAGGGTTTATCTTACAAGCCCTAGAGTGAGATCACCTGCACGAAGGCAAGGATATAAGAGATCAAACGACATCACAACCATCTTAGGGTCCAGAAACTTGGTTCCAACATCCCCCCATACTGCTTTGAGTGAGACTTCGGTCTGCACTCCACGGGCTGATGCCAAAAGGGCCAGTGTTATAGGGATTTGTTTGGCTAATTAACGCTGAACCTGGGTTAGGCTGCCCTCAAGCTCAACAAATGGTTCCGTTGCCAGGACCAGAATCTGCATAAGAGATGTGTGATGTCGTATCACTAGAATCCAACTAAGAAGGAGATTAGATACTGGTTGGATAGAAAGATCCATGAATTCGCAACACAGGAGAATAGAAACCCGTGACTAACAAAGGAATATTGGTTGGACCGATACCTGTATACAGAGATCAATGATATCTTTTTCTCCTCTTTCCATATTGATTTATACGAGTGGATCGCGAAGCTATCGGATAGCTAAGGAAGGTAGAAACTTGATAGTGCTATTGTGTGGACCCTAGAGCTAGTGCGAAGGTTGGATGCATCGGAGGATAAGATTGATTGTGCTATCAATCATTGGCTTGATCGCGTCGTAGGAGGATTTGTGACTAAATTCATGGTCGACACCTCAGTTAGCTATAGCGAGGCAGAGCGACACTTTTTCAAAGGACCGCAAGGTAAGTACATAAAATCTTTGAATATTTGGATTAAAATGTTGTTGTGTGAAAAGTTGGTTATGCAGCTACCTTAATGTTCGAGACTACACGAAGTGGAAAAACTTATAGGAACGAAGGAAAAAAGGGCCTGGAGTATAGCCCCTTGATTTCACCTCCACGAAAAGACAAGAAAGGATAGCGAAGGATTCTTCGCGAAGTGCTATCAGTTAATCAGACAAGGATTCCCACAAATACGACCTCCACCCACACCACCTTCAACTTCACCACCATCACCTCCAACTTCACCCATACCACCTCCACCTCCACCGCTGTTCAGTATGGAAAATATAGTGAAGTTGCTTGTTCAAAGGCTTGGAAAATGAAGACTCAGACCAATTCTGGTTCATTGTGAAGGCTGTATGGGAAGCTTAAGGTGTTATAGATGATCATATAAAGAAGGTGACATTGGTTAGTGCTTTGCAAGATCACATCCTAACCTGGTATATTAAGTATTCTAATGATAACCTGAATGATGGAGTAGCAGACATCCAAGAAACACTAGATAGGGAATTTAGTAGGACTAAATCTGAGGCACAGTCGATTGTGGGATTCAAAGAAATCATGATGCAAGTAGGTGAGATGCCTTGGGAACTAGATCAGAGGCTGAAATGTACAATCCACGAAGCCAACTTGAATTTGACAGAGGGACAACATCGTTTGTGGTTTGTGGCTTCACTACTACCACACTTAAGAAGTGCATTGTCACAGCAGAAGATAACAACTAAGTGAGAGGCCTTGGAAATTTCCATGAGACTACATGAGACTCCGATGCAAGATCCTAATCTAGGGGTTCAACAGATCCATGTGCAGCTGAAGAATCTATTCCTTGAGATGCAAAGTTTGAAGCAGGAAAAGACTGTTCGACCAGAGGTACGCGAGGAGGTATGGTGCTTGAAATGCAAGAGTCAGGGTCATGACAAGGACCATTGCCCAGTCTTTGAACATTACATTGTAGGATGAGGACCGATGCCTTTAAGGCCAGAAGCTCAAGCGGGACCTAGCGTGGGGCCTACATTATGGTGTGATATCTATTAGGTAGTTGGAAAGCCATAGATAATTGTCACTTGCTACAGAAGTATGTACAAGCACCGCAATAGTTGTTTTGCAACTTTTGTAGATCGGTAGGACATGATGAGCATACTTGCAGGAGCTATGAATTGATGATGGATAGAACTCCTACCTATAGGGTTCAGGCTAAAACGTGGCCCCTTGACTAGAATGCAGGGATGGCACGGATAGGATTTCAGAGGCGTGGATAAGGCCAAGGTGGAGGAGGACCTGGTAGAGGTCGAGGATAGTTGATTTTCTACAATTGCGGAGGACCTGGACACTATGCCTGCGGTTGCACTAATCTAATGTGTATGTCGTGCAAGTATTGCACATTCTTTGATCATGAAATGGAAGACTTTCCTACGCTAATAGCTAGGATATGTGATAAAGGGGAACTACCACCTCTGCCGACTCAGAACCTATAGATGATGAGGTCTGAGCTGCCTGAGGAAGATCCAAATGTAAATATAGTGCTCAAGAGTGGAATCGCGATAGGAGATGATAAGGGGAAACAACCGGAAGACAGTACATGGGTTTGCAAAGCCTTAGCAAAGGAGGTTGCATTTGATTTAGGGTGTGTTCATGAAGCCTTCATGGAAGCAAAGAAGAGCTTCACCGAGGCCTCCACCTCAGGAAGCGAGGATAAACCTAAGCCAAAGATGGACCCCTCTATGCTCACAACTTTTCTGGAAGCTTGTATGAAGTTATTATGCGATAGCAAGGCTGTTAAAGGGCTACAAGAACTCATCAATAGATGCGCTGAAACTGTGCCAAGTGAGCCACGCGTTGATCCAGATTTAAACAGGAACGCAGCAAATTACAGAGATAACCATATACACAAAGATGCAGCGGAAATAATACTTCATTTCATTAATGGAAAATACTCAAATATGCTTACAACAGAAATGGAAATAAACTAGCTAGGGCGATGGTAGCTTATCTCTGAGAAGAGATGTGATGGCTACATGCCTCTGAACTGTCTTACAATGAGGCTCGGAGGCCTATTTATTGTCGAGAAACAATAGAAAACCCTTCACATTCCAAAACCTAACCCTAGAAGATGAAACGCCAAATTGTGGGCCCCGTTTTTGGGTAAGTTGGTACATCAACTTCCCGGGGTCGCGAATTGGTCATACTATCTCCGTTTGACGTGCATGATAGCCCGTTGGAAAGATCTCTCCGAGGACTATGACGAAAAAGGCGATTTTTATCAAAAAAATCACTGGCGGTAGATTTCCCAAAAAACGTCGTTTAGGGCCTCAAAACGGCTCCGGAAGTTCAGGACCCGAAAAACTGCTAAAAATAGTAAGTTGTGCTACAATTAAGGAAACTGAAAATGCTGAGAAAGACAATGGTGGGGGTCCAGGTGGACTTGGCAGGTGGCCACCAATATCCACCTGGATCATTCCTCCCCCCTTAGGAAGCAATGGTCCCCATTGCGTTGAGATCCTCCATGAGATGAGGAAACTTCTGCTGAACTTGTTCCCTGGTGAGCCACTTGCCCTGCTGAAGGAGTTGGCCTGCTTTGACAACTTGATACAGTTGGATATTCTGTTGGCGAGTGTTCTTGATCTGTGTGTCCATGATCCAATCAGTTGCAGCTTGTTCCATGCAATCTGGATTTAATTCTGTGGGTTTGAGCTGTTCTGCAATGTCGGATGTGTCTAGCAATGGTGGAAAGTATGGCCGAAGGCGGTCCACATTGAACACTGGGTGCAGGCCAAGGAATGGGGGAATGCTGAGCTCAAACGCATTATCTCCCATAGCCTTAGTAATGGTGTAAGGACCATATCGGAGTGGTCTCAATTTCCGATAGGCTCCAGTAAGGCGTTCCTTTTGCAAATGCAACCAGACTTTGTCGCCCACCTGAAACTTGTGTGGCACCCGATGTTGATCATGTCGCTGCATGTACTTGGCATTTGATTTCTCAAGAATTTCATGGACCTGCTGGCGAATATGTTGGATGCGCTCAATGAAGCTGGTGGCCTTATCTGTTTCGGACTGGACATGAGCTGAATTCATGTGAGTAGCTGCAAGTGGCATGGCCACATCAATGGGGCATAGTGGCTGGAATCCCAAACCCACCTGAAAAGGGCTATGGCCAGTGGAGCTGTGAAGAGCTCGGTTGTAGCTATGCTGAACATAGGGGAGGCTCTCGTCCCATGTGCATGGATGCTTTGAGTTATACATGCGCAGAATGTGCACAATCATCCTATTGACAACCTCTGTCTGGCCATCAGTTTGAGGATGGAAGGTTGTGGACTTCGTGAGTTTGGTGTCCATCATTGACCAGAGACTGGACCAAAATGTGCTGAGAAACCGACTGTCCCGATCTGAGATGATAGACTATGGGATCCCAAAGTGCACCCACACTCGTTCAAAGAAGAGTTTAGCAGTGGCTTCTGCTGTGATATTCTTCTTGCAGCCCATCATAATGGCCATCTTTGAGAACCTGTCGACGACCACAAAAACACAGTCATTTCCATGCTTAGTGGAAGGAAAACCTGACATGTAATCCATGGAGATGGATTCCCAAGGTCGACTAGGGGTAGGCAACGGGGTGTAGAGGCCTTGCTTCTTAATGGTCGGTTTGGCAATGGCACAGGCAGTACATGATCGGATGTACTTCCCAACATCCTGTCGAAGATTCGGCCAATAGAAATAATTTTGTAGTATTGCCACTGTTTTCTCGACCCCGAAATGCCCAGCAGCCCGACTGTAGTGTGCTTCCCAAATCATCTTGGCACGCTCGCTTGAAGGAACACAAAGGTGACCGAGGTGGCATAATAGGGCATCCTGGAGGTGAAAATCTGCAACCTGCCGACCCTCCAAGAGTGTCTGGTATGTGTAGCCGAATTCTGGGTCGCTTTTGTAGAGAAGTGGCCAATCAGAAGTCTCGTGCCCGCAGGAGTTGAGCACGGTGGTTAGCGCCATGATCGGTGGTCGACTGAGGCAATCTGCAACATTATTGGTGCTGCCCTTTTTGTACTTGATATTCAAGTGAAACTGTTGCAGGTATGTAGACCACTTCTGATGGCTATCATTTTGCAATTTCCCTTGGGTCTGTATGAACTGCAGAGGTCGGTGGTCTGTGTGGATGACCGTTTCCTTCCCCAAAATGTAATGCTTCCATTGTCGGCAGGCCTGTACAATGGAATACATCTCTTTATCATAAGTGGGGTACTTCCGGACTGTGTCTGAAAGTGTTTCACTGTGATATGCCACTGGATGTCCATGTTGAGTAAGGACTGCCCCAATAGCATAGTCAGAGGCATCTGTCTCGACCTCAAATTGTTGTTGTAAATATGGTAACGCGAGCACTGGTGCCGTGCAGAGGCGATCCTTCAACTCCCTGAATGCCTTCTGTTGAGATTCAGACCAAAAGAATTTTGCTTTCGCCCCGCCCTTGGTGACTTAACTCAAGGGCCAAGAAATATGAGAAAACCCCAACACAAACCTGCGGTAGAAGTTGGCAAGACCTAGAAAGCTGCATAGCTCTGTTAGAGTGGTTGGAGAGGGCCAATCCCGAATGACTTGGACCTTGGCTGGATCGACATGCACCCCCTGTTCATCAATGATGTATCCCAGATACTGAACCTCGGTCATGCCAAAAGTGCATTTCTCCAAATTGGCACATAGCTTGTGTTGCCGCAGTGTTTGGAGAACCTGTCGGATGTGGTGGAGGTGCTCTTCCCAACTCTGGCTAAAGATCAGAATGTCATCTAAGTATACTACTACAAAGGAGTTGGTGAATGGCTGCAAGATGTCATCCATTAGCCTCATAAAAGTTGTAGGAGCATTCGTCAATCCGAAAGGCATGACCAACCATTCGAAGAGGCCCTCCTTGGATTTGAAGGCAGTCTTCCACACATCTGAGGGTTCGATTGGTACCTGGTGATATCCTGACTTCAGATCGATCTTGCTGAAATATTTCGCCCCCTTTAGTTGGTCTAGGAGGTCATCAATCCATGGGATCGGGTACCTATTACGGACAGTGATCTTGTTCAGCGCCCGATAGTCGATACAGAGTCTCCACGTCCCATCCTTCTTCTGTACCAACACGATCGGGCTCCCACAGGGCGATGAACTCGGACGGATGTGACCTTTCTGCAGGAGCTCCTAAATCTGCCTCTTGATTTCATCGTTCTCCAGAACGGAGCGCCGATAAATTGGTCCATTGGGTAGTGGTGCACCTGGGGTCAGATCGATGGAGTGCTTGACTTGACAGTGCAGAGGAACCCCTGCCGGGGAGGTGAAGATGTCCTCGTACTCCTCCACAATCTTGTCCATCTGTAGTTGTCGTGCAGAGGGGCCCCGTTTGGAGGCCACGGCCACTGTCTTCTTCTTTCCTTGAGGGCGTATCATCAGGAAAACAAATTTCCTAGTTTTGGAAATGATCTTACTGCATTGTTTTGCAGTAATCAAAGAGAGGGCGGCAGGTGGTGCTACCTCTGGTATCCTGAACAACTTATTTCCCAATGTAATAATAACTGCACGGGGCCTCGATTCATACACAGCATGTCGCTTCCACAAGTATGGTTGTCCTAGTAATACATCACAAACTTCAAGGGGAGAAATGTCACACAATACCTCATCCGTGAAGGGCTTGATGTTGTATGGAAGGCGACACTGCTGGCTCACGCGAAGATCTCGTCCTTGGTGAAGCCACCCAATGGTGTATGGTTGTGGATGTGATGTGGTCGGTAAGCCCAACCGCTTCACGACCTCTGCCGAAATGAGGTTCTTTTGACTCCCGCTATCAACAATGAACTGTATTGGGGAGCCCTATACCCACATCTGGGAGTGGAAGAGATGCTCCTCCTCCTCTGGATCTTCGGGTTCATTTTTCTGGATCTTTGCGGTAGCAACAGTGGCGTTGGGGTCCGCATCAATGATCTGCTTCCCTTTTTCATACCCCTTATCGGGTTCTGACTCCGTGTCGGAACATGCATCTGATTCTGAAACCTTTAGCTCAGCCACCAGTGACTGCTTGGCCCGACACTCACTTGTGTTGTGAGTGGAGCTCTTATGGAACTCGCACCATTTTCCAGTGTCCTTTCTCGGCTTCGCGGCGCTGTTCTTTGCTTGCAGCTTTGGCTGGTTGTCTTGGGCTGTCCCGCCTTGGATTTGTCCTTTGTTCTGTGGTTTAGGGGCACCTTTCCCCTGCTTTGGATTCGCAGATCCAAAGTCTCGCTTCTTTTGTTTAAACTTCTGCTCGACCTTGACGGCATACTGGTATGCTGCGCCGAGCGAGGGGATGTTTAGGAATTGTATTTCTTCCTGGATGTACTTGTGCAGGCAGCCACGGTATTTGAGTATCAAATGTTGCTCCGAATCCTTGATACCCAACTTTGTGCGAAGGGTATGGAAAAGATTGGTGAACTCCGGCACGTCTTGGTCCCTTCCCTGCCGCAGCGTGGTCCACTTTATGTATTCATCCTCATAGCTCCCGACAGGGTAGTACTGCTCCTTGATAGCATCCCGGAACGAATCCCAGGTGGGTGCGGCTGAAAATAGTGAGCCAGTACTTTCATCCTTCTGCTCGCAGTAGGTTTCCCACCAGTCCTTGACGTGGGGGGCTGCTTTGAGGAGAGCAAAAACAATCTTTTCCCGACTCGAAAATTCATGAACAGAAAAATAACCCTCTAGCAGATTTAACCATTTATCTACGGCATCTGCGTCTATCTGACCTTCGAATATGGGGATTTCAAAATTAACTTGTACCTTAAAGGGTGTGGCGTTTCCAGAGTAGCTGCTGGAAGCCGATGCGTTGCTTCTCGGTAGCCGCTGAAGGATCTGGGCAAAACTGTCCATCATCGCATTCCGTTGTCGCTCGAGGGCTTCTTCGAGCAAGATTTTGATGGGATCTCCTGCCCCCTCGTCTTTCTTCTCGTCCGCCATGGGAGGCCGTCGGGATTTGCGAGGCTGGTCTTGCAAAGGTTCAACCAGTTCAAGCCCTAACTCCTTATATCCCGACCTTGTTGGGGACATGCAAAGAAAAACAGAGAAAAAGCAGACCGCTCTGATACCACTGATCCGGATTTAAACAGGAACGCAACAAATTACAGAGATAACCATATACACAAAGATGCAGCAGAAATAATACTTCATTTCATTAATGGAAAATACCCAAATATGCTTACAACAGAAATGGAAATAAACTAGCTAGGGCGATGGTAGCTTATCTCTGAGAAGAGATGTGATGGCTACATGCCTCTGAACTGTCTTACAATGAGGCTCGGAGGCCTATTTATTGTTGAGAAACAATAGAAAACCCTTCACATTCCAAAACCTAACCCTAGAAGATGAAACGCCAAATTGTGGGCCCCGTTTTTGGGTAAGTTGGTACATCAACTTCCCGGGGTCGCGAATTGGTCATACTATCTCCGTTTGACGTGCATGATAGCCCGTTGGAAAGATCTCTCCAAGGACTACGACGGAAAAGGCGATTTTTATCATAAAAATCGCTGGCGGTAGATTTCCCAAAAAACGTCGTTTAGGGCCTCAAAACGGCTCCGGAAGTTCAGGACCCGAAAAACTGCTAAAAATAGTAAGTTGTGCTACAATTAAGGAAACTGAAAATGCTGAGAAAGACAATGGTGAGGGTCCAGGTGGACTTGGCAGGTGGCCACCAATATCCACCTGGATCACGCGTAGTACGAAAGATTGGTAAGGATAAAATGAGGACGGGACAAGAGATGAGACTGATTGCACAGATAGGAGAGTATGAAATGGACCAAGTCATTTTGGACCTGGGTCAGATGTGAATTTCCTACCAAACGAAACTTGGGAGCGAATGGAGAGACCTACGCTGGAATGGTCTCTGATTCAGCTAAGGATGGTGAATCAGTAGAATATCATTCCCATCGGGCGGCTGCAGGGGGTGACCATGGATATTGAGGGAAAAAGTGTGCTCGCTGATTTTGAAGTAATAAAGATAATGGATGATAGCAATCCCTACTGTGCACTCCTTTGAATTGATTGGGCTACTGATATGAATGGGGTAATCAATATGAAGAAGCGAAGGATGATCTTTGAGAAGAAATCATTGTGCATAATAGTACCCCTTGATCTTGTTGAAGGATCGTACTATACTGAACCTGTCCGTGATAACGAGAGTGATGAAAACCTAGATTGTATCTATAAGATAATAGTGTGAGACCAAGATTGGGTGAATACCACCGCGGATGGAAGGATTACATGGGATTGTGAGAGTTCTTGCACTTCAGACTCCAATGAAGAAACATAATGCTAGTAGAATCAGTTACATGAAGTAACTACGCTGAATTACAACATGATGACCCGGTCATTGTGCTATGCGTCGTCAGAGGTAAGAAATCTGCTTATTTATGATGGTTTGAATAAGGTAGATATCTTTTTGGATGCATTTGAGAGGGAGATACTAGAAAAGCAACGCTTCCAAGCCTTGGATTGGGCTCTACGTGATATGCCTGCAAGATGGTGGGGTACACACAAGGGAAGCTTTGATGATTGGTGTGAATGTAGGATGATGATGAGAACATGATTTGGGAAGCCTAAGATGTGATTGATAGACAAGTACGATGGATAGAATGATCCATGTGCGCATATGACCAAATGGATGCAGGATTATGGAGAAAAGCCCCAACCTAAGTGGGTGTACTTATTCTGTAATACCCTAGATGTTATCCAAATGAATTGGCATATAGAAATAGAGCTCTACCATGGGACATGTGAATGGGATATCCTGCACGAACGATTCATGATGACATTCAGTTTTGAGGATGGGTATGACTGTATTGATGAAGTCCTACAAGAGGTTAAAGCAGTTATCTTTAGGATATCGCGGGATCCTTTAGACCTGATTCAGCCTGAATGGGCTACTCAGCTGAGTCGTGTGCTCGAATGTTATAATGTAACTACTGAAGAAGAGGACAAGGATCTGTGGAAGATTAACATTCCAGAAATAGATGGCCACCGCGATGTTCAAGGATCGCAGATTGAGAACCTTGATATAACCACGCCGGTGAAGATGAAACAAGTGAACATTGGTATGGAGGCAAAACCCAAATTTGCAAATATTGGAGACTACTGGGACGACGCGATGGTGGATAAGGTTGTTGAATTGCTCATCGAATACCAGGACTTATTCCCTACCAAGTTTATGGATCTGAAAGGAATAATCGGGTACCTAGGAATGATGAAAATAATTTTAAAGCCTGACGCAAAGCCAGTTAAGCAGAGGCCTTACTGTCTCAATCCAAAATACAAGGAGAAGGTCCCCTTAGAGCTAGACAAGATGCTTGTGGTAGGAATGATTGAGCCTGTGGAAGAATCTTATTGGGTAAGCCCCATGGTGGTATAAGAGAAGAAGCAGAAGGATGAGATAAGGATATGCGTGGATATAAGAAAATTGAATGATGCTTGTGTGCATGATCCTTTCCTCACTCCGTTCAAGGGTGAAGTGTTGGAAAATGTAGGCAGCCAGGAAGCATATTCAGGCTTCGCTAATGGGTTCTCTAGGTACCACCAAATCAAAATCGCATCGGAGGATAGGAGCAAGAAAAGCTTCGTGACTGAGTGGGGTTATTTTCAGTACACTGTAATGCCATTTGGATTGAAGAATGCTCCTATGATATTTTCACGTGTGGTTGTTGTGGCATTCAAGGAATTTATTCATAAGTTCCTCGAGGTATATTTTGATGACTAGACTATATTTAGGACGATTAAATTCCATGTAGCAAGCTTGTACCTAATGCTGGATACCTGTCAAATATACCAGAGCACGCCCAATCTTAAGAAGCGTTTGTTTTACGTTCCTTCTGGGAACCTATTGGGGCATGTGGTTTGTAGACAAGGACTAATGGTAGACCTTGCGAAGATCGCCGTGATAATGAACTTGGAAGCGCCGAGGAGTGTGAAACAGCTGCGCATTACTCTGGGACATACGGAATATTATAGAAAATTTTTCAAAATTTGTGCCCAGATCATCGCACTAATGGAAAAATTGTCGAAGAATGATGTCAAATTCTACTGGAATGATGACTGTAAGAAAAGCTTGGATATATTGAAAGAAAAGATGGTTACCGTGTCGATTCTAGTCTTCCTGGACTGGAAGAAAGAGTTTCACGTACATGTCGATGTGTCATGTATAGCGGTAGGGGAAATACTAACACAGGTTGGTGGAGAAGGCTTGGGACATCCTATCACATTCGCAAGCTGCAGATTATCCAAATTAGAAAAGAACTATTCTACAACTGAACGCGAAGGGCTAGCTATGGTGTATGTACTCCAGAAGTACAGTACTACTTTCTAGGAGGCCATTTTAAGATGTATACAAATCACTCCATGCTGAAGTACCTAGTCAATAAGCCTATGTTGGGGGGCGGGGGGGGGGGGGGGGGGGGGCGAATATGTAGATGGCTCTTATTGTTCGAAGAGTATGATTTTGAAGTTGTTGTGAAGCCTAGATGATTGAACGCAGGACCAGACCATCTGTCGTGCATCAAAATAGGGGAGGAACCTACTAAATTGGAAGAAGGATTGCCTGACACGTAGCTATTTGTGGTGTGTGTCATAGAAGGTCATTTTTAGGATATAATACACTTACTAACAATGAGAACTACAATGGAAGGATACTCTATCGAGCAAAAGAAGGAATTAGTGATGCGTGCGGCATATTTCTCTGTCATTGCTGGGTATCTATACAAGATGGGGACTGATGAGCTATTGCGATGGCATGTACCTGAGTTTAAATGAAGTAGCATCTTCGCAGACGCTTATGGGGGCACTGCAGGAGGACATTATGCAGGGAGAGAAATTGCGTAGAAGATTCTACGCGCAGGGTTGTGGTGGCCAACCCTTCCTCATAATTCAAAAGCATATTGCAAGGCTTGTGATGTATGTCAAAGAAGGGGCAAGCCATCGCAGAGGGATGAAATGCCTATGAATCCACAAATTACGTGCACCCCTTTGAGAAGTGGGCAATAGATTTTGTAGGATCCATTCTGCCACAAGGGAAGATAGGAGCAAGGTACATTATCATTACAATGGAGTATTTGACTCGTTGGATGGAAGTGCAGATGGTGAAGGATTACACGAGCGTGACGACCGTGAAGTTCCTATTTGAACATGTTCTAATGTGATTTGGATGTCCAAGGATCTTGATGAGTGATCGTGGTACACACTTCCTGAATGAGATGATCAGCGCACTAATGGAGGAAATTCAGGTATATCACCAGAAGAGCACACCTTATCACCCACAAGCTAATAGGATAGTGAACGTGTTCAAAAAAGTGCTTAAAAATGTGCTGACCAAAGTTTGCAATGCTCAGCGAAGTGATTGGGACCTACGCATACCTGCATATTATGGGCTTATCGAATGACATGCAAGAAGTTGATGGGACAAACCCCTTTTAGGCTTGTTTATGGTGTGGAAGTCATAATGCCTATGGAATGCATCATGCCTAGTCTACGCATAGTAGCACTCACAGGTATGATGGATTGTGGAGCCCTGGAATAGAGGCTTGCGTAGCTGGATGAGCTCAAAGAAGAAATATTTTTGGCTGGATTTCACCAGCAGGTCCAAAAGAAACGTGAAAGTGCATGGCATAATCGACACATCAAGTTGCACACATTTAAGGTAAATGATCTGGTTTTGTTGTATGATAGTAAGTTTGATAAATTCCCTGGAAAATTCAGGATGCACAGGTTAGGCCTTATGTTATTAAGGAGATTACCGATGGGGGAGAAGTATAGCTGGCCAACTTTAATGGAGAAATTTTCCCAGGAAAGGTGAATGACAATCGCTTGAAGCCATACACCGGTGGTCTGGCCATGTGACTAAATCAAAGTAGCAAAGTCTTAGTGCTCCAGGTAGATGAAAGGATGCATGGGATTATAAACTACACTACCCGAGTTGGGGAGCTGTGCAATTGGAAGATGGTGCAAAGCAAGGACATGTCACTCGGTCTGTGACATCATGAAGGAGCTGCGCTACCGAGGGAGAAATTACATAGGTCTGCTGGAAAGTGACTGTTAAAGTCACTTTTCATGAAAAGATGGAAGAAGTGAAGCCAAATGCAACAGGTGGCCACTGTCATAGAAGCAGTCACGGCAGTGGAGGGTGCAGTAGCAGACCATACACAGTTGCTTGAACAATCATTTGAGGTCCTGACTGGCTTGCAGGAAGACCCAAACATTAGAGATGAAAGTGCACGAACTCCAACAATGCTATGGCAAAACTAAGGGCACAACGCCAACCATCATGATAACATAAAGGTTAACCAACCTGCAGGAAGCCAAGCAACTGAAGGAACAGGTGGATGAAGTGTTGCACAAGGAAGCAGTGCTGAAAGTGCGACTATAGCCCTGGCTGGAGGAAGCTTATGCAGTCATAGGAAACATTGAAGGTAAGCTTACAACTCTACAAGCGATGCAACGATAGCTTGAAGCTGACAATGCAAGGGCAGTAACCAAGAAGACAATCGAAGATACGAAGTAGGCAACAACTTAGTGCATAGCCAAAGTTGTGGTCATCAGGGTCAAGTTGGACAGGCTTCGCGCAAAGTTCAACGCACCTACCGAGTGACTTTAGGATGAGTTATGATGTTTGTGTTGGGGGCCTATTGGGATTGGGATCCCCCAGGGGCACCTTTGGGGCTAAAAGCCCATGTTTAAGTCAGATTTTTGTAATATTATTGTAAAGACTCTGCATTTTGTGGTCGCTGAGCATGAAGGTGTTATGTGTCACAAAGGGTAGTCTGCCCTTAGTTTTGTAAAGTAAATTCAGCTGTAAGAGATCTACCCATGGTCTGTGGACCATGGGATTGTATAAAAAGAGCTAATCTCTAAGTAGTTAGAATCATAGAACAAAAGAAAGAGAGTCATAACTTTAGAGCAAGAAGTCTAAGTCTTGGGTTGTAGCATAGGTAGAGGCTCTGGAGCTGAGTGTGCAGAGGACTAGAATAGAAGTCCGCAGCTGAGTGTGCAGACCCCTACAACTATGTGCACAGGGTGAATAGAGTCTGTAACACTTGGAAGATATTAATAAAAGGATTTATTCTGCAATTTCTGTGTATTTGTTCTATTGATGGGTTTGGATATCTTGTGTATGCATTTCCTTTATTGTGCTTCTATGATGCATGAATGAATACAGTTACATTGAATAATTAAACACAATTATGAATATCCGATTATGTGTGATAACTTTAAGTATTCAGATAAATAAGCAAATCAATTAGGGTAATTGAGGAATCTGCATGGTGTGTTGCCATAATAGTGTGAAAGTACCTGAGCCCTAGGTTAGGGCTGTGTGAAGGTCAGTTTTATACTTTCATGAACGTATTGAAAGCCAGAATAAAGGGTTTGTTTTACAAGCCCTAGAGCGAGATCACCTGTGTGAAGGTAGGGAAAGAAGAGATCAAACGACATCACAACCATCTTTGGGTGAGACTTCGATCTACACTCCATGGGCTGATGCCGAAAGGGCTAATGGTTCAGGAATTTGTTTGGCTAAATAATGATGAACCTGGGTCAGGCCCCCCTCAAGCCAACAATGGGAGAGCCAAAATATGAGACATTGTTATGCTGACCAAATTGCTATCAGAGAAAACCATCATTCCATTGTTGAAACCAAAGAAGGGAAGAGCAGTAGTATGCTGGCCATATTGCTTCATAATAATCCATCATCCTAGTGAGAAAAGAGGAATCCACCATTGGAGAATCTTCATACTTCTTTGAGAGGGAGGAAAAACTTGTAAAGAGATTGAGGAAAAGAAACCCCTTTGCTGAGGATTTTTTAGCACCATAGCTCAAAGAATTCTCTTCAAGTGTCTAAGATTCATCTATTGTATTCAACCTCTACTACCAACAATCAATAAAGGGATATTTTTCCATTATTTTGTTGACTTGTTTTCTCCATTGAGCATTTCTTATGTATTTACTTCTTTGTTTAGTTTATGTTTATGTATGACTTGTTTCCACTATTTACAATGTTGTGTTTGTTTAAGTCTTTCCACTAACAACATCAATTCTTCCTGTGATCCTTTACAAGGAATAGTCAATGGATAAGGAGGTGTCTTTTGGTACACATTTTCCAAAAAAGCACTACCACAGTGGGTTATGGGGTGTTTCCAACTCCCGTTGAATGTCTTCATTTGCACAATTTTTTTTAAATTCATTCGACATGTACTCACCACCATTATCGCTCCTGAGAGCCTCCACTTTCATGTTGGTTTCTTTCTCAACTAGTGATTTAAATTGAAAAAAATTGGAGAATGTTTGGTATTTATTTTGCATGAAGTAAATCTATTACTTCCATGAGAAATCATCTCCAAATATAACATAATACATGTGCTTGGAAGTGGAGGCTATCGAGAAAGTTCCACAAACATTCGATTGGATCCTTTCAAGGACTGCATGCACCCTGCTATCCCAATCATTGAAGGTGGATTTTTTGTACTCACCGAATGCACACCCCTTGCATATATCCCACTACTCTAGTGCTCATTTGGGGATTCTTGTAGAAATATTTTGCATGATCTTCAAAGTTCCATGAAGCAAATGGCCAAGTATTCTATGCCATAATTCATTGACATCTCGGCTTTGTACCTTCTCTTCTTTTGTGCTTAATGTTGCAAAGTCTTCCACATATAATTGGAAGGGGTTTTTCACTAGAACCCTGATTTTCTTCACTCTTCCCATGGTGATGTGTCTTACGAAAGCCTTCCCTTTGTTGAATATCACATTGTAGCCACAGTTTTCCAACACAGCTACCAAAACTATATTCTTCTTCAGACCCAGTACAAACATCACATCCTTGAGCCTAAGAGGGGAGCCAAAATCGCTTTGAAAAGTAACTATAACAATATAATTGTGTTATACCTTCCATCATCTCCCATATTGATGTGAATATGGAGATCGTTATCCTCCAAGTCACTGAAAAATTCTTTGTTCCCTATCATGTGGAATGAGGCACCACTATCGAGATACCACACACTACCCATAATTTTGCAATGAGGATAAAATCAAGTTCAAACTATGAAGCCAAAGCTTCTCCTACTAGTTGATCACTCAATGTGGTTGATGTTACACATCCACAACTTGACCTCCACTAGTTCTTTTGATAGTTAGAACTAGTTAATATGATAATAACTCAATTTAACTTAAATAGATTTCTACAAATTAGTGATCAATCATGTAGAACTGAACTCAAGTGTCTCTAGCTTGAATTTACTTAGTTAACTGAGTGACAAGAGACATTTCACCTCAATTAACTACCTCCAAGTATTCTGCAGAAACATAAATTCAAATTTTAATCCAGTTTGACCAAGGCAAAGTCAAAACTAGATTTTCTTGCCGCATTTTCAACATTGAGGCTTTTTACTCTTCGATGTTCTCAGTTACTACTAATGAATTGGGGAGGTAAAATAATTTATGTCATTGCATTGAATCATCATTTGAAAATCATTTATTACGTATTCTGAGGTATTTTTGAGTGTGCCTGAGATCAAGGATAAGCATGTTCCTGCAACATAGATGTTAGAGGTTAACTCTATAGCTGTTGAGAATTGTGTTTGTATGAACTTTTCCCAAATCTATAATAAGGTATTTTTCAAAAATTAGTGAACTTGTTAAGGAATTATGTATCCCATCTCTAGATCCAAAAGATATTTATTTTTATACTAACCATTCCTAGTGTGCTTGGAAACAATTCAAAACATACTTTTGGAAAAATTTATCAGCATATCTATGAAATTCTAGTGACAACTTTGTGCACTCATCTTATAGTTTCATACTACATCACTATTTGACACTATCTATTGGAAACAAGAGACCGAAGTAAATGATCATGATGTTGTGCAGAGTATTATTAATAACAGAAAATGGAAACAAAAACCACTACTCTAATGCAGGTCACATGAGCTCAATATCATACTCTTGTTGAAGATTTATAAAATATTTACGGATTAAATTAACTATTAATGGTATAAGGAAAATATTATGGGCAGAAGAAGTCGAAATATGGTTTGGTTTTATCCTACATATGAACGACTTCTTGATGGCTTGGAATTCATGACCCTTTCTCATGGAACAAATTATCATTTCGTATATATTTCTCATTTTATTATATCTGATGATATTTCCACGTCAAAACTCCAACGATGAAAAGAAGGCATTTCTCAACTATGTGGAAAAATATACGCAAACATCCTTCTTGGACTTGGAAACAATAATCAAAGGGATAGCTTGAGGATACAAGTGGAATTATTTTCCTTATTTAAAAGGAGGTGGATAGATTTTATAAATAGTTCTAACAGATTCAGATTTGAAGGAGGAGAATTAACATGATCCATATTCTGAGGCAGAGAATTTTCAAACAATTCCAATTTTCGTATGCTTAATTAGAAGTTTTGTTTATTTTTAATTTATTATTAAATTTCTATTCCTAAATATTATAACAATTTAGGATTATGTTTTCAATATATTATTTCATTTCAATGTAAGTAGGGCTGATTTTTGGGCCCAAAAGATTTGTAACCCATGTTTGAAGACATGCTTTTTCTGCACGTTTAATAAGAAGATTCCTTTTTTTAGCTTATGGGAGTGTGTTTTCTCTTTGAATGTAATTTCTTATATTTTCCATAATATTTTCTTTATACATTTTGAATTTTTTGGATCGTAAGGAGAGGCTAGGCTGAGTACCAACCTCCCTTAGTTCCCCCAACAAAGTTATATTTGTAACGAAGAAAACTAAATAGAAAGCTTGTTTATATTAGTTCCTCTACATTTGAATATTGTATCCTTCTATGCAATTCTAAATTTTATTTTTGTTGAGTCATTGAATGGAACTCTATGAACTTTCCTTTTGATAGCATATAGTTAATATACTCTGGATGGGTGTGTTGTTTTTGGTTATACTTTTTCAATCTTCTTTTCATCATTTTAAAGTCAATGGTATCTGACAAGGTTAGATCCAAGGCTCACTAGTTAAACCTATGAAAGGGAGAGTTTTATTTGTCTTAGAAAAATATCTAAAACCCTAAGAAACCACCTCTAAAAACCCCTAAATCTAGCCACTGTGATTAAAAGGCTTCTATTCATTTCCATGAACATTCATAAGCCTTGTAATGTTTTAGGGTTTCACCCCTGGTTGGAATCATATCGCTACTATGGGTGGGTGTGAATTAATAGTGATAATGCTTATCTAATTCCTAACTATTTTTTCCAACTTCTTAACAATCAATACATAACATATCATCAGTAGATCAAAGTGTGTAACATCATTGAGGAATTAACATATGTGAATAAAATCCATCATACACAAGGGACACAAGTGTTTCTTGTGGAAATCCTTAAGGGAAGAAAAAAACCCTGCTTTGCTTGCCTCTGCTCCGATTCTTATATTATAGATAAAAAAATTCTTTACAAAATTTAGTTTCGCATCGCCATTCAAGAGCCACAACCCGTACTACATTTCGTTGGCTACCACCACCACCTGGGAAGCCCCAAATCCCTATTAAATTTTTTTTGGCCACTACCAATAAGGATCCACTTCTGCTATCTTAGAAAGCCACCACTTGCTATAGGCTCCAACCTCCCCAAAATCTATTAGCCATGCTATTATTCATTTTCAAATTGGACCCTAGTACAAACAAGAAATCTCTGCAACACATCAACAACTCAAGAAACAACTTTGTCATGAATCACATATCTCTGTCAAACCATAAAATTACCCAACAAATCTCTCACTCATCCTTAATAAATACATTAGCTCATACTAAAAATTTTGTAACATACACTAAAGACACCTCTCACTCAACAATCTACTTTCCAGGTCCTCAACACACTCTGACCCATGAGCACAATTTATGCAACACATAAAATAACATAATATTCTTTCATCAAAAACACCATCCATACAAAATATAATGTATCACACCCATCAATAATGGCATACATATATGGACAATGATACAAAATGTATACATCAATAGCTCATTGGAAATACAACTCTTGCAATCACAGTTTATTCCAAACATCTAAGCAACTTAGTTATCATTCACATTAGAAAAGCAAACCATGATCAAATTCTATATCCAAGGTTCTATGCACAAGCGTCACAATGTTTCATTTGATTCTCCATTACATTCACACTTCAATCCTTAAGAAGAACACACAATGTCTTAACTTTGGCATATACATCTATTTCAAATGTGCATTATACCTCTAAACGGGTATCCATATGCATTTACTAGTGTGGCCAAACCAAACTCATAAGATCCCATGTGTTGAACTTCACATTTACATCTACAAGTGCCAATGAATCTCCTTATGCATAGAGGGAACTCTGTTTATGTACATTTTCCAACATTAGATCTCTAGATAATTTTCTCTTTAGCTATGTTTGTTACTTAAATTCACATCATATACAACCCTAACTCTATCAAGCACTATTCTATTTAACAACTCATAACTCTACTAATGGCACTAGTGCATACTATAAGCACATAATATTTCTTTGTAACCTCTTCACAATGCATTGGCTATAAAACTTATACATAATAGAACATACCACAACTTCAATAACCCCTTAAATAAACCATTAACAACAATGCTTAAATCATTATTGCTTCCTTATTATTTTATGACCACATCAAGTCAATGTGTGGCTAGATCAATAAGACCAAATAGATCCACGAAGCCACTATACCTTTCATTCATTGCAATGATCATCAAAGATGAAATCAAATTAATGAAACACATTAACGTGCTCCATTAACTTTTCTGGAGGTCAAATCAAATAATACATGAGGACCGAATCAAACTATTACTTGCCTTGACCAAATGACTGCCACTACACCATTACACATATCCTTGAATGAATTGACACCATTGGTTACATTGAACTATTGATTAGGACAAAATCAAATGATTAAATGGTGACAAAATCAAAGTATTAATTATATTTCATTTCCAATGTCTTTATACTTCATGGATTAGGATTACTAGTGAACATTGTATACTGAATAATCACTACAATAGGCAGTTCTTTGGATCTGGGTTGAGGATTTTTTTCTTTTTCCAGCTACAGGAGAAGATGCTTGTCCAAACTCTTAATATGGGGAATAGACACCATTTTTCCACAACGAATATGGGTGATGAATGTTATAAACAATGTTTATCCATCTTTAAATAGTGTCCATAACTTAACTTAGGGAAACCTCAAAAAATTTCAACAAAAATTGTACAATCCTACACCATCACCTCTTTAGACACCTATATAGTCTTTGGAACACATCAAAACTCTTCTAAAATAGAATAAGAATCATCGACAATTCGTTAGGACCATGATCCACCACTAATTTAACATGAATTCCAACATGCCAACCTACTATAATGCCAACATTCACAAGGACTCCTAGAGAGAGAATTCACAATGTGATGAGTGCCAAAGCATGAGAAATGCTACTTAGAGGAATAAAATGACTCTCCAACCTCAAGTGTCTTTTGAGCCATTTGAGAAGTGGGACATGGAATTAATTTTTCCTATTGATCCCCCATTTGAGTATAAGAAGTGAATCATTGTATGCAATATCTACCTCAGTAAGTTGGATGAGGAGAAAGAATTGAAGATAACAATAGAATAGAAAATGGCTGAATTTTTAAGGGAAAGTATCTTCTACAAGTTTGGTTTTGCAAGAGAATTGGTGACAGACCAATGCTCCCAATTCAAATCTAATCTGATTGAAGTGGCAATGATGTAACACCACATTCGACATCAAAATTACACTCCATACTAACCGCAAGAAAATATGTAAATAGAATTCATTCATAAGGCATTAGAGAGCACTCTTACAAAAGTGATAATTGGCTATGAAAAGGACTTGAAAAAAATACTTGCTTAGGCCACTTGGGCCTATAGTACCACCTCAAAAACCACGTATCATTTCGCCCATTATGAGTTAGTCTACAAGAGGAAGGGTTTATTTTCAATTAAATTTGAGTAAAACACACTGAGAATGGAAACCCAACTTGGAATTGATTTAACTAGAGAACATACTAATGGGTTACAACAATTGAATGTACTATTTGAGTATATAATGTAGTCTTTGTTACACACTAAAATAATCATACTATAGAGAAATATTTAGCATGAAAAACACATTAAACTAGATCCTTTCAAGAGGGTGATTGGCCCCTCTTGTATGGCTCTAGTTTCAATGATTTCAAGAGGAAAATCATGACTAGATGGCTAGAACATTATCTAATTGAGAAGTGATATGATAATGGCTCAGTTGAAATCAAGACTATAGATGAGGAACAAATTCAACTTACAATGAATGGATTTCGGTTGAAAATTTACAATAAGCCCCTCTATAGGGATGAGTTTACAATTTCAATAAGTAAGGAATTGAGTATGATTTAGAGCATCAAAGTTACCAGTCCATTCAGTCCCTAACCATCAAAGAAAAAAAATAACTTCAAGAAAAAACCTACTTTGAGGCACTTGAGGAAAAATCACTAATTTAAAACCTTGATAAGGCAATTTGTAGGTCTAAAAGAAAAAAAAAAAGGAAAAAAATAAGAAATCTAGGTGAAAACCTCTTCCAAGGCTCCTAGAATAGGCTCACTAGCTAAAAACCTCCTTCAAGCAGTGAGTATGCCCAAAAAAGAAAAAATGTTTATTTAAAAAAAAGGAAAAAAACAAAAAGAAGTATATTTGTACCACATTGATTCATGTGCAAGTATTGTAGGATACAACAAACAAGTTGAACAATCCAATCTGCATCATTGTTGGCTTATGGGGTCTTGACCTAGGTTCAGAGTTAGTTGCACCAACCAACAAAACCCTACACTACTCGCCCTTTTAGCAACACCCCGAGTAACGTAGGCTACAGTCTCACCCGAAGCAGTATGGGGGAATGCAAGAACCAAGCTTCTACATCTAGAGACTAGTGTGATGTCTTCCAACGCCTTAGATCTATCTTTGCATAGATCAACACACTCTTAGGGCACACTGCTGCAACTCTATCCATATGGCCTTCAGACCTTCACGAAGGTCAACGATCAGTCTTTGCGGTCCTTTAACAATCAATCTATCTACTTACGTGTATTAGAGAGCAGTTCTAAATTAGGGTTCAAGCAGATTTACTTAAATTATTAGTAAACATCAGAGAATGCATCAGAGTCTACGTGAAATTAATTAAACATTCATTGCGTATTAACAATTATTCAAGAGAATAACGCAACATTTAACCAATATTCCATAAAACGCATCATTCATTGACAACATATATCATAAATAGAAGTATGCAAGAATTCTTTGGAAACTATATTTATTGATATTCAATTTAGGATTATAGACTCAAAACTACCCTGCGCACACAGCTGCAGGGGTCCACGCACTCAACTTTGGACTCTACCTAGGCCTCTTCGCACTTAGCTTTAGAGCCTCTTCTCTTCTATCTAACCCACTTCTTCTCATTGTCACATCTCGTCCATCATTAATTACTATCTTCAACATTTCTTAGATTTTCTAATACACGCCTATTTATAGACTTTTTCATACAATTCCATGGTTCGCAGATCATGGGCGGATCTCAAAACCAACTCAAACTTTACATAAAACAAGGGGATAAGCCCCTTTGACTCCTAATCATCTACGTGCTCCGCACCCACAAATTGTTGAGACTTTACATTAATTACAAAAATGTATCAAAACTTGGTTTATCTTAACCCCAAAACTGACCTAGGGGACTCCATCCAATAGGCCCCCAACACAAAGATCGTGAGTCACCCTCGAGAAAATTTGTTGGTGTTGTGATCTTACTGCGAAGACCTCCCAGCTCCACCTGAAACATTGCAACATCGGCAGTGCTCTGCGTTGCTGCCTGATGAACCTCATCGACCAATTTTTTTGTGGCAGGTCCTTCTACCACCAACCTCATCGTCTGTTGTGTCTGTTGCAGTCCTTTAAGCTTATCCTGAATGGAAGTCATGAGTTGATAAACTTCCTCCAACCAAGGCTGCAATCTGGACTTTAGCAAGGCCTCCCTCTTCTGTTCTTCCTCCACTTGTGTCAGCAACTATTTTCCTTCCTATAGTTTGGCTAGGTTCTACGCTGGTGTGATGGAGTGTGCAGTCGCCCTAACTTCATCGCAACAGATTGATCACTACCTCCAACAGATTGATCACTACCTCCATGGCCTGTTCAAACAATATCGCACAGTCAGCGACTGCAGCATCCAAGGCAACCATTCCTGTCTTTATAGCAACTTCTCGCTGCTCCCGAACCTCAGGTGCAGTTGTGGGCTGCAACTTTCAATGTAGCTCTCTAATATTCATGTTCAACTCAAATTAGACTTGGCCAACCTCTTCTTTAGCTTCGCGCACACCAAGGCCTAGTTTTCAGATATTTGCTTCTGGTTGTGCATCCTCCGAGATGTGAAGCTCAGGCACTGTCTCGCATGCCTCTGCAGCTACTAACTCTAGTGGTGAACTTTGCACCTATAGCCTCTCCTTTTCCTTCAAATTTAGTGTCTTTTCAGTGAACATCTACTCATTTTTCACTCTGTATTCACTGATGAGGTTAAGGGCGCACTGCTCCCGAGCTCTCAATTCATCTACCACCCCTGCATGCAGTGCATGGAGGTTCTCATTAGAGAGTACCACTGTATTCAGTCTGATGTTTTGAATAGTACTCAAGATAATGCGATCATCAGTGGACTCTACGCAAAGGGACCCCTCTAGAAATGCTATGTTTCTGAGGTCAAGGTTCCTTACTAACTTGGCTGCTTGGTTCCTCCCAGGTGCCAGGCTCGCTTGCTCTGCGCTCGCTTTTCCGATGCCCACCTATATCCTGCTTGCTTGGATCTGTAGTTCACACAAATCTTTGGGGACAACCTCAGACGTTGATTAATGACCATTCGGAGAGACATTTCCATGAGAAACCAGAATATGTTCGTCTCGATAATTCGCGTGGGATCCTTTGTAGCCCATAAGGAGGAAAATTGTGTTGCCTTCGAAAATCCATCCTCAAGCAGAGGAAATTGGCTATCCTCTACAAATTCCCATGCAACTAACATAATGGAAAGCAATAACCAAAAACAGTGAAACGGCTTGGTCTTGTCCTTGGCTTTGTGGAAATTTTCCAAGAACTCCTGGCAGAGGTATCTTTCCCAATTGAACTATACACCTTTCATGCACTGTGTATCCAGGGAAACTACAGGCATCAAAACTTCATCCGCATGAAATTTCCTCATCATGTTACCTGCTAAGATCTCGACAACCAATTGAACTGCCAGGTATGTTATAGACATGATTGCATACCCTCGCGACTTCTTCACAAGGCTGTAATCTCTCTTCATTCTTTTTGCGAGGTCCTTTTCCCCCGTCTTTTCGCTAAACTCCTTGGATGGGTTCATGTCCTTATGAGGAAGGTGCATGATTCTATGAATAAGCATATTTGTGATGGGTATAAGCCCTACTAGACATAGACACCCATTGTGTACCAATGTGAGCAGTTGGCGCACATAGATTGTGTTAATGGGGGTGCGGTGATAATGGGGTACCCACAATAGATTGAGTAACCCTGAGTGCTCCACACCATGGACCCATTCCTCCATCTCTAATGTTGTCACACCTGATTCTGCATAGTAAACCCTTCTCATATACTTATCTGTCGCCAAGTGGGGAAACCTAGCATGATCCACGAGGTACCAATCCTCCATTTTAACAATGGGATCCACACGAGCTGTGGACCTTCAAAATGAACTTGCTCAGGTAGCAGGGGCGTGGAAATGGTCAACTTCTCAAAATTTGGGCCCTTCATGACCTTCGCCTTTCCCTTCCTTGGAGGGATATAATCAGGTAGACTGGTTATGGTTTCTATTCCTTCAACATCAATGTCTTATGTTCCCTAGCCTTCTTCCGCGTCTAGGTCGACTGCCTTCTCTGGTTGCTTATCTTTCTTCGGCTTTTGTGTTTCAGAATGCTTTCTTGGGGAGGCACACATCAACCCTGGTTTCTTTTGTTTTTCATTCTTCGATTTGGCTGTTTGGGTTTGTTGGGTCCCTATAATACTAGTGATTACCCCATTACTATTGTAGTTATACCCCTTATTTATATTGATGTACCCATGTAGTGCCCATATTGTTACTATTGTGCCACATAGAAGCCCACTATTGTTATTGTTGTGCCCTACAATATTATTGTTATGTAGGCTTTGATTGTATTGGGACCACTTAGACTCCTATATATAGAAAGGAGGTATTTTCATTTGTATCATCCAAGAATTGTTCATTTATGTAATGTAAAGGAGGTTGCCCCCTCGAAGAGGCTGAATTCTAAGGCGTGGATCTCTCTTTTCTATCTTTTTGTGAGCTGGTTTCATAACATTTGGTATCAGAGCTTTGGATTCTAGGGTTTCGCTGCTCCAAACAGGTCATCGTGGCATTTTCGCTATAACTTTTTTTCTGTGACGTTTCAGAAGTCGCAAAAAAAAACCCATTTGAGAAGAATTGGCGCTGAACCTTGGGTCTGAATTTCAGAGCTTTTCGCGTGATATTTTCGGAGATATGATCTGAGGAAGTTGACTTTTTGCAGACTCCTGAATTACATTCAAAACAGGTGACCTGGGGAAAATCGTCATAACTCTCTCTCTGAGGATCGGATTGAAATTTCGTAAAAAGGTACAGAAAGAGGACGGACTGTAGTTTCTTGTGTGTGTGTTTCAGATTCAAAGGTTGAAACAGTGACTCGTGGCACGTCGTACAAGTTCGCTCTACTGAACCAGTCTAAAAGCAAGTCACTGTGGGAGATTTCACATAACTCTTCCTTGGAGAATCCAATTTGGCTCAGACTTGTGGCATTGGAAAGAGGACGCAGAAGGCTACTACAGGTAGCAATTTCAGAATTGGATGATCCTAAATTACAGAGATACATCAGATTCAATATCAGGCTTCTATAAAGTGAAAAAAGGTGTGTAGTTTTTTTTTTAATTTTTGTGTAAGCTTGGTTTAACGGAATTCAAAGGGCATAGTAAAGCATTATTATCGGTAACTGATGCCCCGAGGAAAGAAAATGCAAACACCTAGTAAGGAACCTGAAAGCTCTAGCATGACTCATGAAGAAGAGGAAGAAATGCTACATGATATATCAAAATTACAAGAACAAGTGCAACAAATGTCACGCTCACAAAAGCTAACAGAAGCTAAGATAAGTGGCGTGGAATCTAAGGTAAATGGCGTGGAATCTAAGATAAAGGGAATGGAAGCTAAGATAGATGGCATGGAAGCTAAGATTGACGCTAAAATTGATGGCATGGACGCTAAAATTGATGGCATGGATGATAAGATGGATGAATTGAAGAAGTTGCTACAAGAAAGGGTCACTAATGGTGAAAAGGTAGTAAAGGAAACTCATGATGAGAACAAAAGAAATGTTAATCATGATTCCATAGACTCTAATGTTGGATCGAAGACTCACCATGTTCCAAAAATCGATATGAGGAAGTTTGATGGCAAGGATCCCGCCACATGGATATTACAGATGGAGCAATTCTTCGATCTCAATAATGTGCAAAACACACAAAAGGTACGTATGGCAACTTTATATTTGGAACCAAATCAGTTTGTATGGTATCAATGGCTTTGTTCTCGTAAACAATTTATCACTTGGGCAATTTTTACGGAAGAATTGATAGCACATTATGAGGATACAAAAAGCAACACTTTTTTTAGCCAATTGATAAGTCTCAAACAAAAGGGTTCAATAATGGAGCACATTGAGGAGTTCCAAAAATTGAACATAAGGGTAAAAGATATTCCAGAGGAGCATAGGATTGATGTGTTCATAGGGTCTTTAAAGGATAATATCCAACATGATGTGCGCCTTTGGGAACCTGATTCATTAGAGAAGGCATTCAGGTTAGCAAGAAAAATGGAAAGCAAAATTATGGCAACTAGGAAGCATACCATTCACAACTATAAAGATGGAAGTGTTGTTGCCCATAGTCTTCCACAACCTACAAGGTTGACACCACAACAATTGGAAGAAAAAAGAGCAAAAGGGCTTTGTTACAATTGTGATAGCAAATACACAAAAGGTCATAAGTGTGCTGAGAAGAAATTATTCTACATAGATTGTGAAGAGGAAGAAGAAAAGGAGCAAGAAAGGTCAAAAGAAGAGGATATATTCCAGGAACAAAGCCTAGATGAAGAACAAATAAATCCGACCATATCTTGTAATGCATTGGCGGGAATTACCACTCCTCAAACCATCAAGATAGAAGGACAAATCAAGAAGAAAAAGGTAATAGTGTTGATTGATTCAGGAAGCACCCACAATTTTATTCATTGTAGGGTAGCAAAAGAATTGAATTGCTTCCTATATCCAGCACCAGAGTGTCAAGTGATGATTGCAAATGGAGGAACAATAAATTGCTCTGGAAAGTGCCATAATATCAAGCTATCCATGGGAGAATATGTATTGACTAGCCCAATGCTTTCCATTCCAATGGGAGGTGCTGATGTTGTACTAGGAGTCCAATGGCTACAATCCTTGGGTACAATAGCTTTTAATTTTCAAGAACTTTTCATGAAATTTTCTGTGGAAGGAAAGGAAGTTGAATTAAGGGGTATTGCAGGGAAACCAGGAAAGATAATCAGCTCTAATGGTATGACAAAGCTTCTAAAAAAGGAGCAAAGAGGTGTAATTGCACAATTATGTTCGCTAGATGTTTCCACATTGGAATCATCTATTTCTCCAGATCTCCAAAAAGTCCTGGACAATCATTCCAAGGTATTTGAGACTCCCAAAGGTCTCCCACCTATGCGTGATCATGATCATGCTATTCATCTGATTCCAGGAAGTGTTCCTCCAAACATCAGGCCGTACAGATATCCCTATGTCCAAAAAAGTGAAATTGAACGTATGGTTGCAGAAATGCTAGAGGCTGGTATAATTCAACCGAGTCAAAGTTCTTTCTCTGCTCCAGTAGTATTGGTGCACAAGAAGGATGGATCATGGCGCATGTGTCCGGATTATAGGGAGCTCAACAAGCTCACTATTAAAGATAAGTTCCCCATTCCTGTCATTGATGAATTACTGGATGAATTGCATGGATCAATTTACTTCACCAAGTTGGATCTTCGTTCAGGATATCATCAAATCAGAATGAAGATTGAAGACATTCCGAAAACGGCATTTAGAACTCATGAGGGTCATTATGAATTTTTGGTCATGCCTTTTGGCCTTACCAATGCACCTTCAACATTTCAAGGTTTGATGAATTCAATTTTCAAACCATTCCTTAGAAAATTTGTGTTAGTATTTTTTGATGATATACTAATCTACAGCAAGTCTTGGAAGGATCATGTTGAACATGTTGACAGGGTGCTACAACTATTGGAGGAGAAACAATTATATGCAAAAAGATCCAAATGTTTCTTTGGAGTCCAGGAGGTGGAATATTTGGGTCATATTGTATCTCATGAAGGAGTTAAGGTAGACCCTAGCAAAATTAAAGCCATTAAGGAATGGAAAATCCCCACATCCATAAAGCATCTGCGAGGATTTCTTGGGTTGACAGGGTATTATCGCAAGTTTGTTAAGAATTATGGGAGAATAGCAGCACCTCTAACAACATTATTGAAGAAAGATGCATTTTCATGGACTCCGGAAGCAACAAAGGCCTTTGAACATCTTAAAGAGGCAATGTGCCAAGCACCGGTCTTAGCTACACCGGACTTCACAAAAACCTTTATTGTGGAATGTGATGCTTCAGGAAATGGAATTGGTGCTGTTCTAATGCAAGATGAAAGACCCATTGCTTTTGAAAGTCGTCCAATCAAGGGAAAGTTTTTAAGCAAAGCTATTTATGAGAAGGAAATGTTGGCAATACTCCATGCACTTAAGAAATGGCGACCCTACCTAATGGGAAGACACTTCAAGGTAAAAACGGATCATGATAGCCTTAAATACTTTTTAGAACAAAGATTATCCTCTGAAGAGCAACAAAAGTGGGTCACAAAGATGTTGGGTTATGACTTTGAAATCATCTACAAAAAAGGGAAGCAAAATGTGGTGGCAGATGCACTCTCAAGAAAGGATGAGGATGTGGAAGCATTGTTGTGCGCCATTTCTATTATCCAACCAGATTGGATAAACGAAGCAAGGGAGGAATGGAAGAATGACGAAGAAGTGTGGGCACTTATTCGAAAGCTACAACAAGATTCCAGTACGTCTGATACATTTAGCTGGAAAAATGATTCGTTATGGTACAAAGATCGCTTATACCTCTGTAAGAATTCCCAGCTAAAACAAAAGATTCTTATGGAATTGCACACTTCTCCCTTAGGAGGGCACTCAGGATTTTTAAAAACTTACCACAGGGTTAAGAAGGAATTTTTTTGGGATGGCCTTAAATCAGATATTCAAAAGTTTGTGGCAGAATGTTTGGTTTGCCAACAAAATAAAGTTGAAACAATTAAGACACCGGGTCTATTACAACCTTTATCCATTCCAAGCCAACGTTGGGAGGAGGTTTCAATGGATTTTATCACAGGTTTACCCAAGTCTGAGGGAAAGAGTGTCATCATGGTGGTAGTTGACAGACTTACCAAGTATGCACACTTTTGTGCATTATCACATCCATTTAAAGCCAGTACAGTTTCTACTGCATTTATGGAAACAATTCAAAAGCTACATGGAAACCCAAAGATTATTGTAAGTGACAGAGATCCCATTTTCACTGGAAATTTTTGGACAAAATTATTTTCTTGTCTTGGTACTCAGTTAGCTCATAGCTCATCTTATCATCCTCAATCTGATGGGCAAACTGAGATAGTAAACAAATGTTTGGAAGGATATCTTCGTTGCTTTGTATCTGATAAACAGACACAATGGGTCAAATGGTTGCCTCTGGCTGAATGGTGGTATAACACTTCCTTCCATACAGCAACAAAAATGACCCCATTTATGGCACTTTATGGGTATCAACCACCATCCATCACATCATATTTAAGAGAAAATTCTAAGGTTCAGGCAGTGGAACATCACATCGAACATCAACAACAAGTCCTCCAACTCTTAAAGGATAACCTCGTGTTGGCACAGAATAGAATGAAACAACAGGCAGATCAACATCGCAGTGAAAGAAGTTTTGATGTAGGTGATTGGGTATTCCTACGGCTACAACCATATAAGCAAATGTCCCTCAAGCAAGCTAAGAAGGATAATAAATTATCACCAAAGTATTATGGTCCGTACAAGGTGTTGCAAAAGATTGGTACTATGGCATACAAATTGGAGCTTCCTGCAGCTTCTCGATTGCACCCAGTTTTCCATGTTTCATGTTTAAAGAAGGTTATAGGCGACAAGCTCCCAGTTCAAACAATATTGCCAGAACTTGACGAGGAAGGAAAAATTATATTGGAACCGGAAGCAGTCACAGAAACAAGAACTCGACAGCTACGAAATCGATCAATTTCAGAGTATCTTATCAAGTGGAAGAACTTATCCGCTGAAGATTCCACATGGGAGGATGAGAATTTTATGCAGAAGTATCCAGAACTACTCAAGCGTTGAGGACAACACTTTTTTGAAGGAGAGGGGCATGTTGGGTCCCTATAATACTAGTGATTACCCCATTACTATTGTAGTTATACCCCTTATTTATATTGTTGTGCCCATGTAGTGCCCATATTGTTACTATTGTGCCCCATAGAATCCCTCTATTGTTATTGTTTGTGCCTATAATATTATTGTTATGTAGGCTTTGATTATATTGGACCCTTAGACTCCTATATATAGAAAGGAGGTTTTTCATTTGTATCATCCAAGAATTGTTCATTTATGTAATGTAAAGGAGGTTGCCCCCTCGAAGAGGCTGAATTCTAAGGCGTGGATCTCTCTTTCCTATCTTTTTGTGAGCTGGTTTCATAACAGGGTTTCTCTAGTAGGTGTAGGCTTAAGCCTAGGTGACCTCGGCGCTATAGGCACAGGAGCCAGGGCTTCCATACTTACAACTTCCAAGGTAGATCCCTCAGAGGAAACATCATCATTACTCACAGTTTCTGCAAGACTAGGGCCAAGAATTTTCTCTAGAATAAACTTTTGGTTCAGCTCAGAACTGTTAGCAAATGTGAGGCTCACGACTAAATCTTCCCAATAAAATCGGTTCATAGGCGACAGAAAACAAATTTCAATAAGAATTTTCAGAGTGCAAAATGTTCTCTGTTTGACCATCACGCGTAATTTATAGGGAGTTTTGAATTCAAATCCGACTGCTTCCCCCAGATTCTGACAATAAATGTTGTTTTGGTGGTAGATCTTCAAAGATTTTTGCCTTAAATGCCACCATCCCAGTCCTCTTAACCATATTTTGGTCATCAAGTCATGAAAAATGACTCCAATGGTCACTTTTATATTGTATTGCGCATCACTTCCCTCCATGGCATAGCTTCCTATGTGCAGCTTCATAGGTTAAAACTTCGTCACTTTCCATGCAACCTGCTCGCAGTTTTCTCCTCCAAACCTGGAAGTGTAGTTTATTGTCCTGCGCTCCCTTGCAATTGCGTGGAGCACTAAGACTATCCTGCCACCATATATTCATGCCGCAAGATCCCCTATATACAACTTCAATCTACTCCCATTCACTCTTCCCAAAAAAGGTTCCTCATTCAACTTCCCGAGATGAACTGCGCCTCCATCCATAATTTCTTTGATAATATATGGCCCTAGCCAATGCATCTGGAATTCACCCGAAAATTTAGTGAGCTTACTATAATATAACAAGACAAGATCATTTACCTTGAATGTGCAAATTTTGATGTGGTGATCATGCCAGGATTTTTCGTGTTCCTTTCGTACTTGTTGATGAAATCCTACCAAAAATCTATCCTCTTCGAGCTCCATCAGCTGCATGAGTCATTCCTCCAAGTCCTCGCGATGCGCCTTACCTATGAGAGGTGCTATGCATAGACAAGGCACAATATACTCTATCGACCTTATAGATTCTACACAATATACCAATTTGAACGGCATTTTCCCTATTAGCTTCTTACAAGTAGTCCTATAAGCCCATAGAACTGCAAGTACACACACATCCCAGTCATTTCATTGTGCGTTTCAGATCTTAGTCAGTGCGTTCTCCAAAATCTTATTAAAGGCTTCAACCATTCCATTGGCCAGTGGGTGATACAGTGTACTCTTCTGATGGTATACCTGAAATTCTTCAATCAATGTGTTGATTGTTTCATTCAAAAAGTGCATACCTTTGTCACTCATCAACACTTTCGAACAACCAAATATGGTTAAGACATATTCAAACAAAAACTTTGGTATTGTATCCCCTATACAATCCTTAATTGGCTGTGCTTCCACCCATCTAGTTAGATATTTTGTCATGGTGATGATATAGCACACACCTATTTTGTTTCCTGGGGGCTGAATTGGTCCAAAAAAATCAATCGCCCATTTCTCAAATGGATACAACGATACTTGAGGATGTAATGGAAACTCATCCCTTCACGATGGTCTGCCTGTTCTTTGACATGCATGACATGCCATACAATATGCCTTGGAATATTTGTGCAAGGTAGAACACCATAGACCTATGCGAAAAATATTATGCATGGTTGCCTTGCCTACATAATGACCTCCTGCAGCTCCCCCATGAGCTTCAGTGAGAATGCTATCCCTCTCAAAATCCGGCACATATCTTCGCAATATTTCATTTTCGCCCATCTTATACAAATTTCCCACAATAATTGAAAAATCTTCCACGCGCACTACTACTTACTTCTTTTGCTGACTTGTATACTCTTTTGGTGCCATCCCCATAGTCAAGAAGTGAATAATATCTGCAAAATGATTATCTGCTACGCACACTGTGAAGAGCTATGCATCTGGCAACCCTTCCTCCAGATTATTAGGCTCCTCTCCTGTTTCGATCTGGGTCAGGTCCTGCATTTAACCTTTTGGCTTCACAATGACTTCAAAGTCATACTCCTGAAATAGTAGCAACCATCTGCAAATATCCCCCCCAACACAGGCTTATTGACTAGGTAATTCAAGCCAGAATGATCTCTGTACATTTTGAAATGCCCTCATAACAAAATAGTGCCTAAATTTCTGCAGTGCATACACCATGGCCAATCCTTCATGCTCAGTCGTTGAGTAATTCTTCTTGGCCTTTAATAATTTCCTAATTACGAAGGCTATAGGATGGTCCATTTCTCCTTCACTAGCCTATGTTAACACTACACCCAACGCAATGCAAGAGGCATCCACATGTACGCGAAACTCCTTTTTCCAATTAGAAAATACCAAGATCAGTGTAGTGACCATCTTTTCTTTCAATACATCTAATTTTCATTGACATTCTTTGTCCCAACAGAGTGTTGCGTCCTTCTTCAACAGTTTCTCCATGGCCATGGTAATTTCAGCATAAACTTTGATAAATTATTTGTAATATCACGTATGTCCGAACATCTCGTGCAACTTCTTAATGTTCCTCAGGGCCTCTAGGTTCACTATCATTGCAATATTTGCAGGGTCCACCATTAATACTTTCTTGAACAACACGTGATCTAGCAAGATCCCAAAGGGAACACAGAAGATGCATTTCTTTAAATTCAGCGTGATCTAGTATTTGTGACATGTATCCAACATCAGGCGCAAACTTGCTACGTGACGCTTTACTAATCCAAACATCGTCTAGTCATCAAAGTATACTTCCAGGAACTTATGAATGAACTCTTTGAATGCTCCAATTGCTATGCGAGAAAATATTGTAGGTGCATTCTTTAGTCCAAATGCTATCTAAGTATACTGAAAACAGCTCCACTGTGTCATGAAGGTTGTTTTTCTCCTATCCTTAGGTGCAATCTTGATATGATGATACCCAGAAAACCAATCAATCAAGTAATAGGCCTCCTGCCCTCCCACATTGTGTAGAACTTCATTGGTAAATGGTGTTGGGAATGGGTCACGGACACACGCATCATTAAGCTTCCGCAGGTCTACACAAATCCTTATCTCACCCTTTTTCTTCTTCTCCTAAACCACCATCGAGCTCACCCAATCATATTCTTCAACCAGTTCTATGATACCTACTTCCAACATCTTATCTAGATCTAGGCGAACTTTTTCTTTGTATTTCAGATTAAGGCGATATGACCTCTGTTTAATAGGTTTCACATCTAGTTTCAGAGTGATCTTCATAACACCCAAATCGCTAACTATGCCCTTCAAATCTAAAAACTTGGTAGGGAAGAGATCTTGATATTCACAGAGTAACTCAACAACTTTATCCACGGTAGGATCGTCCCAATAATCTCGAATCTTTGAAAAATTCAGTTTTTCTTCCGTGCCAATGTTTACTTGCTTTGTCCTCAACGGCATGGTGATGTCTGAGTTGTCTATTTATGCACCTTCAACTTCACGATGCCCTTCTACCTCTGGAATATTAATGTTTCTTAGATCTTCATCCTCCTCTTCAACGGTCACATTATAGCATTCCAGCGCATGGCACAGTTGTGTGCTCTAGTCTGGTTGGACCCATTCCACAGGTTCTTGTGGAATTCTGAAGATGGATGCCTTGATCACTTGTAGAGCTTCATCAATGCTTGTAAAGAATCTTCAAATTTGAAGATCAATAAGAACCCTTCCCACAATATATCCCACTCCATGGTGCTATGGCGGAGCTCCGTTTCCAGATACCAGTACATGGGAATTGTATCCAAAGTATGGCCAAAGATGTGTACCCACTCTGGCTGTGGTTCTATCCCCCATGCTTTAGTCCATTTTGCTAGGTGATCACATTGATCATCCTTCCTGTTATATTTATCTGTCAATCTAGTGTTAGGATGCCCAAACCATAACCTCATCATTCTTCTGTAATCTCTCCATCCATAAAAAACTATCCTTATGCGTACCCCATCATTGTGCGGGCGTAGTGTGCAGTGCCAAATCTAATGCTTGGAAGTGGTGATCCTCAGGGAATTCACACTCAAATGCATCCAGAAACTTATCTACATCAGTTAAACCATCATAATAGGGTAGTCTCCTTACCTCTGACGAGACACAATGCAGTGAATTTGTCATCATATTGCAGTGTAGTGTGGATACTTCATCCAAGCAATTCTGTCAATGCTCCAACTCTTTGCCTAAATTAGAGATAAAAGAACTCTCTCAGTCCCACTCAATCCATCCATTTTCCATCAGATTGATCCATTCCTGGACCTACACTGTTATTTTGTAGATTTGGTCCAGTTCGTCCTCACTTTCTTCATGGTCACAGACTGGTTTAGTATAGTGCATCCCTTTTGCGGGGTCCAATAGTACTACAACCTGAAGCAATTTCCTTTCAAATGACATTGTCCTCTTCTTTAGATTGATGACCCCATTCATATCAATGACCGAGTCAATTCCCAGGAGTGCAAAGTATGGATTACTATCATCAACAATCTTTATCCCCTCAAAGTCAGCCATCGTGCTCGCACCTTCTATATCAACTGTGACTCCATATAATCATCCCACGCATATGATTCTATGCTGGTTCACCATTCTGAGAAGAATCAAAGACCACTGCAGCGTAGATCTCCCTATTCTTTCCCATGTTTATTTTTGGACAACGTTCGGATCAGAGCCTAAGTCTAAAATGACCTGGTCCATCTCATAATCAACTATCTGTGCGGTGAGCCTCATCTCGTGCCCTGCTTCTGCCTTATGTTTTCCAATTTTTCTGACCACCCAGTGTCCATCAAGGACCTTCTCCTTACTAGAACATTTTTTTATAAACTCTTGTAGGCCTTCCACAACTTTCCTATCGCACAACAATTTCATACAGGCCTCAAAAAATGTATTAAGCATAGAGGGATCAACCACTTCAGGTGCGTTGGTTTCTTGCACCTTGTTCTAGCTTCTTGAGGTGGAGGCCTTAATGGAGCTCTTCTTAGCTCCCATAAATTTTTCCCTAGCATGCTCCATATCAAAACCAACATCCTTCTTTGGGGCCTTGCAGACCCATCTGTCCCCTTCAAGTTGTTTACCCTTATCATCGCTAATATTTATTCCACTCCTCAGCACTATATTCATGCTTTGATCTTCCTTTCAGGGCTCAAATCTCATCATTTGTAAGTTCTGCATAGGCTGCTAAGGTTGCGCTTTCTTCTCTTTCATTTTAGCTATTGGCACCGGGCATTCTTCTATAGTATGGTAAAAGTGACTGCAGTATTGACATGACAGGTGTGTCTAATTCTAACACTTGACACTCCCATGCGTAGTGCCCTGGCTATCTGCAGTTGTAGCAGATGATCTGACCACAACCTCTACCAATCCCTCCTCCTCCTCAACCCCGTCCTCATACCTGATCACCTCCACATGCTCCTCTAGCACCCTACTCTAGAGGCTGAGTTTCTGCGTGCATCTAACATGTAGGTGTCCATTCCATCATTAGCTAATAGTAGTGACAGTGGCGCTCATCGTGACCCACCGGTTTTAAGAAGTTATAGAACAACTACTGGGGTGTATAGACAAACTTTTGAAGAAAATGAAAATTATCCTTCGCATGTTGTCCAACAACCTCAAAAATAGTGCACCATAGCGCAACCCCCACGTTCGGCCCTGCTGGAGCTTCTGGCTTCAGTGGAATTGGTCCCCCTACTGTAATATAATTTGAGTACATCATACAATGGTCTTTATCATGCCCCTGGATCTTGCACTTCTGATACTAGACTTCCGTGTGCACCTCTGGTTTAGTCTCGTTGTCTTTCTTCAAGCTCTATAGTTCTAAGTGTAAGCTTTGTAACTAAGAGTGGATCTATTGTACCCCCAAGGTCACATCTTAAATAGTCATTTCATGTAACCTCATCATGATTTCCAAGGCTTCAGTCTGTGTTCCTTTTTTATGTTGTGATAGAGAAATTCATAAGTGGGACAGAAGCGAAGCTATAAACCATTCGCGATGCTGACTATCTGGGAGCTGCATGTTAGCTTCTCAAATCTGACACTTGAACCTCTAATCCAATTCTCATAGTGTCTCATCAACCCTCATCATACTTAATTTAAATCTAACTACTGATTGTGAGTCATACTTAGGCTTACTAAACTCCTAGTTTAAAGCCTCCTTAGTCTCTACCAGAGATGCAAGAGCATTATCATAACAATACTTAATATACCAAGTTAGCATGTGATCCTGCAGAGCGATAAACAATTGTGCCCTCTTTATATTGTCATTAGTAATCTGATGCGCTGTCCATATAGTATTCGTAACAAACCAAAACTGCTATGTATCTTCACTCCCGATGCCCTTGAAAATTAGCAGCTTCATTGTGTTCTCCATGTTGAACGGTGGTGGTGGAGGTGGAGGTGTGCGCGAAGGTGTATGTGGTGGAGGTGGAGGTGGAGGTGGAGATGGAGTGGATGGATGATGTGTTCATAGAAAACCCTGCGTTATCAACTGGACAACACTTTGTGGTGAAGCCTGCACCACTCCTTCGTCATCGCTTAAAGGAGGTCCAATTAAAGGACTATATTTTGGACCTCATCTTTCTCGATCTCTAAAGAGTCTTCTACTTCGCGTAGCTCTGAACATCAAGGAAATGGCATAACACGTTTTTCACATAACAAAATTTTAATCCAAGTATTCAATGATCTTAGATACTTACCTCACGGTTCTTTGAAAAATCGTAACTCTGCTTCATTGTAGCTGACTGAGGTATCAAATGAAAATTTTGTAACGAATCCTCCTAAAATTCGATCAAGCCAGTGATCGACATCCCACGTGATCTTGTTTTTAGAGGCTTCTAATTTTCGCACTAATTCTGGAGTTCACACTATTAGATTATCGAGCTTCCACCTTCCTTGGCTCTCTTTCAATTTATCCAACCAATCATACAATTCAATGGTGAAGGTGCAGAAGAAGAAGATCTCATGTATCTCCTCATACAGATACATGTTCAACCAGTGTTCCTTCAATAGGCATGGATTCCTATTTTCTTGTGCTGCGAACTCGTGAATCTTCCGATCCAACCACTTTTTAATTTTTTTCTTGGTAAAATTCCAATGATGCAACATCACACATCTATTTCAAGTGGATCTCGGTCCCAAAAATGGAACCATTTGTTGGCTTAGGGGGTCCTGACCCAGGTTTAGAGTTAGTTGCGCCAACCAACAAATCCCTACACTACTGGCCCTTTCAGCAAAACAACCCACATAGCACAGGCTGCAGTCTCACCCAAAATAGTATGGGGGGATGCAAGAACCAAGTTTCTGCATCCAGAGACTAGTGCGATGTCTTCTAATGCCTTAGATTTTCCTTCGCACAGATCGATACCCTCTTAGGGCACACTGATGCAACTCTATCTAAAAGGAATTCAGACCTTCACGATGGTCAACGATTAGTATTTGCAGACCTTTAACAATCAATCTATCTACTTATGTGTATCAAAGAGCAGTCCTAAATTAGGGTTTGGGCAGATTTTCTTAAGTTGTGAGTAAACATTAGAGAATGCATTAGAGTCTGCACGAAAGTACTTAAACACTCATTGCATACATCATTAACAATTATTCAAGAGAATCGTGCAACATTTAACCAATATTCCATAAAACACATCATTCATTGGCAACATATATCATAAATAGAAGTAAACAAAAGTACACAAGAATTCTTAGAAACTGTCTCTATTGATCTTCAATTCAGGATTACATACTCAAAACTACCCTATGCACACAGTTGCAGGGGTTTGCGCACTCAGCTGCAGACTCTACCTAGGCATCTATGCACTCAGCTGTAAAGCCTATTCTCTTCTATTTAAGCCACTTCTTCTCGTTTTCATAGCTCATCCATCATTAATTACTATCTTCAACATTTTCTTATACTTTCTAAGACGCACCTATTTATAGCCTTTTTCATACAATGCCGTGGTCCATAGACCATTAGTGGGTCTCAAAACTGACTCAAAATTTACATAAAACAAGGGGCTAAGTCCCTTTGAATCCTACTCATCTACGTGCTTTGCATAGACAAATCATGGAGACTTTACATTAATTACAAAAATGTATCGAAACTTGGGTTATCTTAACCCCAAATTGACCCAAGGGACCCCATCCCAACAATCATCAGTCCAAATCATCATCCAAAGAACTTTAGGCAGGCCTAGATGGCATCCCTGCACCATCTTGCATTTACCTTTAATAATCCATGGCATCAAACATCAATTTCCATCTCCTTCCCATATTTTCTTTTCAATTTCCCTAAACTTCAACAGGAAATTCCTATATTTCTATAAGAAATCCTCATTTTGATAAAAATATATAGATCAAGTAAAATTTTAGCACCTGGTATAAATAAAAACACCAAGGGAATCCTAGTAATTGGTTTTGACATCATCATACATCGTAACCTATTTTTTCCACTACTATTGGCAATATTTCAGCCTGTAGTAGTCAAATTCCTCCAGTTTTTCCATCATAGTCACAACAAAAGAGCTCTCCATCAACATCATCTGCTTCTCCATAAATTACCAAGTCACCCTGCCACTTCAAATGGGTTTTTTAGTGAGAATTAGGTGCTTCTTTTTTTTAAATAGGAGACTAGATATTCTTGTAGTAGACTATGGAAATCCCACAAGCTTAGGTTCTAGAACAACAAAATTTCTCTAAAGAATACCACACCCTCCAACAAGATCATCAACTCTAGACACTTGTTACAAGTCTAATGAAAAATGTCTAAGTAGCTACATGATCCCTTATAGGTTGCTATAATATTTCTTGTTCACCACATAAAAAATTGAAGGCACCTTGTTGGGAATGGATCCCCCAAGGATAGTTTTGGGGCTAAAATCCCATGTTTTGGGTCAATTTTTGTAATAAAGTTGTAAAGTCTCTGCATTTTGTGGCCGTGGAGCGTGAAGGTTTCATGAGTCATAAAGGGTTGTCTGCCCTTATGTTTGTAAAGTAGTGTCGGCTATTAAAGATCTACCCTTGGTCTGCGGACCATGCGACTGTATAAAAAGAGCTAAGTAAGTAAGCTCTAAGTAGTTTAGAGTGATGGTTTTGAAGTAAGAAGTTTTGAGTGATAAGGAGAGAAGTCTAAGTTTTAGGTCGTAGCGTAGGTAGAGGCTCTCTAGCTGAGTGCGCATAGGTGTAGGGTAGAAGTCCGTAGCTGAGTGCACGGACCCCTATAACTGTGTGCATTGGGCAGATAGAGTCTGTAATCACTTGAAATCAATAAAGAGAAGTATTCCTCAAATTTTGTGTCTTTGTTTCCGGTTAATTCATATTGTGATGCATGAATTTCATTTATAATTCTAATGTGATGCATGAATGTATGTAATTACGTTGATAATTGAACACAAATAAGGATATTTGTTTAGCAATGCTAACCATGATTTTTTAATAAGATAAGTAAGAAACTTAAACTAGTTTGGGAATTTGCACGATATGCTGCCCTAGTAATGGGAAAGTACTTGAGCTGCAGGTTAGGGTTGTGCGAAGGTTAATCATACCTTTTTGTGGAGGTACTGAAGGGTGGAATAAAGGGCTAGTCTAGTAAATCCCTAGAACTAAGTGACCTACGTGGAAGCAGGAATAGAAGGAATAAACCGACATCACAAACATATCAGGGTGTGGAAATGCGGTTCCAGCATCCCCCCATATTTCTTCGGGTGATACTTCGGTCTGCGCTATGTGGGCTGATGTCGAAAGGGCTAGTAGTGTAGGGATTTTTTTGGATAACTAACACTGAACCTGGGTCAGGCCCCACCAAGCCAACAAATGGTTCGGTTGTCAGGACCGGAATCTACGTAAGAGATGTGTGATGTCGTATCACTGGTATCCAAATAAGAAAGAGATAGAAGACTGGTTGGATAGGAAAATCCATGATTTCATGGCGTAGGAGAATAGAAATCCGTGACTGAAAAAGGAATAGTGGCTGGAGAGGTACCTATATACAGAAATCCACGAGATCTTTTTCTGTTCCTTTTCGGTTGAGCTACACGCGTGGATCGCAAAGCTAGTGGATAACCAAGGAAGGTGGAGACTTGACGGTCCTATTTTTTAGACCCGGAGTTAGAACAGAGACTAGAAGCCTCTGTGGATAAGATCATCCACACTGTCGATCATTGGCTCGATCACATCATAGGAGGATTTGTGACTTAATTCGTGGTAGATACCTTAGTCAACTATAGTGAGGTAAAGTGACGCTTTTTCAAAGGACCACAAGGTAAGTACTTAAAGTCTTTGAATACCTGGATTAAGATGTCATTGTGTGAAAAACGAGTTATGTAGCTAACTTGATGTTTGGAGCCATGCAAAGTGGAAAAAATTATAGGAACGAAGGAAGAAAGGGTCCTAAATATATTCCATTGATTTCACCTCCATTGGGTGACGAATAGGTAGTAGCACAAGCTTCTCTATGAAGTGCTATTCAGTTAATCAGATAGGGATTCCCGTGACTGCCACCTCCACCCATAGCACCTCCAACTTCACCACCATCACTTGCAACTTCACCCACACAACCTCCACCTCCAACGTAGTTTAGCATGGTGAATTCAGTAAAGCTTCCCTTGTTCAAAGGCTTGGGAAATGAGGACCTGGACCAGTTCTGGTTCATTGTAAAAGCTATATGGGAAGCTCAGGGCATTATAGATGATCACATGAAGAAGGTGACGTTGGTTAGTTCTTTGCAGGATAGCGCGCTAGGTACATCAAGTACTCGAATGATAACCCAAATGTTGGAGTGGTAGACATCCAGATCGTGTTGAATAAATAATTTTGTAGGCTTAAATCAGAGGCGCAGTCGATTGTAGGATTCAAAGAAATCATGATGAAACCAGGCGAGACACTGTGGGAATTAGACCAAAGGTTGAAGTGTAAAATTTGTGAAGCTAATATGAACTTAACAAATGGACAGCACCGTGAATGGTTCGTGGCTTCACTCCTGCCACACCTAAGGGTTGCACTGTCACAATAGAAAATAATGACTTAGGAAGAGGCCTTGGAAATTGCAATGAGATTGAATGAAACACCGATGCAGGATCCACATCTGGGGGTTCAGCAGATCAATGCACAGTTTCACAATCTTTTCCTTGAGATGCAAATTTTGAAGCTGGACAAAATAGTTTGACCAGAGGTGCGCGAAGAGGTATGGTGCCAAAAATGCAAGGGTCAAGGGCATGAAAAAGACCATTTCCCGGACTTTGCAAACTATATTGTAGGAGGAAGACCGTTGCCTTTGAGACCGGAAGATCAACCAGGACCGAGCATAGGGCTTGAATTGTGGTGCGCTATATGTCAAGTAGCATGAAAACATGCCACAGATAACTGCCATTTGCTGTAGAAGTTTGTACAAACACCACAACAACTATTCTGCAATTTATGTAGGTCGGTAGGGCATAACGAGCACAACTACAGAAGCTATGAATTGATGATGGATATAACACCCGTTTATAGGGTTCAAGTAGAAACGTGATCCCTTGACCAGAGTGCGGGGATGGTGCGAATAGGTTTTCAGGGTTGCGAACGAGGCCGAGGCGGAGGAGGACCTAGCAGAGATTGCGGACATCTCATTTGCTACAATTGTGAAGGACCAGGACACTATGCTTGTGATTGCACTAACCCAACACATCCGTTGTGCAAATATTACACCTTGTTTGATCATGAAATGAAAGAATGTCGTACGCTGATAGTAAGGATACGTGACAAAGGGGCGCTACCACCTTAGCAGCCTAAAAACCTGCAGATGATAAGGTCTAAGCTGCGCGAAGAGGATTCGAACATGAATATAGTTCCCTGAAGTGGAATCACAATAGGAGATGACAAGGGGAAACAACCCAAAGACAACACATGGGTTCGCAAAGCTTCAATGAAGGAGGATGAATTTGATTTGGAGAACGCATGTGAAACATTCATGGAAGCGAAGACGAGCTTCGCTGAGACCTCTAGCTTAGGGACCAAGGATATGCCTAATCAAGTGATGGACCCTTTATGCTTACAACCTTCCTGGAGACTTGCATGAAGTTACTATGCAATAGAAAGGCTGTGAAGGGGTTACTGGAGCTCATAAATAGATGCGCTAGAAGCACTTCGGGTGAGCCACATGTAGTACCAAATATTGGTAATCATAAAACAACGACGAGACGGGAGATGAAACTCACCCCGCAGATAGCAGAGTATGAAATGGATAAGGTTATTTTGGATCTAGGGTTAGACGCGAACGTTCTACCAAAGCAGACTTGGGAGCAGACGAGAAGGTTTGCGCTACATTGGTCTCTGATCCAGTTGAGAATGGAAAATCAGAAGAAGATCATCCCCATGGGGCAGCTGCAAGGGGTGACTATAGATATTAAAGGCGCGAGTGCATTATCTGACTTTGAAGTAATAAAAATTGTAGATGACAGCAACCCCTATCTTGCACTCCTTGACATTGATTGGGCTACTGATATGAATGAGGCAATCAACCTAAAGAAGCGAAAGATCACATTTGAGAAGAAATCACTCTGCGTAATAGTACCCTAAATATTTTTGAAGGATCGTGCTATACTGAACTAGTCTGTGATTATGAGAGTGATGACAATCTGGACTGTATCTGTTAGTTCTAGTCTTTGCACCCTGTCACCACAGATCAACATGAGCTCTTACTATGTCTGGATTTGTTAGATGTTTTGCACATGATGTTCAACACAAAACATGTCATGAGTGTGCCCATCAGAAGAAGCTCAGATAAATATTTATAATGGTATATCACGCTTCCAAAACCAGTTTCTAGATTAGAAGATATGATCAAAATGAATGAGTGATTCTTGGTTATGCATGTTTTGAGGTCAGTTGTTGCGCACAATGACAAGTTTAGTACAAAATCAGTTTCTGAAACAATGGTAAGGAATTTTTCAAAAGTGAAAGAAATTTTTGTTCATCACATACCAAAAAACAAAAACCTCCTTCAGTTTATGCACAGGTGCTACTATGTGGGAGATATACAATGATATTTGGAGCCTACATTAAAATAAAGCAATATTTTCATTTTTTTACTATTTTAGTCATTTTAGTACGGGCCCATTCTACAACAGATGGAAAGTAATTTCTAAAACCCTAGGAAATTTTTGTTAAGTATAAGCCATATAATAGAAAACTATTTCAGTTTATTGACAGGTGTCATGTATTGGGAAATGTGACTAGATATCTACAGCTCATTTTCACAGATTTAAATTTTTAATGATTTTCTGTTTTAGAGATGATTTTGTGGAACAAATTGTAAGCAACTGGAAACGAATTTCCAAAATTTGAGAGAGGTTTTTCTCCAAAAGGATCTTATCGACAAAAACCTCTTTCCGTTTTGTAACAAGTGCTATGGTTTAGGAGACAAGAGTTCAATTTCAATTCCTATTTTCATAAATTCGGCCCAAGTTTAATGTAACTGATTCTATTTTGAAGAAAATTGTTGAGCTCAATCCCTTAGTACAAGGATGAGAAAATGTATATATTTTATGAATTTCATAGTGTAGGGGTTGGATTTTGGTAGAAGGTTGGACTTTTGAGAAAGAAAAGGGACTTCATTGTACACTCATATTTTCATTTTGGCTAAGGAATTGAGACCAAGATTTGCAACACTCTTTGGGATTCATGTGGCAATTTGTCTTGGTACAGTGATTTTCTTTGTAATTGTGAATTTGCTTATGTGTTATGTATGCCATTCCCTATCTTGTTTCTTCTGAACTAAACAAACAAGAGTGTAAGTAGAATCCATTGAAATTGCAGTGCTCTAATTGAGGTTTGCTTTAGTTTCTTGATGTTTTCAGCTGTTTGGAGAGGATCCATGGTTGTTCTTGCCCTCTTCAACACCTCACCTGTCTATTCCTTCCATCTCATTCAATTTTAGGTGCCAAAAACAATTTCCTACCATGCCACATTGAGAACTCTGCAGGACTGAGCTGGTAGGGCTTGCTACCAGGCTGAGCGTGGTTTGATGTTGGCCCTGGATCCTACCTTTTCAGCCTGAGGTAAATCTAGGCTCTAACATAGTGGCGACCATACTGGGGAAGAAAAGTTTATTTGTTTGTTAGTGTTCTTTGTTTTATAGACTACAGATAGAGCCTCAAGTTAGCTAGATAGCCTTCAAAATGCTATTGCTTTGCATTAGCGAAAGTAGATAAAAGCTGCTTCAGTCAATCTCCGGTCTAGTCTTATGAACTGAACATCTGACTTGCAAATTGCCCTAGTAACATGTATCAAGTTCAGATTTAATTGTTGATGGTGGACAATAATCAGACACATATGAAGGCTGAAATCATCTACCTGGTGACTCCACTGTTCGAATTCTCGAGTTTCAAAGTATTGATGGTGGCTCCACTGGCTAAATGAAGGACTCGGATGTTGCTTCTATTTGTTCAAGGTATTCATGTATCGATTTTCTAATCTTCTTGGTTTTCCTAATCAATTACCAGAGGATGCATACATTTTGAGTAATGGCCCTAAATTCAATGGGGAAGATCTGACTTTGAGTCTAGAACATATATAAAATTTTAAAACATTTTTGGAAATTATTAGAGTTAAAAAGGAAGATGTCTTCATCAGATTGTTCTTTGATTTGTTTCATGGAAAATGTAGAAAATGGATTGAAGGTTTTCCTATCAGGTCTATTAAGTCCTTTGTATATTTTTGGCATATCTTTCTTGAAACATGGATGGAGAAAGAGGAAGAATTCAAAACAGAGGTGCCCTCTATTCAAGGTTTTAGAGAATGGGAAGATATGTGCATGGATGATGAGGTAGATGAGAACTTTGCTTCATCTCTTTCTGCTTATCTGAAATCCTGTCGATGCAGCCATGAAGTTAAGCTCAATTTCTTGCAAGAGTTTGCCATCAAAATTGAAGGAGATCTAGTTGAATTGGAGATCCAAATACAGTCCCGGGATTTGGATTGTCGAGTTCCATTCTTTGGGGACCTTTTTCAGTAGAAGGAACAGAAGGTAAGGCTGCCCATGGATATTTTCATTGATAGTTTGTAGTTGGAAGCATGTATTGAGGAGTTGGGGCAGCAAATAGAGTTTGGTTTCTTCAATCGTATTGCAGTGTACATGGATTTTTTTTTAAGTTTGAATGATAGATCAAATTGCCTTTTACACAACCAAATTCATTGTGTGCATGTATGGCTACCAACCTTTCAAGTTGTGTCCTGGTTCGAGCACTTCCAAGTAGCATCCTTTTCATAGTTTCATGATTGGTTGATCTGGAATTATAGTGTTACTTGATCTATCAATTTTGCAGCAAATTAGGTTAGGTTTGTACATAAATAAGTTTCCCGAGGAAACATTTCAGTTTTCGGTATTTCTTTATGTACAGGTTGGAGTATGTACATGTTTTTGGTTTGGTATGAGTTGTTTTGGGTTTACAGTTGTTTGACCATCCATGCCCAATGGAAGAGGCACTGTATTCTTTCCAAAGATCTGTAGTTCTTGGCACCTCCAAGGAGCTGCCATCCCCAACGGAGCTGATGTTAGTTCCAGTCTTTGCAGCCTGACACCAGAGATCAACATGAGCTCTTACTATGTCTGGTTTTGTTAGACTTTTTGCACATGATGTTCAGAACAAAGCATGTCACAAGTGTGTCCATTAGAAGAATATCGGAGAAATATTTCCAACGGTATATCACGCTTCCATAATCGGTTTCTAGATTAGAAAGTATAATCGAAATGAATGAGTGATTCTTGGTTATGCATGTTTTGAGGTCAGTTGCTGCGCACAATGACAAGTTTAGTACAAAATCAGTTTCTAAAAGAATGGTAAGGAATTTTTCAAATGTGAAAGAGGTTTTTGTTTATAACATACCAAATAAAAAAATCTCCTTCAGTTTATGCACAGGTGCTACTATGTGGGATATATACAGTGATATTTGGAGCCTACATTAAAACAAAGCAAATGTTTCATATTTTTTATTGTTTTAGTCATTTTAGTATGGGCCCATTTTACAATAGATGGAAAGTAATTTTGCAAAACCCAAGGAAATTTTTGTTAAAAACAAGCCATGTAACAAAAACCTCTTCCATTTTATTCACAGGTTTCATGGATTGGGAAATGTGACTAGATATTTATAGCTCATTGTGACAGATTTAAATTTTTAATGATTTCCTGTTTCAGAGATGATTTTGTGGAACAGATTGCGAGCAACTGGAAATGAATTTCCCAAATTTGAGAGAAGTTTTTCTCCAAAAGGACCGTATCTACAAAAACCTCTTTCTGTTTTGTAACAGGTGCTATGGTTTAGGAGATACGAGTTCATCTTCAACACCTATTTTCAGAAATTCGGCCCAAGTTTAATGTAACTGATTCTATTTTGAAGAAAATGGTTGAGCTCAATCCCTTAGTACAACGATGAGAAAATGTATATATTTTATGAATTTCCTAGTGTAGGGGTTGGATTTTGGTAGAAGGTTGGACTTTTGAGAAAGAAAAAGGACTTCATTGTACACTCATATTTTCATTTTGGCTAAGGAATTGAGACCAGGATTTGCAACACTCTTTGGGATTCATGTGGCAATTTGTCTTGGTACAGCGCTTTTCTTTGTAATTGTGAATTTTATTATGTGTTATGTATGCCATTCTCTATCTTGTTTCTTCCGAACTAAACAAGCAAGAGGTTAAGTAGAATCCATTTAAATTGAAGTGCTCTACTTAAGGTTGGCTTTAGTTTCTTGATGTTTCAAGCTGTTTGGAGATGATCCATGGTTGCTCTTACCCTCTTCAACACCTCACCTTTCTATTCCTTCCATCTCATTCAATTTTAAGTTCCAAAAAAAATTGCCTACCTTTCCCCATTGAGATCTCTGCAGGACTGAGCCTCAATCCCTGCACCCAAAATCTACTTTTCCATTTGAGCCAACAAAAACATCATTTTATCAAATCAAATTCTCTTACACATATACCTAGCCTAAGATCAGTATTTATATCAGTTATCGCAAGCCCAAATCGATCATTATTTGCTGAGATTGACCCAGAGAGAGCCCTCTCCTAACCTGGTAAGGCTTGCTACCAGGCTGAGCGTGGCTTGATGTTGGCCCTCGATCCTACCTTTTCAGCATGAGGTAAATCTAGGCTCTAACATAGTGGCGACCATACTGGGGAAGAAAATTTTATTTGTTTGTTAGTGTTATTTGTTATATAGACTATAGATGGAGCATGAAGTTAGCCAGGTAGCCTTCGAAATGCTCTTGCTTTGCATTAGCGAAAGTAGATAAAAGTTGCTTCAGTCAATCTCCGGTCTAGTCTTATGAACTGAACATTTGACTTGCAAATTTCCCCAGTAACATGTATCAAGTTCAGATCTGATTGTTGATGGTGGACAACGATCAAACACATATGAAGGTTGAAATCATCTACCTGGCGACTCCACTATTCGAAGTCTCGAGTTTCAAAGTATTGATGGTGGCTCCACTGGCTAAATGAAGGACTCAGATATTGCTTCGATTTGTTCAAGGTATTCATGTATCGATTTTTCTAATCTTCCTAGTTTTCCTAATCAATTACCAAAGGATGCATACATTTTGAGTAATGGCCCTAAATTCAATTTGGAAGATCTAACTTAGACTCTAGAACATATAGAAAATTTTAAAACATTTGTGGAAATTCTTAGAGTTAAAAAGGAAGATGTCTTCATCAGATTGTTCTTTGATTCGTTTCAAGGCAAATGTAGATAATGGATTGAAGGTTTTCCTATTAGGTCTATTAAGTCCTTTCTAGATTTTTGGCATATTTTTCTTGAAACATGGATGTAGAAAGAGGAAGAATTCAAAATAGAGGTGCCCTCTATTCAAGGTTTTAGAGAATGGGAAGATATGTGCACAGATGATGAGGTAGATGAGAACTTTGCTTCATCTCTTTCTTCTTATCTGAAATCTTGTCGATGCAGCCATGAAGTTAAGCTCAATTTCTTGCAAGAGTTTGCCATCAAAATTGAAGGAGATCTAGTTGAATTGGAGATCCAAATAAAGTCCCAGGATCTGGACTGTCGAGTCCCATTCTTTGGGGACCTTTTTCAGCAGAAGGAACAGAAGGTAAGGCTACCCATGGATATTTTCATTGATAGTTTGCAGTTGGAAGCATGTATTGAGGAGTTGGGGCAGCAAATAGCATTTGGTTTCTTCGATCCTATTGCGGTGTACATGGAAATTTTTTTCAGTTTGAATGATAGATCAGATTGCCTTTTACACAACCAAATTCATTATGTGCATGCATGGTTACGAGCCTTTCTAGTTGTGTCCTGGTTCGAGCACTTCCAAGCAGCATCCTTGTCACAGTTACTTGATTGGTTGATCTGGCATTACAGTGTTACTTGATCTATCAATTTTTCAGCAAATTAGGTTAGGTTTGTACATAAATAAGTTGCTTGAGGCAACATTTCAGTTTTCAGTATTTCTTTATGTACAGGTTGGAGTATGTATTTGTTTTTTGATTGGTATGAGTTGTTTTGGGTTTGTAGTTGTTTGACCATCCATGCCCAATGGAAGAGGCACTGTCTGCTTTCCAAAGATCTGTAGTTCTTGGCACCTCCAAGGAGCTGCCATCCTCAATGGAGCTGATGTTAGTTATAGTGTTTGTAGCTTGTCACCAGAGATCAACATGAGCTCTTACTATCTCTGGTTTTGTTAGATGTTTTGCACATGATGTTCAGCACAAAACATATCACAAGTGTGTCCTTCAGAAGAATATTAGAGAAATGTTTCCATTGGTATATCACGCTTCCATAACCAGTTTGTAGATTAGAAGATATAATCGAAATGAATGAGTGATTCTTGGTTATGCACGTTTTGAGGTCAGTGGCTGCGCACAATGGAAAGTTTAGTACAAAATCAGTTTCTGAAAGAATGGTAAGGAGTTTTTCAAAAGTGAAAGTTGTTTTTGTTTATAACATACCAAATAAAAACAACCTCCTTCATTTTATGCACAGGTGCTACTATGTGGGAGATATACAGTGATATTTGGTGCCTACATTAAAACAAAGCAAAATTTTCATATTTTTTACTGTTTTAGTCATTTTAGTATGGGCTGACTTTACAACATATGGAAAGTAATTTTGCAACACCCAAGGAGGTTTTTGTTAAGCACAAGACATATAACAAAAACCTCTTTCAGTTTATTCACAGGTGTCATGGATTGGGAAATGTGACTAGATATTTATAGCTCATTTTCACAAATTTAAATTTTTAATGATTTTCTGTTTTAGAGATTATTTTGTGGAATAGATTGCGAGCAACTGGAAATGAATTTCTCAAATTTGAGATAGGGTTTTCTCCCAAATGACCTTATATACCAAAACCTCTTTATGTTTTGTAACAAGTGCTATAGTTTAGGAGATACGAGTTCATCTTCAAAACCTATTTTCAGAAATTCGGCCCAAGTTTAATGTAACTGATTCTATTTTGAAGAAAATGGTTGAGCTCAATCCCTTAGTACAAGGATGAGAAAATGTATATATTTTATGAATTTCATAGTGTAGGGGTTGGATTTTATTAGAATGTTGGACTTTTGAGAAAGAAAAGGGACTTCATTGTACACTCATATTTTCATTTTGGCTAAGGAATTGAGACCAAGATTTGCAACACTCTTTGGGATTCATGTGGCAATTTGTCTTGGTACAATGCTTTTCTTTGTCATTTTGAATTTTATTATGTGTTATGTATGCCATTATCTATATTTTTTCTTCTGAACTAAACAAACAAGAGTGTAAGTGGAATCCATTGAAATTGTAGTGCTCTACTTGAGGTTTGCTTTAGTTTCTTGATGTTTTTAGCTGTTTGGAGAGGATCCATGGTTGCTCTTGCCCTCTTCAACACCTCACCTATTTATTCCTTCCATCTCATTCAATTTTAAGTGCCAAAAACAATTGCGTGCCTTTCCCCATTGAGATCTCTGCAGGACTAAGACTCAATCCCCGCACCCAAAATCTACTTTTCCATTTGAGCCAACAAAAACATCATTTTATCAAATCAAATTCCCTTACACATATACCTAGCCTAAGATTAGTATTTCTATCAGTCATCTCAAGCCCAAATCGATCATTATTTGCTGAGATTGACCTGGAGAGAGCCCTCTCCTGACCTGCTAGGGCTTGCTACCAAGCTGAGCATTGTTTGATGTTGGCCCTGGATCCTACCTTTTTAGCCTGAGGTAAATCTAGGCTCTAACATAGTGGCGACCATACTGGGGAATAAAAGATTATTTGTTTTTTATTGTTCTTTGTTTTATAGAATATAGACGGAGCCTGAAGTTAGCTAGGTAGCCTTCGAAATGATCTTGCTTTGCATTAGCGAAAGCAGATAAAAGCTACTTCAGTCAATCTTCGGTCTAGTCTTATGAACTAAACATACGACTTGCAAATTTCCCTAGTAACATGTATCAAGTCCAGATCTGATTGTTGATGGTGGACAATGATCAGACACATATGAAGGCTGAAATCATCTACCTGGCGAATCCACTATTCGAAGTCTCGAGTTTCAAAGTATTGATGGTGGCTCCACTGGCTAAATGAAGGACTCAGATGTTGCTTCTATTTGTTCAAGGTATTCATGTATCGATTTTTCTAATCTTCCTGGTTTTCCTAATCAATTACCAAAGGATGCATACATTTTGAGTAATGGCCCTTAATTCAATGGGGAAGATCTGACTTTGACTCTAGAACATATAGAAAATTTTAAAACATTTGTGGAAATTATTAGAGTTAAAAAGGAAGATGTCTTCATCAGATTGTTCTTTGATTCGTTTCAATGCAAATGTAGAAAATTGATTGAAGGTTTTCCTATTAGGTCTATTAAGTCCTTTGCAATTTTTTGGCATATTTTTCTTGAAACATGGATTCAGAAAGAGGAATAATTCAAAATACAGGTGCCCTCTATTCAAGGTTTTAGAGAATGGGAAGATATGTGCACGGATGATGAGGTAGATGAGAACTTTGCTTCATCTCTTTCTTCTTATCTGAAATCTTGTCGATGCAGCTCTGAAGTTAAGCTCAATTTTTTGCAAGAGTTTGCTATCAAAATTGAAGGAGATCTTTTTGAATTGGAGTTCCAAATACAATCCCGGGATCTGGACTGTCGAGTCCCATTCTTTGGGGACCTTTTTCAGCAAAAGGAACAGAAGGTAAGGCTGCCCATGGATATTTTCATTGATAGTTTGCAGTTGGAAGCATGTATTGAGGAGTTGGGGCAGCAAATAGAGTTTGGTTTCTTCGATCCTATTGCAGTGTACATGGAATTTTTTTTCAGTTTGAATGATAGATTAGATTTCCTTTTACACAACCAAATTCATTATGTGCGTGTATGGCTACTGACCTTTCCAGTTGTGTCCTGGTTCGAGCACTTCCAAGCAGCATCCTTGTCACAATTACTTAATTGGTTGATCTAGCATTACAGAGTTACTTGATCTATCAATTTTGCAGCAAATTAGGTTAGGTTTGTACACAAATGAGCTGCCTGAGGTAAAATTTCAGTTTTCGGTATTTCTTTATGTACAGGTTGGAGTATGTATATGTTTTTGGATTGGTATGAGTTGTTTTGGGTTTCGAGTTGTTTGACCATCCATGCCCAATGGAAGAGGCACTGTCTACTTTCCAAATATCTATAGTTCTTGGCACCTCCAAGGAGCTTCCATCCCCAATGGAGCCAATGTTAGTTCCAGTCTTTGCAGCCTGTCACCAGAGATCAACATGACCTCTTACTATGTCTGGTTTTGTGAGATGTTTTGCACATGATGTTCAGCACAAAACATGTCACAAGTGTGTCCATCAAAAGAATCTTGGAGAAATTTTTCCAGCAGTATATCATGCTTCCATAACCGGTTTCTAGATTAGAAGATATAATCGAAATGAATGAGTGATTCTTGGTTATGCAAGTTTTGAGGTCAGTTGTTGCGCATAGTGTCACACTTAGTACAAAATTAGTTTCTGAGAGAATGGTAAGGAATTTTTCAAAAGTGAAAGAGGTTTTTGTTCATCACATACCAAGTAACAAAAACCTCCTTCCGTTTATGCACATGTGCTACTATGTTGGAGATATACAGTGATATTTGGAGCCTACATTAAAACAAAGCAAATTTTTCATATTTTTTACTGTTTTAGTCATTTTAGTACGGACCCATTTTATAACATATGTAAAGCAATTTTGTAAAACCCAATGAGGTTTTTGTTAAAAACAAGCCATGTAACAAAAATGTCTTTCAATTTATTCACAGGTGTCATGGATTGGGAAATGTGACTAGATATTTACAGCTCATTTTCATAGATTTAAAATTTTAATGATTTTCTGTTTTAGAAATGATTTTGTGGAACAGATTGGAAGCAACTGGAAATAAATTTCCCAAATTTGAGAGCGGTTTTTATCCAAAAGTACCTTATCTACAAGAACCTCTTTCTGTTTTGTAGTAGGCACTATGGTTTAGGATATACGAGTTCATCTTCAACACCTATTTTCAGAAATTCGGCCCAAGTTTAATGTAACTGATTCTATTTTGAAGAAAATGGTTGAGCTCAATCCCTTAGTACAAGGATGAGAAAATGTATATATTTTATGAATTTCATAGTGTAGGGGTTGGATTTTGGTAGAAGGTTGGACTTTTGAGAAAGAAAAAGGACTTCATTGTACACTCATATTTTCATTTTGGCTAAGGAATTGAGACTAGGATTTGCGGCACTCTTTGGGATTCATGTGGTAATTTGTCTTGGTACCGTGCTTTTCTTTGTAATTATGAATTTTCTTATGTGTTATTTATGCCATTCTCTATCTTTTTTCTTCTGAACTAAACAAACAAGAGTGTAAGTAGAATCCATTGAAATTGCAGTGCTCTACTTGAGGTTCGCTTTAGTTTCTTGATGTTTTCAGTTGTTTGGAGAGGATCCATGGTTCCTCTTGCCCTCTTCAACACCTAACCTATCTATTCCTTCCACCTTTCTTGATGTTTTCAGTTGTTTGGAGAGGATCCATGGTTCCTCTTGCCCTCTTCAACACCTAACCTATCTATTCCTTCCACCTCATTCAATTTTAAGTGCCATAAACAATTGAATACCTTTCCGCATTGTGATATCTGCAAGACTGAGCCTCAATCCCCACACCCAAAATCTACTTTTCCATCTGAGCCAACAAAAACATCATTTTATCAAATGAAATTCTCTTACACATATACCTAGCCTAAGATTAGTATTTATATCAGTCATCTCAAGCCCAAATCGAGCATGATTCACTGAGATTGGCTCGTAGAGAGCCCTCTCCTAACCTCGTAGGGCTTGCTACCAGGCTGAGCGTGGTTTGATGTTGGCCCTGGATCCTACCTTTTCAGCCTGAGGTAAATCTAGGCTCTAACATAGTGGTGACCATACTGGGGAAGAAAATTTTATTTGTTTGTTAGTGTTCTTTGTTTTATAGACTATAGATGGAGCCTAAAGTTAGCCAGGCAGCCTTCGAAATGCTCTTGCTTTGCATTAGTGAAAGTAGATAAAAGCTGCTTCAGTCAATATCTGGTCTAGTCTTATGAACTAGACATCTGACTTCCAAATTTCCCTAGTAACATGTATCAAGTTCAATTTTGATTGTTGATGGTGGACAATGATCAAACACATATGAAGGCTAAAATCATCTACCTGGTGACTCCACTGTTCGAAGTCTTGAGTTTCAAAGTATTGATGGTGGCTCCACTAGCTAAATGAAGGACTCAGATGTTTCTTCTATTTGTTCAAGGTATTCATGTATCGATTTTTCTCATCTTCCTGGTTTTCCTAATCAATTACCAGAGGATGCATACATTTTGAGTAATGGCCCTAAATTCAATGGGGAAGATCTGACTTTGACTCTAGAACATATAGAAAATTTTAAAACATTTGTGGAAATTCTTAGAGTTAAAAAGGAAGATGTCTTCATCAGATTGTTCTTTGATTCGTTTCAAGGCAAATGTAGAAAATGGATTGAAGGTTTTCCTATCAGATCTATTAAGTCCTTTGCAGATTTTTGGCATATCTTTCTTGAAACATGGATGGAGAAAGAGGAAGAATTCAAAATAGAGGTGCCCTCTATTCAAGGTTTTAGAGAATGGGAAGATATGTGCACAGATGATGAGGTAGATGAGAACTTTGCTTCATCTCTTTCTTCTTATCTGAAATCCTGTCGATGCAGCCATGAAGTTAAGCTCAATTTTTTGCAAGAGTTTGCCATCAAAATTGAAGGAGATCTAGTTGAATTGGAGATCCAAATACAGTCCCAGGATCTGGACTATCGAGTCCCATTCTTTGGGGACCTTTTTCAGCAAAAGAAACAGAAGGTAAGGCTGCCCATGGATATTTTCATTGATAGTTTGCAGTTGGAAGCATGTATTGAGGAGTTGGGGCAGGAAATAGAGTTTGGTAGCCATGTATTGCATGTATGGCTACTAGCCTTTCCAGTTGTGTCTTGGTTCGAGCACTTCCAAGCAACATCCTTGTCATAGTTGGTTGATTGGTTGATCTGGAATGATAGCATTACTTGATCTCTCAATTTTGCAGCAAATTAGGTTAGGTTTGTACATAAATAAGCTCCCTGAGGCAACATTTCATTTTTCGGTATTTCTTAATGTACAGGTTGGAGTATGTATATGTTTTTGGATTGGTATGAGTTGTTTTGGGTTTCCAGTTGCTTGACCATCCATGCCCAATGAAAGAGGCACTGTCTACTTTCCAAATATCTGTAGTTCTTGGCACCTCCAAGGAGATGCCATCCCTAATGGAGCCAATGTTAGTTCCAGTCTTTGCAGCCTGTCACTAGAGATCAACATGAGCTCTTACTATGTCTGGTTTTGTTAGATGTTTTGCACATGATGTTCAACACAAAACATGTCACAAGTGTGTCCATCAGAAGAAGCGCGTAGAAATATTTCCAACGGTATATCGCGCTTCCATAACGGGTTTCTATATTAGAAGATATGATCTAAATGAATGAGTGATTCTTGGTTATGCATGTTTTGAGGTCAGTTGCTGCGCACAATGACAAGTTTAGTACAAAATCAGTTTTTGAAATAATGGTAAGGAATTTTTCAAAAGTGAAAGAGGTTTTTTTTCATCACATACCAAATAACAAAAACCTCCTTCAATTTATGCACAGGTGCTACTATGTGGGAGATATACAGTGATATTTGGAGCCTACATTAAAACAAAGCAAATATTTCATATTTTTTTATTGTTTTAGTCATTTTAGTACTGGCCCATTTTACAACAGATGGAAAGTAATTTTGCAAAACCCAAGGAGATTTTTGTTAAGAAAAAACCATGTAACAAAAATCACTTTCATTTTATTCACAGGTGTCATGGATTGGAAAATGTGACTAGATCTTCACAGCTCATTTTCACATATTTAAATTTTTAATGATTTTCTGTTTTAGAAATGATTTTGTGGAATAGATTACGAGCAAGGGGAAACAAATTTCCCAAATTTGAGAGAGGTTTTTCTCAAAAATAACCTTATCTACAAAAACCTCCTTAATTTTTGTAACAGGTGCTATTTTTTAGGAGATACAAGTTCATCATCAAGATCTATTTTTAGAAATTCGACTGAAGTTTAATGTAACTGATTCTATTTTGAAGAAAATGGTTGAGCTCAATCCCTTAGTACAAGGATGAGAAAATGTATATATTTTATGAATTTCATAGTTTACGGGTTGGATTTTGGTAAAAGGTTGGATTTTTGAGAAAGAAAAAGGACTTCATTGTACACTCATATTTTCATTTTGGCTAAGGAATTGAGACCACGATTTGCAACACTCTTTGGGATTCATGTAGCAATTTTTCTTGCTACAGTGCTTTTCTTTGTAATTGTGAATTTGCTTATGTGTTATGTATGCCATTCTCTATCTTTTTTCTTCTGAACTAAACAAACAAGAGTGTAAGTAGAATCCATTGAAATTGCAGTGCTCTACGTGAGGTTTGTTTTAGTTTCTTGATGTTTTCAGTTGTTTGGAGAGGATCCATGGTTTCTCTTGCCCTCTTCAACACCTCACCTATCTATTCCTTCCATCTCATTCAATTTTAAGTGCCAAAAACAATTTCATACCTTTCCCCATTGAGATCTCTGCAAGACTGAGCCTCAATCCCCCCACCTAAAATCTACCTTTCCATTTGAGCCAACAAAAACATTATTTTATCAAATCAAATTCTCTTACACATATACCTAGCCTAAGATCAATATTTTTATTAGTCATCTCAAGCCAAAATCGATCATTATTTGCTAATATTGACCCGGAGAGAGCCCTCTCCTGACCTGGTAGGGCTAGTTACCAGGTTGAGCGTGGTTTGATGTTGGCCCTAGATCGTAACTTTTCAGCCTGAGGTAAATCTAGGCTCTAACAATATCTATAAGATACTAGAGTGAGACCAAGATTGGGTGAATCCGATAGCAGATAGACGAATTACATGGGATCATGAGAGTTCTTGCACCTTAGACTCTGATGAAGAATTAGAGTGCTTGTAGAATCGGTTACATGAAGTAACCACGCTAAGCTGTAACATGATGACCTGGTTGCTACACTGTGTGTGGTAAGAGGTAAGAAATTTTCCCACTTATGATATCCTGAATGATGTAGATATATTTTTGGATGCTTTTGAGAGGGAGGTACCAGAGAAGCAACACTTCCAAGCTTTGGACTGGGCACTGTGCGCTACGCTCACAAGATGGTGGGGTATGCACAAGGGTAGCTTTGATGATTGGCACGAATGTAGGAGGATTATTAGAACATGCTTTGGGAAGCCAAGGGTATGAATGATGGACAAGTATGATGGGCAGGATGATCTATGTGCACACTTGGCCAAATGGGCTTAGGCTTAGGGAGAGAAGCCCCAACCTGAATGGGTGCACTTATTCTGTCACACCCTAGATGTCATTCCGATGAACTGGTACTTAGAAATAGAGCTTCGCTATGGTACAGGTGAATGGTATATTATACGTGAAGGATTCATAATGACATTCAACTTTGAAGACGGCTTTGACTATATTGACGAAGAGCTACAAGAAGTAAAAGTAGCAATCTTTAGTATACTCGTTTGGACATGGTTCAAGCTGATTGGACTATTCAGCCGAGTCTCACACTGGAATGCTATAACATAGTCGCTAAGGAAGAAGATGAGGATCCATGAATGGTTAACATCCCTGAAACAGAAGGTCACCATAAGGTTGAAGGACACATATTGAGAATCCTGATATAACCATGCCACTAAAAACAAAATAGGCAAATATTGGTATAGAGGTAGAGCCCAAATTCATGAAGATTGGACATTACTGGGATGATGCGACGATGGATAAGGTCTTTGAACTACTCTGCGAATACCAAGATTTATTCCCTACCAAGTTTACAGATCTAAAAGGATAATCGGGGAGCTGGGTGTTATGAATATCATGTTGAAGCTCGACGCGAAGCCGGTTAAGAAAAGACCTTACCGTCTCAATTTGAAGTATAAGGAGAAGGTCCACTTAGAGCTAGCCAAGATGCTACAACAGGCATCATTGAGCCCATAGAGGAATATGATTGGGTAAGACCAATGGTGGTACAGGAAAAGAAGCAGAAGGATGAAATAAGGATATGCGTGGATCTCAGGAAGTTGAATGATTCTTGTGTACGCGATCATTTACTGACTCCATTCACTGATGAAGTGTTGGACAATGTAGGTGGCTAGGAAGCATATTCCTTCACTAATGGGTTCTTTGGGTACCATCAGATCAAAATCATGTGGGAGGACAGGAGAAAGATGACCTTCATGACTGAGTGGGGGTGTTTTCAGTACACTGTAATTCCTTTTGGATTAAAGAATGCGACTGCGATTTTCTCGTGCGTAGTCATTGCTGCGTTCAACGAATTTATTCATAAGTTCCTAGAAGTTTACTTTGATGACTGGACTATGTTTGGAGTGGTGAAACGCCATGTCGCAAGTTTTTGCCTAATGCTAGATACCTGTCGAAGATACTAGATCACGCTCAATATGAAGAAATGCATGTTTTCTATTCCTTTTGGGACCCTACTAGGTCATGTCGTTTGTAGATATGGATTGATTGTAAATCTTGCGAAGATCGCAGTGATACTTAAATTAGAAACGTCGAGTAGTGTGAAACAGTTGTGTGCTACCCTAGGACATACTGGATATTACAAAAAGTTTATCAAAGGCTATGCCCAGATCACTATGCCTATGGAGAAGTTGTTGAAAAACGATGTCACATTTTGTTGGAACAAGGACTGTAAGAAAAGCTTGGATGTATTGAAAGAAAAGATGGCCACCGCGCCGATTTTAGTCTTCCCAGATTGGAAGAAGGAGTTTCATGTACATGTCGATGCATCATGTATAGTGCTGGGAGCATTACTGACATAGGCTAGCGGAGGAGACTTTGAGCATCCTATAGCATTCGCAAGCAAAAGGTTATCCAAGGTGGAGAAGAACTATTCCACCACCGAGCATGAATGGTTAGCCATGGTATATGCACTTCAGAAGTTTAGACACTACTTGTTGGGAGGCCATTTTAAGATGTATACAGATCATTCCGCGTTGAAATACCTGGTTGATAAGCCTATGTTGAGGGGGAGAATCTATAGATGGTTTTTATTGTTCTAGGAGTATGATTTTGAAGTTATTGTGAAGCCTGGATGACTAAAAGCAGGACCAGACCATCTATCGTGCATTGAAATGGGGAAAGAGCCCACTAATTTGGAGGAGGGATTTCTCGTCACGTAGCTATTTGCAGTGCACGTCGCGGATGGTCATTTTGAAGATATCATACACTTCCTAATTACCAGAATTTCCCTAGAAGGATACACCAGCCAACAGAACAAGGCGTTAGTGGTGTGCGTGACAGATTTTTCTATCATTGTTGGGCATTTGTACAAAATGGGGTCTGATGAGATATTGCGACAATATGTAACGAAGTTTGAAAGGAGTAGTATCCTTGCAGATGCTCATGGGGGCACTATGGGAGGACATTATGCAAGGAGAGCGACTGTGTAGAAGATTCTATGTGCAGGGTTGAGGTGGCCAACCCTCCATCAGGACTCAAAATCGTATTGCAAATCATGTGATGTGTGTCAAAGGACTTGCGGGCCATTGCAGAGGAATGAGCTGCCTCTGAATCCATAGATGAAGTTACAACCCTTTGAAAAATGGGCGATAGACTTTGTGGGACCCATTTAGCCCAAGGAAAGATGGGAGCAAGGTACATTATCACCACGATGGAGTATTTGACTCGATGGGTGAAGGAACAACCTGTGAAAGATTGCACAGGCATGATTGTCGCAAAGTTCCTCTTTGAGTATGTATTGATGCGATTTGGGTGTCTAAATATTTTGATGAGTGATCACGGTATGCACTTTCTGAATGAGATGATCAGTGCGCTGATGGAGGAATTTCAGGTATATCACTAGAAGAGCATGCATTATCACCCGCGGGCTAATTGGAATGGTGGAAGCATTCAATAAAGTGTTGGAGAGCGTGCTAACCAAGGTTTGCAACAATCAGTGAAGTGATTGGGACCTATGCATACCTGCAGTACTATGGGCCTATCAAACGAAATGCAAGAAATTGACTGGACAAACACCCTTTAGGCTTGTATATGGTGTTGAAGCAATGATGCCTATGGAATAAATTGTGCCTAGTCTCCGCATAGTGGCACTCATGAGTATGATGGATTGCGGAGCCCTGGAGGAGAGGCTCGTGCAACTAGCTGAGCTTGAGGAAGAAATATTTCTAGTTGGATTCCACCAACATGTCCAGAAGCAGTGTGAAAAATCATGGCATGATCAACACATTAAGCATTGCACCTTTAAGGTAAAGACTTGATTTTGTTATATGATAGTAAGTTTGACAAATTTCTACGGAAGTACAGAATGCACTGGTTAGTGCCCTATGTCATCAAGGAGATTATCGACGGAGGAGCGGTTTAGTTGGTCAAATTGAATGGAGATCCCTTCCTAGGAAAGGTGAATGGCAGTCAATTGAAGCCATACATTGGTGATCTGCCCATGTGACTATATCTAGGTAGCATAGTCTTAGTGCTCTAGGCAGCTGAAAGGAGGCGTAGGACTATAAACTACACTACCTGGGTTAGGGAGCTGCGCGATTGGAGGATTGTGCGAAGCAAGGAAGTGTCGCAGGATTCGCAGTAGCATGAAGGGAGCTGCACTACCCAGGGAGAAATCATGCAGGTCGACCATGTTTGTGATTTGACGGTAGAAATGCGACCAAATGGAGCAGGTGGTTGGCATTTAAGATGAAATTTATGGGTCAGATCCTTGAAAATCTGCGACCAATCCATCATTAATGAACTGAATTTGGGGGGAATTGTCGGATTTGAATTCAAAATGCCCTATAAATTACAGGTGGCTTCCCATCAAAAAACACTTGGCATTTCAAGAATTGAGGTCTTGAGTTCTCAGGCGCACATGAACCGCAAGCACTGAACTTCTGATAGCCAGTTCAGTATTTGAGACATTGTCAAAGGAGACATAGGAGTTCTTGCAGAACATCATGTTGGCATCCATAGAAGCTTTATATACCGAAGCAGAGGAGTCAGTGTCAGAAATTGAGATGGAGGCCGAAGAAGCTACTCTCGAAGTGGCCAAAATATTAGAAGAAGTCCCTAAATCACCAAGAATGCCAATACCAAAGCCCACACCAACCAATTAGAAAGTGAGGGATAAGAAGGGTAAGCAACCTTCAATACTAGTTCATGCATCGCTGAGGAGAAACCCACCAAAGCCCACCGCAGAGGAAAAGGGAAAAGCCATTAATTTGGAGCTGGAGGAGGAAGAAATCGAATACATCCCGATGGACGATGAGGATGTGGCAGTAGATGTGAAGGAGGTTGAAGCCTAGGGTATTGACCCTATCACTCGGTTGCCTGAGTATGTCCCTCTGCGCAAGTGAAAGACCAAAGTGCCTAAAGATATTGATGAGAGCAAGGTCCCCTTGTAAACCCCTCTCCCACAGGATGAAATTGTTTTCGAAGGACCGCGCATGGGGCAGGTCCCTCTATTGAAACTTGAAGATTGGGCCTTGGTTGACCATGAGAAGTTCCTACACCTGGCGACTGAGTAGCTGATGCATCATAGGAGTAAATAAGGGAGGTCTTCTCAACCTGATATGGGTGCCGCACTACAACCGCACCCTGGTTACAATATTCGTCATCAAGTAGCTATTGTGCTTGCTGCATGATGGGTGTCTATGGCCCGAGGAGCCAATACCCATCAGTGAAAGATTGATCCACAGGATCACGCGATTGCCTTACACAGGAGAGAACCTAGCCATGATATTTGGCAGAAAAGGTGGTGAGAAGGCCCTTGAAGAGGCCATGAAAGAGAAGTTTAAGCTGGTAAAGAAGCTGCATGGATATGCCATATCCAACATCTGTGACCCTGCTATAAAGGTAGCTACATAGATTTTAATAGGGAAGGTGATGAGGAAGTGTCACACTGATGAGGTGCCGACGCCCGTCGTCATGCTAGCAGCCTAGTGCACCAAAGGTGTTCAAATCAATTGGGTGGATGATCTACACGATGAGTTCCTTGCAAACTATCACGAAGCACAAAAGTTCAGGAATACATTCCACTACGCATGGCTCTTGCTATCTATTGTGTTGGTAGCATGGGAGCTGCCAAAAGACAGCCAATTCCCTTCGGTCGTGCCATACCTATAAGAAGCAACAAAGTATGCTTCCATGTGGGCGACCAAGGATGCCCAGTGCATCAAGGACAACAAGATCTTATGTATCTTGATGGATATAAACATCTGCATGGCCATCAATTGAAAACCGTGGTTATCGCCTATGCTGTATGCCAACCTGCAGGGCTACGAAGAGTTTCAAGCAGATTTTCATCATGTTTCCATTAGGGCACGAAAGGACCATGTGCAGAAATGGTATGAATTGCCTTACGTGGCAATGGATGACGCCATTGATGAAGTACTTGATCAATGCCCGGCAGAGTGGTGCACTACAATAGACTTGGCAGTGGGAGGAAGCAAGTCCATCGCATAGAGAAAGAAGGAGGAAGCTAAGCTTAAGATGACATAGCTGGCCGAAAAGAGGAAAAAGGATGCCATCGACAAGGCCAAGGTAGAGCGTGATGCTGCCCAGTAGACAGATAAGAAAACAGGTGGAACAGAGCAAGGCTTCGATAAAGGTGTGAGGTCGCCTTCACCTAAGACAGAGGAGGAGTCGAACAAACAAACAAAACAACACGACGCGGAACCACAGGTGACATCCGCCCGCATAAAGCGTCCAAGGGAGCAAGAGAGAGAAGGGTCCAAGAAGAAATCCAAGGCTACTAAGACATCCCTAGACCTAATCAGCCTCACAGAGGGCGATTTTCATGACATCAGTGACATGGTACGAGATGTTACCGTGGAGGCCCTACAACAGTTTGAGCAGCAACAACAAATAATCTTGGGAGTTATCTAGAAAGGTTTGGAGGAGCTACAGACCTACGTGTCACAGGCTGGCACAATGTTTACCAACCTTGCTATAGGCACTTCAGAAGCTACCTAGATGCTACACACGAAGGTGTCTAGTGTGATAGTGATGCCTGATGGAGCACTGACCATGGAGAAAAAAGTTGATAGGCCCACTGTCAACATCCTAAAGGGAGTAGGGTTGAATCTGGCAGCGGTCTCTAGTGAAGTGCTCCACCTTTTGGAGTATGGAGTGATTGTGGAGCTGAGGGCCTGTGAGCACCGCGCCCTCTAGGTGATTAGTGAGCAGATGGTAATACAGCAAGACTCCGCCATCGCCACCGTGACCGAGGTGACCAACCAAAACAAGCGTATTATGCAGGTCATCGAGGAGACATGCCTAATGGTCCCAGAATTGGCCATTCCTGAGGAAGAACCAGTTGAGGTGCGTGTCCACAAGCTAGCCATAGGGGTGCGCGATGCTCATATAGAAATGGCAGGGGTTCAGTTGGAGTTGAATAAGAAAATCACTGAGCTACAATTGAAGGTCCAACCTTCAAGCACACCAGAAGTAAAGGAGCGGTAGACGACTACTATCATAGATGAAATAGCGGTGGTTGACAATGCAGTAGTAGATTGCACACAACTTTTTGAGCAGTTGTTCGAGGTCCTAACAAGCTTGCAAGAGAAGCCTAATGTATAGTGACTAGAGGTAGAAGCGAGCGAGCTGTAGCAGCACTATGATGAGGTCAAGGGAAAAATACGAACTGTTGCACTCACACAGAGACTATCGAAGCTACAGGAGGCCAGGAAGCTGAAGGAACAGGTGGATGAAGTGCTACACAAGGAAACAACGCTGAAGGCACAACTGAAGCCCTGGCTGGATGAGGCTTACATGGTGACAACCTCTATTGAAGGAAAGCTTGCGACTCTACAAGCAAGTCAGAAAATTCTTCAAGCCAACAGTTTAGGAGCAATGACTGAGCATATGGTTGAAGATGTGAAGTAGGCGGCCACACAGCGCATTTTCGAGGTTGCGGTCATCTAGGATGAGCTGGGGGGTCTTCGTGCTAAGATCTTCGATGCTTGCTGAGTGACTCGAGGGCAAGTCACGATGTTTGTGTTGGGGGTCCTGTTGGGAACGGGATCCCCAAGGATAGTTTTGGGGCTAAAAGCCCATGTTTTGGGTCAAGTTTTGTAATAAAGTTGTAAAGTCTCCACATTTTTTTGTCACGGAGCGCGAAGGTGTCATAAGTCATAAAGGGTTGTCCACCATTATGTTTTTAAAATAAAGTCGGCTATAAAGATCTACCCTTGGTTCGCAGACCATGGGATTGTATAAAAAGAGCTAAGTAAGTAAGCTCTAAGTAGTTTAGGTTCATGGTTTTGAAGTAAGAAGTCTTGAGCAATAAGGAGAGAAGTCTAAGTTTCGGGTCATAGGGTAGGTAGAGGCTCTGCAGTTGAGTGCGCAGAGGCCTAGGGTAGAAGTCCACAACTGAGTGCGTGGACCTTGTAGTTATGTGTGCAAGGCAGATAGAGTCTGTAATCATTTGAAATAAATAAAGAGAAGTATTCCGAAAATTTTGTGTCTTTGTTTCCAGTTAATTCATCTTGTCATATTATGTATGAATTTCATTTATAATGCTAATGTGATGCGCGAATGTATGTAATTACGTTGATAATTGAACGCAAATAAGGTTATCTATTTACGCGACGCTAACTATGACTGTTTAATAAAATAAGTAGCACGAATGTACCTGAGCCACAGGTTAGGGCTGTGTGAAGGTCAATCATACCTTTTTGCAGAGGTACTAAAGGGAAAAATAAAGGGCTAGTCTGGCAAAGCCCTATAACTAAGTTACCTGCATGGAAGCAAGAATATAATGACTAAACTGACATCACGAACATCTCAGGGTGTAGAAACTTGGTTCCAGCATCCCCCCATACTGCTTCGGGTGAGACTTCGGTCCACGCTCTGCGGGCTGATGCCGAAAGGTCCAGTAGTGTAGGTATTTGTTTGGCTAACTAACGTTGAACCTGGGTCAAGCCCCACTAACCCAACACACCTACAAATGGAAAAAAAACATCCTCCAACACCATAAAAGGTGAGAATAATGTATGAAACCTCTAGCACGCACCCTATGAATTCATTTCAACATAGGAGCAAATGTCATATTTTGAAAAATGGATGGTTTAAATAATCAACCTGATTAGTAGTAATCTTTTCAAATTTAATAGTTAACCTCACTTTATCTAAAGTTGCTACCATGTGTGAGAATAGTGAATAAACAAACTAGTTATCCTTCAAAAGGCTGGTCATTGTTGTTAATGATGAGCGATTGAGGAGGACTTACAGGAAACATAAGGATTTATGAGGGTAAGTGGGCCAACTCAGTGGTGCACGCCGAGCTCTTCTTCTCCACCACTTGATCACATCTCCACTTAAATTGAGAGTTAACTTGAGAACACTATATGTCCTCCCATCAATGCTATGCATGCAAAATATGATAAAGATCCCATGACGAAATTTCCCAGTGCTACAAGAAGTGAAGGAATAGATTTCAAAGCTACAAGACTCAGGTTATAGAGCTATATGAAATAAGTCACAGAAGGCTACAAGAGACAGAAGCTTTGCTACATGGATGCAATTTATGACCAACATCACTCACAAATACCCCTAAGTAAGTTGTAAGAGGTTAGTGTTGGGACTCCAAAATTCCATCCATTTCACCCTCTTTTATTTCATTTTCCTTCAGTAGTTTCCATATTCTGTAGCTCCATAACCATGTACTAATACCATCTTCATTATTAAATATGGGTTTAGACATATTATTTTCCAATAAATTTATTTTGGTATTTTGAGTGAATTTATGCTTAAATATTAGAAAAATAACATGTATTCACTTATATATAAATTTTCGATGAATTTTGTGATGTGTGTAGGCCTATTTGAAGATTCTAACATAGTCATATTTTCCCTCTAAGTCTCGAATTCGAATTTTCTCTTCAAACTTTGGAATATTTGAGATCATTGATCAAGCACAATTCATGGAGAATAACCATGGAAGTTTTCATTAGTGTCTCCTATAAAAGCTATGAAATATTTCTAAGAGGATATAAAGATATTATACTTGCTAGATGTTAACACATGATTGTAACCACATGAGATATTTGTGAATATAGGAGAAATATGTGGATCTAGGAGAGATTTTTGGATCTATATTTATCAATTAGTTATCTTAGTTTTTGTATAAATAGGAGTGTCTTCTCCTCTCAAAGGTGTGTTAAGTTTGGGATCTATTCTTATGCTTCAATGTTAAGTTTTAGAATCCTAATGATTGGTTATGCTTACACTTGATGTTATGAATACTATTGATTTTAATATAATCATTTGATATGGTTGTGATTTCATGATGAGATTTGGTGTTTGATCAATAACTTCCTGAAATTTCCACCTCACGTGCACTTCATGATGACCACTTGATGAGTATGAGTGTATTTTAATGTTTCATTTCCAAAATATAGATTAGTTTCCTTTATGTTCAATTTCTCCAAATTTTATTTCAAATCTTTTAAATAGATGCTTCATTTTCTATGCAGTTTCTTTATGTTTTTTATGCTCATTTCATTTAAGTTGCTTAGTTTCACATTCATAGATAGTTCGATAGTTACGATTGCCTCTATTTAGTATGCACACATCAGAAATCTAAATAGGTTTTAGGAATTTTAATTTCAAGTTATTTTCTTTCAATAGATGAATTTATTTCAAGTCCAATAGACTAGAATTCCTTTCAAGTTCAATAGATTATATTCATTTCTGAGTCCAATAGAATAAGATTTACCTTTATGTTTGATATAATAGAATTTCAAAAATATTTCATAGTATAGAAATAGAATAACTTATTTCTTTCAAGTTTTGAATTTGATGTGTTGATAGATATAGTATTTGAGAAAGAACGTGTGTGTATGTGTGCTCATTTATATATTTTCATTAATAAATTTTATTTGAGTCTTACAATCATTTCCATAGGTTAATTCCATTTTTTTATTGAGAGTTAATTGTCTATCATATATTGAGCAAGTGTTCTTCACAAGTATGTGAACTCGGATTGAAATTTAATGGAAGTAATTTAAGTCACAATTAAATTACCCAACAGTTGGTACTCTAAAACAAATATTTGAATTCTTGCCACTAACTTATCTTACTTTTGGGATTGGCCCATTAGATGTTTTTTGAGAATTATTAGCGATGGTTTTAGAATCCATATGCTAGAACTATGGAATAAGGGAAAAAGAGAGTTCATAATTTTTTTTATTAGTTTTCTTTCCTTCATAAATTTATGTCTAGTTTGGTGGTGAAGAAATAGTTAAGTTTGTGTGTTTCTACATTTTTAGAAAAAATAAAATGGATTACCATGTTGCCACAAGAAACTTTGTATCTTGTAGTATCATAAATAACATATTTTCTTGTAAAGAAAAATTGTTAAGGTTTATCTAGATTTGTGAAGGAACCATTAAAACCCAACCTTTGGAAGGAATCTATCATACAAAACTGGGGGCGACTTTAACATAAGGGAACCAACTAATACAACTAGAATTTACCAAAATCCTGAGGTTGTTACCATTTTGGAAAACTGTGAATGGTTTGGATTCTTTGAGAAAGTAATAGGGTTTAATGATGAGGCTGGTATGGAATTTTCATTGAATTTGCAGAATCTTGAGGGTGGAGAACTGACCAGTGCAGTCAAGGGACTAGTGATCTATGTCAATGAAGAGTCCATTAGTAGAGTGAGCACTCTCCATAGGGGGTTACACTACAACAAAGAAGAAAGACAAGAAGTCATTAATGCTAAATGGGGACTTTTATTGCCCAATGAACATCTTGACGAGGATAAAAATGGGATTAGGAGAGAGAGTATACCTATCCCTTGGAATGAGGTAGCTTATCACATTCTCAAATATGTTCCCTATGGGGGAAGGCTAAGCATAGTAAATGCCTATCAGTATAGAGTGCTATATCATCTAATATTTCAAGATCACCTTCTAGTCCATGGGATACTAAGTATTCCCTACTTTCTTATTCAATTCCTCAAGGAAATGAACACCAAAGTCAAGGAAGGAAAGCATAAATATTTGGCCCATCACAAATTGATTAAGCTAATAATAAGTAAGCCATTGGAAAACCTTTAGCATCACACCCCTTGGATTTATTTTTTGGACATGTAAAGGAAAGCATTCTTAGAGGCCCAGGTAGAAATTTATAACCCATAGAAGGGCTCAACCAGGCAAAGGAAAGGAAAAGTAGTGGCTAGCCTTGCATGTTGAATTTTCTACAAGAACACATAGTACAAACTGATATTTTGATATGATAATTACTTTCCAAAATTTTCCAAACAAGTTATCTTATGCCACATATATCATTAACCAATTAAAAACAAAAAATATCAATAGTAATGCAATGAAAAATAGTAGGATCATAAAGAGACAACCACACACAATAGAGACAAAAGGTTTACTCTGAGAAAAGCCAAACCTGGGAAAAAATCATAAACCTTTCTTCTAAGGAGAAATTATTCTTTAATAATATTTACAATTGGTAGATATTCTAGAAATCTATGTGAACATCCACGTCTATTCACCATCCAAACCTATTCAAAATCCCAGCTTAGTTAATGTTGGTCAAGCATTCAAAATGGTCAATTCTAGTCAACTTTCCATCTTGGTGATCCTGTCCTTTTCAGTCCAATTTTAGATTTGCGGTTGACTCCTATGGTCAAAGGGTGTGTGGTTGACTTCCTGTGGTCAACATACAGTCAAACTGTCTCTCCCCGTGACCAATTTTAGCCTTCTTCCTATGGTGAAAATCTGCCAAATTCTTGATTAAAGGTATCTAGAATCTTAGTCAAATGAAGTAGATCAGACTCATTCAAATGAGGCAGGTCAACCTTAGTCATGTGGAAGCTTCTATACTAAGTCAAACTTCAAATTTCCTTATGTTTTTCCCACACATGTGGATCAAGATGGAGGAGATAATGCTGATGTCAAAATGGTCAAATGGAAGAAGTATTATTTGTATTGATATTATTCAAATGGTGTGGAATATGACCAAGGGTAAAACCCATTCATTTATGGCATTAACTTGAGAGTTGGGGCCTACATGAAGCCCAAAAATAATAATATTCTTTTTCATTTTCAAAATTTTCCTTGGTATTCTTAGGATACCTTTTTCGAATGCGGGAATACCTATTAATGCTACACAAAAATCAAGACTCCTTATTAGCAAGGGAGGTATACTCTACAATAGATTTTCCTCGCTAAAATTTCTCCTTACTTAAGAAAATTTCATGATCTTTTCATTTTGATGCATTTATATAGATAACTCCATCATGGACTGGTCAATGTATCTACTCATTATAATAAGGTCTACTAAGTTCATTTATGGCTACTTAGGAAAATGTATCAATCTCTTTCGATCATGACCTACCCTAGGTATCCAAATTTTTCTAGCTTCTAAGGAGAGAAATTGCTTTCAGAGTCCTGCATGACCTAGCCAAGTCCTTCTTTCTCTAAAGGTGAATTACATGTATCTCCTTTGGTGAATATAGCCTATTCCTTCTCATAGTTATGTCCTTTTCACTTCTAAGGAGAAGATCTATCAATTCATATGATATCCCTAGCGCATTCACCTCTAGTCAACCTATCCAAGTCCTTTTGGCTTCATGGGTGTATGTATCCTACAATTTCCCCTAAAATTATCTTGGGCCATTTACCTTTCTAGTCAAAGTCCTTTATAACCTTTCTATATCCTTTAGGTTCTATTTCTTTTTGGATTCAAAGGTGAATGTATTCATATACTCTTGGTCAAAGTCCTTTATGGCTTCAGGAATTTTTCTTTCCAATCTTGCAAAAGCCTCATCATTCCCTTCCAATGAGGGAGACATTCAACTTCATACTAACCTCATTTTTGTCCACAATATACTCATCTATGGATATGTACTAGCGATTTAGTTCTCGTCTTTGTATCATGTCTAAGATGAAGTGACCTGGACATGTCCTTCTAGTTTTTAAAGTAGGTATACGTGTGGTAGTCATAGCTTCTCCCTTTGTCACATGAGTAAGTCCTTTTGCCACTACTGCTTCCTTTGTCATGTAAGTAGGTCCTTTTGTTATTTTTTCTCCCTCTTACTGGGAAAAACATTTTTTTGCAAGTGTTTCTTATTTCTTCCTGATGCTACCATCTGTTGCTAAAATCATTGTCTTGGAAACCCCCATGATGTACCTACAAATCTCATTTTGGAGGCCATGGAAGAAATAATTATAACAAAAAAAAATGCTAAGACAAGAGGCCAACCAAGAAAAATTAATAATATTAAAGGGAGAAAGATATGAAGCAATCATCTCTTAATGTAGAAATAAATTATTTAGGATTGTATAGAATTGTCAATTCCCTCTTGATCCTTTCCTCTTTGCATAAATAAATGAAGCCAATCTACAATCTCCTCATCCTCAACATCAATTTCTAAAGTTTATTTCCTTCCTTTCTTGATTTGTAAGGGATAAGGTTTCTTCATTCTATAGATTGGGCTTAGCAATCCATTCATTGAGCTATAGAGACACATGAAAGGTTCATCAACAAGATAATATCAACACCAAGTCATTTCATATGTTCTCAACCACTCATTTTTTATGCAACCAGCTCATGAGAAAGAAGAAAATATAGATCAACGACTTGAAAAATAGCCTCTTCGAGGGGGAAACCTCCTTAACATCATATAAATGAACAATTATTGGATGATTCAAATGGAAAAACCCCCTTTCTGTATATAGGAGTCTAAGGGGTCACTTAGAGGCTACATAACAATAATAATGTAAGGGCACAACAATAATAATAGCGAGATTTTATGGGGTACAATAATAACAATATGGGGACTACATGGGAAAAACAATAATAATAAGGGGATACACTAGTATTATAGGGACCTAACATTCCCTTCTCCTTCAAAAACATGTTTTCCTCAATGCTTGAGTAGTTATGGATGCTTCTGCATAGAATTCTCATCCTCCCATGTGGAATCTTGAACGTGTAAGTTCTTCCACTTCATGAGATACTCAATTGATTGATTTTGTAGCTGTCAAGTTCTTTTTTCCATGACTTCTTTAGCTTCCAATATGATTTTTCCATCCTTCTCAAGTTCTGGAAATTTTTTTGAAGTGGGAGCTTGTCACCTATAACCTTGTTTAAGCATGAAATGTGGAAAACTAGGTGCACTCAAGAAGATGCATGAAGCTCCAACTTGTATGCCATAGTACCAATATTTTGCAACACCTTATAAGGACCATAGTACTTTGGTGATAATTTATTATCCTTCTTAGCCTGCTTGAGGGACATTTGTTTGTATGGTTTTAGCCATAAAAATACCCATTTTAGCCATAAAAATACTGATTCACCTACATCAAAAATTCTTTCGCTATGATTTTGCTATGCCTATTGTTTCATTCGATTCTGCCCCAAAGTGAGGTTATCCTTTAAGAGTTGGAGAAATTGTTGTTGATGCTCTATGTGATCTTTAACTACTTGAACCTTAGAATTTTCTCTTAAATATGATGTGATGGAAGGTGGATGATATCCATAAAGTGCTATAAATGGGGTCATTTTTGCTGCAATACAGAAGGAAATTTTATACCACATTCAGCTAAAGGTAACCACTTTATCCACTGTGTTTGTTTATCAAATAAAAAGCAACAAATATATTCTTACAAAAATTTGTTCACTATCCTAGTTTTCCCATCAGATTGAGGATGATAAGATGGCCTATAAGCTAATCGAGTACCTAGTTAAGAAAATAATTCCATCGAAAATTTTCCAGTGAAAATGAGATCTCTGTCGCTTACAATAATATTTGGGTTTCCATGAATGAAATATCAATTTTGTCAGCTCTAAATGGATGACATAATGCAAAAAGGTGTGCATAGTTGGTAATTCGGTCAACTACCACCATGATGACACTTTTTCCTTCAGAGTTGGGTAAACTTGTGATTAAATACATTAAAAATTCCTCCCAATGTTGACATGGAATGGCTAAAGGTTGTAAAAAACTCGACGTATTAATTGTCTCAACTTTATTTTGTTGGAAAGCCAAACATTCTGCCACAAACTTTCGAATATCAGATTTAAGGCCATCCCAAAAAAAAGCCTTCAACAATGTAAACTTTGAAACGGGAACTATAAACTCAAAACGGGCACTCTCGCCAAAAAACCCTGAAAAAACATGAAAAACAGTGCTAAAAATGAAAAGTGTGTATACTAGAATGAAGGTTTTTTTTAGGGTCAATTTTGAACATGTTTTAAAAATGGCAATGAAAACGAAATTTTCGTGCAAAAAAAAACCTTGAAAACAAAAAGGTGTTGATACTAGAATGACGATTGTTTTTTTAAGTTCAATTTTCAACATTTTTAAACAATCCTAGTAAAACCGAATTTTTATGTGCAAAAAAACAGTTGTTTATGTGGAAAAAACACACTAATGTTTTTGGTAGAATAACATTTTTCTTTCCTAAGTATAAATTCAACATGTTTTCAACCATAACACGCTAGATACAAAAGAAATTGGAATTTTTTCAATGATAAAATTAAAAAACCATGACATTATGAATAAATTACATGACTAAATGAATCAAAATGTCATTATTTGTATATTGAATGAAACATACATTATATTTCTAATTTAATGTTGCATTGTAGATATTCTAAACAATAAAAATTATCATAATTAAGACATATAATCAAACAACATAAAAATGACTCCTAACTTCTAATTTAACACCATATGGAAATCATAATCACTCATATTTTCTTGCACACCATCAGAATTCACATCTTCGAATGACTGGATGTAGATGAAGGTGTTCCATGTTCTTCTCTTTTGTTAACTAGTGCCCCATCTGAATCCACATGCATGCCCACCATTTCAGGTTTCAAAATTCTTCTAGATCTAAGACTGGTTTTAGCAGACTCCCATCTCAACACTGTTCCTTCTGGTAACAACCTTTTCAAAATCTCTATCATCTCAGCCAAGCTAGACACCAAATATGTGTATGAGACCCCCTTGTTTGTGGGACAAGAGACCCACCTCCACACAACAATTTGATTATTATGTCTATGAAGGCATACCTACTCTAACCCCTTCTGGTTTTTCAACGTGTGACCTCTTAGGAGGAAACACATCCTCTTAACCATTAGGCCTATTCATGCTCTAAGAAAGTGGATTTGATTAGCTAAAAATAGTAATCTAGAAACTCACAATTATAACTCACTATCACAATATATAACACACATGTAACACACCTATAAGATTACAAATTATGATAATATGTCTGAGAACACAAGCATAACTATTTCCTTTTATGCATCTCCAATGGGAATGTAATTATGAACTAGAACATTCATGCATGTTTTTTTTCCATTAAGACGTTCATGCAAGTTAGTAAATTGGCGGCAACAAAAAAGTTGGATAAAGGACTTTGGTTAACTATTATGTAGTCAAAGAAATCATTTTTGGTTAAATCATGATCATTCATTATTTAAAATATAATCTTTAACTATATATAGATTCAACACTTAAAAAAATCCTTAAAACTTTTTAACTAAAAATTTAAAACCTTTTAACTAAAAATTCACAATTGAAATTTGTGATTTTAACAAATTCCTACCAACTTATAAATAAATTCAACCAACAAAATATACTTAAAAAACTCTAAACCATATAACACTAACACAACACATGAGATAACATGGATACAAGTTGCCACAACGATGTGACCAGGGGTGTGTACTATGTAACTGTCACTTGGAAGTTACAAACTTATAAACCATAAAGCCAAATAGTTTGGCTATATAACTAGGTTTTTTGTTTGTAAGTTTTGCTTTTGTGTGTTCTTTCTTAATTAACCCAAAGAAAATAAAGATAAAGATTAAAAAGGTAAAGAAGACCAGGAAAAAAAAGCGTAGCTTTTAATAGGGTAAGATTTTTTTTACTTTAAGTACGTTAGATCATCACTTCGAGAACCTAGTTTTGTCCAAAAAAAAATGAATACAATTACATTTTGGAAATAGAAAAAAAGAATATGGTAGATCACAACAGTTACAATTGCATCTTTGAAACGTAAAGAAAGAATAGAAATTGATTACCTCAATTTAACTTGGATTACAATGTAGGAGTTGGCTACATATTTATAATATTTTTTTCGGAAAGGCTAGTTGGGCATTAGGATGTGTTTTCATGTAAATGTAAAACCAAAAAATAAATTGTTTTCTAGTCATTTCATTATTTATAAGTGGAGTTGGTTAAACATAAATGTTGTTATTCATAAATGGAGTCAATTATTAGTAAGTGAGAAATTTTCTGTGGAGAATGTAAGAAGTTTGTAAGAAGTGGGCACATGGGATGATTCTGAGAATCGTCGTAGCCCCGTCACCCTGCAAAAGCATGCAAGTTATATTAATCACTGTAATCACATAACTTGCATGCTTTTGAGGGGTGAGGGCGATTCTCAGAATTGCCCCATGTGCCAATTTCTTACACTCTCTCTAATATTTTAATGCAAACTTCTTACACGCAGAAAATTTCTCACTTACTAATAACTAACTCCATTTATGGATAACAACATTTATGTTTAACCAACTCCACTTATAAATAATTAAATGACTAAAAAATTTTTTTGTTTTACATTTACATCAAAACACATCCTGATTCCCAACAGTTTTATTTATTAAAAAATAATATATATATATATATATTAGTGAAATTAAAATAAATAACAATTTACTTGATTTCAAATTTTCCAACATTTACTTTCAATAAGATATATATATTATTTTTAAAAGGTAAATGTAAATGTAAAACCAAAAAATAAACAGTTTTTTAGTCATTTAATTATTTATAAGTGGAGTTGGTTAAACATAAATGTTGTTATCCATAAATGGAGTCAGTTATTAGTAAGTGAGAAATTTTTTGCGTGTAAGAAGTTCGCATTAAAATATTCTGCAGAGTGTAAGAAGTGGGCACATGCGGTGATTCTGAGAATCTCCCTCGCCCCACCACCTCGCAAAAGCATGCAAGTTATGTGATTACAGTGATTAATCTCGTAGCATCAAATCACATAACTTGCATGCTTTTATAGGGTGGCGAGGCTAGGGCCATTCTCAGAATCACCCCATGTGCCCACTTTTTACACTCTCCAAAATATTTTAATGCAAACTTCTTACACGCACAAAATTTGTCACTTACTAATAACTAACTCCATTTATGGATAACAACGTCTATGTTAACCAACTCCACTTATAAATAATTAAATGACTAAAAAACAATTTATTTTTTGGCTTTACATTTATATGAAAACACATCCTAATGCCCAACATTTTTATTTATTAAAACATAATATATATATATATATATATATATATATATATATATATATATATATATATATATATATATAAGATGTACTTTTGCACTTTACAGTCTTTGGAAAAACATATGAAGAGATGCAATGTGTAAATATATAAAAGGACAAAGCAAACAACATGGGACATTTGTTTCATATTATTATGCAAATTCCCCCAAAAAAATGAAAGCCAACTAAATTAGTGAAATTAAAATAAATAACAATTTACTTGATTTCAAATTTTCCAATATATCTTTCCTATTAAAAGTAAATGTTGGAAAATTTGAAATCAAGTAAATTGTTATTTATTTTAATTTCACTAATTTAGTTGGTTTTCATTTTTTTTTTTGGAATTTGCATAATAATAATATAAAACAAATGTCTCATGTTGTTTGCTTTGTCCTTTTATATATTTACGCATTGCATCTTTTCATATGTTTTTCCAAAGACTGTAAAGTGAAAAAATACAACTAAACTATATATATATATATATTGTTGGGCATTAGGATATGTTTTCACGTAAATGTAAAATCAAAAAATACATTGTTTTTTAGTCATTTAATTATTTATAAGTGGAGTTGGTTAAACATAAATGTTTTTATTCATAAATGGAGTAAGTTATTAGTGAGAAATTTTCTGCGTGTAAGAAGTTTGCATTAAAATATTCTGGAGAGTGTAAGAAGTGGGCACAAGGGGCGATTTTGAGAATCACCCTCACCCCGCCACCGTGCAAAAGCATGCAAGTTATGTGATTATAGTGATTAATGTTGCAGCATCAAATATGCATGCTTTTGCAGGGTGACGGGGCTAGGGCGATTCCTAGAATCACCCCATGTGCCCACTTCTGAAAAACTTCTTACATTCTCTGTAGAAAATTTCTCACTAATAACTAACTCCATTTATGGATAACAAAATTTATGTTTAACCAACTACACTTATAAATAATTAAATGACTAAAAAAATATTTATTTTTTGGTTTTACATTTACATGAAGACACATCCTAATGCCTAACTAGCCTTTTCCAAAAAAATACTATAAATATGTAGCCAACTCCTTCATCGTAATCCAAGTCAAATTGAGGTAATCAATATCTATTCGTTCTTTACATTTCAAAGATGTAATTGTAACTATTCTGATCTACTTCTGTTTCCAAAATGTAATTGTATTCATTTTATTTGGACAAATTGGCTTCTCGAAGTGATCTAACGTACTTAAAGTAAAAAAAATATTACCCTTTTAAAAGCTACATTTTTTTTCCTAGTTTTCTTTACCTTTTTAATCTTTATCTTTATTTTCTTGGGGTTAATTAAAAAAGAACACACAAAAACAAAACTTACAAACAAAAAACCTACTTATATAGCCAAACTATTTGGCTTTATGGTTTATAAGTTTGTAATTTCCAAGTGACAGTTACATAGTACACACCCCTGGTCACATCACTGCGGAAACTTGTATCCATGTTACCTCATGTGTTGTGTGAGTGTTATATGGTTTAGAGTTTTTTAAGTATATTTTGTTGGTTGAATTTATTTATAAGTTGGTATGAATTTATTAAAATCACAAATTTTAATTGTGAATTTTTAGTTAAAAGGTTTTAAATTTTTAGTTAAAAAGTTTTAAGGATTTTTTTTAAATGTTGAATCTATATATAGTTAAATATTATATTTTAAATAATGAATGATCATGATTTAACCAAAAATGATTTCTTTGACTACATAATAGTTAACCAAAGTCCTTTATCCAACTTTTTTGTTGCCGCCAATTTACTAACTTGCATGAATGTCTTAATGGAAAAAAAACATGCATGAATGTTCTAGTTCATAATTACATTCCCATTGGAGATGCATAAAAGGAAATAGTTATGCTTGTATTCTCAAACATATTATCATAATTTGTAATCTTACAAGTGTGTTACATGTGTGTTATATATTGTGATCATGTGTGTTATATATTGTGATCGTGAGTTATACTTGTGAGTTTCTGGATTACCATCTTTAGCTAATCAAATCCACTTTCTTAGAGCATGAATAGGCCTAATGGTTAAGAGCATGTGTTTCCTCCTAAAAGGTCACAGGTTCAAAAACCTTGTGAGTTTCTAGATCACCATCTTTAGTTAATCAAATCCACTTTCTTAGAGCATGAATAGGCCTAATGGTTAAGAGCATGTGTTTCCTCCTAAAAGGTCACAGGTTCAATAACTAGAAGACGTTAGAGTAGGTATATCTTCGTAGACATAATAATCAAATCATTGCGTGGAGGTGGGTCTCTTGTCCCACAAACAAAGGGGTCTCATACACCAATTTGGTGTCTGGCTTGGCTATGACCTTAAAATTGGATAATAATAATAATTAGGATATAGATTGTTAGAAATTCATAATCTATAAGGGTGAAAGCATGGAGTTGGGTTACACTTTTTGGTAAGAGATGGCATGTTTAGGTGGAAAAAATGATTGCTCGATTGAGCCCTTTTTAAGCACTCGATCGAGACGTTTGAGCACTTAAACAATGTAACCCAATGTTATTTAGGAGCTTGATTTAGCCATGTCTTTGTGGCAGTCAAATGAAGGAGATTTGGTTTTGGATTTATTTTCTGGCTCAGGTAAGTTTTATTATATGGAATTGAATTTCAATATGTTATTTATTAATTTATATGTCATTGTACTAATTTACTTCATTATTTATTTTGTGCTTGATAATTAGGTACAACACTAGCATGTTTCCTTCAAAAAGGAAGAAATTGCATTGCCATTGAAAAAGATCCAATACAGTGCAATTTTATTTAGCAAAGAATTAATGCTCTTCAATTTCTTCCTGATGCAATGAAAGAAATTGGGTTGAAGAAAGGGGACTTTAGTGAATCACGTGTGGCAAAAAAGGCAAAGGAACCCCAACCACCATTACACGGAATGATTGGAAAAGCATATATTGGGAGATTCGCAGACATCAAAGATCCATTAGAGGAGGAAAATGAACAAAATGAAGTAGAAAATATTGTGGAAGAAGACAATGATGAAACTTCAAAGGACGAAGAGTTTGGATTACGTGACATTGTTGATTAAATTTAAGTTATGCTTGGAAATCAAGCTCATTTTTGGAAACTATTAATTTGTTATAGTTATAATGTTTTGACTTTGACATTTTATGAGAAGAATAAGCACTCATTTAAGGTTGTTATGTGTTCAATATTTGTATTATGTGATTTTCACATTCATTTTATGTTAATCATTATTTTTTGAAAAAAACAATGATTATTATTATTTTTTGACATGAAATTCATAAAAGAAAACTATTATTTAACTATTTTTAGTTAAAATTCTCCTATAAAAATTGTGATTTTGACATGTCATCTCTAGCAAAACAAATTACAAAAACTTATCAAAAGGTGTAGTTTTTTAGTTATATTTATGTTAAAAATGGTTATTTTTTTTCAATTGTTAAAATTATTGTTTTTTAGAGACAATTATTTCATTTGGATTGAAATATTAATTAACGATGTATAAATATGTAGAATATCGAAAATTCAAAATATCGACCTTCTTCTTTAAATATGCAAAACAATAAAAACCTCACTACCAAAAAAATAAGAGGAAGAAAATATGAAGAAGAAGACCACTTCAAAAATTATTAAATTTATAAAATAATTATTTACATTTCATACATTAGAAAATTTAAAGTAAAAAAACAGGTCTTTTAAAAAAAGGGCCTGTTGTAGAATTACCACTTTTTTAAATCAGCATGAAAATCACTACCATTCTAAAACGTAATGTACATAAAAAAATATTAAAGTGCCAAAAACTATGCTTTAAAAAAGACGTGTTTTGCATCACCCCTTTTCAAAATCGGGTCACTTTTTTGCTATCTCTAGAAAACGGGTAACAGTATCAGTTCCCATTTCAAAGCTTACATTGTTTTTCTTGACCCTATGGTAAGTTATTAAAAATATCGAGTCCCATCCTAAGGGAGAGGTGTGTAATTCCAAAATAATATTTTGTTTTAGTTGGGAATTCTTACAAATATAAGCGATCTTTGTACCATAATTAATCATTTTTCTAGTATTAGATGTACTGGGATCTTGCTGCAACTTTTGAATGAGCATCCACACTTCTTCACCATTCTTCCATTCATCCCTTGCTTCGGTTATCCAATCTAGTTGGATAATAGAAATGGCACAAAGAAATGATTCCACATCCTCATCCTTTCTTGAGAGTGCATCTGCAACAACATTTTTCTTCCTTTTTTTGGTAGGTGATTTCAAATTCATAACCCAACATCTTTGTGACCCATTTTTTCCATTCTTCTAAAGATAATCTTTGTTTCAAAAAGTATTTAAGGCTATCATCATATGTTTTTACCTTGAAGTGTCTTCCTATTAAGTAAGGTTACCATTGCTTTAGTGCATGTAGTCTTGCCAAAATTTCCTTCTCATAAATAGGTTTGTGTAAATACTTTCCTTTGATTGGACGAATTTCAAAAGAAAAAGGTCTTCCTTATTGCATTAAAATAACACCAATTCCATTTACTGAGGCACCGCATTCCACAATAAAGGTTTTTTTGAAATTTGGTGTAGCTAAGGTTGGTGCTTGGCACATTGCCTCTTTAAGATGTTCAAAGGCCTTAATTTTTTTTGGAGTCTAAGAAAATGCATCTTTCTTCAGTAATGTGGTTATAGGTGATGCTATTCTCCCATAATTATTAACAAACTTGTGATAATACCCTGTCAACTTGAGAAATCCTCGCAGATGCTTTATGGTTGTGGGGATTTTCCATTCCTTAATGGCTTTAATTTTATTAGGGTCTACCATAACACCGTCATGAGATACAATATGACCCAAATGTTCCACCTCCTGTACTCCAAATAAACATTTGTAGGTTTTTGCATATAATTCTTTCTCCTCCAATAGTTTGATCACCCTGTCAACATGTTGAACATGATCCTTCCAAGACTTGTTGTAGATTAGTATATCATCAAAAAATACTAACACAAATTTTCTAAGTAAGGGTTTGAAAATGGAATTCATCAAACCTTAAAATGTATAAGGTGCATTGGTAAGGCCAAAAGGCATGACGAAAAATTCTTAATCACCCTCATGAGTTCTAAATGTTGTTTTCATAATGTCTTTCATCTTCATTCTAATTTGATGATATCCTAAATGAAGATCAAACTTGGTGAAGTAAATTTCTCCATATAATTCATCCAATAATTCATCAATGACATGAATGGGAAATTTATCTTTAATAGTGAGCTAGTTGAAATCTCTATAATCTGTAACCGTGCACCATGATCCATCCTTCTCGTGAACCCATACTATTAGAGTAGAGAAAGAACTTTTACTAGGTTTAATTATATCAGCCTCTAGCATTTCTGCAAACATACATTCAATTCCACTCTTTTGGGTGTAACGATATTTATAAGGATTGGTGTTTGGAGGAACCCTTCCTGGAATCAAATAAATAGAAATATCGTGATCACAAATAGGTGGGAGGCCTTTGGGAGTCTTAAATACCTTAGAATGATTATCCAAGAATTTTTGGAGATCTGGAGAAATATATGATTTCGATGTTTGAACCTATAGTGAGCATAATTGTGCAATTATGCCATGTTGTTATTTATTTAGAAGATTTGTCATGCCATTAGAGCTGATTATCTTTCCTAGTTTCCCTTCGACACCCATTATTTCAACTTCCTTTCCTTCCAAAAACAAATTCAAGAAAAGTTCTTGAAAATTAAAACCTATCATATCCAAACACTGTAACAATTGGGCTCCTAGTATAACATCAACACCACCCATTGGAATGGAAACCATTGGAATATTCAATATATATTTCACCATGGTTAGCTTGATATTATGGCACTTTCTAGAGCAATTTATGGTTCCCCCATTTTCAACCATCACTTGACACTCTCCTGCTAGATATAGGAAGAAATTCAATTCCTTGGCTATATTACAATGAATAAACTTACGGACACTACTAGAATCAATAAGCACTATTAACTTTTTCTTCTTGATATGTCCTTCTATCTTGAGAGTTTGAGGAGTGGTAGTTCATGCCAATGCATTACAATATATGGTCGGATTAATTATTATTTCTCTAGGGTTTGTTCCTAATGTATATCCTCTTCTTTTGAAGTTTCTTGTTCCTTTTATTCCTCCTTTTCACAGTCTATGTAAAATAATCTCTTCTCAACACACTTGTGACCTTTAGTGTATTCTCTATCACAACTATAATAAAGCCATTTTGCTATTTTTTCTTCCAATTGTTGTGGTGTCAACCTTGTAGGTTGTGGAAGGCTAGGAGCAAAAACACTTCCATATTTATAGTTGTGAGTGTTAGGCTTTATTGCTGCCATAATCTTTCTTTCAATTTTTCTTTCTAGCCTGAGTGCCTTCTCCAATGAATCAGGTTCCCAAAGGTGAACCTCATGTTGGATGTTATCCTTGAAAGTCCCTATGAAAAAATCAATCCTATGCTCCTCTCGAATACCATTTACCCATATATTAAATTTTTATAAGTCCTCAATGTGCTCCACCATTGCACCCTTTTGTTTGAGATTTATCAATTGGCTAAAGAAGGAGTTTCTATTTGTATCCTCATAATGTGCTATCATTCCCTCCGTAAAAATTGACCTAGTGAAAAGTGGCTTACGAGACAAAATCCATTTATACTATATGAATTGATTGGGTTCTAAATATAAAGTTGCAATGCACACCTTTTGTGTGTGTTTCACCTTATGGAAATCAAAATATTTCTCCATTTGTAGTATCCATGTTATCAGATCCTTTCCATCAAAATTCCTCATATCAATCTTTGGAATATGGCATGCCTTAAATCCAACATTAGAGTCTATGTAATCATGATTAAAATTTCTTTTATTCTCATTATGAGTTTCATATAATAATTTTTTTCTATTAGTAAGCATTTCTTGTAGCAACTTTGTCAAACCTTCCTTGAAACCTTCCATGTGTGCTTTTAAACCATTCTTAAAATCTTCCAATGTGCCTTTCATTTTTTATTCTATACCATCCATGTTAGCTTCCATGCCATCCTTCAAACCTTCCATGTCTGATTTTAAACCATTCTTCAAACCATCCATCTTAGTTTCCATTTAATTTTTAGTTACTCTTTGCGAGAGCAAAATTTGTTGCACTTGCTCTCGTCATTTTGATACACCATGTTGAATTTATTCCTCTTCTTCATGCATCATAGTAGAGCTTTCTGGTTACTTACTAAGTGTTTCCATTTTCTTTCTTAGAGTCTTTTTTGAATCAAATAATGATATTTATGATTCATTATGCCGCCTGAATCACTTCAAATTGATTTTTCAAACAAAACTTATCCAATTTTTTAAAAAATATACACATTTTTGTTGCCTTGTAGGATCTCGATATTTCATCTATTGTATCTTTGTAATTTTAGATTTCCAAGGTATGAAATTGCGTCCTGTGGTATCCATATGAGTCTTATTTCCAACCTCACAAGTCAGACCCAGATTAGAGTCTTCAAGAAAGAGTTATGTTTGATCTACCACGTGACATGATTATAGACTAGGTCAATAGAGTGAACTTGTATGAGATTCCATGTCTCACTTTTTTTTATCTTTGGCTCTGAAATTTCTACATGACCAATTACAGTCATTGCAATTTCATCCAATTTTTACAAATTTCAAATCTAATTCTTGAAACAAAAGTTATGACTATTTTCCCTGGGTGACCTGTTTGAGACTAAATTTTGGAGCCTACAAATACCCTAACTTCCTCGAATCATATCTCTGAAAATATAGCGAACCAAGGTCTACAATTTTTACACGAATTTTACCATAATTTTGTTTCAATATGGTAAAAAATAATCTTTTGAAGCTTCATAGAAAAACGTTATAACGAAAATTCCAAGATGATGTGTTTGAAGAAGTGAAACCCTAGAATCCAAACCTTTTATAGCAAATGTTATGCAACCAGAGCATAAAAAAAAGATAGACCAATGACTTGAAAAATAGCCTCTTTGAGGGGGAAACCTCCTTAACATCATATACATGAACAATTATTGGATGATTCAGATGAAAAAACCTCCTTTCTATATGTAGGAGTCTAAGGGGTCACAATATAATCAGAGCCTACAGAACAATAGTAATGTAAGGGCACAACAATAATAATAGCGAGCTTCTATGGGGTACAATAATAACAATATGGGGACTACATGGGCACAACAATAACAATAAGGGGCTAGACTTGTATTATAGGGACCTAACAACAATACACCAACTCTACTTGCTTTTAATACTCCAAGTCTTTCTCTAAGGTTTATATACCCTAAGTCTTCCATATTTTGTATTACACAAGCATAATGACACATATTGATACACTTTTCAACTTCATACAACTTGCAATGTGGAAATTATACCCGCTATAGTCACATAATCAATCATGGTCACTTGAAAGAAATGTGTCACTAATTCATCACAAGGTGCTACCACAACATATTGAATCTTTGAAGAACATTGACCACATGTGAATTTGAAGGAACATAATTGTGGGTCATAAGAAGTTTTCCAAGGTCTAATATCCTTCAAGTCAACATCATGGATCAACACTGTTGGGGAATTTAATTGCTTAAATTGATTTCATTAAATTATCAACCAGGGAAATTCGTAAGCTTGTGATGATGCCAGCAAAATATATGCAGGAGTAGGCAACTAACTCTATGACTAACTAAATGATTTCTGATTCAATATAATATGCAAGAGAAGAGGCTCCTAATTGACGAGGTCCTAGTTGTCCTTCCCTACAGTATTATAGATTGAAAAGAGATCATTGATTACATAAAACCAAAACCTTGAAATAAAGACAAGAGAATGAATTTTAATTGTTGCTTAGATTCAAATAGAGAGAGAGACTAACTTAGTCCCTTGATTGTCCCCTCGTATATTGATCCAAACTAAACTAAGATTCATTCATAACCATAGGAAATGAAATAACTTGAAACTTAAGAGCAAAAGAATGAATTTCAATTATCATGTAAATCAAATAGAGAGAGAGCCTAACTTAGACCCTTGGTTATCCCCTCATATGTTGATAAGATTTTAATTTAAAACTCATTCATCAATCACAAATAAATCCTTAAACATCTAGGAAATTAAATGAAATAAGATCTATTATGAAATAAAATGTTTCTTTGATTCTTTTAGAGTGAGTTCAATTCTCTTAAGAACAAAGTGACAAGTTATTCCATATACTACATTAAGACAATTTATATCTAAAACTATAGAATGGAAATTTATGTAAAATGGAGCTTTATTCTATTCCATCATAAGTTGGATACATGATCCAAGAGTCCTCCCTCTTGGAACGGAGGAGGTATTCCTATTTATACAAAAACATAAGCAACTAACTCATTAATGGAGGTTCACTAATCCCTCCTTGTTCCACAAATCATTCATATGGTTACAACCAATATGAGACACATATTCTTTTATCCATGATTTTTCTCCATGAGATGTGCTTGACCCCTATCCCAAATCTCCTTCAAATCTTCAAGAGAATTCAAATTTGAGTCTTGGAGGACACATAAGAGTATCTTGGAACCTTCCAAATCACCTACACATGTCACCAAAATCATTCCACCTTTAGGTATAAGCAAATACATGTTATTTTTCTAAGTTTTAATCATAAATTCACTTTAAATACTTGAAATTAATAACTTTGGAACTTGAAAATATAAACCCATATGGTAATGGAAATATAGGGTTATGTAATGATAATGTGATGAAATGAGGTGACAAAATGAGGATAAACGTGAAAATGGAGTGAAAATGTATGCTAATTTGGCGGCCCAACAAACACCCCTTCTGTGTATATTTGTAGGAAGTGTAATAAAAGATATGGGTTATTTCTTATGCTTTTGAGTATCTAGAGAGCTTATCTAGCCTAATCATTGGAATTTGTTGGTTTATAAAAATTAAGTGAGGGAGACTTTCTCCTTATCTCCCTTTTCCTTACATAATCCTTCATTATTTTCCTGGTTTTTCAAGATCTCAATAAAAACATAAAGACTCCAATTTTCCAATTCAAGTACCTCTATAAATGGTTTCAATATTTGTTTAATTTTTGGCCCTATATTGCTACTTCAACATAGCCATATGTAATCTATTTTTTTTTCATTTGTATCCAATGCAATTATGGTTTGGATTTTACTTGGAAATTGGTCACATGATGAGAACTTTTGTTGTTCTTGTTAGCCTTGATGGAAAATGTCCCAAAAATGGATCCAAATATGCTCTTTAAAACTCCTTAAGTCTTCAAAATTTTACTAAGGATCATTCAAAAATCACAACAATCACATTCCAAGAGCCCTTGGAAGGGCGGAAAAGCAATATCGGGAGGCTAAAACACTCAAAAACAGTGAAAAATCAAGTACTGGAGGCATACACAGAGATAATACACAACAGCCATTAGATCTGGTCAATCAAAAGTCCAGATCTAAGTGGCAAATCACAATTAGCCAAGCACAAAGGATGACTTAAGGTTGGGCACAAGACACCCCCGATCAACGATCTCTAATGATCGAAACAGCGGGTCGCAATCGGTGGAGGCAAGTCAGTGGAGTAAGCGCGTAGAGCGATGGCGACCAACGATGCAATGTGGACCGTCGATTAAGTGCGCAGATCGATGGCCCACACCGCATCACGGGATCGTTATCAGAGTTTCATAGGGACTCGATGAACCAGACCCGATGGAGTTTTTGAATAATATTTCATAATATTTGAGGTGCATGGGAAACCCATTTTCAATGCATTTTTTGTGTATTTCGTTATTTAATGAAATAAAAAGGGAACCTTGGACTTGCGATATGCGACAAGACTTGGACCCGAAAGGGTTCGGGAAGGGAAATATATGATATTTGAAGTCCGGAGGGAGCCATTTTCATATGATTTTCACGATTTTTATATTTTTAGAATACAAAGAAAATACACAGGGAACAGGCCACTAGCGACTTGCGATAGCAACCCTAAGGGTGGACCCGATAGATGAATAGGCCATATCTGAGGACTTTTGAAGTCTGAAATGTTGAGAGCTGGGTGGGATTTCTCATTTGTTGTAGTGTTTTCTATATTAAACAGAAAATAGTCATTGTTCATATTTAAAAGGATAACAAATGCCCGAAGACCCATTCTAGCACAAAATAGACGTTGAGAAATAATTTCCTGGAGACAGAGGCCGACAAATGATCATGGAGCACACATTCCAACACATCCAAAACCGACAAATAGTCATGGAGCAGACAATGCAGCTCATCCAAAACAACAAAAGTGATTGCGGGGCATCTCTGGCACGAGAGAGCTCCCAGACAGAGTAGCACACCAACAAAATGTGGTTACTCTTCTGTCAGAAGAAAAAACCTCCAAGCCCATGCTTGCCTAGTCATGGCATCAAAAAATTAAAGGGACATAGAGGAAAGATTAAGACTCTAAGCCTTTGACAGCTCAGGAGCATTGTAAAATGCGTATAAATGGCTGAGAGTTAAATGTAACAAGGGTTCAACTTCTGGAGACTATTGATACTTTGATACTCAAGCTTCTCATCTTCATTGTAACAATATAAGCTTCTTTTGCTGTTATATGTTCAACGTCCATTTTATCTTCTGTTCTAACCTTGCACCTGAATACGTTGTTCATGTTTCTTCTGTGTCTAATGCCAGATAACTGTCATCTTATCTCGATGTTGATAAATTAGATTTGCAAGCTTCTTTTACTTCTTGTAGTTGGCCATTCATATGTGTTTATATATGCATCTGCTGGTATAGTCGGTATTCTCCATCTATTCATTGGATCTACAAACTATTGAGCATTAGTGGTCTAATGCCTTGTAAAGTGGAGGGTGTTCATGCATGTCTTGAGTAAAAATAGAGTTGAAATGGTTATCTAGCTTGATCCACACCATCATTCATTCCAATAGTTCAGAGAACAATATTGAAGATTATATGTTACCAAGCATCTCTGAGTTGTAACCTAGGAGAGTTTCCTAGAGTAATAACATAATTGTCACTATTGCCAGGGAGAGGAGACTAAAGCTTAGCTTCCCCAGGAGACGACACAGATCCATCTTTGATGATAGAAAAGGTCTGGGCACTTTTTGGTTGTAATCATCTATTTGGCGACTCCACTTCATAGTTCTTGCTCAGTTTGTGAGGCATACTTAGAGAAATCCTCAGAAGTCACAAGCTGACCCAGTACCTGACCCTGAAAAAATCATCAAAGAAAGAAAAGTATTATAGAAAGGAGAATCAAGTTCAAGTAAACCTAAAGAATATTCTATATCTCTTCAAGAAAATCTTGTAATAGAACAAATACATGTTGAGAGTATAGCTTCTAATACTAGTAGAGAAGAAAAAATCTCAGAGATTCATAAAGCTCCTTATTCTTTATGTTCTCCTTTTGTTGTATGCCCAAAGGAAACCTCACCTCCTATCCATCATACTCTTTTAGTCCTATCAATCACTCCTCAGCCCTCTGTCATTCATACTTCCAGTACCCTTATAGCCACCACATCTATGGCAGCCCCACAAGCACCTACCAAAATGGAAAGAATCATAGTTGCTAGGTATGAACCTCTAGTACTGTCCACTCCTTTGAATTCCATGCCTACTAGAGAATATCAGAAGTATATGCCTAAGTTCACTGGGAATGAAGGTGTTACAATTGAAGAACATCTTGAATCATTCTATAGCTATGTTGATAACCTGGACATTAGTGAAGATGATGTCTGGATGAGAGTCTTTGTCCAAAGACTAGATGGAGAGGTTAGAAAATGGTTCAGAGAACTAACCCCAAGATCTATAGCAGATATTGAGGCTTTAGATGATGCATTCCAAAAGCATTGGGGGGATAAGAAGGATTTACTCTACTAACACACCAAGTTTAAACTTAAAGATGGAAAATGGTGAGTTGTTGTCTGATTTTAATAAGAGGTTTAACCACATGTACAACAAGATACCAGCTAAAGTAAAATCCACCACTACCTTTGCTAGACTCACCTATGCCAGTGCTTTTGATTTTGACTTCTACCTACTGTTAAGGGAGAGGTGATGTGCTACTTTGGTTGATATGCAGGATGAAGCCTTGGAAGTAGAATCAAGCATCATGGCTACAGAAAAGCTCAAAGGTAATGTTGATAGAAGGAGACAAAGGGGCGAGTCTTCATCATCTTTAAATCCCAAGATAGATAAAATTACCAAGATGATAGAGTCATTAGCCTCTGAAATATCGAAATTAAAGGTTGATAAGCACCATGGGAAAGGAAGAGTTCTTAACACCTTTGCTCCTCCAAATCCAAATCCATATAGAAGAACGATGAGCAGTTGCAGATTCTGCAAAGAAGCAAAGATTCCCATGAAGACCAAAGGCTAAAGGCCCCTTTTCAGAATGTAGTCATGGAGGAAGAGAATTTTGAAGAAGATGATGTGATCCATTGTTTTGAAGACATAGGCAGTTCCCCTTTTTTGACCTTATCTGCATATGAAATGTCATTTTTCAATGACTAGACCAACCAAGAGTGGGACAGTGAAGTTGTTCTACAAACTGAAGATGAGCAAAGATATAATCTGAGGTTGAAGATGAATAATGCCAAGGAAACTCCTCTTCAAAGAGTTGTTGTCCCGGAAGAACAACAAGCTAATAAGTAGAAGCGACCAACAGTTGATCCTATCATTCTCAAAGCTCCAGCCCATGAGGTAAGAGGCCTTGACAAGTCTCCTTCTCCTTTCAGTTTTCAATCAGAAATTCAGAAGCTAAGAATACCTATGCCTATGATTGAACTAGTGAAGAATGAGTCCTTCAAAAGATCCATCCTCAAGGCCCTTGAGCCTAAAGCCATCCAAGCCTCTACTAACTATGTAAATCTGTAAGATGACAAACCAGTTGTTATTCTTAGCCCAATGATTGAAAATTGTGAAGACAGCTCCATCATTCTATGTCTCTCTAGCTATTCATGACAAAATCCTTCACAACTGCCTTCTGGACACTGGAGCCAGCCATAATCTAATGCCCAAGGTTGTCATGGATAAATTGGGTCTTGACATTACCAAGCCCTATCTTGACCTATTTTCTTTTGACTCTAGAAAAGTGAAATGTCTGGGATTAATCAAGGACCTAGCCATCACTTTGTCTCAGCTACCCATGAAGAGCATGATGATGGATATTGTGGTAGCAGATATACCCCCCAAGCTTGGCATGTTTCTTTCCATAGGTTGGATCAATAGATTAGGGGGGACATTGCAAAATGATCTGTCATGTGCTACTTTCCTAGTTTTTGGAGATGAGAGGAGGAGATTATACAGAGAAACTCAATTGGCTTATATAATCAGTGATGAAAGGAATCTCACTAATCATCCCATCTATGCCATTGACACTACTTTTGGAGCTTGTTTTCTTCAGATTCAAGAATCTCAATTGGCCTCCACGCAGCTTAGAAAGCCAATTTGCTAGATCACAGAGGAAGAAGGCCCACAAATTTGGGATATGTTCTTTGATGGGGCTTGCTCTAAAGAAGTTGTAGGGGTAGGTGTAGTCCTTGTGTCCCCACACAGGAATGCATTCATTTATCTTTCATATTAACTTTTCAGGTGAACAAAAGCTTCCAAGAAAAACATCCAAGACTAAAAGCATACAAAGATGAGGTGAAATATAGACCATCTCTGTCTGAAAATGTCAAATGCTGGAAAGTTTTTGAAGAGGATGATGAAATTAATAGGCTTTTACAAGTCTTTGATAAATTTGTTCAAATTCATTAGAAGAAGATCAAAGAAACCTTTGATAGAAAGGTAAAATAGGATATTGTATAGTTTGGTGATTGGGTTCTCAAATGGGGCACGTTGAAGGAAAAGAAGGGCAACCAAGGCAAAGTTGATCCCTTACGGATAGGTCCATTTTTCATCACTCAAATTTAGAGGAGCAACAATTTAATTCTGCACAATTTAGAGGGGGAATGTGTTTTTGGTAGCCCAATCAATGGGCGGTTTTTGAAACTTTATTTCATTTAAGGCTTTAAAGCCTTGGTATTGTAAATATGTTTTTTCCAGTTTTTATTCCATTGCAAAATAGACTCCATGACCAATGGAACACTAGGAGGAAGATTTGATTTTGGTTTTACAAGAAAGACATTGTTCTGTATTTCTTGAAACCTCACAGGGAGGATTTCATCCCCAAAAGGAGCCAGTGTAAGCCTTGATGGAAAATGGCCCAAAAATGGATCCAAATATGCTCTTTAACACTCTCAAAGTCTTCAAAACGTGCCTTAGGACCATTCAAAATCACAAAAATCGCATTCCAAGAGCCCTTGGAAGGGAGAAAAAGCACTATCGGGAAGCTAAAACACTCAAAAACAGTGGAAAATCAAGTACCGGAGGCATACACAGAGATGATGCACATTAGTCGTTAGATCTGGATGATCAATAGCCCAGATCTAAGTGGGAAATCGCAATCGGCCAACCATAGAGGATGACTTAAGGTTGGGCACAAGACACCCCCAATCAACAATCTCTGATGATCAGATTGGCGGGTCGGAATCGGTGGAGGCAAGTTGGCGGAGTAAGTGTGCAGAGTGATGGCAATCAGTGATGCAATGTGGACCGTCTATCAAGCACACAAATTGATGGCCCACATCGCATCGCGGGATCATTATCGAAGTTTCACAGATACCTGATGAACCAGACTCAACAAAGTTCTGAATAATATTTGAGGTCCATGGGAAAGCCATTTTCAACGCATTTTTTGTGTATTTCGTTATTTAACGAAATGCAAAGGGAACCTTGGAATTATGATATGTGACAAGACCTAGACCCAAAAGGGTTCGGGAAGGGAAATATATGATATTTGATGTCCGGAGGGAGCCATTTTCATATGATTTTCATGATTTTTGTATTTTTAGAATACAAAGCAAATACACAGGGAACAGGCCACTAATTACTTGCGATAAAAACCCTAAGGGTGAACCCAATAGATGAATAGGCCATATCTGAGGACTTTTGAAGTCTGAAATGTCGATATCTAGGCGGGATTTCTCATTTTTTGTAGCGTTTTCTATATTAAACAGAGAACAATCATTGTTCACAGTTAAAAGGATAACAGAGGCCCGAAGACCCATTCTATCACAAAACAAAGGCTAGGAAATAATTGCCAAGAGATAGAGGCCGATAAATGATCATGAAGCACATAACGCAACACATCCAAAACTGACAAATGATCATGGAGCAGACAACGTAGCTCGTCCAAAACAATAGAAGTGATTGTGGGGCATCTCTGGCATGCGAGAGCTCCCAGACAGTGCAGCAAACCAACAAAATGTGGTTATTGTTCTGTCAGAAGAAGAAACCTTCGAGCCCACACTTGCCTAGTCAGGGCATCAAACAGTTAAAGGGACAGAGAGGATAGATTAAGACTCTGAGCCTTTGAGAGCTCAGGAGCATTGTAAAAGGCCTATAAATGGTTGAGAGTTAAATGTAACAAGGGTTCAACTTCTGGAGACTATTGATACTTTGCTACTCAAGCTTCTCATCTTCATTCTAGCAATATAAGCTTCTTTTGTTGTTATATGTTCAATGTCCATTTTCTCTTCTGTTCTAAGCTTGCACTTGAACAGGTTGTTCATGTTTCTTCTGTGTCTAATGCCAGATAACTATCATCTTATCTCTGCATTGATAAATTAGATTTGCAAGCTTCTTTTACTTCCTGTAGCTGGCCATTCATATGTGTTTATATATGCATCTGCTGGTATAGTCGATATTCTCCATCTATTCATTGAATCTACAAACTATTGAGCATTAGTGTTCTAAAGCTTTGTAAAGCTAAGGGTGTTCATGGAAGTCTTGAGTAAAAATAGAGTTGAAATGGTTATCTGGCTTGATCCAAACCATCATTCATTCCAATAGTTTAGAGAACAATATTGAAGATTATATGTTACCAGGCATCCTCGAGCTGCAACCTAGGAGAGTTTCCTGGAGTGGTAACAGTACTAATGTCTCTTTTCTGCTTGCTATTATGGTGATGGAATTACTCAAATTTTATGGGTATGGGTATGCCTATTGAAATTACTTTCAATATGTTATATGAATGATGTTACCAAACCAAACTGATGTAATAATGGGGATACACAAAGTCCCACTTCAAATGTCCCTAATTATCTATTGCTTCTAGCCTCTTTATTTCATGAACTTATTGTACGTTATGACTTGTTATGATTCCACTTCCTTGTAGCATTTTCCAACTAGGATGCCCTTCAGAAATTGGTCATAGACTTTGATTATTCCTTATTTTTAATTCTATGATTCTTCTAGGGATTCAATGGCTACTCTTTTACTAGGCTATGAACCCATGTTAGCTTTTATACAATAATGCATAGTAGAAACTGATATTTTGATCTCATAATTACTTTCTAATGATTTCTAATCAAGTTATATTATGTCACATATATCATTAAACAATTACAGAAAAAAATACTTAATGAAAAATAGTAGCATCATAAAGAGACAACCATGCACAATAGAGATAACAAATTTACCTTGGGAAAACCCAACCTTGGGAAAAACAAAGAAACTTTTCTTCTAAGGAGAAATTTTCCTTCACCAATATTTATAATTCAAAGAATATTATATAAATATATGGAAAAATCTAAGTCTATGCACCAATCAAACCATATAAAAACCCTAACTTAGTCAATGTTATTCAAGCCTTCAAAATTGTCAATTCTAATAAATTTTTTGTCCTAGTCAACTTATCTTCTGATGCAGGATAAACCTTCAAACGCAGAATCTACAAACACTACCATGCATATAAGAAATGCATCTCAAATCTCTGTAAAAGTAAAACTCAATGCTAGGAAATTTCAATAGTACATACGGAAGTTCTTCAACTTATCCATACATGGGCAATCTTACACACACTTTTCTTCAATCAAAAGTCAATAAAAGCAATGTGCCCATGATTTAAATTCAACTTGACATTGCTTCAAACAAACCTTTCACGCAAACATTCCCAATAGCATTTGTCTGCACTCAATTACGTGTCTTCGGTTTTCCATTTCAATCGAACCAAGGTACCAAATCTGTTTATGCGTCTTTTCCCTTTCAGCATACCAAGCTGGATTAACACTGCTCATGCCGACAATTTGCCACGCCTTAATTCACCTTCTCCACCGATTTATACTCTGGAAAATAATGATCGAACAGAATTTTAATTGCCCCAAATCACCCGATCCAATGATTCGGATCAATTTCCCTTTCACTGTTCAAAAACGCTCCAAACTCTGGTCATACACTGATATATATATCAATCGGCGATCCCAATCTATGTCCAAATCTGATTCAAAACAAAATATGTTGCTCCGATCCGATTCACTCAGAGATCGGAGATCACCGTTTTGATGAAAACCAATTGGAACTCCGATGTGATTGTAATTGGAAATCGGAAGTCGAGCTGTTTTAATATCAAACTTGTTTTATTATTTCAAAGTCCCGATGCGATTTGACCAGAATCGCTATGGTTCAATTGGAAATCAACCATCGTATTTGCAATGTTCTTCCACCTTTAGGTTTCTGATCCAATTGTTTATACTCAATCCCTCTCCATGCTCTGATGTTTTATTAATCAGTGAATTCCAATTGCATATGTTCAAAATGCAATATTATGGATTGACACCTGGAGCTGATTGACCCAATATTGAATTAATTTGCCACGTTGAATTTGATATGCCACAAGAGGTTGACACTTACTACGCTCCGATGAGAAACTGCTGGATCCGACTCAATTTCCAAAATCGTTACGATATCTTCAGAACCGATTTATTTCAAAATGGAGAGGTAGTTTAACTTAAGTCCACTTACTGATTCCAACCGCAATTTAAATCAATTCTTTGTGTTAACAACTTGTATCCTCACAGATTTAAACAACGCCAGATTTGACTTCAACAAGGAATCTTGCAATTAAAATTAAAATAACACAGTCCACAACTATTTAAATTCAATACACAGCAAAACAACGCTTTGAAAATGGTTTATTTCATAGTTTTCTGGGTAATGAAATTTCATACGCACAGGCTCACTACTTCAGATTTTCTCCATAGAAATCTTTACAACTAAATTAAAACACTGAACACCACTTCTATCATGACTAAGAGAAATCGACACACAGTCTTCCCGAATTCTCATACATTGACTCACACAATATGAAATTTATTCATAAACAAAATCTCAGCTTTTTAAACAATTTCATCCAACCTCTTTTCATCAATCATGATTTGAACATGCAGTTTTAATTCAAACACGATTTCAAACAGTTCAGTCCAAATTCCATTAAACAATTCCACCCACTATGAATTCGTTTTTCCAAGTCTAATTGAGCTCCGTTTGACTCTACGTCCTGTACACAAACCGATCACTCAATAACTTTGAACTGTTTCAATCAATACATTCAGCGCTAAGATCTTCAATCATGGGGATCGATTCACAAGGAATCTGGCATTTAATGATAGATTTTATCCAACAAACTTATACACTTTTAAAACTGCCAATCGATTTCTATACAATCACATACAAAATCCTGAAAGCTGTGTTCATTTTGAAAACTACGTTCTTATACTGGACTGAGTTAAAAGTCTGCGCCCTTCATACAATCATGCCATAATCCGTTCAGATCTAAAATCCAGCGAATCAATTTGAACATTCTATCAAACATAGGTTTAACCTTTATTAATCAAATACCCAATTCACAATATTCTATTGGTTTATAACTGTGATGCCAGATATCCAATATCTGAAGGTCGATTTCAACGCTGCCTTGTTCATCGACTAATTTTTGCAGTTATCTATTCTTATGTGACACTTGTGATCACAATGTTTCCACATTTAATCCATGCGGCCACCATTATTATTCCACAAGAATAAATGCACTAATTAACCAACAGTTTCCAGCAAATTCACTCTTAACACAGTAATTGACCCATACATGAATTGACCAAATTAAGGTGCATAACTCAAAATCACACTTTCATAAAAATGAACATACTTACAAACTTTTCTTCTTGGCCAAATATTCAATGTTCATGGCCCTTACAATTTTCCAGAGGCTTACAGCCTTGGCTGTTCAAGCCTGTTCTCAATCACTCTCACTCTCCAACTATTCAAGTCTATTTTTCTCACAGAACCCACTCCTATTTATACACAAATAATGCATTTAATTCACTCAAAATATCTCTCCACCTAATCCTCAACTAATCCCATACATAGAAATCCTAATCCCAAATTTTTCTCCTAAACTATTTCTCTCATATCCTTTTATTTATTAAAAGAATATTTACATAATCCGCTCTTTTCATAATTATCTCCTATTTTATTAAAAATAACAAATTAATTAATAAAATATTACAATTTGTCACACCCCCTTTTCTAACATATTTACAGATAAAAAAATGCCCTTGATGCTCCTGCATCAAACTCCCAACATTAAAATAATCATGATCGCCTGATCATGTGTTCGAATCTATGTATGCCTGGATCCCATATCTTGTACTGCAACTTTCCACTTGTCGCTGCTTCTTTTTGATGTTCTTCTCCAGGTTTCCACACTTTATGTTGCATTGCTCTACTGGTTGTGCTCTCGCAACCTTCTGTTGTCTTCCTTTGTTGCTTCTCCTTTGTTTCACTTTTGCTGGTCTCTTCCTGGATTCTTTCATCATCATCCGCCTCATCATTTCAATTTCTCTGTCTAGTAGACTTTCTCCAAAATCTTCAATAAAACCTGTACTCACAAAACAATTGTTAGAATAAAAACCATAAGGCTTCAGTGCCTCTTCTGTTGCTGTCAATGTTGTCTCAGCTGTCACCATAAATGTCATCCCATATGTTGCTCTAGCTGTCACTATGGATGTTGCTACCTCCCAAACTTCCTGTCCCTCTCCAACATTCCTTTGCTCGTCATCTGCAACTTCTTTCTCTGTTTCAAACGTCTCCAGCAAACATTTCAGCATTTGATCAACATGCTGCAAATTAACTCCAGTATAACTTCCATCTTCCCGTTCGACAACCTTCAGTAATTGTCCACCATCATCTTGATTGATTCTGTCAATCAAATCAAGTCCTTCAAACATTGTAGCCTCATCTTCTAACATTTTAGCAGCTCCAAAATTTCGTACACTAGTCTTCTCTTGGCTATACAAACAAGCCAACTCTTTCTTGTCACCCATGGTAACAAGCCTCTGTTTATGAGACATGACTGTCTCATCTTCTACCCACAATAGTTCTTCTTCTCTCGAGACAATTCCAAGTGATGAACTGTCTTTTATATCACCTATAAACATAATCAAATTTTCAGCATTAAAATCACAAGACTCAATGGTCTTACTTGTTGATTTAGTCATCTTCAATTCTAAGTCTTCTTCAAGACTCAGAAAATCTTCATTGGCTTTCTCCTCAGCTTTCTCTGGAAACACCTCAGTATGCTGCTCTGAGTTTCTTCCCAACTTCTCTGTCAGCACATCAGTATGCTGATTCGCATTCACCATGAGACTGTCAGCTAGTCTTGCCTTCTTACCATCTATCTCCAAGATGTCTTTCTGCTCTCGTTCACTGTACTGAACTCTTTCATCTGCTGCAATCTTTCTATCATACTCTGAATTTATCAACAAGTATTCCAACAAGGCAATTTCTCTGTAGCATTGTTGAAGCATATCATCATCACCTGCAGTGATACATAAACTTTCAGTTTTCATATCAAAATGTTCAACAGTATCAACTGTTACTTTCCCTATCTGCGCTTCAGACTGATTCTCTTCTTCAACATCCACAAGAATTTTCTCTTGTACTGCAACAACAAAAGCATCATTTCTTTCTTTTTCAGAGTACTTATCATTTTTGGCTTCCTCTGTTTCCATTTCCTCCTGAGATCTTGCTATCTCAACATCGATCTGAACAGTCTTCAGATTCAACTCTTCTTGAACAAACTCTAAAGCTTGCTCGTCTCCCTATACTGTACCTGCAAACATACACAACTCATTAGTTTTAAAACCACAAGACTTTTCAGTCTTGACTGCTTCCTCCAATACTTTCTTCTGAACATATCTGCGTGTGGAATTTTCAAATTCCAACTCTGCATCAAGAACACTAAGTCCTTTCCTCAATAAGGCAATCACACTTTGCCTCAACTTCACCTGCAATTGTCGCCAAATCACTCTCTTCCCCTTCAGTGGAAAGATCCATTTTCTATTTTGGTTTTCCTGCTCTTGCAGCCATTCTTCCAGTACCTACAATTGTACCTTTATTACTGCAATCTCTCTTTCTTGGACCTCATCAGTCATCTCACCTCTGTGGCATTCCTCTGAACCTCTTCTCTAATCCTCCTTGATCATCTTCTCCATGAGTTTCTCACTCACCATGAGTTGCACTAGCCTCTACGATAGCAATCTCTTCTGATGTCACTTACCTCACCAAGCTCTCCTCACTCAGTCTTTTGGTAAGTACTTGGTTCACTACCTCTGGAACCCTTGAGCACTCTCTCTGCTCTCTCCAGGCTATCTCTTCAACTCACCTTCTTCTTCAGGACACTGCAATTGTCCTCTTTATCCAGCTTTTAGCTGAATGCTAGGTTCACTGCCATCATCGTCTCTGCAACCATAAACTTCTATTCATAAATTTCAAATCAGGAAATCATCTCACCTTTAAGATCTTGCATGATCTTATCCTCCCTTCATTTCTGCAATCCTGTTCACTTGTGTAGTTTGCATATCAGATTTAAAAATCTGATCTTCCTTTCAGTCATTCATCACACATTCAAAGAAACACACTTTAGTTTTCAACAAAACCTTCTGTCCTCATTCAGAAAAAAAACAAACACCTTCAATTTCAACAGAGCCAAGCTCTGATACCAAAAATGATGCAGGGCTAGCCTGCAAACCCCAGAATCTTCAATAATTTCTGCGCATATACAAATGCTTTGCAATCACTGCCCAATTAACATTCCAAGACAGGGCAATTTCATATATTTCCCAATTGCGGAAGCTATCTTTCACCATATCACAGTAAATATGTCTAAAGCATCAAAATTGTGAATGCTTCCTTAAACCATACCCATGTCTTAATTCCCTCATTCTTTAATCACCAACATTCACATGTGTTTATACACATCATTTCAAAACTACAATCTGCATATATGGTTTTTCAATACGGATTTTCAAACAATCTCCATAAACAAATGCACCCATTTGTGAAGATTGAGTCTGGCAATTTAATACGACCATATATCATCTTTATGCAAACACCAACATATCTTACCCGTTCGAATTTCGGCAATATATCAACCTCTGGACCGCCTTCAACTTCTGGACTGCGCTTTCTTGGAATCGACCTTTTGAATTACGCATGTTCAAGTCTAGCTAACACTTTCATTCGATCTTACTCTGTTCAACTCCTGCAATATATCATCATTTATACATGTGATTCCACATTACATCATTTATACATGTGATTGCGGATCTGAATTCCATCGATAGAGCAACAACCCTTTATTGCAATTACAATCAATTAACACACAGAGTTTAGTTCTGTGCTTCATAAGCTCTGCGTTTTAGACTACTCCTCAGTCGGCTTTGTGCAAGATATATATACAACTCTGCATTGGATTTAAACAATTTCATCCAACCGCTTTTCATCAATCAGGATTTGAACTTGCAGTTTTAATTCAAACACGATTTCAAACAGTTCGGTCCAAATTCCATTAAATAATTCCAACCACTATGAAGTCAACTTTCCAAGTCTAATTGAGCTCCATTTGACTCTACATCCCGTACACAAACCGATCACTCAATAACTTTGAACTGTTTCAATCAATACATTCAGCGCTAAGATCTTCAATCATGGGGATCGATTCACAATGAATCTGGCATTTAATAATAGATTTTATCCAACAGACTTATACACTTTTAAAACTGCCAATCGATTTCTATACAATCACATACTACTCAATCCTGAAAGCTGTGTTCATTCTGAAAACTACGTTCTTATACTGGACTGAGTTAAAAGTCTGCGCCCTTCATACAATCATGCCATAATCCATTCAGATCTAAAATCCAGCTAATCGATTTGAACATTCTAGCAAACAGAGGTTTAACCTTTATTAATCAAATACCCAATTCACAGTATTCTATTGGTTTATAACTGTGATGCCAGATATCCAATATCTGAAGGTCGATTTCAGCGCTGCCTTGTTCATCGACTAATGTTTGCAGTTATCTATTCTTATGTGACACTTGTGATCACAATGTTTCCATATTTAATCCATGCGCCCACCATTATTATTCCACAGGAATAAATGCACTAATTAACCAGCAGTTTCCAGCAAATTCACTCTTAACACAGTAATTGACCCATACATGAATTGACCAAATTAAGGCGCATAACTCAAAATCACACTTTCATAAAAATGAACATACTTACAAACTTTTCTTCTTGGCCAAATATTCAACGTTCATGGCCCTTACAATTTTCCAGAGGCTTACAGCCTTGGTTGTTCAAGCCTGTTCTCAATCACTCTCACTCTCCAACTATTCAAGTCTATTTTTCTCACAAAACCCACTCCTATTTATACACAAATAATGCATTTAATTCACTCAAAATATCTCTCCACCTAATCCTCAACTAATCCCATACATAGAAATCCTAATCCCAAATTTTGCTCCTAAACTATTTCTCTCATATCCTTTTATTTATTAAAAGAATATTTACATAATTCGCTCTTTTCATAATTATCTCCTATTTTATTAAAAATAACAAATTAATTAATAAAATATTACAATTTGTCACACCCCCTTTTCTAGCATATTTACAGATTAAAAAATGCCCTTGATGCTCCTGCATCATCTTCTACAGTCAAATTTCATACCTATGTTTGATCCTTGTGATCAAAGGGTATGTACTTGAATTCTTGTGGTCAACCATATAGTCAACCTACGGTAAAAATGTTTGATCAGCCCTGGTATTGCAATAAGAATGATGCAACCCCCAAGGATACCAACTTAAATTATACCCCCAAGGTTTGTAAAAACTTAGAGGTGACAATGTTATATGAAAAATAGGTCAAACTCTATTCATATCACCTTAATTCATTGAATTAGATCAAGGTATGAAAAAATTACTCCTGCAACTAGCTTACAAAAATAATTTGCAGGAAAAGGCAAGAGTCTACTCTAATTGTAGGACACTGAACATTATCCCAATTGTAGAAATGAAAGTTCCATTTACCAAATGTAAAGGCTAACTGTAGTTGTACGAAGGGAAAATAATATGCTAGCTGCAGAAATGAACCATTATATTCTACTTTGAAAACAATCAAGTCAACACTCTACTTGCATAATGTAAATCATTACTCTATTTGCAAATTTCCTTGAAAGAGGAAATTTAATCTACAACACATGACTAGAAAATGTAAGAGTGTAACTTCAAAAATGAGGTTTAATCTATTTGCATTGAAGAGTTTCCATTTATATCACTGAGTGTAAGATGGTTTTAGATTTAGTAGCAGGATCCTTACTCATTGCATAAAATAATACTCATTATGATTCAAATGTGGAAATTTCCTCGTAATTCTAATTGTTATCTTGTAGTTGCAGTGAAGGAAGGATGGGTCTAGAGTGGTCCTTGGATCTCTTGAATCATGGATTCAAAGTCTTGAGATAATTATTCAATCCCAAAATGAAAAAAATTATGATCTTAGAGAAAATATGGCCAATTTTAGGAAGTGCTACAAGACCGCTACACAATGCTACAAGATACCATGTTTTTCTACAGGATTGCCCTGTTTTTCTACAAGATTGGGTTTGAGAGCATCCTAAGTGTGAGAAAGGTTTTCTTAAGGTGGAATAAGGTGTATGAAGGATATGTGAGGCCCATCTTCAACAAAAATACATGCTCACGGTGTCCTTCAATGACCCGAAAAGGATGATCTCAATGGCAAAATTTTGAGAGTAATATGAGGTGTCCAGGAGGAGGATGGAAATGAAAAAGTGGATGTAGGATGAATGTGATAATACTTATAAGTCGCTTGTAGTACCCGTAGAATAATTATCAACCTATTTTACTCTTGGGAAGAACATACATCTAATGATCAAACTGTAGCAAAATAAATCAAGGTGGAAAGGATGAGTTGAATTTTATTTCATCAAGAGCTATTCTATCCTACAACATGTATCTAATCCATTTTTAAAGACATGATATTAACTTCTAGGGTTTAGAAATAAAGTAATCAATAGAATTACAAACTAAATCCTCGTAGCTTCCAAAGAAACACAAACACATATTTTTGGCTTGTTGTTGTAGACTATTCAACCACACTTCCCACAAGAGAGGTGGTGATCAGGCCTGCAACCACAATTTTTGCAATCTAACTTCTACCTAAACAAGGAAATAAATACAAGAACTTAAACAAGGACAAAATAAAAATACATGAGAGGGACTAAAGCCTTTGGGTTGGGCCCTAACCCAAGGGTTTCAACCCTCCAAAGTTAACTCAGATGTAGACCAACAATGAACCTTTCATTAATAGAAAATGGAGTTCAAATACATCATCTCAAAATGGAAATAACAATCTCAAATACTTGGGATTCAATAGCTCTTCCCAAAATTTCAAATCCTAACAAGCCCTTAGGCATATTTTTTTGTACAAAAGGTGAATGAGGGGCAGTTCCCTTGAGAGGAGGATTGCTTCTATCCAAAACCTTGAAATTAGTGGATCTAGTTCCCTTACATCCTCTCATGCACTTGAGTTCATATGCTTTCAATGGATCTCAAGTTGTAGATGAGTGCAGATGAGTGATTCTAGGGATCACTTGGATTCAAAGGAGAGTAAATGTAGGGGACAAGCCTCCTACACTTCCAACATGCCTCTACATCATATATGTACCTAGAAATTTTATCTTTCCTGCACATAAGCCACATTAGGCCACAAATTATGGCATCCACCCTTTAGTATTCCTACTAAGCACATTATAGCAAGGAATGTAAATTAATATGGAGAAAGAAAGAATTTATTTTCTAGAGGATAGCAATATCGGCCTCAAAAAATACCTATTGATGGGACCCATTATCACCCCTTGCTGAAGGTGTTTCTCACCTTTTGAGGAAATAAATCATTGATGTGAAGTCCATGGATGGCCCTAGTGGCCTCTCTGACATTCTAAGCAATCTTAGATGGTGTGCCTTCTTGTGGATAAAACCATGCATTTGCTTCTATGTCTTCCTACACCCTTTGTTCTTTTGCCTGATCTCTTCTCTCCTATAGGCCCAACAATAAGGGGGGACTAAGTTTGAGCCCTATATAATTGGTCTTGAACCTTTGAATGATTCTTTTGTAGAGTGGGGTTCTCTCCAAGGCATTCCTTAAACTTTCAGGGGAGTGATTCTCTTTGATTTAAAAAATTTTGGGAAGAGGATGCCATCTCCTTTGGGAAGCCGACAAGCTCTCAATCCCCAACAACTTAAATGTGTCCTTGAAATGGAGGATAGAATTTTATTTTTTTTCTATGTAATGAGGGGCCAATTAGGGATCATTTGAGATTATGTTGTTGTTACTAACGATAGCCTTGGTGCTCACTAAATCTGCTATGATGTATAAGGGCTCACTTTATTCTTTTGTCATCACCTTATTTACTCATCAACCCTTGTTTCTTCATGGGTCAACCAAGAGGTTAGTGCCATCAGTTGGATATACCCAAACTTGAGTTGGGGTCCAAAAAGTTCATTTATATGAGGATCATGTTGTGCATATAGAATTTCTATAAGGATTAATGCATGGGTGGTTGTGGCTAGAATTCAGATCCAAGGCAGACCATTCAGATTAACTGCAACTATCACAAAGAAGCATACATATATCCATATAAATGCATAATAATCAAAGTGAAGAAGAGAGATTACCTCAGTCCTTGGTGCAACACTGCTGGAGAACACAATGTAGCAAAGTGAAAGACCCTTTTGCTAGCTCCTAGATCAACACCTACACATAAACAAGATGGAGAGTAATCCTACAACATATAATCCCTTGTAATTAAATAATTCCTATATAAAGATATAAGACAACATGCATCTAAGCTACTTATAAGTTACAATATTGAATCAACATGTAAATAAACACTGCATCAACACCATCAAGTAGACAACAGAACAACATATCTATATTATTAGATTGACAAAGAATGATTACAACCATATTGATTGGATCAAGCTTCCTATAGTCCTCAAGCTCCTCTCTCTCTTTCTCTCAACATCTTGGAATAATAACAACTATATCTCATACAAATTTTCTACAATCATTTGACAACCATTTGACCTCAATCTCAATGCCCAAGCCTCGTATATATAGATGATGAGAGGCTTTTCCTTGACACTTGTTTCATGAGTTCCATTGAGGAAAAAGCTAGGATGTTTCCTTGCTTTATTTCTCTTTCCCTTTCCATGAGACTCTGTTAGGACTAGCAATGTCCTTAGTTAGGTCGGAGGTAGATGTTTCCTTCTTTTCAGGCTGACGTTTGAGTGAAAAGTGGAGTGTTAGTCAATCAACCCACTCTTTGACCTTCAGAATCTCAGAAAACTTAAGTAACACTTTGCTATAGGAAAAACAATGAGTTACCCTAGGGACTAACATCCTTGGCTCGTGCATGGAGAGCCATATGACTCTTCTTTCCTATTTTCTGGGGAGTGTTACCTTGCAAAATAGGCCTCTAAATTAGGTCATGTCTTTAATCAGGTTGTATTTCTTCTCTGAGATTATGAGGAGGTTATTTTCCTGTATAACAGATGCCCCCTAAGTTGTGAGGTTAGAGATGAAGACGATCACCAAAATACTTTATAAATTTTGTTTGGGAAAAGGGAGAGAGGATCAGAGCTTTAGGACTGCAAGAAACCTAAAACAAACCACATATGTCAAAATATAGATCATGTCCTGAGTCAGGAATTCCCATGCTCAGTAGTTATGTCAGAGTGATATCTAAAAACAGGTATGATGAGCTTGTCCACTGATAAGAACAATTGTGGAACTGTATTATAATATGATCATCATGATGAGTTGTCTCTAAAAACAATATACACATCTTGGGAGAGGGAGAAAGGTTGAGTGATGCAAGCCTCTACCGAAGGTCTTGGTCGCCACTTTATCTGAAAAAAATATTTATACACATGTGAATAAAGGAGTTGATACCGAGCATGTGATAAATCATCTAATTACGAGTCAATAATAAAAATTGTTAACAGATGCGAGGATGGCCATCGATAATGATGATGGTCTCCAAGATGCGTAGTACAATCTATAGAGTTTGAAGAATGATGTTGTTGTTGAACACTCGAAGAACCATTCATCTGGGAACCAATGATGAAAACCCCCAATCAAACACAAGGTAACATTCCACTAATGACTTCTAGTTCCAGGGTACTAATATGTTTATGGATCTGCTTCCTAGATACAGTGTTGAAGTTGATAGGAGGAGATGTGTCGAAAGGTAGGCAATAAGGTGTTATACATTAGTGGACACGAAATGGGACAAGAATGATTTGTTTTGGAGAAAATTTTTTAGCAATGGGTCAAATAGACAGAGGGAATGATGAAATTATATGATTGATGGTTGATACAGGGAACAAAAGATAGGTGAATCCATTAAACAATAGAAGGCATGACACAAAGGTTTACCAGGAATATTTAGACCGATGAACACCAAAAAGTTTTAGGATACAAGGATGTAGGAACATTAGAGTACATAGGCTAAACTGATAGGATGGTAAGGTTCATATAAGAGGCTAACAAAAGAGGTTTTCTGAGGGAGTGCCATGTTCAAGGGAACAAATGCTACCAAAAAATCCTTCTGAACATAGATATTGAGTCACTGTGTTGTCTAATATTTCCCCATCTGATTAAGTTTAACGAGTCCAGATGGATAAAATCAGTGCTATTTTCATATTTAGAGAGTTTGAAAATATCTTAAAGAGGAACTCCAGGGGGGTTCCGTTGTCATGGTTGATAACCGGGTGTGAAAAAGGTTTAATAGTATACTCGACACAATTCCTTTTCCATAAGTTAGTCTATTGAATCCAGATAAAGTGATAAACCTATGCTCAATAGATGTTTGCCTCATTTTGTTACGAGTACAAGGCGATGGAGTAAACTCAATATTATTCATGATATTTTAATGAGACACGTGAAGAAAAACTCAATATATCTCCATAAAATTTTAACGAGCCAGATGAAGAAAACTCGATATGACTTTTTCGATTTAACGAGAGGAAAAAGAGATAAAATAACTACTCAGGTCTTCTCCATAGATGTTTTATGAGTTCGAAGAAGATAACTTGGGGATTTTTTAGTTCAAGAGTGAGAAAAGGTCCCAAAAAATAAAGTGCTCATATCATCTTCGTAGGTGTTTTACGAGAGAAAAGATGGTGACTCAGGGATTTTTTGTTTCAAGAGTGAGAAATGGTCCTAAAAAATAACATGCTCATATCTTCTTTGTAGTAGTTTAACAAGCCCAAAGAAGTAGATTTGAGTCTTTTTAGATTATTGAGCAAGAAAAATACCATAAAACAAATGCTCATGCTTCTTCATAGTAGTTTAACGAGCCCGAAGAAGGAGACTCAAGGTTTTTTTGGATTAATGAGCAAAAGAAATACCATAAAAAGAATGCTTGAAACTTCTTGATCTCATGCTCATCAATAGAAGGGTCTATTTCAGGGATTTTCTCATAAGACCAAGTGAAAACATCGCAAAATTCCTTAAAAGAGTAGGTGAAGCTTGCAATTTCCTGAGGATTGCAACCGTCTCCAATCTTAATGTTTTCCATGGTACCTGTTTTGACTAAGATGTCAATGAGCATTGTATTTCAAATATTGCCCATGTTCCCTTCTGAATCCAAAGTTTGGATAGTCATGTTACTTGAGGGAACAATCTCAGGTGGCTTAAAAGATAATATTTTTACAGGGGTTGTGTATGAATCAGATATTGAAGCACGATGGTGAGAGGTTTCCCAAGGTTGCTCCTCTAAATATAACATCTCTTGAATAAAATTTTCAATAGGTAGGACTTCATCAAGGAGATCATTAGAGGGAGCCATTATGGGAGAGGGGATGGTATTGTTGGTCATAACAAAAGTGACAGAAGAATCATATGTAGATTGGATGGCTTGATAAGACAATTTGATTAGTGACAATGGCATTTCTTCTCCATAAGAGTCAATGTCAGAAGGGTCTAGGAGGATCCAAGGATTGGTTGGGTCATGAGGAATAGTGGAGACCATAGAAACTATCTGTGGAACCTCAGGTGGCAGGACAGGAAAGAAACCCATCAGGGCAGAACCCTTCAAGAGACCGGTACCAACGCTGATGTAAGAGCCAGGTATACCACCCACTAAGGGTATGGTTCCGCTAGGTAAGGAGGAGAATATGGGGTGCAGAAGGACAAATGGTCGACTGTGACTATTCTCCAATCCAATGGAAAGAGGATGGGGCAGAAGACCGAAGACACAATGGCATTCATGGCATAAGACCAACTGCAGCCCAAAGGTAGATTACAGTCGAGATGATGATCTACAAATTGAATGTCCATCGTTACCATTTTCCCACTCAGAGTGATGGGTTAGTTGGGAAGGTATCGTTTTGGGATGAATGTGTGGCCATCGAATGCTTTAAGGGAATTTGATGGTGGAGAGAGGGTTGGAGAACTCAAGGCGAGGAAACATGAATTAGACATGACGCAGGTCGAAGTGCCTTCGTTAATGACCGACCTATGGACACCTCTACCTTTTGAAAAAACTTGCATATAAAATGAAATTTAATCGGAAAGGCAAGCTTTACATTCTCAATGTCGAATATTTATAACATGGAATCCTAAGGGTTAACCCCACTAGTGGCTGAAAGAAAAGCTTTCCATTGTGCTGGACAAGTTTTTAGTAGTTTGAGTGTAGACATAGTTGATGGTGCTTGTGCAAAATCTTCTACAATATTGTAGTTCTGGGAAGCACGCATAGAAGTATTATGTGTTGTGCGATGAATTTCCCCTTTTGGGTGGAAAATTACAAGATCAACAACAATCATTTCGATATTAAGATCATTAGGTGGCAGCGTGTTTGAACTTGAGACAATGTCCCAAGCGTTAGCAACTATAGCTCCATAAGTTTTGGGTCGGGTTTGAAGGTCAAACATTTCAAAGGCATAAAGGGTCGACAATCCTTCACTGGAGGAGGTATGATTTGAACTGTTATTGTCCCCTTGTGGGGGTTGAGGTGGGTTTGCATTAAGATGTTGCTACTTCTAAGCAGGGAAGGGGTTATGTAGGACTGATGGGGTTTGTCCAATGTCCTTTTGAGCAAGAGTATCTGTGCATTCTTAGAGACACGGACATTATTGTGTCATATGGTCTTCCACATATATTTTGAAAGGGAACTTGACAACTTTATCCTTTCCACTCTTATATTTTTCAATAGCTTTCTGCTTGGGGTTGAATTGTGTAGCAAGCTTCTCTTTAGAAGGCAAGGTATTTTTCTTGTTCTTCTTGTTATTGCCACTGGTTTTTGGGTAGACTACATAGAGTTGATCGCAGCGGTTGGAAGAGTAGTTGATTAGGTAGATGAAGTGGTATGGACATACAATTGGGAAATGTGCCCGCTATGTTGTTTTACAACAACCATAGAGGTAGCACCAGCGAGGTTGTTTGCATGTGCATGAAGTTGCTAAGTAGTTGGGGCATTGGGGACTATGTTGTATACTATGTTAGATTGTGAATAAATCAAATCTAAGTGTTGGGCATGATGAATGTATTGGTCTTCAATGATTGCACCATCTAAGGCAACATCCTTGGAAATTTGGGGAAGAAGAGATTTGTAGAACCAATATTCTAACAAGTAATCTGGAATGGGGGCCTTCACTAGCCTCCACCTATATCTCCATTCATGAATGTGATAAGGGATGTGGGTGGAGGTGTCTTGGGGCAAGGTAGTAAGAACTTTTTTCCTAGTTTCATAGTGGATGGGTAATTAAAGGTTCTTTAAAAATTCCATTTCTAGGGTGCCAAAGGTATTAATTTATGTGTGTGGTAACTCAATGTACCACTTGAGGGAATGTCTAGTAAGGGTATAGGGGAAGAGCTGGAGTTGGATACTGTCATCCACCATGGAGTTCGATGCACACCATAGATTGTAGGTGGTGACATGTGTACTCAAATCATCCCCTTGTTTCCCTTCAAAATTCGGGATGTCGGTAGGTATTTTGTGTGGGATTGGGGGCCAATGTAAGTTATGGTAGTGCCCCCAAGTCTGACCAGGGTAATGAAGAATGACTTGAAGGACCTTGGGGTCTACCCATCATATTTTTACCAATAGAATACATAGGATTTATTCGATAATAGCCTCCTTGTTGTGGTGGAACAGTCATATACGATGGCTTTCCATAAGGGACATTAGGTTGGGGGGGGGGAATATTGGTTGCCCTAAGGATAGAAAGTGACCCATTGACTCAATTGAGGTTGAGGAGGGAGTGCCCAAATGGATTGAGTGGGACTGGGTTGAGGGATCCCGCCAGCCATGTACTTGGTCATAGGAACATGACTAAGATTGGGGTAGTCCCCACTTGGAGGAGTTATGTCAATTAATGATGGTACATCTTTTCTTATAGGAGGAGGAGGTATAGTAATGCCCCCTACGAGTATGTGCATGTTGGGAAGATTTTCCCCTGGCATTTGAACCTAGGGGTTTGAATGTAACAGAGGATTCCAACCAAAGGTATTACTAAAGGGACCCGTGCTAACAATGTAATTTGGAGTGATAGCTTAAGGTCCAAGAGAAGAAAAAAAAGGGTAGAAATCGGCATGTACTGAGTTCCACTCATAGTAGGTGTAACTAAGTTTCTAAAACTTTGCATAGTTTGGATAGTAGGGTAACCAATCAGTTGTCTATTATTGACTATCAACGGGAGAAGTCACGGTGGACCAAAGTTGTCCACAAAATCCAGCAACCCATTAGTTGCTGGGAGAATGGTGGATGTAGGTATAGTGAAAGACATGGTAGGTATAGGTGCTACCTAATATATATTGGTCCTAGAGGATCAATGAGGGAGGATTATAAGAAGGTGCAACTCCTTTAGTGAAAAAGTCCTCCAACAATATAGTTTCCTAGGAGGTATTATGTGATCCAGTGTTAAATACTGGAGACTAATTACTCAGAGAGGGATAATTCGAATCACCAAGGTTCAGTTGATCCTCCGTACTCAGTGGAGGAAGACCTTGTTGTCACCGAGATTGACGATGAGGGTTGTATGTAGCCACAGTCAATGATATATTTCATCAAAAAAAATTATAGTAATATTTATTATAATCTCAGTAATAATAAACAAAGAGATAAAAATAAAAAATACTCTAAAATTCAATCAGCAGGTAGTCTGGGGATATGACTCCGTCTGATAACCACTGTTTCCTGGAGATGAAACCTAATATCACAATGGCTAAAAGAGAGAGTTGGCAAAATCTACGGTTATGATTACTCTTGAAGTTCATCCAAACCTCAGATTAAGGGGCCAAGTACTCTCGTGAAGATGAGCACCCTCCCAAAAACTAAAGATAGAATAGGTTCATCTGTTTAGGAACTAGGGCACTTCACCCAAGTCACCTTATGTTTGTCCCTAAAAAATATGGCCACTATGGTTACCTCAAATCATAGACACTATCGGGGGGCACATGGTCGTAAACAATACACTGTATGGGCAGGATACTTGAGTCCCTGAATCAACTCTAATATCCCCGGAGGGATCCCCAATACACAGAATACCTAATGGGTATGCAATCGAATGCAGGCTACCTTCTCTTACATTCCAATGTTGTCTTGCATTTAACTCCTCTTTGACTAGAGAGGTCTCGGATACTATGAGTGCAATAGGACTTTACCCTGTTTAATGATGCTAGTCTCAGTTTGCAATATTGGGCAGTTAACTCACAACTGCCTAGCCAAAGATCCTAGCCTAGACTAATAGGTGTGTATACTCAAAAAGAGGTGATGATTTCTTTTATTACGAGATAGATTTTAGATGTACTTTATTAATGTCTTCAGAAGGGGTGTTGACGTATGGGAGATTGTGAGACTCTGACATAAACCATGCAGAAAACGCTTTGCAATTTCAATTCAATGTATGAATTATTTCAACAAGGAGAGAATCATTTATACATCAATTCAGCACCATGCATCCAATGCAGTAAACACATGGAGAAATTGCAGACATGCAATGCTCTCTAACAACTAACCCAATATATAGATGCGAAATATAACCAGCTAAAACAAAAAATAATAAACAATTTTTTTCATTTTTATTTTCAAAAAAATATTGCACTTAAGCTATTTATCTAAAAAGAAAAAATGATCAGGAAACAAGCAACCAAGAACAATGCACAACTTCATATCTCTTAACCAGACTATAAGCAGATTCCCCAACCCAGGAATTCATAGAGCAAGTTGCTGATCAAGATATTGGTTGTCTAACTCACTTTAGGAGAGGCTACAGAACATTAATGCTAGGACTAACTCTTTTTTTACAAGCCTGGGTAGCATTATAACTCATTGGTTTAAATAAATAGGGTGTGTTTTAGGAGAAGAGGGTGTAAACAAAGTCATTCAGGGTTTGATCAAAGGCTGAGCACATTAAAGAAGGTTGTGGAGTGTCCTAAGTGGTCAAAATGGGAATCGAGAAGAACAAGAAGGTCTAGAAAGAAAGAGAGATCTGAGAACTTGGGAGGTAAAACTAGGAACAAAGTATAGTCCCTAGCGGAGTCGCCAATTCTGCAATAGGGATTAATGCACGGGTGGTTGTGCTTGGAATAGCCTCAAGGATGGTCCTTCGATCCAAGGAAGACTGTTCAGATTAACTTTAGATGTCACAAAGAAGCATACATATACCCATATAAATGCATAATAATCATAGCGAATAAGAGATATTACCTCAATGCTTGGTGTAAAACTATTGGAGAACACAATGTAGCAAAGTGGAGGACTATTTTGCTAGCTCCTAGATCAACACTTGCAATAAACAATATAGAGAGTAATCCTACAACATATAAACTCTGGTAATTAAAGCATTGATCCAGGTCTGGGTGTAATGAAGGACCCTTCCAAGGCCTTTTACTTTCATGATGTGTTAAATTGCATTTTTAAAAGAACATTAATGAATACATCTGCATGTTGTAAAGAAGAGGGACATGACAATCATTAGCAACATAAAAACAAAAGTTGTTGATAACAGAGTTCGTCCAGGAGGGACTACGTATCTGGGCCCAAGTGTCAAGATGGTGTAGGTTGTTGCATTAAGTGCTGTCAATAGTGATGATGTACACAAGAGATGATGTGGGAGTGGCGCTAAGAGATGTTCCACTACAGGAATTCTCAGTCAAAAGAATCCTATTAGTATGACACAAAACTCATGCATGATGAGCATCCCGCCAACATGGCATAAAAGGGATATCAAAACAAACAGGCATGGTGACACATGAGTATCCCATCAACATACAACAAAGGGATCTCAAAACACAACATGATGAGTCTTGACAACAAGTACATCACATAGGTGATTCCGCATCACATCAGGTGGGAATCATAAAAATGAGTAAGGAACAGGATCCCACATCAAACATCAAGCAAGGACTTGTGCAACACAATTCATAAAGAAGAAGTACATGAACACTGCATATACCTCACAACCAAGGGCCATCTGAAGAAGCGAATTTCAAACTGTTGAAGCTGTTCATGCCATCGATCTCATGGCATCGAATCGCATGGAAATGGCTACTCACACATGAACGCTGACACCTGCATCCCATTTAGAAAAGTAGCTGAAGAATAGAATTAGAGAATGAGAAATATGAACACACTATCAAATTTGTGGCATTGAATAGTGCAAAATCGACTGTCCAAAATCTGAATTCTGAGAAGTTGAGAATTTGGGCCTTAAAGAATCTTTTAGATCCCCCTAGATTCCTCAAAGATTCTGCTCCAGGGGTGGAATGGAAATATGCAACTCAAATGGTGAATCTGACCTCGCCATTGTGATCCCTGCAGAGAACCGTGAAAAATGAGTATAAACTTGACTATATTCCAACATGGAGAAAACTTACCTCCTCGAGAAAATTTCAAGGCTCATGGTTCCGCTTCCTGTTTTTACAGTGATCATGGTTCCACTTGCATACTGAAAATGGCTGAAAATGCAAAAATCTGATGGAGAAATGGATAGTGCCATTGCGTTCGTGGTGACAAGAGGTGTTGGATCCATATAAAATTTGTCAAACTCTGACAAAATGGAAATTTGGCCCTCCTACAAAATTCATGGTTCCACCTGCATTAAAAATTAATTTGTCTTGATTTGTGTGCCTGCTCCTGGTTCCTCCTCTCTGCCTATGCACTGAAGAAATCCTGTTTATATAAAAAATTTGGGTGGATTAATCAATGTGAACCGTTTAGTGTAGTTGGTTAATATTTGGTTTAATAGCGAGGAGGTTGGGCAGTCAAACCCCGCCTCCTCCTTTTTCTACACAAAACCTTGTTTTTTTTTAAATTGGGTGGTTGGGCCCACCTTGGGTGGTCCGCCCATGCACCCTCCTCCCGCTATTTTGTAGTTGCCCATGGTGTTTGGGTGGTTGGGTCCATGCCCCAAGGGCCGGCTCACCCCCATTACTTAACAGATATGCAGTTGGGGTTCTGTGGGAGGGGCCGGGGGTCATGGCCCACCCCTCCACCACATTAATGTATGCGGTTATGTGAGGAGGGGGTGGCGGGGTTGGTGTCCCCCACCTCCCCTTTTTTTATATTTTTTTTGTTACATAAAACAATATGCAAGTTTTTGAAAAATCGGTTTTTAAGCCGTAGGAGTCATTTTAACGACCCCACAATTTCACCCGAAATTCAGCCTAGGTTGGCTGGAATCTGTTGACCATAAAAAGTCAAAATTGTTGCCTCCTTAAGCCTGTCTTGTCACCAAAATGTCAACCCAACTTTGACTGCTTCTAATTTTCGCATACAGACTCGAATTGACGAACCGTTCACACCGCTGCGATCAGAACAAAGAGATCTATGCTCTAGTCCTAGTTCGAGCATAATCCAAACACTTTGATTTTTTGAGCTTTCCTGAGTCCTCTGTCTTGTGTGTCTCTCTGGAGCCACCTGGATCAAGCATTCATACATAAATATATAAGAAAACATACATCTAAGTGTTATAGACATTTTTGTGCCTTACAGCATGAAGCATGAAATGTCCATAATCTAAGGGATCCAAAGTCCCTAAACATGTTGTTCCTACCCCTAGGGGAATAAGGTCAGCAAGCCACAACAATCCAAACAAGTTCTCCACTGAAAATTACTCAAAAACAAGGCAATTCTGGATCATGTCAACTGCTCCACTAAGCATCTGCGTTGAATGTCAACTGCTCCATGGACCACCTGCGTTGAATGTCAACTCCAACAAAGGCTACCTGCGCTGAGCGAGTTTTGACATGTGGAAGTCTCATTCCTCAATGAGTCAATGCCCAGGAAGCTTCCAAAATGACACTTGGATCAAGGAATTCGACTGGTGATGAGTAAGAGGTTCTAGATCTCCAAGTGGAAGCAAGAACCTCCAAGTGGACTCAAGAACTGAAGAAGAACTGGAGTGGGAGAGGACACTAGTCATATCTCAGGCTGACTCATCCTCTCTCCAAACTCCTATATATGGATCTCTCTCCCATGAGATCCAGGGGGCTGGAATCTTGTGAATGTAAAGAATTGCTGTTGGTTTGAGTTTAGAGCTATTGGGTGATTTGCTTTGAAGGAGGTGAAGAGTAGATTTCCTTCTGCTGGGAAGGTGATGCTGGATTGGGCCTCTTATGGTTGTATCACTTCCTGAACCTTACTTCTTCCATTAATAAAGCATTTGAGGTTCTTCTATATACATGTGTCTCAATGATGTATTGTTATACTTGTGTATTTGATTTATTCTAATCCTTGAATCAATTATGAATGTATGCTTCTTGTAGTTTCCCTCTCTTGCCATTTCGCAGGATCTTGGTGTAGCTGGGCCAGTGAAAGAGAAAGGAGCTGGGGGCAAGCAGCAAGGAGAGAAGATTGGATCAACCATTAGCGAAAGACATCGGTTAGTGGATCTCTTTCTCCCCTCTTTTACATCTCATAAAGAAGTAATCTTAGATAGCTTTGCTTTGATTGTTGCTAAGGAACTATCACCCTTAGAGTGGGATAGGGTCATTCCATATTGGATACTTTTCCCAACAACAAATTGGCGACTCCACTGGGGATCGTATCTTGTTGGTTGTTTGTGTTTTTTGCTATTCATTTCCTAAACACAGGGAGTACCGAATCGAACTGCATTTGGATCTTTCAAATGCAAAGTAGAGGGCAGCTACTCTAGCTCAGTTTCTGGGCATGTTTATGATTTGAAGAGCTGATCCACAAGGACTCTGAACAGCTCTTAGTGATAGCTTTTCGTCCTCCTTTGAATCATCCTTTAGTGTGTACTTGATTGGTAGCTTTGATTTGGCCAAAAACTGTTGATTTTTGAGCAATCTGTGACCTAGAACCTAAGAGAAACGAGAGTTTCTCTCTTCAGCGCAGGCACTGTGAAGGCAGTTTGCATTTCAACGCAGGTCCCGAAGGGGCTACCTGCGCTGAATGTCAAACTGATAGTGTTGTACCTGCGCTGAACCAGTGAGGCCTTGTGCAACTGGGGTTCTCTGCTTCCTGTTGCCCTGTTTTCATCCTTGTTTTTGCAGCCTGTTATCAGTCAATGTACCTATCTGAAACCACCTTTCTTTGCCACTTATTCCGCCTCGGTTGTATAAAGAAACAGTATTTGTTCTTTGTGTATTTCTTACATCATTTGCAGTTTCCCATAACGAAAGTGAACTAGTCTTGCTGTGGCCTCTTAGATCTAGACCTGTGATAAGTGTCGTTCTGATCTTAAGAGTTAGTTTGTTTACTGTTCATAGCTGATTGAGCTTTTGCTTTCGTCATATGGTTTGAATTTATGTATTTCTAGTGTTGAAACAAGTAAATCTTAAGGTGTCTTTTGATTTTGAACAAAAGCTTGTTTGCTTTCACTTGAAATTGAATTCAAAGTTATACAACAGCTTTCTTTTTGTAGTACATCAACATTAAGAAAGAGAAAAGAAATACCTGCATTGTGCATGTGCATTTTGACAGCTTGCATGTTGATTTAGGAAAAAGTGCATTAGTGTGTGCTCTATGATCTGTGTGAAAAGATGATGTCTTTCTTTTCCCTCAGTAGTTAAGATTTTCATAAGTTGAAAAGATTGAAAAAGCTTGCTTCTCATCTTTAGACTGCATTTAGGAGTTGTACCATACATCTCGTGGTGATCCATAAAGGAAAACTACTAAACAAGATCAACCTAAAATAAATTGAATTTACATAACAATGCTTTGAAACATAACGCAAACACATAGAGGTCTAAGCTAGAGACGTGTTCCGGCGTCGTTAAACGTGATATCTTAGCGTTGAGTGGTTGGGTGATTCCTCCACGGTGAAGCGATAAGTATCAATACGGACTTGTGCTCCCACGTACCGTCACGTATATATTGGGAGACCCCTATAGGAACAAAGCCTTTATCCATAGGAAGCCGTGTCGGCCGCCCTACTGATCGCAATGCAGTGAACACAGCATTCACGAAGATCGACCACCCGTACCGTAAAACGTATTCTGTGGTTTTGCGAAAAGTTTGGCACACCCTCTGCCTAGAACTCCAGAGTAGTTTCTTTTGGCCTTTTTCAAACTCTATAACTGAAAATGTCCATCCGAGCATTTGTCACTTCGGGCTTGTTAAAACATCGAAGGAGACTAGAGTCATCTTTAGCTTTTTCTCGACTCTTAAAAAGTGAAAAAGCAAGTTGTGTCTAAAAGCATCTAAAATTCATTCAATTCGGAAACACATTTTCCCCTTTGTATTTTGGTTGATCGAGTAATCCGCAATCGTGGAAGGAAGTCAATTGAAACCCCGTCGTTCGCGGAGGTTTACGAGTCAACCGTCTTTGTCTCCGGAATCGAAAACCGTACGGACAAAGCGAACTCGTTTAACTGGTTCAAAATCTCCTATCAAAGTTAGAACAATTGTTCCAACGACATCTGAGGTTCCGGTTACTCCAAACATTTATGGGAACCCTGCCTCTATTGAAGAAGTTCAACAGCCCCAGAGGGACAGTAACACTGATCCTGGTCTGAGAGAAAATACTTGCGTTACTGAATCAGTTCCATCTGTAACTGGTTCAGAGAGTCTTGCTCCTCAAACAACTGTCGCTGTCGAATCAACCCCTTCTTCGGCACCAGAAATATTTTACGGACCTGACGGTCTTCCTCTTCCACCTGGTCTGATTGCTATAGAGGAAATTGTAGAAGATCCGCAAGCAACCACTCCAACCCATTTTGGAGTAGGGGTCACTCTATATCCCTCTACATCAGAAGTTAGCCTATCACCAGGAGAAGTTCCTGTAGAATCGCTAGGCAATCTATTGGATAGACTCAAAATGTCTGAACAACCGTCAACATCTAATACCGTGTCAAATGACACACAGCGACAGCAGAACCTCCTGTTGTCACTCCAACAATGTTTGCCGGCATACCATCTGTCCCAACTAGCTCTCAACAGCTGGAAGGAGCCCCTTCAGGGGCTATAACGACAATGTGGTCTGTTCCTGTTTGTTCTTCCGGGATAATACCCGGTAACTCTTATGTTGGAACTCAACAAATTGATCCGTTTGGAGGTCAGTTTGGGCAATCCGGTCCTCAAGGTTTAACAATTCCTTTCAGTACCGGATCACCACCGTATGGGGGGCAGTATGCCCTTTCATTACCCCCTCCGGGAGGTTACCCATACGGGAGTTCACAACAAGTATTCAGGTTATACTGGAATTACGACAAGTGGTTGGGTACCTATGCTACCCCAGCAACCAAGAGTTGTGTATTCTATGCAACAATGTGTACCTGTGACGAACATCCCGACAACACCAGCGATTGTAACCGTGTCGCAAGTTCAAACGATGCCTGCTGTATCTCAACCTCAGATTTTTTAGGTTGGAATGCAACAGCCCCTTGACCCTGTGACTCAACCACAATCGCCAACTGGCGGGGCGACACAAGTACAAACGGGTACCATTACCCCACATCTTGGTCCAACGGCTAGTATAGCACAACAGCACATGGCTTCACAACCGTGGCTGGTGCAATACCAACAACCACAATTCTAGCAAGTGTACCAAGGTTCTGAACAGCAGATCTTTGCGAACAGTGGACAACCGTATATCCAAAACGGTCAAAATCAACCACTTTACAGTGGTGTAGTCCATCAACCGTATCAATCATACCAACATCAATTACATTATGCTGGTATGCAAAGACCAACTGCTCAGGCAATTCCATCGTATCCTGGGTATGCTTCGCCTAATCTGAGTCAACAGTTACCATTCGTGGCAACTCTAGAGTTACCCGATTTACATCGGTTGACGAACGATCCGATTGCTTATGCCCCTTGGTGGCCAGCGATTCCTCACAAACTTCCTTCGGACATTCCTAAATTCAATGGAAATCCAGGTGAAGACCCATCGAATCACGTGATGACCTTCCATCTATGGTGTTCATCGAACACTCTAAACGATGATTCGATAAGGCTTCGCCTCTTTCAGAGGACATTGACAGGTCCAGCGGCTAAATGGTATATTGAATTGCCAAGAGCCTCTTTCGACAATTTCAGCTCCTTAGCCACGACTTTCTTAACCCATTTTCAATTACCAATAAGGTATGAAACGGGAACCGAAATATTAACCAACTTCAAACAGACAACAACTACTCACATATCTGATCATATACATGAGTGGCGTCGTCGTCGAAGGATGGTAAAAACGTACGTTCCCGATCAGCTATTAGCTGAATGGTTTATCAAGTCGTTACTTCCGGCTATAATGGAAGATGTGGCCAAGGGGGGAGTCGTAACAGAGGAGCAATTCATTGCTCGTGCTCAATATCTAGACTTAGTATATACTCAGTCTGGCACGCTCTACGACAAAATACCTGACGCCCCTAGACCAGAATTCTCAATTCCTCCTCCTCCTAAATCGAATATTGACTCTCATGCCAGCGATGGTGTGATTGGCACTGCAAGCACGAAATCGAAAAAGGCCTCGTCTCAGAAAGCCCGTAAGACTTCAGATCAAAATGCAAATGAGGAAGTTCTTGCTTCGGAAGTAAATGCCATATCAGCAGATAAAGGCAAAGAAACCAATCAACCAGGAAGCAAGAAGAAGCAAAACAAAGGGAAGAAGAAGAAACAAAGTGAGTCATCACCTGAAAGAACTTCTTCAAACCCTCCTAAGAAAGGGAAACCAAAAAGTCCATGTTTTATATGTGACGAGGATCATTGGACACAAGATTTTCCATTTAGAGCAGAGCTCAAGAGGTTCTTCAAGAGTTCGCAAACCTCAGCTGTGTTAACTGATCCATTTCCCAATCAAGGTCAAAATCTGGTTGATAGTGGAAATGCTTCCCCGTCGCAAGTGCTAATGTTGTCGATCTCCAAGCAACAAAATGACGCTTTTATTTCGACAAGGAACAAAGATTACGGGAATCCACAACTCTCGAACGACAAAGGTAAAGATCAACCAAGTAGTTCGACAACAACTTCAACCGAAGTTGTCCCACCCATAATTCCTGAATTAACAATCAAACCGCCAAAGGGTGTAGTACACAAGTCGACATTTAATCCTCGCGCCAGAGTGGCGCAACATTATAACATAGTGGAAGATTTGGCACAGTCGCCATCCGCTATGTCGACTCTTGAGGTACTACAAAATTGTCCATCCCAAAGGTAGGCGTTTTTATCAGCAATTGGTGGGGTTGATCCTAAGGATTCCAATCTTGTATCCTTTGATCACAAAGGATACGATCCTTAGTTACCAGCTCAACTAGCTTTCCTTATTCAAGTGAAAGCCCTCAACAAAACTTTTCACAAAACAATTATTGATGAGGGAGCATCAACATGTATTATGTCGATGAGTTGCTGGAAAACTTTAGGATCTCCAACCTTGTCGCGATCTTCGACGACATTAAAAGCTTTCGACGGAAGGACTTATACCCCATACGGTATCCTTAATAACTTGAAAGTTGAACTGGGAGGAAAAATAGTAGAAATTGATGTTGAGGTCATTGATGGAAATCTTGACTACAACATCCTACTGGGTAGACCATGGATTTATGCCATGGCAGCTGTTGTGTCGACTTATTTTAGGAAGATCACATTCCCGTTTGAAGGAGGGATTACGGTCGTCGACCAACAGAACTTCCTCCCTAATAGTTCACAAGTTACAGGAAGCATTCCCATGATCCATGAGAGCAACCATTCGCTTCAAGATATCGGAGTAGGATTATTGAAAGACCCCACATTGATGGGAACTTTCGCGCTATCACCTCCTATTTACATAGGAAATATACCGTTTGTAGCAACCTGCAACATGATATCTTCCATGAAGGGCGCAAAAGACAAGGTCGACATGGATCATGCAATTGTTTTGCCCCCAAGCCCTTTAGAAATATTGTAGCAATCAATGTTTCAAGCATGGGAGGTGAACCCAAATCAACGATCGTCAAGCGTTTGGGTAGATAGGTCTAGAGAATATGGTACCCCATTGGATCCTTGGTCGAAAGTACATGGGACTGACGAACGAATCTTAAAATCAATGGTGATTGGGGGGGCACCATGGAATGATCACCACCATCGTTCCCTTCTTCTGGAATATGAAGAAGATACTCAACGTGACCTTTGTCACCCTTCAGTTTTTGAATTCCTAACAAATACTGTAAATACAGTGGATTCCGAGCGAAATTTATCCAATATCGAAGAGACTATAGCCATAAATATCTCGACTAAAACAAATGTTGTAGAGAATATTTATGTTGGCAAAGGTTGTTCCACTTCAGAACTGGAAATATATAACGCTCTTTTTCGCGAATTTAGAGATGTCTTTGCTTGGTCATATGATGAAATGCCAGGCATTGACTTGAGTATCGTTGAACATGAAATTAAAATGTATCCTGATGTCAAACCAGTAAGACAACGGCTTCGGCAGGTGCACCCCAAGAAAGCCGCTGCCATTAAGGCAGAAGTTGAAAAACTTCTCCATGCTAGATTCATCTACCCGGTTCCTCTAACCGATTTGGTATCGAATATTGTCCCTGTTATGAAGAAACAAGGGACGATTAGAGTGTGTGTCGATTATAGGGATGTAAACCAAGCTTGTCCGAAGGACAACTACCCTACACCCTTCATCGACTAGATAATTGATGAATGCGCCGGATGTGAAATCTTTTCATTTATGGATGGATTTTCCGGGTATAATCAAATAAATATCCGCCCACAGGACCAGTCAAAAACTGCATTTATTTGTCTGTGGGGCACATTCGCTTATCGAAAATTACCCTTTGGTTTAAAGAACGCAGGGGCGATGTTTCAGAGGGCAATGAATTATGCCTTCCATGACATCAAGAACATTGTTCAACCTTATCTCGACGACCTTCCGGCTCATTCGCGAAAGCGGACTGATCATCCGCAGCATTTAAGAGCGATATTTCTACGTTGCCGACACTACAAGATAAGACTCAATCCACACAAATGTGTGTTTTGCGTCAGTTCTGGTCATTTACTTGGCTTTGTAGTCTCTAAGGATGGGATTCGTCTCAACCCCTGCAAGGTTCAGGCAATCATTAATTTGCCTCCACCTTCAAATTTGCTTCAGATTCAGAAACTCCAAGGGAAAGCAAACTTTCTGAGGAGGTTCATTCCAAATTACGCAGAACTTGCTAAAGGTTATACTCGTCTTTTGAAAAAGGATGTACCTTTCGTCTGGGACCAGGTGGCGCAAGCTTCCTTTGATTCTCTGAAAGATTGTCTAGTAAAAGCATCATTAATGTACGCCCCAGACTATCAAAAAGATTTTAACCTGTATCTGGCTGCAGCGGATACGACCATTGCGATGGTTTTAGTTCAAGAAGTCGATGGAATTGAACATCCTATATATTATTTGAGTAAAAACTTAAATGATACAGAAAGTAAATATTCTTATGTTAAAAAACTAGCGCTTGCAACTGTTCAAGCGATTCAAATATTTCGACATTATGTCCTCTTTCGGAAAACTACCATTTTGTCAGATTGCAACCCCATGACTTACATACTGTCGCGACAGTTGCTGGGGGGAAAATATTCAAAATGGATAGCGATCCTTCAAGAGTTTGATCTGGAATTTGTAAAATCCAAATCAAAGAAAGCTCTAGTTTTCGCAGAATTATTGTGCGATCTCCCATCGTCGTCCAACGATGAAACATCAGAAGAGTCAATCGTGGACGAAAGTTTGTTTCTGATATCTACAAGCGATGAGTGGTATGGAGATATCATAGTTTATCTCCAAACCCAAAAATTCAGGTCTAACACCTCTCACTCTGAACAGAAACGTATACGATACCAAGCAAAAGACTACATGATCGTCGATGATACACTTTACCGTCGTGGTATCGATACAGTCCTGAGGAGGTGCCTTACCCATGAGGAGGCCGAAAAAGCCCTGAATGAGTGTCATTCAGGCGCGTGTGGGGGGCATCAATCTGGATATGCAACAGCACAAAAAATCTTACGAGCAGGATATTTCTGGCCAACCATGTTCAAAGATTGCATAATTGCAGTCAGAAGTTGCCATGCTTGTCAAATTTTTGATAGCAAAACCAGAAGACCGCCTGCACCTTTACAGCTGATAGTTGCTGTTGGGCCTTTTTCCAAATGGGGCATCGATTTCATGCAATGTAACCCCACCTCGACTGGGGGGCATGGGTATATTATAGTCGCTGTTGACTATTTTACCAAATGGGCCGAGGCGATGCCTACATTGGATAACACTGGTGAAACAGCTGCCCTTTTCTTTTTCAATCATGTAGTCGCCAGGTTTGGCGTACCACAGGCTATAGTTACATATCATGGATCACATTTTCGCAATCACATGATGGTCGAATTAGCTGCCAAGCTAGGGCTATCTCACGACAGCTCTACCCCGTATTATCCGCAGGCCAATGGACAAGTTGAAGCAATCAACAAGGTCCTGAAGCATATGTTGCAAAGGATGATCGGGGTTCATAAAAGAAGGTGGCACCTAACCCTGTACTCAGCCTTGTGGGCTTACCAAACGTCGGTAAAGAACGCGACCGGGTTCACACCTTTTCAACTGGTGTATGGCCTGGAAGCAGTCTTGCCAATCCAGTGCGAAATTTCGTCGCTTAAACTCGCAATTGATCTCCTCCCCGGAACTTCAGAGGAAGAGGCTCGTTTCTTGGAATTAATCCAGTTGGATGAAACCCGTCGTGATGCCGCTTTGGCTAACGAAGCCCATAAGAAATGAGTCAAGGCTCAGTTCGACAAAAATGTCAAACCCCGTGTCTTCTCAGAAGGTGATTTGGTCTTGCTTTATGACCAAGAATCCGATAAATTGGGAGCAGGTAAATTTAATTCCTTGTGGATGGGCCCCTATATTGTTAAAAGGGTGTTAGCAAAAGGAGCCTACGAGTTAATGGATTATGACGGAATTCCACTGGCGCAGCCCCGCAACGGGTTGTACCTCAAGCGTTACTATGCTTAAATAGTAACCTGCATGTTTTTGTTGTATTTTGTTTTCGCTAAAAGTATTTGTTCTGGTCGGGTGATCCACCTTTTTCATTTGTTGCAGATGTCAAACCTTCTGGAGACATGTGTTGGATATGCCGACGGAGCGAGTCGTAGTTCGCGGAACCTATCCTCCGCAGCCTGGGCCATTTTTGATCCAAACGGCGAGTTAGTAAGTTTCAAAGGAGTGTGTATTCGGCAATCAATGAATAACATCACTGAGTATAGCGCGTTGATAGAACTACTCTCTGATGCCATCACACGTGGCATACGCCGACTAATTGTCAGGCTAGACTCACAACTCGTAATACTACAACTCAATGGTATATATTCCGTTCGCAATCCAGCTATTTATCGCATGTTCCTAAGGTTTAAGATTTTGGAAAGACAGTTTGATTCAATTCAATACCAGCATATTTCCAGAAACTTAAACACATTAACCGACTCATTAGCAAATTATGTGTTAGATAGACATTTGCGACATTTGTAAAAAGGGATACATCATCAATAATTGTACATATGGATCATATAACTCAACCAGAATAAAACTCGAAAATCAAAATATATATAAGTTGTTTATCGTTCATACATAATGTTCTGTAACCAAGACAAAATCGGTCATATGACCCAAAAACTCAAAAGCGCTAGGGGGCACCCTAGCCTAGTGGTGCTCATGATAGCACGTCACGGCCTATGCAATCATGCGCAAGAGACGAGTCCATCGTCTAGGCACACCAGTAGTATGTCGCTGCAACTGTAAAGGTAACTCATCGATCCGTACATCCGGAATACCGAGAGTAAGGCTCTCAACCTGCTCCTGCATAGCTGTAAGGGTCTCAGTATCGTCAAGGTCGCGAAGGATAACTCTCCCAGCAGGCTCCACTGCCGGGGCAGCAACTGGCGGTCTCGGACGAACTGCTGGACGAACAGGACCAACATCTGCATGCATCCAAGAGTATGATTAAAATTCTTGATAGAATAAAGCACAACAACATTATGAATAAAGATAGTAAACAGTGATATGGTCAAAGAGTTTACCAATAGCGCCCCATTGTTCGCCATCCGGTAGCACCAAATCCGGATCACCTCGGAAATCCATACCCACATATGGATACTCAGAAAAGACCATCTCCTGGCGCTCGAACCACCTGAAGAAGGCATCAGTGAAAGTAATCTGAGGTTGACCAGCATGCCTAGACATGTGATCGACCCACCTCTGCATACGTGGCTTGGTCGGAGAAGGCAAGTCGAGTATAATATACTGAGGCTGCATCAGTGGGATTTTCTCCAAAGCGAAGGTAGTCAGAATAGAACCAAATCCAAAGTTCTTCAGCTTCCCATCCTTTACCTTGGTCAATTGACTTTTCATCTGAACAAGTACTGCATCACACCAGTTGAATACTTTCGGTTGGAGACACTCCAAGGCGTGCTGCACATAAGATCTGTTGGCAACATGTAGAGCTGTGCTACCGGCCATCCTACCAATGGTATACAGAATGGACCTGAGAGACCTATCAGTAATCTCACGGATAACAACCTTTCCGTCTCTGCTCGGCTGGGAACCTTCCCTGCAATACCGGCGAACATAATCTCTCACGGAGTCAGTCCCCCTGGCCGAACCTGACAAAGAAATGGGGGCACCCCGCCTTGACAACCCAGTCAAGAAGTAAATGTCTACTATGGTCAAGGGGATGGATTTTCCTCTAATCTGGAATACTTGGTTGATGGGATCCCAAGCATCAAGCATATACTGCAGCAAAGTAATCTGTGCTCTCATGCTAGAGATACGGAAAAACTTCAGCAGGCCACAGTTCCATAGAGCGTTCACCGTGACAGGGTCATGGAGGGCAATCATGTCCTCCTCTTCATGTTCTCGTTCTCGCCATGTAAGGGACATTTTGTTCAAAGATCCCTGCAAAACAAACAAGAGAAGGAGTAAGTTCCTGAGTTTGATGAGAAACCGGCAAAAATTCATCAAAAAATGTGCTAAAAACTCAGTTTTCTGAGCCCAACGCAGGCAGAGAGTGTCCTACCTGCGTTGAAGGTCAGGCTGCCTTAAGGCAGCTTGACATTCAACGCAGGTTTCGAATGGGCAACCTGCGCTGAAGTTAGGGCGCCCTGGAAAAACCCCTGAGGCTCAGAAAGACTGGAAAACAGGCACATAATGAAGAAAGGAAACCATGAAAAGAAAGAGCTAAGGTTTAGCTCCTACCTGGTCCAGACGGCGCCGAGAATCGTCCACAGAATCTTTCGGAATCAGCTGGTGAAAATCAAGGGGGAAGAGGCACCTCAAGAGCTCCAACAAACAAAATTCAAATGAAATGGTAAAATGAGAGGTAAAAACACCTTTTAATGGCTTTTTACGTAGTTCAAAGCGAAATATTACGGTTATAATCTCATTTTCATGCAAATATTATTCATTTCTAACAAAGTTTGTTGCAACAATTGAGAATGCAGTACTATCCTTGAAAAGAGAAAAGCTATTTATGGTAAAAATCAAAATTTGACTATATAAACGAGCAGTTTTAGCAAAGTTCATGCTCGTTAAAAAATAAACGCACAACCGAGCAGTTTTAGCACATAGTTCATGCTCGTTAAAAAATAAACATAAGATTGAGTAGTGTTTTGGCGCATTCAAGCTCTTTAAAAAATGAACCCAGTACCGGTAAATAACCATTCGAGACCGTAAATTTATCAGCCATAAAAGCCTTGGTCGTGTTTGCACCTGTCACCTCCACTTTTCATTTGGCCGATCATTCACCTCCACTTGATTGTTTACCTATTTTGAGGAACAGCTGTGAAGAGTGATTTCACCTAGCCATCCTTGTGACACTGCCGTGATTGGAAAATTCCAACCTGTACCTGGAATCTGCTGCTATCCCTGTTTATCACTCGTTCCTCAAAATACAAGTCTTCTTTGAGCTCTTTTCTTCTGACTCGTAAAATATGAAAAGTTTGCCGAGTTTTGGCCTTCTAGCTCGTTAAAATGACCGGAAGAGCTATCCCTCCTCTAGATTTTAATCTTTTTGGACCTGAGGGATTATTGCACAAAAAGATCGAGCGCTTGTCTGGTTCGGCTCGATAAAACTATCGAACATTCATCCCTTCTGTATTGTTTTATTCTTTTTCGGACTTAAGGGATTAGATGACGAAAAAGGACCTTTGGAGTTAACTTTACGTACCTTTTCAGACTCTCTAAAAATGAAAAGGACCGAGTTGTCTTTGTCGCTAGACTTGTTAAAATGCATTAAATAGCGACAAACTTGCCTTTAGACGAGAACGAGTTTCCCTATCGCTAGGCTCGTTAAAACATAGCGATGGGCTTGCCCGAAGGGCAGGTTATAGAACAAGCATATGTTATCCTCCTCAAGCTTGACAAAAATAAAGAGGTACTGGTCAGAAATGACTGGGGAAAAATTGGGAGAACCTCAAAGCTTTAATGGTAGCGAGTCGCTCTTGAACATGACACTTTTCCTCCGTGCCACATCGGGTTGGGTTGTTTCATTCACCATTCTCATCACCATGGTCTCGCCAAACCATCCACATTTGGGGTAATGCTACCGATCCATCGCATCAGTGTCGTTATATGTTCAAGAGATGTTGTTCAGAAAGAGTCAACCGTGTCCCATCCACTACCATACATCATCTTTCATCCTTTCATGACCGCCACCCTGAATCATATTTCACAGATCGTTTTCACCTTCATCACAATCATTAGCTCCGTTCCGTGGGATTCATTAAGGCCCTCCTTTGACGGATCACTTCTTGTCGACTTCAGCTCATTATCCAAGAAGTTGATCTAGGAACAACCCCCTCAGTACTTTGAAGCTTGCATGCCTCAATGGCAAGTTTCTCACTTCCGGTGACAGGTATACATCAATGACCTTCGACCGAAAGATTTTGTGTGGTGTTCGACACCAAGTCCTTTATTCACACCACGTGGATTGTACTGCCGTACCTTGAGGGTCATCATCATTATCGGTGATTCCTCTCGCGCTTGTTAACAGTTTACATCATTGACTGGTAATCAAGCGATGTCTTTCCATGTTCGACTCCAAGAAATTCTCACATGGATCGACTTGTACTTAGAGTGAAGATCAGACGAGTTTGAAGACCCCGGATCTAGTTTCATCCATCCGGGCTGCGATATATATTCAGGAAATAAAGACATTGACATGTCCAGCAGATGATCATCCTACTCAAAGGATGATAATTTCAACAGAGAATTATCAGTCTACCATCAGATGATTGTCTGTTCTATGTACAGAAAAATGTATTTATAAAGTTGAGCATGGGAATGCCCGCCTCAGCTAGATCATGAAAGCAGTATGAAAAATAATGTATTGTATTGTATCTTATTACAGGTCACCTCTCAGCGATTGAATGAACTTCGGATCCTCCTGATAAAGCATTTCACCCGATAAACGACCTCATACTTTAGGGGGCAACTGTTATAGACATTTTTGTGCCTTACAGCATGAAGCATGAAATGTCCATAATCTAAGGGATCCAAAGTCCCTAAACATGTTGTTCCTACCCCTAGGGGAACAAGGTCAACAAACCACAGCAATCCAAACAAGTTCTCCACTGAAAATTACTCAAAAACAAGGCAATTCTGGATCATGTCAACTGCTCCACTGAGCATATGCGCTGAATGTCAACTGCTCCATGGACCACCTGCGTTGAATGTCAACTCCAACAAAGGCTACCTACGCTGAGTGAGTTTTGACATGTGGAAGTCTCATTCATTGTCTCATTCCTCAATGAGTCAATGCCCAGGAAGCTTCCAAAATGACACTTGGATCAAGGAATTCGACTGGTGATGAGTAAGGGGTTCTAGATCTCCAAGTGGAAGCAAGAACCTCCAAGTGGACTCAAGAACTGAAGAAGAACTGGAGTGGGAGAGGACACTAGTCACATCTCAGGTTGACTCATCCTCTCTCCAAACTCCTATATATGGATCTCTCTCCCATGAGATCCAGGGGGCTGGAATCTTGTGAATGTAAAGAATTGCTGTTGGTTTGAGTTTAGAGCTATTGGGTGATTTGCTTTGAAGGAGGTGAAGAGGAGATTTCTTTCTGCTGGGAAGGTGATGCTGGATTGGGCCTCTTATGGTTGTATCACCTCCTGAACCTTACTTCTTCCATTAATAAAGCATTTGAGGTTCTTCTATATACATGTGTCTGAATGATGTATTGTTATACTTGTGTATTTGATTTATTCTAATCCTTGAATCAATTATGAATGTATGCTTCTTGTAGTTTCCCTCTCTTGCCATTTCGCAGGATCTTGGTGTAGCTGGGCCAGTGAAAGGGCAAGGAGCTGGGGGCAAGCAGCAAGGAGAGAATATTGGATCAACCATTAGCGAAAGACATCGGTTAGTGGATCTCTTTCTCCCCTCTTTTACATCTCATAAAGAAGTAATCTTAGATAGCTTTGCTTTGATTGTTGCTAAGGAACTATCACCCTTAGAGTGGGATAGGGTCATTCCGTATTGGATACTTTTCCCAACAACACTAAGATACTTATAAGTTATGGTATTGAATCAAAATGTAAATAAACACTACATCAACACCATCAAGTAGAAAACACAACTACAGATCTATATTATTAGATTGAAGAAGAATTATTACAACCATCTTGGTTGGATCAAGCTTCATGTATTCCTCAAGCTCCTCTCTCTCTATCTCTCTCTCTCAACCTCTTGGTAGGATAACAACTATATCTCATACACATTTTTGACAATCACTTGACAACCATTTGACCTCAATATCAATGCCCAAGCCTCATATATATAGATTATGAGAGGCTTATCCGTGACACTTGTTTCATGAGTTCCATTGACGCAAAAGCTAGGATGTTTCCTCGCTTTATTTCTCTTTCCCTTTCCATAAGACTTCGTTAGAAATAGAAATGTCCTTAGTTAGGTCGGAGGTAGATGTTTGCTACTTTTCAGGCTGAAGTTTGAGTAAAAAGTGGAGTGTCAGTCAGTCAACTCACTCTTTGACCTCCAGAATCTCACAAAACTTGGGTAACATTGTCCTTTAGGCAAAATAGTGAGTTACCCTAGGGACTAACACCCTTGGCTCATGCATGGAGAGCGTTATAACTCTTCTTTCCTGTTTTTGGGGAGTGTTACCTTGGAAAATAGGCCTGTGAATTAGGTCATGTCTTTAACCAAGTTATTTTTCTCCTCTGAGCTGATCAGGAGGTCATTTTCTTGTATAACAATAATTCAGTCAATTTGGCTCTATCCTTAATGCTTGCCTTCCGGAAAAAGTCAATGCACCTCCTATAATCCTAGAAAGTTAGACAGCCACATTTTTCCAATGTTTTGATTTGGAATTTCAGCCATTGTTCCTTAAGGAAAATGACATGGCACTTGGATGGTTTCCTGCACTGGACGGCCTCCATGGACAAACTTTCCATGGTGGCAAGTTGTACCTACTTTTCCCACAACTTCTTTCTTAGCCACCTATTTTCTAATTGCATCTGATCCTTCATGATAGATTTCTTTGGCCTAAATTCATTCAATTCTTTACTCATTTGTTTAATTTTTTCCTCCACGAGGCCCACATCCTCTACTTTCTTAGCTTTTCCAATTTTCATCAACCAGTGAGTTTTTCCTCTCTCTTTTTCTAGCTCAATGAAGAGGGGAATTGAAAATTTGGTAGGTATGATTCTACCTCCCTCAATAAATTTGAAATAAAACCTAAGCTTAGTCTATGGTTCAGGCTCTTGGAGTCCTTGTGGACCTACTCCATCCTCTTGTAACGTTGCTTCCCTTTCTTGTAGCACTTTCTCTTGATCTTGTAGCAAATACGTTGCTTCCTGTAGCAGCCTTATATTTTCCTATAATACCTATGTTTTCTCCTATAGGAGGGTAGTTTGTGCTTTGAGTTGCTTATATGTGACTACTATAGTGGTGGGAATCCCTATGGGTGTCAAATTTTATTGATCCTTAGCTTTAAGGGAGGTGACTTTCTAAAGTTACCCTTCACCAGGTCCCAATTAGTGTTCTTTGTGACTGGATGATTCATCAATTCTGATTGGGACCGTTGAAGGAGGTTGAGGCTTCCGTTGATTGATCTTGGTTCTCTTTCTCATCTTTAAGTACAAGGGGCCCTCCTTGGGCTACCTCATTTTGGGCTTGATAGGTGTAGTAAGTGTGGCCAAGGTAACAACCACCTCTTGTTTTGTGTTCCCTGGTGAGAGGCTTATTTGCTTCCTCTAATTTCCTGTCTTTTGAGATCCAGAGGGCTCCTTAAGGGTCTCCTCTTTTTCTTTTTGTTTTCCTCCTACTTCATTCCTTTCTTCTTCCTCTATCGATTCTCCTACCTTTTTCTATTCTTCTTCCTCTTCTTCTTCTTGTCTACCTCCAACACTATATTTTGGTGGCTCTTATTACTGTGTTGTGGTAAGGGCTTGTGTCTCAATGAATACCTACATATCCATGTCCTCAAAGTCATCCCACAACATTGGGCTTCTGAGATGGCTTAAGGAATCCATCACAATGAGTCTTATGAGGCCATGATGAGAAATGTACTGGTGCTTTCCTTCCCTGTCTCTCTAGCTCATTTCAATTATAGACTGAAGGAGGAATTCTGGTACACTAATCCTATTTAGAATGGGAAATTCTATTTGGAACCTTAAATCATAGAGAAACCTAAATTTATAGGCATATACAACACTCAACCTCCCTTCACAAGATATGTACTTGAGGATTTTATAGGCTACTTCATCCGAAGGGTAGGGGAGGCTTTCTCTTCTTACTCAATTTTTATCTTTAGAAAACCTCTCTTAAGGAAGGAAGAAGTTTTTCTTAGTTATGATGGCTATTTTTATATTTTCTTTGCCCCAAAAAACTCCTAAGGGTATCGTGGTAAATCTTCTAATGAGATTTATGTTCATATGAATGGCAAGTCCCGTAATAATATTGGTAGCACTATCCTATCATTGAGAATGGAGGGCCATGGAAAACTCATGTGTTACCTCATCATCATACACCTTCAATTACTCAAAGAACCCTATCCATTGGTGTATCAAAAAAATGTCTCTCATCAGAGGATGATGAAGGATTATATTGGTGTCTATGGGCTCTCTTGGGTTGAAACCTCCCCCTATGGATTCTACTCTTGTTTTCTTAAATTATCTAAAGGGAACTTTTGAAGGATTTTTCCCTACGAAGACTAGGGTGCAGAGGTAGAGTATGGAGGTTGATGCCTTTTTATTCAAAAAGGGAGAATAATTATATCCCCTACATCAATGAAAAACTACCTATACCCTTGCTTTTCCTTTCTTATGTGAGAAAATATTTGTTTCAAAGTATTTTATCTCTAGATGGGTTTGCTAAAGGATGCATGTAGTAGGAAGAATTTACTTCAACAACTGTATGGAAAATGAGGAGAGAGGATGCCACTTACCCTTCTTGGGATGATTTATTGATGTTTATGCGAGTTTAGAGGAAAATTCTTGATGGTTTGGACCCTTTTTCACCTCTCGTCCCAATCTTGTAGCTTTGGTTCCTGGTCCTATAGCACCTGTAAAACAATGCTATAGCTCTTCAACATTGTTGGGTGCAGGAATGGCACTTAAGAAACTCCTCAACACTTAATTTTCGACCCGAGGGATCCGTAAACTTAGAGACGAAGCACAGGCAATGCCAGAGATGGTATAAACCTTTCTAATGTAAATTCCTACCTTCTTAAATGGAAACTTGCATAATCGAATTAGAAAGAGTAAAAGGCAACTAAATCATCAAAGTAAGTGCTGGAACAAGAAAGAATTCATTTACAAAGGAATCAAAATAAGAAGAAAATCACTCCAACTGATCAATGTTTAATCAGTGAGTATATGCTTATATTTCTCTTTAGTAGAAACACTTTAGTAGTCTTGTAATGTGGGCCTTTAAACCTGCTTTCTTAAATATTTCCTTCTTGCATTAGTCAGTCCTGCACTTATCGCAATATGCTTGCACTAGTGTAGGTCCAAAGATTTATGCAAGAGGTATAGGTGGTGTCTTACCAAAGATTCTTGACTTCATGCAAGGGCTCGAACCTCAAGGGTTCTGAGCACTTGGATCTTGTCACAAGAAACTAGTTCTTGCACCTAAGCAAAGTTCCTTGCATTTCGTTATCGGTTCTCAAAATAAGCATTTAACTATTGCAAATGAAACTTAATTGTAGAAATAATTTTCACCTGTAAATGTTTCCAGTCTTAACTGTATGTAAAATAAAAGTAAATAACCATCACTGGAAACAACCACTAAAGAATCAACCTGCCATCTACATATATATATTACTTAGGAGAACGGAAAAGAAACGTTGCATGAAAGAGACTAGAAATACTTGCTACAACACACCAACGTGCACTGGTGCAGCTTCATTTCTCCTGCTTGGACCAGGCGAGGAAAATGAACTGAAATAAATTGCATGAAAGAAAATTGCGGGAAAGGATTAATCACACCAATGTGCATTGGTGCAGGTTCATTTCTCCTGCTTGGGCTAGGCGGGGAAAACCAACTGAAATAAATTGCATGAAAGAAAATTGCAGGAAAGTAAATCTAACTAATTCACACGATGTATCCACTCACACTTTGGTAGGAATATATGTGCATGGAAATAGAATTCAATTAAATCACAATTTACCAATAAGAACACATAAATAAATACGAAACCGAAAATAGGGTAAACGAGCTGGGTTGGCTAGGCCTTAGCCAACCAGCTCATTTCCCATCTAAGAAATGACACTACTCAGTAATTCAGATCAGACTCATTAGCTTAAAATAACAGATAAGATTTGAAAAGCATGAGGCGGAGCTCCTTCTTTATATTAATTTGCAAAGGTAAAGTACATCGTGGAATACAATGTCCAGCCCAGATTTGGGCGATAACGAAAATATACAATACGCTTGGAACAGAGTGTTGTTATCTCCTCTATCATCCAATCCCTTAATTCTATTTACAATTTGTTATTTATAGACCATTGTCCCAAGTTCATAACTACTAAACTTAGTACAGGCCATTCAGTCAACAGTTTACATAACAAAATGTAGATTTTATCCTGTCGGCTTTTAAATATAGACAATTGAACTTGCTGGCCGTGGGCCAAATTTTAAGCTTCCATTCAAGCAATTTGCAACTTCAGTCTTGTCTTTGGATACCTTTGGCTGATCTGGTCTTCGTGGCCAATGATGCACAAAATGTGCTGGTGGTTAGGGAAGTCCGGATCTACTGTGCGGATTTTTTGTGCTGGTAATAGTGCGAGATCCGATCCTACACTTAAATCAACAGTCACGTTAAGTGGCTTTATTTACCAAGTATTTATCCAAGATAAGGATAAGTTACAAAAGTGCATTAAAAGTAAGAAATCAGAATTAAATAATTAATTAAACGCTACATTGAAATAAAATATGAAAAATAAAGTACATGTGAAATATATCACCATGCTTGGACTAGTGCAGGATGAGGGTATGGGAAAAGGGTAAAACATAGGTAAATAGTTGTGGTTTATAAAGGGAAAAAGGGCAAGAATGGGGAAAATTTAGGGGACTAACATCTTCCCATCCCTAAGTTGTTGTGTGTCCTCACACAACTTTTTACCTGCTTTAAAAAACCTCAAAAATTTGGGTGCTTAGCTTCAATCTTGTATTATAATATTGATGCCATCCTGCACTATCTTGAACTTCTTCTCTTTGATCTTCAATTTCTTTGTCACCTTCTTGAGATGCTTAAAACACTACAAAGCTCGATACTTCCACACCCTGACTTCTCTTTTTTGCCTCTTGACCTCCGCAGTCAATTCTTCCTTACTATGCTGCTTATCATCCTGCTCTTTAACCATAAGCTCTTCTAAATCCCAAACTTGGTGTTCCATCTCGGCTATACGAATACTAAGATGAGAGATTTGTGTCTCCGAATCATTAGGTGGAGGCATTTCAGTACCCTGTGCCTCCTCTTTAGCTGCTTTGGCAGGGGATTCAGTACCTTGTGCTTCCTTCTCTTTAACTGTTGTGGTAGGAGATACAATACCCTGTCGAAATGGGGACTACGCCATATTAGCATCTGACCCTTCAACCAAATCCTTTCTTATACTTGATTCTTCTTTCTTCTTCCAAGTTTTCCGGATAAAATTAGTCAGCATGGAATCATCTTCAATTTCTTCAAATTATGTTTCTTTGGAGTGGATCACTGCATCCGCAAGGACTGACAAATTATGCCCATCAGAGGCACTTGTATGCGCTGGAGAGGTAGTCTGAGGGGAGGGGTTCTTCTCCATCAGAGATGGGGCTTCCTCTTTGACTGTCTCTATGGGTCTCTTTATTTTGTAACAGTGCAAGAAGAACCTCCCATGTTGTTTTTAACTAGACCCTTGCTTGTACTTGGGCTAGCAGGGTCCTTTGTCCTTTTCCCGACGGGTGACTCTTTGTGTAACTGCTCTAATAATGTTTCCTAGGTCACGCCTTTGGCTTCCAACTCCTTCTTGACCAAGATCTTGATTAACCTATGATGGTATAATTTTCGGTCAGCCTGGTCTTCTCATACATTTTGAACACCCTTGGCCATCCTCTCTGAGCTCTTGAGCAAGAAGTGGGGTAAATTGATTTTCCACCAGAGGTGTCGGCCCGCTTCGAAATGTAGCAATATTTTGAAATGGTAAACAAATGTGAAGGAATAGCATCCCTCACAGGTCAAAAACTTCTACAAAATATAAAGGAGATCTCACCATTGATCCAACAGGGTGCTGCGAGGGATGCCGTTCTTCCAATTCACCTGCATTTTCTTGTCAATGACAAATCGGCGCCATCACTTATTCTATAACTTCTGATTCTTGAACCATTTCTCGCCAATGTTCTCTAACCCTGTGGCCTCTGCGATGAATTCTTCTGTGACCTTGAACCTCAAGGGGCCAATTTTGACTCGGCCATCCTTAAAACTCTTGGAAAATTGCAGGGCCACCTCCTTGTCGTGCCCATCAAACCTTTGTAAAAATTGAAGAAACCCTAATTCCTACAATAGTGCAAGACCATTGAGGTATTCAATGGTATTCTCTACTTTCCTGAGGGAATATGGCTCACTTCTAATGTGTGGCATCGTTTCTTAACAACCATGAACAATCCACTCTCTTCTGCATGAAAACAATGAGGAAGACGGATTCTTATGGGTAGGGCCCCAACCATCCTCTGCTCATTTCCAATTCACCATCCAATCATTTAAATTATCACTTAATACATCCCTTAAATTTCCATGGATGTGTAGCATCCTTTGAAAGGTGTGTCGGATGGATTAGGGGTACTTTGCGGCGGTGATTTAATAGTTGGGTAAGGTAATGATTTCAAATGGAGGGCATAAAGGATCATTCACAAGGCATGTAATCATAGCCAAGAAATGGTTACATACTCCACATCATCTTCATAATTCATTAAAAAAATCCCTTTAGCATTGATTAAAATGATCACAATTTCTAACCATAAACACTTTGTACTTAAATAATTTTTTCCCCAATTAATACATGATAACATAAATTACTTAACGATCGAATGAAAATACTTCGTTTAAATTTTCATAATAACCACTTCTTTATGACGCACGTTATATTTCATGGAAAGAATAAAATGCATTATATCTCTGACGGGGTGCATGCTTGCACTGATCTGCTTGCACCACCTATACTGCACTGCTCTGCTTGCACTACTATATATTGTAAAGTACTTGCACTGGTGCAAGTAGAAAATCTGCTGAAGAAAGAAAACAGGAAATTTTGGTAGAACATAGGGTAGACTTTAACATGATTTTCCCAATCATATGAAAGGTTTGCTTCGCCATTTCTTCGATGTTTCTAAGCGCATCCTTTTGCTGTTTCTGCATTGGATCCCGCGATAAGCTAATGGGGGAACAAAGAAGTGGGAAGAGGAAAAAAAAATTCAGAATGGGAAGGAAGTTTGTCACATGGATTCCAGGAATAGTACCATTAAGAGGGTGTAAACGAAAGTGGGATAGGGAAAAAAATTCAAGGGATAAAAGTGGGATTTACGAAATGGATAGGGTGAATTCGGAAGAATATGGGAAGGTAATCATTTTGGGATTGAAGAAGAAAACTGATGGGGAATTACAAAAATGGGATATGAAGAAAGGCATAAATTTTTCTGGAAAGTCTACCTGCATTGGTGTAAGAAAAAAAACACTGCAGCAAGAATTAAATGTTACTTGAATGAAAATATCCATGCTAGTTACCCCAAAATTGTATAAGGGTTGGTTCTACTGAACTTGCTTCTTCTTGGTGGCAGCTAGCACATCTAAAGATCAAGCAACATTCTCCTTTTATTAGAAATTTTTGATCTTCCCGCCAACAAGATGGTTTTCAAGTTGGTCCTTCTGCAATCATGTCAACAAACTGATTTTCATAATTAAAGGAAAATAATTTTTTTCTTTACTATGATATATATATATATATATATATATAGATATATATATCTATATATCTATATCTATATATATATATAGGAAGAGTTCATGCTTTCAACATGTTGGTATTACCATCCATCACTACCGTCCCAAATTACTGTTGGACTTGTTGTGTAAAATACTTCTTGGAAAGTGGCTGAAAATATTTCTTTTATCTAAGTCAATTCACTAAGAATGCTAAGCTCTGTCCATCAATAGTTTTAATCTCTACTGCTCCATTCTCAAATACTCAGACCACCTCATAAGGTCCCATCCAATATGTATGTAATTTTCCTTTGAAATATTTAAATATAGAATCATAAACGAGTACCCAATCACCTGTGTGAAACTGCTTTTTTTGAATAAACTTGTCATGCCACCTTTTTGTTGCTGAATCAATATTTTCTGCCAAGCAACATCCCTTCAAAATTCATTCAGCTCACTCAATTGAAGGAGATGTTGTTGTTGCACTTTGGAGGGATCTAGCCCCAACTAAACTACAGTTTTGAAGGTTTTGATCTGGAATTCGATTTCCAATAGGACTTGTTTGCCATATACCAGCTCATATGGTGTGTGTCCTGTGCTATTTATCCAAGTGGTTCGGTATGCCCATAAAGCTTCCAGTAATCTTTCAGCCTAATCGTTTCGATACATATTTACTGTTTTGTGAGGATGGACTCGATGAATTTGTTTGTGGATTCCACCTAGCCATTTGCTTGTGGGTGATATGGTGTAAGTTTCCTATGCCGGATCTTATATTGCTCCATAACACCCTGCACTAGATTAGAAATAAACTACAGACCATTATCAGAAACAATCTCTCTAGGCACACCAAATCTAGTAAAAATTTCTATAAAGAGGAAATCAACAACAACCCTTTCTGTAGCAAAGGAAACAACTTTAGCTGCTAATTTGTTACAAAATCTGTACAAACCAAAATATGCTTTTTACTTAATGAAGTTGGATTTATTGGCCCTATAAAATCAATAACCCATTTTTCAAAAGGCTCAATCATAACTTGGGGGCATAAAGGCATCTCATTGGTTTGATTAGGTTGGCCCATTCACTAACAACTATCACACTGTCTGACATACTATTTGGCATCCTTAAACAAGGAAGGCCAAAAGTAGCCAGCGCATAATACCTTATATGCAGTCCACTTATCACGGAAGTGGCCTCCACAAGGTTCATCATGGGCATATTTTAAAATGTCAAACACTACTTCCTCTCTTACACATGTACGGATAATTAAATTTGGACCAATGTAAAAGAGATCTCCTTGAATCCAAGAGTATGCAGCACTTTTCTGAATAATATTCCACTTTTCATGAGCGGACAAGTGGGGTGGTGTCTTTCCAGTGACTAAATAGTTAGCAATGTCAACAAACCATGGGGAGTCTGTTGACATAGAAAAAAGATGTTCATCAGGAAAATCATCATTAACAAGAGTTACTTCACTAGGATTATTCAATCTTGAAAGAAAATCTGCTACCACATTAGATTTTCCTGGTCTATCAACAATAGTAATATTAAATTCCTGCAACAATAACAACCACCTAGTCACTCTACCGCTAGTCAATGGTTTATTCATCAAATATTTAATTGCGGAATGGTCAGTATGTACAAAGACTTCATACCCTGTAATATAGTGCCTGAACTTGTTAATTGCAAAAATCACAGCTAAAAACTCTTTCTCTATAACTATATAATTTAATTCAGTGGGAGACAAATTCTTACTAATAAAATAGATGGCATAGGATTCCATGGCAGAGGAAATGTGAAAAGGTAGGGACTAGTTTGGACCTCTCAAAACTGGTGCTTGAAATAACTTTTCCTTCAATGTTTCAAAGGATTGTTGGCAAGTTGTGCACCAAAAATACTCACTATCCTTAGTTAGAAGTCAAAAAAGAGGGGTAGCTATCCTAGAAAATTTTTCAATGAATCTCCTATAGTAACCAGCATGTCCTAAAAAACCTTTTACTTCCCTTTAAGTCTTGGGTGCAAGAAGACGTAGAATGATCTCAATCTTAGCTGGGTCAACCTGGATACATTTATTAGAAATAAGATGGCCAAGCACCACTCCTGCCTTGCATATTAACCCTCATTTCTTGTCACTCAAGGCAAGATGGGCTTCTTGGTAGAGAAGAAGTGCTTTTTCCAAATTTTTGAGAGCCTCCTGAAAGGAGTCACCAAACACAGAAAAGTCATCCATATAAATTTCTACACATTCCAGATTAGCAAAAATAGCCAGGACTACCCTTTGAAAGGTAGCCAGGGCATTACATAAACGAAAGGGAAGCACTCTATAAGCAAATTTTCCCAAAGGACATGTAAAAGTAGTTTTGTCCTAATGTTCGGGTGTAATCTGTATCTAGTTCTAACCACTGAAGCCATCCAAAAAGGAAAGGTATTTCTTTCGTTCAAGGGTATCAAGCACCTGGTCAATAAAAGGAAGAGGAAATTAATCTTTGAGAGTGGCTTTGTTTAATTCTCGATAGTTAATACAAATACACCATCTCCCATCTTTCATAGGAACCAACACTAATGGAGAGACCCACTGACTGCAAAAATTAGGATAGATGAAACCAGCATCTAAATTTTTTTGTAATTATTCCTTCACAACATCTTTCAAAGCTGGATTCATACGCCTTTGGGGCTGGTGGATAGGTTGGGCTCCTTCCTAAATGTAAATACAATGTGTACAGGTTTCAGGAGGAATGACTCTCATATCCTCATAACCCCATGCAAATGGACCAAGATGGTTCTACAACAAGTTTACAAGATGCTCTTACTAAGATGAGTCTAGATCTAAACTAATATGTAAGGGTTTACTAGGGCTAATCTCAACAAGAGTAGTATCAGGCTCGAGAACACTCAAGGGGGTGGTCAAAGGAAAGGGTACAAAAGAATGAGAATCATGATTCTCTTGAAAATCGAGGCTGAAAACCTGGCTTAATGGCTCAAAAATTAGGCATAGTGTCTAGATTATTCAAGAAATCTTGAATCTCATCTTCTTGTGAAGGCCCAGTATAATGATGTATAAGAGAAATGGACTAAATCTCCTCATCATTGCTTTCATCCAACTATAAGGTATCTCGAAGGTACTAAATGGATCTGACAAGAGGATACAAGGTAACTTTCTTCCTAGAATCTCCATGAGAATTATACATGTCACCGGAACAACATCCAATATATGCATCAGTTGTAGCAAGCCATGGTCGACCTAGGATCAAGGGATTTCCTCCTACTGGGTTCTTTGGCTGAAGCATAATGAAATCAGTTGGATATTCCCTAGAATCTAATGTAATGATCACATCATCCAATACTCCTTCTGGCTTGATTTTAGATCTATCTGCCAATTCAAGCATAGTGGGAGTAGGACGAAGATGAGATAACCGAAGTTGATCCATGGTTTGTTTAGTCATGACATTAATGGCTACCCCCAGGTCTATAAGAAAATTAGAGACAATGACATCACCAATTTGAACTGAGACAATAGGATTTCTGGGATCAATATATTTCTCCATAGATACACATCTTGACATCAACTTTACTGCCCTACCAACGAATTGAATGGTTTGTGGTTCTAATCTCTTCCTCCCAAGTTTCTTGAGATAGATTTACTTAATGATCATAGTACAAAAGGGGATCTCTTTAATGTCCTGAAACAAAGGTACCTTAATAAAAAGGTTCCTGAGTTTAGAAACCAAGCTAGTCTTAGAAATAGGCTCACTTCTTTCCACAACTAGCCTTTCTGGAAAGGGAGGATGGTTGGAAGAGGATGGTAAGGATTTAGAAGGTAAGGGAATGGTCTGCTTAGTGACAACTTCCATAGAATGGTTAGGAGTCTCCTCCTCTCCTTTCTCTTCAATAATTACCATAGGGTGCTTCTGGTTTTCTGAAGTTACAATCCTCCCCGATCTCAATTGGATATCATGAACCCCAATTGGAATAAAATGGTACCGAAATGGTAAAGGTGGGTTTGTTACATAAATCATTTGCACCGCTTTATTATTATTAGGTTTGGGTATAGGTTGAGCAGGAAACTAAGGAGGTCAAAATGGTGGGGGTAAAGGAAAAGGTGGAGTAGACTGGATCTGAGATAAAGATGGTTGAGGCCTTCGATAAGGTGCATATGTAGGTGGATACGACTACATAGGTGGCTGGTAGGAATACTGAGGATGATTTTCCCCTCTCCAACCTTGTTTCCATGGTGGAGAAGGCTAGCCATGTTGAAATTGACTCCCATACTGTCACCGCTGAGAATGATTAGTGTTAGGATAAGAATATGCATGTGAATTATAACTGAAATAGTGTGGAGAGAATTCAAGAGCCATACCTACACTTACTTGAGGCCAATTCCTCCTTGTTCCCATAGCATATAAGTATTCAGCTTTAGGTTGTTCCCCTTTTATTACAGCTTGAAGTCCTAGTATAGAGGGACACTTTTCTGTTGTATGGTCTTCTGCACAAATAACACACTTATTAGTTTCCTTCAAATTAAGAGGACACTCTTTAGGAGGATGCTTATCTCTACATTTAGGACAGAAAATACATAATGACTCTTGTTCTTTTATAAGTTTTTGCTGAAATTTCAAAGAGTCTAACTGTTTTCTAACAGTATTCATTATTTCAATCTTCATATTTTCCATTTTATTTTCTAGTCCAATAATCATAACATTAGTAGATTTGGTTTTTTTATTTCTACTCTGAATTCCTCTACCGGATCTATACTGATTCCTTGAAAATTTCCTGCACAAATCACAGATCTGATCAAAAGTTTTCTGAGAAATATCACCTTGTCTTAATAGGTTCAAATTATTTCTAGCATCATCAGTAAGTCCATGCAAGAACAAAGTTCTAATAGTACCAAAATCAAACTTAAGCTTCGACCTTTGTAAAAGATATAGAAATATTTCTAAGTAATCCTCAAGATTTACATCATCATTCTATACAATTGTAAATATTTCATCTTTCATGTCCTGAGTTTTGCAATATTCTTGATATTTTGACAAAAACACTCTCTTCATCTAATCCCAAGAGGTTATGGTGTTCCCTCCTAGCCCCATAAACCAGTGCAAAGTTGAGTCTTTGAGAGTAGCAGGAAACACTCTCAAATTCCAAGCTTCAGTTGAATAGTCATAACTTCTACACAAAATTTCAAACTCAAATAAAAATGAGTCAAGATCTTCATGAAATTTACCATGGAAATGAGGAAGAGCTGATGGTGGAATATTCTTCATCTGTGAAATAGTATTAGGATCCACAATTGGAAACTCAAAAGTGGATTGTTCCTCATTTACCTGGTTTTTGCCAATTCCTTCTACATGATCTTCATGATATGCCATTATTTCCCCTTCATGCGAACCGCTCTTAACAAGTTGAGAAGATTGACTACTAGTAGTCTCCTGCTTCCCCTCTTTGGGCTGAACCACACCTGAGCTATTGTCACCAGAGTCCAGGTGGATTATTCCTGCATGATGGGTTTAAATTTTTGACCTTCTGCCTGCATGAGAAGACCCAATATGAAATTTCTTTTCAGATTTATTAGTATTTCCTCGGCCCTTAGTGGGCTTCAGACCTCTACCTCTTCTAGGCATTCATCTCAAAATGAAAAATAAAAAAGCAACTTCTAATAAAATTTTGCAAAGAATACTCAACACCAGCAAAATTCTTTCAAAAAAACTTTCCCAAACAATAGAAGCACATTGTAGAAAATGATAAAAGAAAACCTACCTATATTGTATCAAACATAAAATTATTACCCAATCAAATTGCCTCCCCAGCAATGCCAAAATGTTGTGTGCAGGAATTGCACTTAAGAAACTCCTCAACACTTAATTGTCAACCTGGGGGATCTGTAAACTTAGAGATGAAGTACAGACAATTCCATAGATGGTATGAACCTTTATGATGTAAATTCCTACCTTATTAAATGGAAACTTGCAGAATCGAATTGGAAAGAGTAAAAGGAAACTGAATCATCAAAGTAATCTAGTGCTGGAACAAGAAAGAATGCATTTGCAAAGGAATCAAAATAAGAAGACAATCACTCCAACTGATCAATGTTTAATCACTGAGTATATGATTATATTTCTATTTAGTAGAAACACTTTAGCAGTCTCATAAAGTGGGCCCTTAAACCTGATTTCTTAAAGATTTCCTTCTTGCACTAGTTAGTCCCGCACTTATTGCAATCTTCTTGCACTAGTGTAGGTGCAAAGATTTATGCGAGAGATATAAATTGTGTCTTACCAAAGATTCTTGACTTCATGCAAGGGCTCAAACCATAAGGGTTCTGAGCACTCGGATCCTGTGACAAGAAACTAGTTCTTGCACCTGAGCAGAGTTCCTTGCACTTCGTTATCGGTTCTCAAAATAAGCATTTAACTATTGCAAATGAAACTTAATTGCAGAAATAATTTTCACCTATAGATTTTTCCAATCTTAACTGTATGTAAAATAAAATTAAATAATCATCACTGGAAACAACCACTAAACAATCAACCTGCCATCTACATATATCTATATCTATATCTATATATATATATATATATATATATATATATATATATTATTTAGGAGAACGGAAAAGAAACGTTGCATGAAAGAGACTAGAAATACTTGCTGCAACACACCAACGTGCACTGGTGCAAGTTCATTTCTCCTGCTTGTACCAGGTGAGGAAAACCAACTGAAATAAATTGCATGAAAGAAAATTGCAGGAAAGGATTAATCACACCGATGTGCACTGGTGCAGGTTCATTTCTCCTTCTTGGACCAGGCAAGGAAAACCAACTGAAATAAATTGCATGAAAGAAAATTGCAGGAAAGTAAATCTAACTAATTCACACGACAAATCTGCTCACACTTTGGTAGGAATATATGGGCATGGAAATATAATTCAATTAAATCACACTTTAACAATAAAAACACATAAATAAATACGAAACTAAAAATAGGGTAAACAAGCTGGGTTGGTTGGGCCCTAGCCAAACAGCTTGTTTCCCATCCAAGAAACGATGCTACTCAGTAATTTAGATTAGACTCATTGGCTTAAAAGAACATATAAGATTTGAAAAGCATGAGCCAGGGCTCCTTTTTTCTATAAAGTAGCAAAGTCAAAGTACATCGTGGAATACAAAGTCCAGCCCATATTTGGGCGATAACAAAAATATACAATACGGTTGGAACACAGTGTTGTTATCTCCTCTATCTGCCAATCCCTTAATTCTATTTACATTCTGTGATTTATATACCATCGGCCCAAGGTCATAACTACATAACAAAATGTAGATTTTAGCCTCTCAGCTTTTAAATATAGACAATTGTACTTGCTGGCCGTGGGCCAAATCTTCAGCTTCCGTTCAAGCAATTTGCAACTTCAGTCTTGTCTTTTCCTGCCTTTGGCTGATCTGATCTTCGTGGCCAATGATTCACAAAACTTGGCAGTGGTTAGGGAATTCTGGATCTGCTGTGCAGATTTGCAGCGATGGCAATACTATGAGATCCGATCATGCACTTAAATCAGCAGTCACATTAAGTGGCTTTATATAACAAGTATTTATCAAAGATAAGGATAAGTTACAAAAGTGCATTAAAAGTAAGAAATATGAATTAAATAATTAATTAAATTCTAAATTGAAATAAAATATGAAAAAAAAAGTACATGTGAAATATATCACCATGCTTGGACTAGTGTAGGATGAGGGTATGTGAAAATGGTAAAACATAGGTAAATGGTTGTGGTTTATAAAGTGAAAAAGGACAAGAATCGGGACAATTTAGGGGACTAACAGACATGACCCTAGGTAGCTTCTAGTAGAATCTAGCTTGACCTTTGATTCCTTAATGAGTCTCTCCAACTGTCTTGGGAATGAACATCGATACAACGGAAATTGACCCTTCTGCTTTTATTCCTTTTTGTGGTAACAAGCTCAACACGCTTGGTGATCTAGCCTCTATACATATTTCCTTTTTTATCCATTTTCCCCACTCCTCGTAATTATAACCTTCCTTACTTTGAATTTTCCACATTGCATGTGTGGCTAAGTAGAATGAAATATACTAATTAAAGGAGGCCAATTTTACTGGCCACTTCTAGCCCATAAAAATTCTATCCTCACTCATTAAAAGCATTTTTTAACCACTATGCACATAGGGGAAGGGGTGATGGGTGTCATACCTAAGTCTACCTATGATGTCGAGTTATTGTAGATACATACATGCTACTGCTAAACCAATGGTCGATAAAATTCTCTCAGAAGGTGCTATCTTCCATACTCTTTCTTATCCATAGGTACTCATTTGAACAAAATAATATGATAATGTATTTAACTGATGAAATCTGTCTTTCATACAATTTTCTTCCAATTTTTGATTTTTTGTTGTTGGAGTGGATTGGTGACCTTGTAGCTTCCTCTCAAGGATGGTGTGACTTCCTTAAATCTCAAGGATGGCCTCTTGATGCTTCATGGTGGTCAAATATTCATTCTGGAGCTACAATAGTCCTCTACCTATGGTTTTGTTGCACTTGTTGAGGTTGTTATAGGATCGGTCTCCTTCTTGTAGTAGTTACACAATCCCTTCCAAGACCTCATATTACTTCTTGAACTAATTTTAGTGACTGGGATACATCATGGTGAGCCTATGGATAGGAACAAGAGCTTTGATGGTGGTTAAATCTTATGAAAAAGACTGAAGGCATAGTTTTTTTGTTTTGTTTTGTTTTTTCCCATGAATAGAGGTGGAATCCTGAGAAGGGATTTGGTTAAATGGAGTGGATGAGAGGTGAAGGAGGTTTCATGAACCTATCCTAACATTCCAAAGGGAAAACATGATTTTTACCCCTCCCCCTAAGCACATCTAATTCTTGTAGCACTTCTGGTCGATCCTATAGCAGTTCAAGACAATCTTGTAATAGTTCAGGAGAATCCTGTAACAGTTTACGACAATCCTGTAACACTACAGGATTGAGGCAGAGTCGAGTGTAGTTTCTTCCTAGGTGATGGAGGGATGTAGGGAGATGGGTTACATGATAGAGGGAATGTATTGGATAGGTTGGGGAATGGAGAAATGGGTTGTGGTCTCTATTCCTTCAATTTTTGTCCCTTTAACTATATGGAGTCCTGCAAAAGAAAAGTGTTAGCATAATTTATGTAAGGTCTCCCTTACCTCTATGTTTTTCCTCTTTGTGTTTCATTTTTTCTTTCTTCTTTTTTTTTCTTGAAAGAAGCAGATTGCCTCTGAAGAGGTTTTCAATATGTAGGTGTTAAAATATGAAACTATATTCAAATTCCACTTTGGACATTTCAATTGATGGATATGATGATTGCATTGAATTCCTATTTTCTAGGGGACCAAAATAGACCTAAATATCACTCAAATTGGACAAGGGAATGTGTACTTATAAAGAAAATTCCACATATGCATTTGGACAAGGTTGGCCCTAAAGAAAATTAGACACACTGGAAGTATATAAATTCAAGTTACCTCAAGATCATTTGGATATCAGGAAGAATATTCTTCTTCTCTTCTTCATTTATTGGCTTTCACATGTCTGAGGCAAGGACTACAACAAAACTCTGCAAAAGTATAAAATTATAGGGTCTGAGGCTCATATCTATTTTAGGGATTTTTTATTACAGTCGCAGGCATGTAACAAGATGAATTCAACCATAGTCACTAGCTTTCATGAATCAAGGGTTCTACTGGAAGCTTCCATCTGCTCACACAACTACTCATGCATGTGACCAGGAAGTTTGACTGAAATTGACTGTTGACCGAAGTTGACCGCAGTTGACCACAGATGGGAAAAGTTGTCTCTACTATATTTTGATGTTGGAAACTTATTTCTGAATGTTATTGGGGTTTCTATCTGATGATATTATATTCAGTTCATTATACTCTTTGTTGAACATTTTATTAAAATCTAACAAAATAATAAATTAAAAGGGTTTTCTTCATTGTGGGGCTTTCCCCTGGTGTTTGACAAATCCTAGTGTCTCTTGTTGATGTGTTGATTGCCTCCTTTTTCATTGCATTTATTGTTATATATTTAATAACAGTTGATTAATGGAAAGACTAATTGTAATTGGAAATATTGCTAATTGAAGTATTGATTTGGGCTCAAATGACCAAGATGATGATTGCATTAGATTCCTATTTTAGAGAGGACCAAAATTCACCTAAATATCACCTAATATGGTCTAGCAGAAGTTGATTTTTTAATATTTTATTCATACATGTATTAAGGAATGGGTTGGCCCTAACCACATGTGTAACTACCTGGGTCAGCCTTAACCCCAAGTGGGTGCTTAAGAAATCCTCTAAATAGAAGAGGCCTCAAGCTCATGTTGACACATTCAATTAGGCTATCTTCTCTTCTCTTTTGTCTTGGTTCGCAAAAGTTTGAAGAAAGGAGTTCACACAAGGGTACGAAATCACAAGTGTGAGGTTCGCTCTGAGTTAGGGTTTTCTGGTTTTTGGACACTGGCACATAACATGGAATTTTAGTCCCTGGACACTAGCACACAGTGGTCATGAAAGCATCTGAAGAGCCTTGGACGCTGGCATAGAGGTTTATGGGAGAATCCACGACTTCAGAGGTAGATCTGGAAGTGTCAGTCACTTGACACTCACACAAAGTGGTCCTGAGAGTGTCGAAGTTGTCCTGAACACATGCACAATAACTACATGGGAGCGTCCAAGGGTTTTTGGGAAGATCTGGTAAGTTGGTCCTCAGATGCATGCACAGAATGGCCTGGGAGCATCTGAGCTTCCATAGACACTCGCACAACTCCTCCTCCCTACGCATGGGACTCAAAGGTTAGATTTCTATATTATGAAGTTACCACTCAGCAATAGCAGCAATCAGTAGTGTTCGACACAATGACAATAGTATACAATAGTTGACCTCAGTTTGTGACAACATAATACAACCAACAGTATGAGGGTTTTGATTTCAAGAATGATTATATCTGCTTCATGGATATCATAGTTGTTTTGTTGCATAGATAAATTTATGGATCATTTAATCTCTTTTTTTGAATCATTTGATGATAATCTAAGAAGAAAAATATTTGCAAGGGTTTTCCCCACAGTGTGTTTTTCCCTGGTGTCTCTATGTGCATGCATGATTTTCTTCTATTGTTCCTTTATGTTTCGCTGCATTGATGATGTGATGTTGTTCTTTCTACATAATTGTCTATGTTGATAAATAATGGTGTAGATATGAATAATGTAATGATGATATGGGGTGAACTTAATGTATTAATGAAGAAATGAAAGTATAAAAGAAAAGAGAAATGTAGCCCTATGAAAAATTAACATGGTATTAGAGTTGGGATGAAGAAAAGCCATGGAGATCACCTCGATGATGAAACCTTTGATCGCAACAAGAAGAGGATGGTGGAGACCTAAAATAATTCTAGGGTTTGAAGAAAACCCTAGACAACTTTATTATAAGGGTTTGATGGATTCTAAGAGATTAGGGTTGGAGTGAAAAGCCTGGTTTATGGAAACTATATGAGTTATGGAACCTAGCTAGTAAATGTGAGGATGCTCAAGAACTCAACAAAGATTTGATGAAGCCTTAGATGGGATAATCCCTATCATACTTGGTTGGAAAACTAGATGAAACATTGGTATATGTAACATAGACATTAATGGCTCTTGAAGATTGGTTCAACCTAGTTGGTCAATGTGAAGATGACCAAGCACTCAACAAATATTCATACCATTAGAGTTATGTCAAAGACCCTGGGTTAGTGACATCTCACTCTTATATGGCATCCTTCCCAGGATGCATTGGAGTTCTGTATCTATTATTTACTTTGAGGACTATCTTGAGACACTTATCTATCTGTCATGTGTCCATAGTCCTACTGATGTATATTGTGACATAGATCCATGTTGTATTTGCTGGTTGCTATGCTCTATTTTTCGAGTCACATTGATCCACTATGTATGTATTTGTGGCCATGTTCTAGAATTTCATGTTATGGATCCACAGTGTATTTTATGGCAGCCATGTTTAGCATATTCTTCTGACCAACCATGGGTATGCTTGCCTTGAGGATGCTATTAGAAGAGTTGAGGCTTCAACACTTGAGTTCCTCCGATCTAGCTTCGAAGTGTTTCCTCCTTCCTCCCTTTTTGAGAATTGAGTATTATTGTAATGCATTTCAGCCATTAGTTTCTCTTCTGACCTCATGCATTAGGGGGCATCTGTTATAACCCTATTTTCCACTCCATTATAGTGAGAGAAACCCAATATCAACTTACCTCATTTTTTTGGCTAAAATGCATCCCTTTTCACCTTTTCTTTTACTTATGTGAGATTTATTCAATGAAAAAAGGGTGGAATTACATGATTGAGTTATTTCTAATAAATTTTCCAAAATATTATAATTATGAGATAATAATTATTTCATAATTAGAATTATTGAGAAAAAGCTCATAATTTTGAAAATGGTTTCTAGAGTTTCCCATTGCCAAGGAGATCAACTTGACCCACTTGTGTATGAGTTGGCTAGGGGTCCATTATTATAGAAGTTTCCTAACTTGTCAATCCCCTAGGTGCCTAGATCCATTCTCTTGAAGGATATAATGAAGCTTTGTAATCTCACCAAGAGGAAAGAGGGTAGTAGGGAAGTATCCAAACTATAGCACGAGAGCACTGTTGTACTAGGAGAGCAGACCATACTACAAGATAGAGGATATCTCATTAGTTGAAGGTATATTGATGTACTTTCACTTATATGATTAATAGAAAAATATGTTCCTTCATGGTATGCATTCGTATTCATCATGCTTTATAATTGTTTCTATGATATTTTGATCTAACGATCTTCTGAGGAAGGTCAATTGTTGTCTCTGTTTGTTTGTGGTTGTGTGCAAGGATAAATATCATGTGTGGACGAGGTAGATTTCTCGAGTAGAGCGCGGGAATCTGCATCAGACCCAAAATCCTTCCCCAACTTGCAAGGAGGCCAGGTGAATAGATATTTCCTTGCAGTATATAGAACTGACTGTTTGATGCATGTTTGATCATTTGGGTTGGGACACTATTATATCTCTATTGGTATTTCCTTTTGTAGTCTGGTGATCTCAATTAGGCATGAGATCATGGAGCAATAACTCACTGCATAATTAAATGAAAAATAAGGAAAACCTCATCCCTTTGTCTTATAAAGAGGATATTGATACCAAATTATTTTTTAACCCTAGCACATACATCACATCTTGGAGAAAAATAGATTCTCTCGAATTAAAATGAAATTTGACAGACCCAAAACCTTTAACGGGATGAGTGGAGTTGTCTCCAAGAATGATTTTTGAATTTGACTCCATCCCTACAAAATTAGAGAGAACTTCCTTATAACCAAAGAAGTGATGAGTGGCCCCACTATAAGTCAACGAATTATCCTATGAATCTAGAGGACATGAACTAGTAAGAGTAGAAATAATAATATATTCAGATTGATTCACAACTTTTCTTTCATACCTGGAGAATTTTGACTTCTTTTGTGGATGATGATCTTATTCTTCTTTCATCTCTTCCATTGTGATCATTCCTTTGGTCATCTCTCCTTCTTTGATCATTGAACCTTTTGTTGTTGCTTCTAGTATTGTATCATGGTCCATTGTTCTTCTTAGGGAAATATCAAGCATAGTGGCCTTTCTTATAACAATTGTAGCATTCAATGTGAAAAAATTCCTTCGCTCTATTTGGGTTTTGAGGAGGATACTTTCATGAATTTCTGACCTAATTTTCCTTTCTCCTTCTTCTTGTCACGAGTGACGAATGTGGTGGGCTCTCCTTCATGATTTTCAATACTTCCTCTTGATATCATCCTTGATTATTCTTCAGTGAACCTTCCAACGATTTTATCAAATGATGGTAGGAAATTGTTGTTGCCTATAGTAGTAATAAAGGTTTCCCAAATAGGAGGGAGAGCCTCTTAGAGTCACAATTACCAATTCTCTGTCAGGCACAAATTCCCCAACTCTTTGCAATTTATATCTAAGACAATATATCCTCATTATGTAGGATTTCACTAAATCTCCTTTCTTCATCTTTAGGTCCTTGAATTGATCTTTTAAGGAGATGAGTTCATTCAAATTGTTTACTTCATACATGCCAGCTACCTTATCATACATGTCCTTAGAACTTCTCAAGTGTTATTTTTTCATAGGGCTACATTGTTATTTTCTTTTATAATTGCATTTCTTTATTAATACATTAAGTTCACCCCATATCATCATTACATTATTGATATCTACACCATTATTTATCAGCATATGAAATTATTTATAAATAAGAACATCATCATCAATGTAGAAGAACATAAAGGAACAATAGAAGAAAATCATGGACACACATAGAGACATCAGGATTGGTCTGAGACTAGGGAAAAACCCATTATGGGGAAATCCCTTGCTAATCTTCTTCTTCTTAGATTTTCATCAAATGATTCAGAAAAAGAGAGTACAATGATCCATAACTTTATCTATGCAACAAAACAACGATGATATCCATGAAACAAATCTAATCATGCTTGAAATCAAAACCCTCACACTGATGGTTGTAATCTGTTGTCACAGACTAAAGTCAGTTGCTGTAAATTATTATCACTACGCTGAACACTGTTGAATACTGCTATCACTGAGTGAAAACTTTGGAATACATAAATCTCATCTTTTAGTCTCAAACCCAAGGAGGAGGAGTTGTGTGAGCATCTATGGCAACCCCTATGCTCCCATGCCATCCTGTTCATTCGTCTGAGGATCAAATTACCAGATCTACCCAAAAACCCTTGGACTCTCTAATGTAGTTATTGTACATGTGTTCGGGATAGCCTGGATGCTCTCATGACCACTCTGTGCAAACATTTGGGGACCGACACCTACAGATCTGCCTCTGAAGCCTTGAATGCTCCCATAAGCCTCTGCGCCAGCATCCAAGGCTCTCTAGACACTGTCATGACCACTATGCCAGCATCTAGAGAATAAAATGACTTATTCTATGCCAGTATCCAAAAATAAAAAAACCCTAACTGAGAACGAACCTCACGCCTATGATTTCGGACCCTTATGCGAACTCTTTCCATCGAACCTATGTGAAGCAAGACAAAAGAGAAGAGAAGATAGCTTGATTGAAAGTTTCCAAAAAACTTGAGGTCTGTTCTATTTATAGGCTTTCTTGAGGGTCCACTTGGTGTTAAGGCTGACCCAAGAAGTTACACATGTGGTTAGGGCTGACCCATTCCTTAATACATGTATGAAAAAATAATTCAAAACTAAACTTACACTTTACCAAATTGGGTGATATTAAGGTCTATTTTGGTCCTCTGTAAAATAGGAATACAATGCAATCATCATCTTGGTAATTGGAGTTGTCCAAGATGGAATTTGACCACAGTTGCAAAAATTAACACTCCCTCTCAACTATGGAGAATTCTGCTTGCCAATAGTTGTCCATCGATCAATATGCCATTCTCGAATCTTCGTGTCATCACATATCATCACGGATCATGTCTCTCATGTAGTCATCACGCCATGTCCATATCAAGTGCTTCATCATCACAAATATTTATTGTACATCTCGATCTATCATTTACTTATTCCTGCTTATCTCTTAATTTTTCCTACTCGTATGCAAAAAGTTCTTAGATCTATGTTGGGCATGGGATGCCCCAAGACAAGTTTTGGGGCTTAAAGCCCAGAGTTTGACCAAATCTGATGTAAAGACTCCATGTTTTGTGGGTGCGAAGAGAGAATATTGTAAATGAGTCATAGGGTTGTTCACCGTCATTTTTGTAATATAATGTTGGCTTTAGAGATCTACCCATGATTCGTGGACCATAGGATTGTATAAATAGAGCGAGGCCTTAAATTGTAAATCACTAAATGATAGTCATGAATGAAGGATGAATAATTGAGTCTTATCTAAGTGTATAGTCGATCCTTTGGGTCGTAGAGTAGGAGAAGGCTCTGCAGCTGAGTGCGCATAGGCCTAATAGTCCACAACTAAGTGCGTGGACCCCTGCAGCTGAGTGCGCAGGGTGAGTCGAGTCTGTAACCTTTGAAGAAGTAATAAAGAGCAGTTTTACATCATTTATGTGTATCTTTTTCATGTTTTGTGCATTGAATGTATCAGATATAAATTGCATTTCTATTTTTTATATGATGTGCAAACTTATATGGATGTGTTGATAAAGTGAATATAAGATAAAGTATTTGTTTATGTGAAGATAACTAATTGTTATAAGAATATAAGTAAGATATGCGGTATAACTTGGGGAATTAGTGCAGATCATTGCTATGGCAGGGAAAAATCACCTCAACCCCTGGTGAGGGTGGCACAAAGGTGATTGTAACAAATTCCGAAGGTCTCACAGGCTAGGTTAGTGCGCTAAGTGACCTATGTGAAGCTATTCAAAGTTGGACAAAATCGACCCCTTAGACATCTCAAGGGTGCGGAAATTTGGTTCTAGCATCCCCCCATTTTGCTTCAGGTGAGACCTCAGTCCATGCTCTATGGGCTATTGCCGAAAGGGCCAGTAGTACAAGGATTTGTTTGGCTAATTAACTCTGAAACTAGGTCAAGCCCCATCAAGCCAACAAATGGTTCTGTTGTCGAGACCAGAATCTGCATAGAGATGTCTAATGTTGTATCATTGGAATCTAACTAAGAAGGAAATTGAAGGTTGGTTGGATAGGAGAATTCATGAGTTCGCGGCATAGGAGAACATGAATCTACGACTGACGAAAGAAGAGTGGTTAGAATACTACCTGTACACAGATATCCATGAAATCTTCTTCGCATCTTTCCCTACTAAGCTGCACAAGTGGATCACGAAACTAGCAGATAGCTAAGGAAGGTGGAAGCTTGACGGTCCTATTGTGTGGACCCCAAAGTTGGTGTGCAGATAGGAAGCATCAAAATATAAGATCATGCGTGTTGTTGATCACTAGCTCGATAGGATTATAGGATGATTCATCTCTGTATTCAGGGTAGACACTTCAGTCAGCTATAGTGAGGCGTTGTGATGCTTTCTCAAAGGACCGTGAGGTAAGTATGTAAAGTTCCTGAATACTTGGATTAAAATGTTATTGCGGGAAAAGAGGATTATGAAATTACATTGATCTTTGGGGCTATGCGAAGTGGAAAAACCTATAGGAACGGATTAAGTAAGGGACTAGAGAATAGACCTTTGATCTCACGAGGAAATGAGGAAGAGCTCGCAAAGGTATCTCTGCAAACTACGATAGATTTGATAAGGCAAAGAATTCCACGCATACCACCCCCATCCACACTGCCACTAACTTCACCACCATCACCTCCATCTTCGCCTGTACCACCTCCACTGTCACCACGAGTCAATATGGTAAGCACAATAAAGTTTCTTGTGTTCAAGGGATTGGGAAATGAAGATCCGGACCAATTTTGGTTCATGGTAAAATTTGTGTGGGAAGCGCAAGGAGTTACAGATGATAATATCAAGAAAGAAACATTGGTTAGTGCCCTGCAGGATTTCACACTGACCTAGTACATTAATCACTCAAGTGATAATCCAAATGCGAGAATCACAGATATCCAAACTACTCTAAACAAGGAATTTAGTAGGCCAAAGTCAGGGGGTAGTCGATCATTGTTTTCAAATAGATCATAATGATGCCAGGCGAGACTCCTTGGGAGTTGGATCAAAGGCTGAAGTGTACAATTCGCGAAACTAATATGACTTTGATCGATGGACATCACCGCAAATGATTTGTAGCATCACTAACGTTGCATTTGAGGAACGCGCTGTCACAACAGAGGTTAACGACTCAGGCAGAGGCCCTGGAGATCACAATGAGGCTGCACGAGACCCCAATATAGGATACTAACTTGGGAGTTTAGTAGATCCACGCATAGTTGAAAAACTTATGCCTTAAAATGAAGAGTATAAAAGAGGACAGGACAGTTCGACTAGAAGCATGCGAAGAGGTATGGTGTGTTAAATGTAAGGGTCAGGGTGATCCGGACTTAAATAGGAACACAAAAAATTACAGAGATAACCATAAACACAGATATGCAACAGAAATAATACTTCATTTCATTAATGTAAAATACTGAAATATGCTTACAAATAGTAATGGAAATAAACCATCTAGGGCGATGATAGCTTATCTCTGAGAAGAGATGTGGTGGCTACATGCCTCTGAACTGTCTTACAATGAGACTCGAAGGCCTATTTATTATTGAGAAACAATGGAAAACCCTTAACATTCCAAAACCTAACCCTAGAAGATGAAATGCCGAACTGTGGGTCTCGTTTGGGTAAATTGGTACATCAACTTCCCGTGGTTGTAACTTTGGCATACGATCTTCGTTTGACACATATAATATCTCGTTAGAAAGATATATTCGAGCATTACCACTTTGGGAAGTGTAGCATCGGTCCATGTACCCATGTTGCCCCATATTTCCCAAAAAAGGTCATTTAGGGCCTCAAAACGGCTCCGGAAGTTCAGGACCCGAAAAACTGCTAAAAATAGTAAGTTGTGCTACAATTAAGGAAATGAAAATGATGAGAGAAACAATGGTGGGGGCCCAAGTTGACTTGGCAGGTGGCCACCAATATCCACCTGGATCATTCCTCCCCCCTTAGGAGGCAATGGTCCCCATTGCATTGAGTTCCTCCATGAGACGAGGAAACTTTTGCTGAACTAGGTCCTTGGTGAGCCACTTGCCCTGGTGAAGGAGTTGGCCTACTTTGACAACTCGATACAGTTTGATATTATATTGGTGAGTGTTCTTGATCTGTGTGTCCATGATCCGATTAGTTGCAACTTGTTCCATGCAATTTGGATTTAATTCTGTGGGTGTGAGCTATTCTGCAATGTCAGATGTGTCTAGCAATGGTGGAAAGTATGGCCGAAGGCGGTCCATGTTGAACACTAGGTGCAGGCCAAGGAATGGGGGAATGTTGAGCTCAAATGCACTGCCTCCCACAGCCTTAGTAATGGTGTAAGGACCATATCGAAGTGGTCTCAATTTCCGATAGGCTCCAGTAAAGAGTTCCTTTTGCAAATACAACCAGACTTTGTCGCACACTTGAAACTTATGTGGCACCCGATGTTGATCATGTCGCTGCTTGTACTTGGCATTTGATTTCTCCAGAATGTCATGGACCTACTGGTGAATATGTTGGATGTGCTCAATGAAGCTGGTTTCCTTATCTATTTTAGACTAGAGATGAGCCGAATCTATGTGAGTAGCTGCAAGTGGCATGGCCACGTCAATGGGGCATAGTGGCTGGAATCCCAAGCTCACTTGAAAAGGGCTGTGGCCAGTCAAGCTGTGAAGAGCTCAGTTGTAGTTGTGCTGAACATAGGGGAGGCTTTCATCCCATGTGCGTGGATGCTTTGAGTTGTACATGCATAGAATGTGAACAATCATCCTATTGACAACCTTTGTCTGGCCATTAGTTTGAGGATGGAAGGCTATGGACTTAGTGAGTTTAGTGTCCAGCATTGACCAGAGACTGGACCAAAATGTACTGAGGAACTAACTATCCCGATCTGAGATGATAGACTGTGGGATCCCAAAGTGCACCCACACTCGTTCAAAGAAGAGTTTAGCAATGGCTTCTGCTATGATATTCTTCTTGCAGGTCACCATAATAACCATCTTCGAGAACCTGTCGACGACCACAAAAACACAGTCATTTCCATGCTTAGTGGAAGGAAGGCCTGACATGTAATCCATGGAGATGGATTCCCAAGGTTGACTAGGGGTAGGCGGTGGGGCATAGAGGCCTTGCTTCTTGATGTTCGGTTTGGCAATGGCACATGCAGTACATGATCTGATGTACTTCCCAACATCCTGTCTGTAGAAATTTTGGATAATATGACACTTATTCATAGAGATTATCCTGATTATACACTGCTGCGGAATACATGCATAATACATAACCTCCTCTACATTGATCATCAATTTAGCAGCATTAAAAACAATGAAACATCAATCGCATACACACATTAACACAGTATGTAACCCGGGGAAAGATTACAACTGAAAACCCCACACTATCTGTATATTAATGGTTGAGAACATGTAACAATACATAGTACAATACTCCTCACAAGTAATCAGTACTATCTCCACTTGTTACACACAATAAGGCTCAGATCTGATCTCCAAATCTCCTCCGCTACTTGCCTGCCTCCACTGCACAATCCTGCAAGAGAATGAATTGAATCCAAACTTGTTCCAAGTTCTATTTACCTTGGAGAATCACTCACACTGGAAATCACGTGAGCACAGGCTATATCACTGGGCATATGCAATTCTCATGGGCATACTCAATCCTTTTATTGTGCAAACTCTCATGCACAACTATAGTCACAACTGATAGCAATATCAACCTCTAACACATGTCTCCACTGAATTGTACATGCATTGAGTTAAATGATGTATTCTTTAGTTACATTATGAGTTAATAATTAGTGAATTAATTAATAACCAATTCACACAACTCGTCACTTAGTCTATTGGCCAGTTAGACTAAATACAACTAGTTCAACTAAGTCAAACTGAACACAACTCCATTAACTACTCATCCAACTCCACAGAACTCAACCACATGAGTTATAACTGATGTCCTGCATGCAATAGCTCAACTGACCCACAAAGAAAGCATATTTCCTTTTGACAGCTGCATGTTCCACATCTGTAGCTCAAACTGAAGTGCTCCAAGAGGATAAGATAAAGTTTATAGTCCAAATATTATTATGAGACAATAATATTCGACTTTTCTATTTTTGACTAGCAGTCTAAAAATAGACTCTGATCACTCCTGTTGTGATCCAAAAATAGAAGTCCATCTATTTTTCCCAACATGACCAATCATCCATAAACAACATCCTGCAACTCATAGACCATGATCCATATGTCTAAAAATAGACATAGTCTAAAAATAGAATTTGCGCCATAATTTGCCTGCGGGCCCACTTAGTGAAGGTGACTCCTTTCCACTAAGCTCCATCATCTTGTTGCATTCTCAACAAGCATTTCTTGTTACACACTTTTCAACACTCCCTCTCAACAAGAAATGCTTCCTCTCAAACCCGATCCTGTAACTCTGGAATGTTCTGCATGCAACACATATGCTCGGTCCACTTTGCTCCAACAACACTTGGAACAAAAACACTCCTAACTGACCACTCTGTTGGGCTAGGAACATACTCTGATGCTGAAGCTCTACCAGCTACTGAAAAGTGCTCCCTCTCTAACATCTGCGCTACTGCAACATCCCCATGCATCTCGCACCATTGCACACCTCTCTGTGCCACTTAGCACTGTGCAAAACACTTGTGCCTCTTGCATTGCTGCAGCCTGCATGCTATGCGTTATCCTTGAATTCCCTGCACTGTCGCTCTCTCTTCCACTCCATCCGCATATGTCTCTACCCAATCAGTTAGTTCCTGCTACTACACATTGGGGCTCCCGTAGCAAGGTCTCATCCAAGAGGTTAGGTACCTCAAGGATCATGCCCCTCCTCCTTGGAACGATCACTCTATATCGCCCCACCTCCTACTTGGAGGTATGGCTGCATGCGATCCCTCAGCCCACCTAGCTCGAAGTTTCCCCCTACTGGAGGTCTCTGCATGAGTAGATGTCTCTACTTGATCTCCACTCAGCTTCTCTTGTTGTTGCTGCTCCACAACCTCCTGAAGCTGCTTCACCAATTGTGGCTCCTCCATAATCGTTTGAGACTTCTTGTGGCTCTACATGTTGAGGGGTAATATATGCTCCCTCTCAACCACCAAGTCTCCATTAGTTGCTTGGCTGCTTAAGGATTTGCATGCATCTTGAACCTCAAGAGAATACAGGTTCTTGACCTGTGAACCAATCTTCTTCACCTGTCTAGTGATGATGTGTGTATGGAAAACCTTTTCGTTACTGAAGACTACATCATAGCCTCTATCTTCCAGCATCGTGATCGACACCAAGTTTCTCTTTAGTCCTGGTACATACTTGACATCGGTCAAGGTAAGGCGAGCTCCATGCTCCCTCTGAAAAATAACCGTGCCTATACCTGAGACACTATACTTCTCATCGTTACCCATCGCTATGAGTATCTGGAGATCTTTCTCCTCCAAAGTACTGAACAAACTTTTGTCACCGGTCATGTGGAAAGAAGCTCCACTGTCAAGAAACCAACCACTTCCCATTATGGATGAAACCATGCATGCGAAGAGTGTGAAATCCAACTCAAATTGTGAAGCAAGTGCCTCACCTTTAGATCCTTCCCCGGATCCCTTCTTGGACTTCTTCTTTGGGAAATTAGTAGCATAATGGCCCAACTCATGACAACAAAAGCATCAAACCTTCAACTTGTCAACCTTCTTCCCATCATTGGAAGAACTGGATTCAGAAAGAGAAACCTTCCCCTTCCCCTTCTTCGCCTTACTTGCTAAGTTATAGTTCTCCTCATCATGCATAGATGAAGAACTGTCTCTGGTGCGCCATCTAATCTCGTCTTGCACAAGATCCAACCAAATTCTCTCCCATCCTGGCAATTTCTCCCTTCCATTCATCGAGTCCTGGTAGCTATGCCAACTCTTAGGAAGGCCAAGGAGTGCTAGACTCACCATATCCTCATCCTCAACAGTTACCCTCACACTTCCCAGCTCATCTCGACATTGGGTGAACTTCGTGAGATATTGGGGCATACTGTCTCCATTCTCACACCTAATGTTTCTAAGTTTATCCTTGAGCGCCAACTTCTTCTGGTCGCTCTTGCTTTGGAATAATTATGTCAACATTTTCCACATCAAATATGGAGAATCCTTTCCATGGAGGCTGTACACAATGTGATCCCTCACGCCCTCCAACAGAATCCTTCGACACTTTGTTGTCTTCTTTTGCCAATCCCCAACTTGAGTAGCATCAGTAGGTTTTGGGACATCCGCATCTATGAACTCCTTCAACCCATTATCATCTAACACCGCCTCCATCCTGTCCTTCCATGCAATATAGTTCGAGCTGCCCTCAAGGGCATACTCCAATCGCAATCCGTTGAAAGACATTTCAACTTTGACACCAAGAAAATACTGCTGCAAATTCGAATTCCACCAGCTCAAAACACTCAACCAGCTGCAAACCAACAAAAGGTATGTTAGGTCCCTATAATACTAGTGATTACCCCATTACTGTTGTAGTTGTATCCCTTATTAATATTGTTGCGCCCCTATTGTCCCCATATTTTTATTACTGTGCCACATAGAATCCCTCTATTGTTATTTTTGTGGATTTATATTATTATTGTTAGGTCGGTTGGGTTATATTGTGACTCCTTAGATTCCTATATATAGAAATGAGGTTTTGTCATTTGAATCATCGAAGAATTGTTCATTTGTGAAATGTAAAGGAGGTTTCCCCCTCGAAGAGGCTAAATTCTAAGGTGTTCAACTATCTTCACAAAAACTTTTATTGTGGAATTTAATGCTTCAGGAAATGGAATTGGTGTTGTTTTAATGCAATATGAAAGACCCATTACTTTTGAAAGTCATCCAATAAAGAGAAAGTTTTTACACAAAGCTATTTATGAGAAGGAAATGTTGGCAATAATACATGCACTTAAGAAATGGTGACCCTACCTAATGGGAAGACACTTCAAGGTAAAAACGGATCATGATAGCCTTAAATACTTTTTAAAACAAAGATTATCCTCTGAAGAGAAACAAAAGTGGGTCACAAAGATGTTGGGTTATGACTTTGAAATAATCTACAAAAAAGGGAAGAAAAATGGGGTGGCATATGCACTTTCAAGAAAGGCTGAGGATGTGGAAGCATTGTTATACACCATTTCTATTATCCAACTAGATTGGATAAACGAAGCAAGGGAGGAATGAAAGAATGATGAAGAAGTGTGGACACTTATTCGAAAGTTACAACAAGATTCTAGTACATCTGATACATTTAGCTGGCAAAATGATTCGTTATGGTACAAATATCGCTTATACCTTTGTAAGAATTCGCAACTCAAACAAAATATTCTTATGGAATTGCACACTTCTCCCTTAGGAGGGCACTCAGGATTTTTAAAAACTTAACATAGGGTTAAGAAGGAATTTTTTTGGGATGGCCTTAAATCAGATATTCAAAAGTTTGTGGCAGAATGTTTGGTTTGCCAACAAAATAAAGTTGAAACAATTAAGACCCCGGGTCTATTACAACCTTTATCCATTCCAAGTCAATGTTGGGAGGTGGTTTCAATCGATTTTATCACAGGTTTCCCAAGTTTGAAGGAAAGAGTGTCATCATGGTGGTAGTTGATAGAATTACCAAGTATGCACACTTTTGTGCATTATCACATCCATTTAAATCTAGTACGATTTCTACTGCATTTATGGAAACAATTCAAAAGCTACATGGAAACCCAAAGATTATTGTAAGTGACAGAGATCCCATTTTCACTGGAAATTTTTGGACATAATTATTTTCTTGTCTTGGTACTCAGTTAGCTCATAGCTCATCTTATCATCCTCAATCTGATGGGAAAACTGAGATAGTAAAAAAATGTTTGGAAGGATATATTCATTGCTTTGTATCCGATAAACATACACAATGGGTCAAATGGTTGCCTCTAGCTGAATGGTGGTATAACACTGCCTTCCATGCAGCAACAAAAATGACCCCATTTATGGCACTTTATGGATATCAACCACCATCCATCACATCATATTTAAGAGAAAATTATAAGGTTCAAGTAGTGGAACATCACATCGAACATCAACAACAAGTCCTCCAACTCTTAAAGGATAACCTCATGTTGGCACAGAATAGAATGAAACAATAGGCAGATCAACATCATAGTGAAAGAATTTTTGATGTAGGTGATTGGGTATTTCTACGACTACAACCATATAAACAAATGTCCTTGATGCAAGCTAAGAAGGATAATAAATTATCACCAAATTATTATGGTCTGTACAAGGTGTTGCAAAAGATTGATACTATGGCATACAAATTGGAGCTTCCTGCAGCGTCTCGAGTGCACCTAGTTTTCCATGTTTCATGTTTAAAGAAGGTTATAGGCAACAAGCTCCTAGTTCAAACAATATTGCGAGAACTTGACGAGGAAGGAAAAATTATATTGGAACCAGAAGCAGTCATAGAAACAAGAACTTGACAGTTACAAAATCGATCAATTTCAGAGTATCTCATTAAGTGGAAGAACTTATCTGCTGAAGATTCCACATGGGAGGATGAGAATTTTATACAGAAGCATCCATAACTACTCAAGCGTTGAGGACAACACTTTTTTGAAGGAGAGGGGCATGTTAGGTCCCTATAATACTAGTGATTACCCCATTACTGTTGTAGTTGTATCCCTTATTAATATTGTTGTGCCCCTATTGTCCCCATATTTTTATTACTCTACCCCATTGAATCCCTCTATTGTTATTTTTGTGGCTTTATATTATTATTGTTAGGTCGGCTAGGTTATATTGTGACTCCTTAGACTCTTATGTATAGAAAGGAGGTTTTGTCATTTGAATCATCGAAGAGTTGTTCATTTGTGTAATGTAAAGGAGGTTGTCCCCTCAAAGGGGTTGAATTCTAAGGCGTTCAACTATCTTTTCTATCTTTTTGTGAGCTGGTTTCATAACATAATACCACTGGGGCGATTGCAGGGAATGACAGTGGATATTGAGGGAGGGAGCACACTAGCAGACTTTGAGGTGATAGAGATTGTTGATGACAACAATCCCTACCCCGCGCTCTTAGGAATTGTTGACACCTAATCCTCAGGATTGGGTGAATATAATGTAAATAGATAAATAAGTAATATGAACAGTCATCAGGAGATGAAGTGAATAGTCTCTCCCTCATGTATATAATGAAGACCTACTTGAAGGAATAAAACACATGAATCAATTTTTCTTTCAGGAGTTACTGCCTGGCCTGACATGGTATTAGAGCCAGCTCCCAAAATAGGTGTAACTCCCTTCTGCCTAATAATCTCTGTCCACTACCCTTGTGTGCTTGTTTGCCATAATTAATTCTGAATCCTCTGACCTCCAATAATTTCTGGTAGAGCTTGGCCTCTGGACCACGCTAGAGAGTTTACTGCATAGCTGCATTGTGAGTCTATTCACTGGTTTATGAACGCTTGTCTGTTGAACTGTTGGTAAAGCATTGTGATGGTGAACCTCTATTGCGTTGGTAAAGCTTTGCAATGGTGAACCTCTGTTGCGTTGTAATTATGAACCTCTATTGCGTTGGTAAAGCTTTGTAATGGTGAATCTCTGTTGCGTTGGTAAAGCTTTGTAATGGTGAACCTCTGCTGCGTTGGTAAAGCTTTGTAATGGTGTGGAGTAATGTTGTTTAGTGCTTTTCATTGGTTTTTTTTGTATTGAAACATTGAAGCTGGAAGTCTTGATTTTTTTAATGTACGGTGATGATAAGCTTTTCTAGAATGTAATATGATGCTGAGAGTGCAGCATCAGATAAGGAGTCATCATTGGGAGAATTTTCCAGGTATGTGAATGAAAATGGCATCTTCACGATGCTTCATGTGAGGTTAAACTCTTTCATTACTTCCTTTTACTTGACAGTGTCTCGAATGTCGATGTTAGCAGAAAAAGGTAGAGTCATCACTGCAGGGTCAAGATTCAAAACATATCCTGATATTTCTGATGTCTTTGTGTGAGCAATAAGTCGATGCAACAGTGTTGTCTTGCCACTTCCTGCTATCTGACTTTACAATAGAGTGACACAGTGGAAGAGTTGAACACTGCTCCAATTAAGGTATATGAACGTTGCTCCATATACATAGTTCAAAAGCTGTTCACATATATACGCAGTCCAGAAGCTGAGTTTGAAGACTCGCTCAAAATTCTAGAAGCCGAGTTTGAAGGCTTATATAATAACTTATATATTATTTCTCTTGAATTGCAACCATATTGTAATACAAAAAAAAAAAATTGTGATAGTCTATATGCATAGAATATAGTCTTGATCTTTGTATATTAAATGAAGAAGGAAGAATAAGGCTGTAGTATTTTGAAGCACATTTTTGCCAGCAGAAGTTTTTTTTTACAGTATGCATTCAATCATATCTATTGTGGGAATAGTTCTCACTGGCAAGGAGAACTATCCTGAGTGGTCCTGGATGATAAAACACACCCTCATTTTCAATGAGTTGTGGAAAGGAGTGTGTGTCGAAGACGGAGACAATGAACCAGAAAAGCCTACCTCAAACAAAGAGCTCATCATTTGGGAAAACAAGAACAACAAAGATTATGCATTAATCGCAACATCTGTTAATGTAGAGGTGAGTCGCCATATTTCATCATTTTCAACTTCCTTTGAAGCCTTACAAAAGCTGAAAGAACTCTATGACTCACATTTTGCACTTGAAGTTGTTCAACTCATGACTAAACTCTTCACTCTTGAACTGCAAAATAATGATCTTCTTGCTCTTGCATCTAAAGTAAAGTCTATAATGCATGATATCAAATCCACTAAGGTTGAATTGGATATTCCTCTTATCGCTTTTCTCAAGGCACTTTATCCTACTTACTCCAATTATCTTGAGTCATTACAAGCAAATGGAAATCTCAAATATATCACCTTTGACTCTCTTGTGAAAAAGTTTGCTGAAAGAGAGAAAGCTTTTGGAAAGAACATAGCCCTTGAATCTTCTAAAGAGGTTGTGTGCCTTGCTCATAAAGAAAAGCATCTTGCTCAAGATTCTTCAAGAGGAATAGGTGGTTGAAGAGGAAGAGGAAGATATTTCAGAGGCAGGGGGGGCAGCCACTCTCAAGGAGAAAAGGCAGATTTGCACTGCATACGCTGCAAAAGAAATGGATCACATGATGCCTCTACATGCAAGATACCATGGGAAAAAATTGAGTAGCAAAGAAACCAACAAAAAGGTAAAACTGATGATACAGACAAAGATAAAGCACCTGAATCCACTCACTATGTTCTGGCACAATGTAACATTGGAGTAAATGAAGATTTATTTAATGCTTCACTTGCTTCTTAGAAGAATGATTGGTTGCTTGATTCAAGAGAAACCTGCCACATGACTCATAGAAAAGATTTTTTTGAATATTTCACTGAAAATGTTGATGGAGTAGTATACTTTGCAGACCAATAAAAAAGCAAGCCATCAGGGATTTGCACAATTAGGCTTAAACTGCCTAGTCTTCCATACTTTCTTCTGCATCATGTTCTATATCTCCCACAGCTCAAGAGAAACTTGTTGTCCTTGGTCCACATCCACTAGCAAGGTCACTTCATTCATATGTTTGATGGCAAGCTTAAGGTAAGAAAAGCATCTGACCACTCACTTGTCATGAGGGGAATAGAAGAAGAAAGGCTTCTCAAGCTACAAGGAACCTCTGCTCGTGCACAACATTTCTCATACAATTCTCATCAAGAAGAAGGTACACTTCCATCAAGTTTATTATGGAATGATAGATTTGGACATTTGAACTAAGACAGCCTCCGCTTGTTGAAGAAAAATGGTGTTGCTGGTTTGCCTACAATTCCTAGGAAATTTAAGCAATGTGATGCTTGTATTCTAGGAAAGCATAGAAAACAGTCTTTTCATGATTCACATTCAAGAGCACATAGAAAAATTGAACTCATTCATTCAGATCTATGTGGTCCAATGCCTATTCCTTCTGCAAATGGAAATAAATATATGATGAAATTTATTGATGACTACACCAGAATGTGTTGGGTTTATTTATTGAAGAACAAATCTGATGCTTTTCAAACATTCAAGAATTTTCATCAATGGATTGAAAATGATGCACAATCTCATATTGGGTCTATTCGCACTGATAATGGAAAAGAATACACATCAAATGAATTTGAAAACTATCTTCGCCAACATGGGATCAAGCATCAAACAACCATTCCTTATAATCCCCAACAGAATGGTGTAGCTGAAAGAATGAATAGGACAATCTTAAATATGGTACGATCCATGCTCTTCTTCAAAAATGTAAATATAATGTTTTTGGCTGATGCTATTCTATGTGATGCATATATAAAGAATGGATGTCCATCTAATGCTATTAGAAACAAGACTCCTTATGAAATGTGGTATGGACATGCTCCTTCGATAAAGCATCTCAGGGTCTTTGGTTCCACTTGTTATGCCTTGATACCAAAGGTACATAGAAACAAACTTGGTGCCAGAAGTCGTAAGTGTATCTTCCTGGGGTATTCAAACACCTCCAAAGCATACAGTCTCTATGATGAAGTAAATAAAAAGTTTGTTGTATCTAGAGATGTAATTTTTCTTGAATCATCCAAAACTAATAATGTTGTTGAGTAGCACCTTGATCGCTTGGATAGATTCGCAAAAGAAAATTCATTTCAAGAATTTGATAATCAGATTCCACATCTTGAAGGGGGGATTCCTATACTAGATCAACATGTGGAATCTTCTTTTGAAGAGCACTCTCCCCCCCATGAAACTCCAACAACAGATGAAGCTTTAAGTGATGTGATTGATATAATTGGGAGACTCAATCTTGATTTAGTCCCAACTCAATCAACGGAGCAGCCTGGACCATTCGAGAAAGGTCCCCCAAAGTGGCTGACAAAGACACTTGAAGGTGTTCATCCTAATGAGGTTGGAAAGATAGGAACTAGAAATTCAAACCGGAAAAATGGAGGTGATGTGGATGACTCTAATTCACCTGTTGATATGGATATTTCTTATGATTGTGAATTGAACTTTTCTATAGATTTTGAACCAACTTCCTTCAAAGAAGCTACTTCTCATGATGAATGGAAAGAAGCGATGCAAAAGGAGTATGATGCCCTCATAAAGAACAGCATTTGGAATCTGGTTGATCCTCCATTTGAAACCAAACCAATTGGCTGCAAGTGGGTCTACAAGAACAAGTATAAAGCTGATGGCTCACTTGAAAAGCACAAAGCTAGGCTTGTGGCAAAAGGTTTTGCATAGAAGGAAGGGGTCGATTATGAGGAGACTTTTTCCCCCACAGCAAAATGGGCTACCATCCGGACACTCTTTTCCCTAGCAACTTAGAACGATTGGAAAGTCCACCAAATGGATGTCAAAACTACCTTCTTAAATGGAGATCTAAAAGATAATGTTTTGATGTCTCAGCCTGAAGGATTTGCTGTGAAAGGACATGAACATAGAGTATGCAAACTTGTGAAGTCCTTGTATGGACTCAAACAAGCACCGCAAGTCTGGTATGAAAAACTAACTGAGCATCTTCTGAAACTCAATTTCAAACATTATGATCTTGATCATGAAACTTTATTTTTGAAGGAAGTTGGCAAAACAGTTGTATATCTTGTGGTATATGTAGATGATATTTTGATGAGAGGGAACAATGAAAGCTACATTGCATCCATAAAGAAGGAATTGGGGAAAAGTTTTGAAATTACTGTTTTGGGCTATGTTCATTACTATCTTGGCATTGAAGTAACCCAACATCCAAAGTCCATATTTCTTTCTCAAAAGAAATACATTGGAGATCTGTTGAACAGGTTTGGCATGACAGAATGCAATCCTCTTACTACTCCAATGGAACAAAACTTAAAGCTCACATCTATTGAAGGAAAATAATTTGAGGATGCAACAAAGTATAGATAGCTTGTAGGAAGTCTCAACTACCTAACTACTACCAGACTAGACATTTCATTTGCTATTGGAATCCTCTCCAGGTTTATGCAAAAGCCTTGTGAGGGAAATTGGTCTACTGCAAAAAGAGTTCTAAGGTAATTGAAGGGAACTCAAGACTTTGGAATCAAGTATACACAGGTGGTTGACTTCAGCTTGATTGGATACTCTGATTCAGACTTTGATGGAGACAAAGAAACTGGGGTATCTACTTCAGGATATGCTATGAGTCTTGGATCAGGAGCTATCTCCTAGAGATCACACAAACAATTAGTTCCAGCAGATTCCACAAAAGAAGTAGAATACATGGCAGTAGCTGAAGCAACAAAAGAAATTGTGTGGCTCAGGAAAATTATTGAAGATTTGCAGGTAAAACAAGTACAATCAACTCCACTCATGATTGACAATACCTCTGCAATAAAGTTGGCCAACAACCCAAAGTTCCATGATCGAACGAAGCACATCAATACTAAATATCATCTGATTCGACATCATGTTGAGGCCAAAACAATCCATCTTCGTCATTGTTCCACTAATGAGCAAATTGCAGACATCTTCACCAAAGCACTCGGAAGAGAAAAGCTTGAACGATTCAGAATGATGCTTGGACTCACCAACATCCCTTTAGATTAAGGGGGGAATGTTGAAACCTAATCCTCAGGATTGGGTGAATATAATGTAAATAGATAAATAAGTAATATGAATAGTCATCAGGAGATGAAGTGAACAGTCTCTCCCTCATGTATATAATGAAGACCTACCTGAAGGAATAAAACACACGAATCAATTTTGCTTTGAGGAGTATTGCATGGCCTGATAGGAATTGATTGGCTCACTAACATGAATGGGGTGATTAATCTTAAGAAATGCAAGATGATTTTTGAAAAGAAGTCTCTGCGCGTAGTTATACCCTTGGACCCTGCTGAGGGATCGCACTATATGGAGCCGGTGCGTGACTATGAAAGTGACGATGATTTGGACTATATCTACAAGATAACTGCGTGAGAGAAAGACTGGGTAAATCCCACCATGGATGGATGAATTTCATGGGAGCGTGAAAGCTCTTGCACTTCAGATTCAGATGAGGAGATAGAGCGATGGCAGAACCGGTTACATGAGGTAACCACGCTTAATTGTAACATGATGACAAGGTCACTACACTATGTATCGACAAAAGCGAGAGATATGCCTATGTATAATGGATTAGGTAAGGTGGATGCTTTCTTTGAAAAATTCGAAAGGGAGGTGCCAGAGAAGCAACGTTTCCAAGCCTTGAACTAGGTACTGTGCACTATGCCCGCGAGGTGGTGGGGTATGCATAGAGGAAGATATGAAGACTGGTGTGAATGTAGGAGGATGATGCACACACAGTTTGGGAAGCCTAGAGTGCGATTGATAGCTAAATACAATGGGAAAGATGATCCACACATACATCTAGCCAAGTGGACGCAGGCGTATGGGGAAAAGCCACAACCGGAGTGGGTGCACCTGTTCTGTCACACCCTGGATGTTATACCAATGAACTGGTATATAGAAATAGAGCTCCGCCATGGGACAAGTGAATGGGATGTCCTACGTGAAGGGTTCATGATGACCTTCAACTTTGAGGATGGATGGGATAGTATTGATGAAGTGCTACAAGAAGTAAAAGTAGCCATCTTTAGGATACCATAGGAGTCAGTAGAGATGATTCAGCCTGAATGGGCTGCTCAGTTAAGTTGCATGCTAGAGTGTTATAATGTAACTGCTGAGGAAGAGGATGAAGATCTGAGGAACATTGATATTCCCAAGACAGAAGGCTAGCACGAGGTTCAAGGAACAAAAATCAAGAACCCTGACATCACAGTGTCGGTAAAGACTAAGCAAGTAAAAATTGGTACAGATGCAGAACCTAAATTCACGAAGATTGGGGATTACTAGGACGATGCAATGGTGTACAAGGTCACTTAACTACTCCGCGAGTATCAGGACTTATTCCTGATAAAGTCTATGGACTTAAAGGGAATAATCATAGATTTAGGGGTAATGAGGATCATGTTGAAACCTGACGTGAAGCCAGTTAAGTAGAGGCTGTATCGCTTAAACCCAAAATACAAGGAAAAGGTCCGTGTAGAATTAGACAAGATGCTCATGGAAGGCATCATTGAGCCTGTGGAGGAATCTGACCGGGTAAGTCCGATCGTAGTACAAGAGAAGAAGCAGAACGATGAAGTAAGAATATGTGTGGATCTCAAAAAGTTGAACGACACATGTGTACATGATCCCTTCCCAACTCCATTCGCAGATGAGGTGCTGGACAATGTAGGCAGCCATGAAGCATATTCTTTTACCGATGGGTTCTCAGGGCACCACCAGCTTAGGATCACGCCAGAAGATAGGAGCAATACAACCTTCACAATGGAGTGGGTTTTCTTTCAATACACTGTAATGTCGTATGGGTTGACGAACACGCCAACCATCTTTTCACGTGTAGTTGTTGCAACGTTCAGGGAAAATATTTATAAATTCTTGGAGGTCTATTTTGATGACTAGACTGTATTTGGGTTAGTTAGGAACCATGTCATGAAATTGTGCTTGATGCTAGATACATGTTGAAGATACCAAATTGTGCTTAATCTCAAGAAGTGTATGTTCCTCGTTCCTTTTGGGAACCTGTTAGGACATTTGTTTTTTAAACAAGGGTTGATGGTAGACCCCACGAAAATCATGGTGATTTTGAATTTGGAAGCACCATGCAGTGTGAAATAGTTGCACACTACATTGGGACACACGGGGTACTACAGAAAGTTTCTCAAAAGTGACGCCCAAATCACCGCACTGATGAAAAAACTATTGAACAAGGACGTCACATTCTGCTGGGACAGTGACTATAAAAGAAGCCTAGATATCTTGAAGGAGAAGATGGTGACTGTGCCGATTCTTGTCTTCTCAAACTGGAAGAAAGAATTCCATGTGCATTTTGACGCATCGTTTATAGCACTGGGGTAGTTCTCATATAGGATGGCGAAGAGGGCTTGGATCACCCTATCGCATTTGCGAGTCACAAATTATTTAAAGCAAAAAAGAACTATTCCAGCACTGAACGTGAGGGATTGGCTATGGTGTACGTGCTACAAAAATATTGGCACTATTTTCTAGGGGGGACACTTCTAGACGTATACAGATCATTATGCGCTAAAATACTTGGTCAATAATCCTTTGCTGGGGGGGTGCATATGTAGGTGGCTTTTATTGTTCCAAGAATATGATTTTGAAGTTGTTGTGAAGCCTGGATGACTGAACACGGGACCTGATCACTTGTCATGCATTGAGACAGGGGAGGAACCTAACAGCTTGGAGAAGGGACTACCTGACATGCAGCGTTTTGTTGTGTCCGTAGCGGATGGACATTTGAAGATATAATTCACTTTCTAACAACTAGAACTGTGTTGGAAGGTTACTCTGTCCAGCCAAAGAAGGAACTAGTGGTGCGTGCATAGATTTTTATGTCATTGTGGGGAACCTATATAAGATGGGGAATGATGAGATGCTGTGAAGATATGAACCAGATTTTGAACGAAAAAACATCCTCGTGGACGTGCATGGGGGCCCTGCGGGAGGTCATTATGCAGGGAGAGCAACTATGCAGAAGGTTCTCCGTGCAGGGTTGTGGTGGCTGACCCTTCATCAAGATTCAAAAGAACATTGCAAGGCATGTGATGTATGTCAAAGAATGGGTAAGCCATCATGGAGGGATGAGATGCCTTTGAATCTGCAAATGACGTTTCAGCCCTTTAAGAAGTGGGTGATAGACTTTGTAGGACCTATCAAATTTCAAGGAAAGACAGGCGTGAGATATATTATTACTGCGACAGAATACCTGACGCGTTGGGCAAAACCACAACTAGTAAAAGATTACACAGTCGTGACAGCCACGAAGTTTCTGTTTGACCACGTACTGACACGATTTGGTTGTCCAAAGATCTTGATGAGCGATTGTGGTACACATTTCCTGAATGAAATGATCAGTGTGCTGACGGAAGAGTTCTAGGTGTATCATCAGAAAACCACACCGTATCACCCATAAGCTAACAGGATCGTAGAAGCATTTAATGAAGTATTGGAGACTATGCTGACAAAAGTATGCAATGCATAGCAATGACTAGGACCTACACGTACCCACAGTATTACGGTCTTATGGGACAACATGCAAGAAACTGATGGGATAGATGCCTTTTAGGCTAGTCTATGGAGTGGTATCCATAATGTCGATGGAGTATATCATGCCTAGTCTACGCATAGTAGTGCTCACAAGCATGATGGACCGTGGCACCTTGGAGGAGAGGCTTGCTTAGTTGGAGGAACTCGAAGAAAAATGGTTTTTGGTTGGATTCCATCAGAAGGTACAAAAGCAGCGTGAAAAGGCCTGACACGATTGAAATATCAAGTCACACACTTTTAAGGTAAATGATTTGGTGTTGTTATATGACAACAAGTTTGATAAATTATCGGGGAAGCTACAAATGCATTGGATGGGACCATATGTTATTAAGGAAATCACAGATGGTGGCGCGGTGCAGTTGGTGAAACTGAATGACGAACTCTTCCTAGGAAAAGTAAATGGCAGTTGGTTGAAGCCATACATAGGTGGCTCGACCATCTAACTAGCCACAGGAGGTACATCAGGTAGCTACTCACTGCATTACCAATCTTGCAGTGATCTGGGCAAAGTTGGGAGGTATCCGCGCGAAGATCTCCGCATCGATAGAGTGACTTGAGGGCGAGTGACGATGTTTGAGTTGGGGCATGTTGGGTGTGGGATTCCTCGAGAAAAGTGTGGGGCTTAAAGCCTATATTTTGACCAAATTCGATGTAAAGACTATGTGTTTTATGGGTGTAGAGTGCGAAGATTGTAAATGAGTCATAGGGTTGTCCACCCTCATTTTTGTAATATAATGTCGGCTTTAGAGATCTACCCATGGTCTGTCGACCATGGGATTGTATAAATAGAGCGAGGCCCTAAGTTGTAAATCATCGAATGATAGTCATGAATGAAGGTTAAAGAATTGAGTCTTATTTAAGGGTAGAGTTGAGTCATTGGGTCGTAGAGCAGGAGAAGGCTCTGCAGCTGAGTGTGCAAAGGCTTAGTAGTCTGCAGCTGAGTGCACAGACCCTTACAACTAAGTACACATGGTGAGTCAAGTCTGTAACCTTTGGAGAAGTAATAAAGAGAAGTTTTACATCATTTATGTGTATCTTTTTCCTATTTTGTTCATTGAATGTATCAGATATAAATTGCATTTCTACTGTTTATATGATGCACAAACTTATATGGATGTGTTGATAAAGTGAATATAAGATAAGGTATCTATTTACTTGAAGATAAATAATTGTTATAAGAAGATAAGTAAGATACATGGTGTAACTTGGGGAATTAATGCAGATCGCTGCTAGGGCAGTGCAAAATCACCTCAGCCCTTGGTGAGGGCTGCGCGAAGGCGATTGTAATAGATCACGAAGGCCTCGCAGGTTAGTGCGCGAAGCGGCCTATGCAAAGCTGTTCATAGTTGGACTAAATCGACCCCTCAGACATCTCAAAGGTGCAGAAACTTGGTTCCACCATTCCCCCATACTACTTCGGTTGAGACCTCAGTCCACTGGCTATTGTCGAAAGGGACAGTAGTATAGGGATTTGTTTGGCTAGTTAACTTCAAACCTGTGTCAGGCCCCATCAAGCCAACAATCTAGAAGAAGAAGAATTTGTTACTGGAGGGGAGCTCAAGCTACCACCCTCTATCCATAAGCCTACTACCTAGAATCTCTTCCAATGAGCTGCTACCTGGAACATCATCATTGATCATCATTGGAGAACATATCATCATTGTTGGAAATAATACTGAGAGGGGGGGGTGAATCAGTATTATCAGATCAATAAAACATTTTCAATGCTCAGAAACATATACGCTACTTCACTTAAGTGAACCAGCGTGTACACGCTACTGTGTCTAAAGAAAACAGCGTATAACCAGAAAACTTATAATTCAGTTAGTTTATCTTCAGTTAAGTGCATCAGGTCATTATTCACCATATTAAGAGTAAACAGATGCAGTGTAACAGAACAGATCATCACACAAAAGCCACACACATGAACACCATGATATAAGGTGGAAACCACCTGCTGCAAGTCGTCTCTATCTTCCTTTAATAAGAACTTCAGTTTACAATCTTTTGTACTGGTGCAGCCTTATACCAGTACACAGGCTACAACCTGCAGAAGGCTTCAACCTTCTCTCGTTCTCCAAACTTCCTTGGAAGGGAGCTCCAACCCCCTTTGCTCTTGTACTAGCTAAGATACTAGTACGTAGGTGCTGGCCTACAATCTTCTTTCCTTCAGGTACCACTTTTCGTCAATTTTCAGACTGGATATTCCTGAAGCACAACATTACAATCTGAAGACTATGATTCATTCACAAATCATTGAAGCATAAAACTACCAATACTAGCATCATCAATCTTTGAATCACTGAACCACTGAAACCCTGTCAACACCTGTCACCAGAACACAGAGCAGACTACAGAACTCTGTAATATCAGTCAGACTCAACTGCAAACCCAAAAATCATGCTTCAAAAGATATACGCTACTTCAATGAAGGCAACCCGCGTATACACGCGGTTTTACCGAAGACAACCTGCGTATAGATCTAAAAATAACTTTTCATAACTTGCAGTTGTACCAAATATCAGTTATACCCAGAATATAACATTGCGTCAGTATGCAGATCTAGAAACACGCATAATCAACCATATAAAAATAGTTCATTTCAAACCATTTTATCCCGATCTCTCCTTAGATCTTGTTCTCCATCAACCGATGAGATCTCTCCTTAGCTTAGATCAAGCAATACATCATCAACCAATAACCTGCATACTGGATCTAATACTTCATCAGATATTCAAGACTTTTCGGATGCACTTGCCTAATGATTTCCTTCTCCTTATATAGCCTTAGGCCTTGTTCAATACCAAGAGCCAAAACCATAGAAATCCAATACCATCATCATCAAAACTAGGGATCGACACGTCCGTTGAGACACCATGGTCCGAAACCATAGGCACAACTTCCAAGGAATAACCGCCGCGGACCAAAAATAAGTTTTCCACATACACGCGCTTTTACTGAAGCCAACCAGCGTGTACACGCGACTTGGGCTTGATGAACCTGCGTATATGAATTTTCTCTTCTTCTTATAGTCTGATCATCAATTCCTTGCTGCTGACCTTCTGCACTATGATTTGTCATCAGTGTGGTTTGCCATCAAGGACAATACTTGTCTCATAATGCCAACAATCTCCCCCTTTGGACTTGATGGCAACCCTAAGATCCTTAGAATTATTCTCCCCCTTTGGCATCAAGGGCAAAGGGCTGTGCTCCCCCTGAGTACATGTTGATCTCTCTGCTCTGCTGTGCTGAACATGCTCCCCCTGACTGTAGGCAAGATCTGCAAAAGATGTTCTTCAAACGAACCGAGACTTATACATTATAAAGGACCTTCCTATCACCAAAAGACGCAATGCATGCATCCATACTCCCAACCAAGAGGAGATATAACAGAAATATAATAACCAATAACATTACATCATTCCATCCCAGGCATAGTGGGGAAATCATAGGCCGTTACATGACCTTGACACTATGAAAGAAATATGACATAGAGACAACAAATCTAGACGAAGACTTCTGAAAGACACCAGCAGTATCTGATAAGCATCTTTTATATCAGCAGCCAAGATTTCCTTCTGAGCTCCTTCTCCTAAAATTAACAACAGTTGTGTACTAGAACCAAAAGCATCTAAATGCCAACAATGCTTTATGAGACTTTAAGCTGCTCCCCCTGAACCTGTGCCTGCTGCACCCCCTGAAACTGTGCCTGAAGAATTCTGGCATACCCATCTCAGATCTTCTCCAACCGGAGTCTACCCTTGCTGTTCAGAACTCCATATACGCGACTTTTCCTGCATAAAACAGCGTATGCACGCGGATATGCTTCCTGCAGCACGCGTACACCATACACGCGACTTTCCCAGCATAAATCGGCATATATACGCGGATTTCCCTTACGTAACTTGTGTATACCAACTTTTCTGTAGAACAGACAAGCTTCAACAGTAGGATGAAGCATCAACTACTCCCAGCTTTTGTCTGAGATATTCAAAAGTTTCCCTGGGTAGTGGTTTTGTGAGAATATCAGCAACTTGTTCCTTAGAAGGAACATACTCCAGCTTGACCTTCTGCTCAAGCACTTGTTCCCGAAGAAAATGGTACTTGATTGGTATGTGCTTGGTCTTTGAGTGCATGACTCGATTCTTTGAAATGCTGATTGCACTTGTATTATCACATAAGATAGAGACTGGTGGCGTGCAAGTGATTTGAAAATCCTGCAAGGTCTGCATCATCCAAAGAAGTTGTGTGCAACAAGATGCCGCAGCCACATATTCTGCTTCAGCTGTAGATAAAGCAATCGAACTCTGTTTCTTGCTGAACCAAGATACTAATCTGGAACCCATGAAGAAAGCACCACCACTTGTGCTTTTCCTATCATCCACACTTCCGGCCCAATCTGCATCTGTGTAAGCATGAAGAGTGAGATCTGTATCTCTAGGATACCATAAGCCATAGTTTTGGGTCCCTTGAAGATACTTGAAGATTCTTTTGACTGCCTGAAGATGAGTTTCCTTTGGTTTGGCTTGAAATCTCCCAACAATTACTACTGCATGCATAATATTTGGCCGGGTACCTGTCAAGTAAAGCAAACTCCCAATCATGGATCTATAAGTGGGTTGGTGAACTGCTGTTGATTCGTCATTTGCACTGAGGCTGCATCCTGTAACCATGGGGGTACAAACTGGCTTTGAATCTTCCATGCCATACTTCTTCAAGATCTGCTTGAGGTACTTGGTTTGAGACAAGAAAATACCTCCTTCATTTTGTTGGATTTGCAATCCAAGAAAGTATGTCAATTCTCCAAGTAATGACATTTCAAATTCTTTCTGCATAACCAAGGCAAAGTTCTGACTCATAGCCTCTTCATTGCTACCAAAGATAATATCATCTACATACACAACAAGTATTAGCAATTTGTTATTTTCAACTTTCATATAGAGATTGCTATCTGCTGATCCTTTTGAAAAACCTTGTTGGTGAAGATATTTGTCCAACCGATAATACCAAGCCCTTGGAGCTTGTTTGAGACCATAAAGAGCCTTTTTCAATCTGCATACAAGATTTGGATCATTCCCAAGAATGAAACCATCTGGCTGCTCAACATATACTTCTTCTTCTAAGTCTCCATTCAGAAAGGTTGATTTCACGTCCATTTGAAATACCTTGAAGTTTTGAAAGCTTGAGAGAGCAAGGAACATTCGGATGGCCTCAAGTCTTGCTACAGGAGCAAAGGTCTCCTCAAAATCTATCCCTTCTTGCTGCGCATACCCTTTACAAACAAGTCTGGCCTTGTTTCTAATTACTTCTCCATTTTCATTCAATTTATTCTTGAAGACCCATTTTGTCCCTATGACATTATTATCTTTTGGTCTAGGAACCAGTTCCCAAGTGTTGTTCTTTTCGATCTGCTCAAGTTCTTCATCCATTGCTTTGACCCAACATTCATCTTTGCATGCCTCTTTCACATTTTGTGGTTCAGTGGAAGAGAGTAATGCCAAATAGCTTGAGGCTTCTGCAATTCTTCTTCTTATTTGTATTCCTGCTTCTTTCTGCCCCACAATCTGAGATTTTGGATGATTCTTTTGAACATATCTGGATGGAGTCTTCTCTTCTATTCTTGTCTGCTCCTCTGGTTCTTCTTGAGGTTCTTCTTCTTCTTGAGGTTCTTCTTCTTCATCATTCTGCCTTTGGGGGTAGCCTTCATCTTCTTCAATGTCTTCATGATGAACTTGCCTAGGAATATATCCCTTCTCATCAACCACTACATCAATGCTGTCAACAATTCTGCCAAGTCTTTTATTGTAGCACTTGTATGCTTTGCTATATGGAGAATAACCAAGAAGAATGCCTTCATCTGCTCTTGGTTCAAGTTTGCCAAGTTGCTCATCAGTATTCTTAATATAACATTTGCTCCCAAATATTTTGAAGTGCTTCACCGAAGGAGTCTCACCACTCTAGAGCTCATGAGGTGTTTGAGTGCTGTTTACTCGGACATTTGTTTTGTTAAGAATAATAACCGCAGCATGTGCAGCTTCACCCCAGAAAGTTGCGGGAGTACCTGATTCATCAAGCATAGCACGAGCCATTTGTTGAATTGTTCTGTTCATTCTTTCCACCACCCCATTTTGCTGAGGAGTTCTAGCTGTAGAGAATTCTCTTTTTATCCCATGTTCTTCACAGAAATCAAAAAATTCGTTTGAGGTAAACTCCCCACCTCTGTCAGATCTGAGGCACTTAATTTTGTGTCCTGATTCATTTTCAACCAAGGATTTGAAGGATTTGAATTTTTCGAATGCTTCATCTTTGTGCTTCATAAGTCCTAACCAGACAAACCTGGAGAAATCGTCAATGAATAATATCAAGTATTCTTCTCCTCGAGGTGTTCTTTTTCTGAATGGACCACATGTATCTGTATGTACTAGCTCAAGAGGCATGCTAGCTGATCCTTCCTTCTCTGGAAAGTTAGTTCTGGTTTGCTTTCCAAACTGACAAGATTTGCATATAGTGTTGTCTGGAATTTTGATATCTGGAAGACCACGAACTGCCTGATATTTGCATGCTTTCCTTATCTGTGAAAAGCTTAGATGCCCCAACCTACGATGCCATAGCCAGTGTTCATCATCCTTGCTCAAATAGCATTGTTGGGGTCCTTCTTCAAATATGTATAGATTATTTGGAGTCCTTCTTCCTTTGATCACTGTTTTACCTGTATCAAGATCACGAACACAACATCCATTTGATCTAAATATTACCTCTGTTCCTTGGTCGCACATCTGACTGACACTCAGAAGATTATGCTTCAATCCATCAACATACAAAACATTTCCAGCTTTGACCTTCTCTTTCAATGGAGCCACACCTTTTCCTTTTATGGCTGCAGAGATATCGTTTCCAAAGGAAACTTTCTTCCCCTTTTCTAATGCGGTATATGACTCAAGCTTTTCTTTGTCCCCTGTCATATGCTTCGAACATCCGCTGTCAATGTACCATAGACTCTCTTGACCTTCTGCATAAAAGGCTATCCCACATCTTTCTGGTTGTGGTTCCTTTATTCTCCATGTTCTGACATTTGAGTTTTTCTCCTTCTGAATTGTCTTCCAGAACCTGCTCCTGCATTCAGAGTCTTCATGACCAAAGTTATTACAAATAGAGCATTCAACTTCATTTTCAAGAACCGAAAAGTTGTTATAAGTCCTTTTCATGGTTTCAGTCATTCTCCCTTGCTTTTGAGTTTCTCTAGTCATGATTGTCTTGTAGGCAACACATTGAGCTGCTTTGTGACCGAAGTTATGGCAAGAAAAGCATTGGCCATTAAAGAAACTTCTGTGATAACTAGATCTATCATCCAACCGATTGTAGCTTCTATTTATTCTTGGAGCAAATTGGGAAGATTTTACCTGTGGCTGATTGTAGCTTCTGTTTGTCCTTAAGGCAGTTTGTCCCCAAATTTCTTGATGGTCTTTATTTGTTCTTGAGGTAAACTGTCCCTGATTCACCTGATTACTTTTAATTGGTCTTTGCTCGCTTTTCCTTGCTGCATCAAGATAACTTTTAGAGGTAGAGGCTTGAGATGTTTCTCCATGATATCCAAGACCTGTCTTGATCAGAGGAGATCGCTGCACATTGATAATCTCATCCAAGGTTTCAGATCCTTTAACAAATTTAAGATTAATAGCTTTTGTTTTCTCAATCTCTTTTCTAAGACCAACAATTTCACCTTCTATTTTTTCAAGATGTTTCTCCTTTTCATCAATTTGAAATTGTAGAGTATCAATGATCATATTCTTTTCTTCTATACATCTCTTGAGTCTAGTAATTTCATCATAAAGATTATCCACATCTATAGCATCCATATAATCATCATCTTCAAATGCCATTAACAACTTATATTCATTACCTCGTTCATCTTCATCACTATTCGATAGACCATCACTATCTTCATGAGTGTAGTAGCTTTTCTTATTTGCACTCTGTTTCTTGTTCCATCTGGCAGGTTCCTTTCCTTTATCCTTATAAGGACATTTTGCAGCATAATGACCTACTCTTCCACAAGCAAAGCATTTAAAAGGTAACTTACCTCTGAACCTTCCAGAACCCCTTTGAAGATTTCTGACAAAATTTGATTCTTCTTCCTCGTGGTTTGCTTCATAATAATCTTCTTTGCCTGATGCCTTGAAGGCAACTTCTCTTCTGTCTGATGGACCTCCCTTTCTCATTTCATAAGCAGTTAGAATTCCATGTAGCTGAGACATAGTAAGAATTCGTAGATTTTCCTTTTCTTCTATTGCAGATACTTTAGATTCAAACTTGGGGGACAATGATCTTAGAACCTTTTCAACCACTATAGCCTCTTTTATTTCTTCACCCAAATTTTTCATACAATTAACAATCTCATCTACCCGAAGAAAATAGTTAGCCACACTTTCATCATTATACATCTTGAGAGTCTCATACTGAATCCTGAGAGTTTGAAGTTTAGCACGCTTTACCTGTTCATCACCTTCATAGCTCGTGACAATTTTATCCCATATCTCTTTTGCGGATTTGTAGTGCATTACCTTCATGAATTCCGTTTGGGATATACATCCTAATAGGGTACTGACTGCTTTCACATTTGTTTCATACTTCTTTTTCTCGGTTGCATCTGTAGGTGTAGCTGAAGGAAAAGCGTAGCCTGTTTCTACAATGTCCCAAACTTCTGTACCAAGAGATTGAAGATAGGCAGTAACTCTTACCTTCCAATAATTGAAGTTTGTCCCATCAAAAACCGGTGGCCTGATTGATGCTTCTCTCTCGTAGTTGCTCATGATGAACGATCTTCCTTCAAGCGATCAAGCTTCTCTGAAGGACCTGCTCTGATACCAATTGTTGGAAATAATACTGAGAGGGGGGGGTGAATCAGTATTATCAGATCAATAAAACTTTTTCAATGCTCAGAAACATATACGCTACTTCAGTTAAGTGAACCAGCGTGTACACGCTACTGTGTCTAAAGAAAATAGCGTATAACCAGAAAACTTATAATTCAGTTAGTTTATCTTCAGTTAAGTGCATCAGGTCATTATTCACCATATTAAGAGTAAACAGATGCAGTGTAACAGAACAGATCATCACACAAAAGCCACACACATGAACACCATGATATAAGGTGGAAACCCAATGTGGGTGAAAACCACCTGCTGCAAGTCGTCTCTATCTTTCTTTAATAAGAACTTCAGTTTACAATATTTTGTACTGGTGCAGCCTTATACCAGTACGCAGGCTACAACCTGCAGAAGGCTTCAATCTTCTCTCGTTCTCCAAACTTCCTTGGAAGGGAGCTCCAACCCCCTTTGCTCTTGTACTAGCTAAGATACTAGTATGTAGGTGCTGGCCTACAATATTCTTTCCTTCAGGTACCACTTTTCATCAATTTTTAGACTGGATATTCCTGAAGCACAACATTACAATCTGAAGACTATGATTCATTCACAAATCATTGAAGCATAAAACAACCAATACTAGCATCATCAATCTTTGAATCACTGAACCACTGAAACCCTGTCAACACCTGTCACCAGAACACAGAGCAGACTACAGAACTCTGTAATTTCAGTCAGACTCAACTGTAAACCCAAAAATCATGCTTCAAAAGATATACGCTACTTCAATGAAGGCAACCCGCGTATACACGCGGTTTTACCGAAGACAACCTGCGTATAGATCTAAAAATAACTTTTCATAACTTGCAGCTGTACCAGATATCAGTTATACCCAGAATATAACATTGTGTCAGTATGCAGATCTAGAAACACGCATAATCAACCATATAAAAATAGTTCATTTCAAACCATTTGATCCCGATCTCTCCTTAGATCTTGTTCTCCATCAACCGATGAGATCTCTCCTTAGCTCAGATCAAGCAATACATCATCAACCAATAACCTGCATACTGGATCTAATACTTCATCAGATATTCAAGACTTTTCGGATGCACTTGCCTAATGATTTCCTTCTCCTTATATAGCCTTAGGCCTTGTTCAATAACAAGAGCCAAAACCATAGAAATCCAATACCATCATCCTCAAAACTAGGGATCGACACGTCCGTCAAGACACCATGGTCCGAAACCATAGGCACAACTTCCAAGGAATAACCGCCACGGACCAAAAATAAGTTTTCCACATACACGCGCTTTTACTGAAGCCAACCAGCATGTACACGCGACTTGGGCTTGATGAACCTGCGTATATGAATTTTCTCTTCTTCTTATAGTCTGATCATCAATTCCTTGTTGCTGACCTTCTACACTATGATTTGTCATCAGTGTGGTTTGCCATCAAGGACAATACTTGTCTCATAATGCCAACAATCGGGAAGCATATCTCAACCTAGAACCACGTTAGGGAGCACATATCGACCCTGAATATCATGGGGGAGATATACATATACAACCCCATATCGACCAAAATTATATCCAAACACACAGGGGAGAAAATCCTCAAACCTGGAATCTCATCGAGGAGCTTAGCCTCAACCGAAATCTCAAAAGGGGAGTAGTTCTCAACCCAATCCTATTGCCTACCGATCTTCCCAACAATGACTCTCAATAGTCATTTGGTAGAACACCTTCATCATAATCGCCTTGGGTTGTACACCCCAAGTACACTCTCAACTCATTGGCTAGATGAGGAGTGGTATTCCCAACAAGCCCTGTTTGTGGGTTTGATGCCAACTCGGGTATACTCTACAAATACCAGATAGGGGAATAGCACCCTCAACCCTATGGGTAACATATAGGATTCATTCCCTATTGTCTAAAGTTCCTTCAACCCCAAGATCCCTTCTCACTCAATTGCCCACCCTGGGAGCTCAGACAGGGAGGAAAAATTAGCTTAGGGTCCTTTTTCAGGGCTTCTCTCATCATGCTCATATATGGTATCATCTTGTCTCAATAGTAGTTGTTTCCTATTCATATAGAGCATCAAATAAAATATCATGTCAGCACATAAATAATCATATAAATCACAAAAAGATGTCATAATCATCCTCCCTTTAAAGGAAGTGCCAACCATAAACTTGAGCTTTTTTCGAACATCTGCACTATCTCGATATGTGAGAGTATCTTGGTCCCAACTATATATATATGGGATTCTTTTTCATCACAATGTACCCTTACAGGGCGAGCTAGAAGGAAAATGGCAGACTAGGGCTTCTGACAAACCCTTACACGACGCAGAGGCAGAGCAAGCAGCCTCTCAGGTCCAAGCAGTACTATTGCTAGTGCAGGTTCGATGCATCTGGTAGCCAAAACAAATTAACATTCCAATGGGGGAGGCATCAGCGCCTCCCCGCAAAGGCAGCAACAATGGAGACTAGCCACTTGAAGGCGACACTGAGAAGACTTCAAATGAGAATGCAGAGAAGCTAGTGGAACAGCCTGTGCAGTAGTAGGAGAAGAACACCCAAGCAGATCTTGAAAACGAAACAGGAAATAACCCCGTAGCATCTGAGCAACCAAAGAAGGCATCATCATCCGCTTGCAAGCCCATTGCAACAGAACAACCCAAGATTGAGCTCCCTAGTCATAGAATCAATGCACAAATACAATACATGAGAGACCATGCACTGATAGGCAAATTCATAGGCTATTGGCCAACTAACAAATCCCTACAAGGCTGGATTACCTCAAAGTGGAAGCCCAAAGGACATGTTACCCTATAGCTAGGCCCTAAAGGCTTCCTCACAGACATCTTTAACTACCTTGAAGACATAAATCACATCCTAGATGGAGGACCCTATTTCTTTAATGCGGCAGGTCTCCATCTACGAGACTGGGTAGAAAGATTCAATCCAAATAAGGAAGACTTCAGTTGGGCACCAGTTTGGATCCACATGTACTCCTTACTGCAGGAATACTAAGATGAATAATCACTCAAAGCCATTGGTAATGGCTTAGGCAAGTTCATAAAGATAGCAGAGGAAACAAAGCTTCATCGGTACACCTCCTATGCTCGCATTTGGATTTACATGAAGCTGGGCAGGGCATTCACTGACTCAGTAAGTCTCCTTCACGATGACTTTGAATGGATACAACCCATAAATTATGAACATGTACCTTTCAAATGCAGGAGGTGCCATGCCCATGGACACCTATTCCATGACTATCCATTAAACGCTCCTCCTAAATCCACAGACAATGGGGGAAAGTCTGATCTGGAAGGGCTTTCTAAAGTGTCCAGTAGAAAGAAGCATACCAAAAAACCTCCCACAGCACCAAAAACTGTTACTCCATCATCTGATGTGCCATCCTCAAGCAATAGCTTTGACATTTTGTCAAACCTAGATATGCCTGAATCAGATCCCCCCTCGACAGCAAAGATAACCTCTGCTCCATCCACCAAACTTTCTTCTACACCTATTCATAATGAAGCCAGTCAACCATCGAAAGTTAACACCTCTGATCCGCAAGCCACATCCACGCAACCCATCCCCAACCCTGCTCATCACAAAGCCCTCTGGTCCGATAAAGTAATGGACATCGATACTCTGTTAACAGACCCTCTTCAATCATTACCACACATGGAGGACAGTAGTCAACAAAGTTTAATGGAAGAAGAACCTGAAATCTTTGATCTAGGTGATATAGACATTTTCAGTCTAGAACAAGCTTGCAAGAGGAAAGAGTTCGACACAATACTGGACTGGCAACTTGAAAATCTGGAAGTAGTACTATTAAGAGTGCATCAGCACAGCACATTGGGCATACAACAAGGAGGTAAACGGGACAGGAAACATATCAATAAATATGGGAAGAAGAGAGGGAGAAAGACAAATCTACAATGCACCATCGTTATTGGGGAAATGCTAGTGGAGTCTAGAAGATGCTCCAAGTTGACTAAATACTATCGTTCCTTACCTACAAGTCAACCATGAAGCTCATCTCATGGAATGTTAGAGGACTTAATGGTCCTAGGAAATACAGAATGATAAAGATCATGACTAAGCAACAACAACCACACATTGTATTCATGCAGGAAACAAAATGTAACACTAGCACTTTAGCTTCCATATTATCCAAAGCATGGGTAGGATGTCAGACTGTTACAGTAGATGCAACAGGTGCTTTAGAAGGGCTTGCCATAGCATGGAATACTCAGCACATCTCTCTAACATATTTCCATGCTTCACATCATTTTATACAAGCAACTTTCCACCTCATTGGAACCAACATACATGGCCACTTAACCAATGTATACTTCCCTCAACATACAATGCAAAAGAATACGTTGCTAAAAATGATAGAAATTCTCAATTCTATAAGAACTTATCCACTATGGATCACAGGCGGTGACTTCAACATGATCACTAGGCTGGAGGAAAAACTCAGAGGTAGAAGGAAGCTAGAAAATGAAAGCAATAACTTCAAATAATGCATTCAAAACAACTGGCTAATTGATTTACCATTTGATAATGGCACTTACACATGGAATAATAAACGGATGGGCTCTCAAAAAATCTCCTCTAGGTTGGACAGATATCTAATCTCAAACAACTCTGTTCATTTAGGTGGTGATTTATGCGCCACCATACTCCCCATTGTCAGCTTGGATCATTGGCCTATTTCCTTGCAATGGAAGAATCCTAGAAATTCAAACAAGAAACCATTTAAATTTGAAGCTTTTTGGCTCACTCACCTTGAGTTCAAAAATATGGTCAAATCAGAGTGGGAGAGTTTCATTCCCAATGGCAGCTCAACTATGTATAAGTTCTAGCAGAGACTGAAGCACATCAAAAGGCAAATCAAGACCTAGAATTACACTACATTCGACAATATATTTCAAGAGCAAAAAATCCTTGAGCAAAGTATGAAAGAGCTACAGCAGAAGATCATTACAGGAGGTAGAATAGAGGAACTAGCAAGTCAAAAACAAGTTCTACTAACACAATTAGAAGAAAGAAGGAAACAAGAGGAGCTGCTCTGGAAACAAAAGTCAAGAATCAGATGTCTAAAAGAAGGTGAAAGAAATACCAAATTCTTTCATCGCACAACTATTCAAAGAAGAATGAATAGTACCATCTTGCATATTCAAACTCCACAAGGAGACAGAATCGAGAAACAGGAAGATATTGAGAAAGAGCTCACTAATCACTTCAAAACAGTACATCAAGAGCCACCTACAGATATACAGCCTGCGATAAACGCAATACTTCAGCATATTCCTAGAACTATAATAGAGCAGCATAATCAGCTTTTGCTAAGACTGGTTACCCTAAGAGAGGTAGAAGAGGCATCAAATCAATTGAAAGCTGGGAAAGCTCCAGGACCTGATGGTTTCACCTCTAACTTTTACCATCACTTCTGGGACTTAATCAAAGTAGAAGTTTGGAATGTGGTAGAAGAATCTCGAGATATGCATTGGCTACTTCCCTCTCTCAATGCGACATTCATCGCACTCATTCCCAAAGAGGCACAGCCAAGTACTCCGGAGAAGTTCAGGCCCATTGCATTATACAACGTCATATACAAAATTATCTCGAAAGTAATTTCCAATTGCCTCAAATTTCTCCTCCCTCTTCTCATTTCACCGGAACAATCTGGATATGTTGAAGGACATCAAATATTGGATGGCATCATTCTAACTCATGAAATCATCCATTCCTTAAAGAGAAACAAAGAAGTAGGCATGCCTCTAAAAATCGATCTCTCTAAAGCCTTTGACAAACTTAGCTAGTCTTATATTAAACATATGCTGACTGCCTTCAGATTTAGCCCGACCTGGGTTAGATGGCTTATGAATCTAATAACCTCCCCCTTCTGCTCTATTCTAGTTAATGGAATCCCCTCCAAACCCTACTCCCCTTCTTGAGGAATCCGTCAAGGTGACCCATTATCCCTATTTCTCTTTATTATTATGGAATAAGGTCTAGGTCTTCTTATAAAGCAGGCTATTCAATCTCATGACCTTAGAGGCATCTTCATACATGGAACCTCTGTGATCACACATCAACAATTTGTTCACGAGAATACGCTTTTTGGACATCTCTGTGTCAGTGAAGCCTGCACCTACAAAGCTCTTCTAGAAACTTTTTCAAAAGCCTCTGGAACCACTATAAATACTACCAAATCACAAATATTGTTTTTCCAGACTCCTGCAGCCACTCAAAGAATCATAGCCGGAATCATTGGATTCCCTCAAGCCAAACTCCCATCTCATTATTTCGGTGCTCCACTGATCGACTTAGCCTTAAATCATGCCTCCTCGTGACAACTCATTAAGAAATTTGAAAGCCGCCTAGCGTCATGGACATATAGAACTCTCAACATGGCAAGTAGGCTCATCCTAATAAAGGCAATCCTACAATCCATACCCCTATATCCCTTCTCGGTTCTTGCTATGCTAAAATGGGTGCTAAAGAGAATAAAAACTTTGCAATGCAACTTCTTATGGGGATCCACAGGGAAAAATAGAAAATGGGCATTAGTAAAATGGGACATGGTTTGCACACCTAAAAAGCAGGGAGATCTAGGATTACATGACCCGCAACATAGCAAGACATAAATGGGAGCACAAATATGGTGGCAATGGGTTTCAAGCCCACAGAAGCCATGGGCACAACTCTGGACGGTAAAATATTCAAACAATCATCCACAATAAGAGCTGATAAGAATAACTACTATGACTACAAGATCCCTAATCTGGAATATGGCAAAACGGCATAGAGAGATCATCCAAAAGGATAGCTTTTGGGAGATATGAGAAGGGATAACTGTGCATTTCTGGACGGATTCATGGCAACAGAGACCAAAAATTACAAAACTTCTACCTTGCACAAATCACAATGGAAACAACATCAACCAGACGAATCATGTAGCACAATTCTGGACTCACAGTACCAATCAGGGCTTCAAGCAATGGAAACCTTCTACATAGATAACACAGCAAGAAACTGAAGCTTATAACTCGGAGGTACACAAAGAACTCACCAACAGAAGAATCAGATATAATATTGGTTAAGATGTTCTAAGATGGGGATATCACCGAAAGGAGTATACACAACAAAAGAAGCCTACCAGCTGCTGCTCCAAACATAGGAACCAGTTGATCCTGCTTGGAATTGCATATGGACTACAGGGATATGGCCAAAAATCTCCACTTTCACATGGCTGCTATATCATCAAAGAATTCTCACTTGGGACAACTTAATCAGAAGAGGATTTCAGGGACCCTCCTACTATCCTAATTGTCAAAATCATGAAGAAACTATTCAGCACCTCATGGATTCTTGCCATATGGCCAACCAACTATGGGAAAAGCTCACCTTCCAATGTCAGCGAACATGCAGAATCCTAGGGGATATAAAGGGCACCATCCGTAACTAGACTCCAGAGCCTTACAACAACAAAATTCTCAATAAGTTATGGACAATCCTATCAGGCTTCATTTTCTGGAAAATTTGGAAGGAAAGAAACAAAAGAATTTTCAAGAACCAAAGAACTACTTTAGAAATTATATGGACCAACCTATGTCAGAATATTTAGGAAACTATAGCTCTCCAACAGTGGAGTGTCAAGGACTTTCCCACCCAGGCATAGGAATAGAGCATATGGGAAAATTGGAACTTCAAGCTCCAATAGATACAACTTGATCCCAACAGACTAAGCACTATCACCATGCAGCTCTCACATTGGAATCCCCCACACAAAAGGTGATAAAGCTAAATTTTGATGGTTCCTCCAAGGGCAACCTAGGTCAAGTAGGACATGGTGGCATATTTAGAGATCATGAAGGCCGACCTTTGCTAATATACTTCAACTCCATTGGTTGGGACATGAACAATTCCACAGAAATGGAAGGACTATGGAAAAGTATGAACTTAGCACACCAACATAATTTTCATCCCATCATAATAGAGGGGGACTCCCAGATTTTAATAAATATGGTTAGTCAAATACAACTAGGAAGCATTGCTTCGAGAGTTGCCAAAAGTTTGAGATTAGTGGCCAGGCTTGAACTAATAGAGAAATGTATGAAAAATAGGAGAGCAACCACATTTATTCATGTCAAAAGGGACAACAACAAGGCAACAGTTCTCTTGGAAAATATAGGAGTTGAACATGATCAAGTTCTACATTCTGGCAAACTCAACATTCTCAATGACCAATCTCAATTGAAAGCTTGCACTAACTTGGTGCACAAGGATGCCCATCTCCTAGATGCGGGTGATAATTAAGAACAGTAAGGTGGATGCCAACTGGGTTGGCCTGTGGTCAAACCACATGGCCTCTCGCAGGTTGGCACAATGGTCCAAAAATGTCATTTACAACCACCATAAATGCACCTTATGTGAGTGCTACCTCCAATTTGTTAACCGCCATCTACCTCGGCTTACTGCAAACATGAATTATTGGGAGAATTGCACCTCTGCTACTGCCTATCAACCTCTGTAACCTTTGCTGTTATAATGCCTCTGCCCTCCAGCTGTGACTACACCCAACTCACACACAACCAAAGAGAGACACTGCAACCTCCTATGCTGTATTGATTTTGGCTCGGGCATCCATTTCACCCATAGCCTGGACTGTCATTTTATCTTCCCTTCGGCCTTGGCTACTCATCCCTCTGTTGAGCAGTTTGCAAGATCCACTCTGACATTGTACCCCATTGTACCCCATTGTACCCAATTCTGGACAAAATTCACATAGGCCTATAGACAGGATAGTGCAACACCGTATGCGTAGCCGCGGGGGTGGGAGCCAAGGGAGCCTGAGTCGCCCCCAGTGATCTTTGGCTTTGGATACCACTTCCTCTCTAGTTGAGCAAATCCTAGGTCATTACCCAAATATGCGCAGTGGAAGAGGTTGCCTTGGCTCGGTGGCCTCTGCGTCGCCTCCCAGCAGCTTCCCCTCCATGTCTACCCCGTCTCCTAGAAGCACTCCACCCACTCCTCAACTTCATTCCTAGAATGCCCAATTCACCTTCCGCTCCACCCTAAACAAGCCCCTCATCAAGGCCACCATAACCATTCACTTTCACGAGGAAGAGTAGAGCTTTGAGGAACAAGCCACCGAGGCTGGTGGATGCTCTAATGCAATTGAGGAGCAAGTAATGGTGGAGGTTGGAAGCACCAGGCCAATTGCGATTTCATACATTGCTGGTGGTGGGCGCACCACAGCAAGGTGTAGCCACACCACAGCCAAACCGGAACTGGCTCAGACAAGCATTCAAGGAGAAGGGGAGCAGAGCTAGGAGCAGCATACTAGACGTGCAGGGAAGGAGGTGAATGAGGATCTGCATATAAACTGGGTAATGGACGAATATTGCTATCTCATTAAGGAAGAACACCCAGCATTGCAAGTTGGCAACATGGAGACATCCCTGCTGGCGAGTGGCGGCATGGACGAGTACAAATGCTTCATCGTGGAGGAACAACCTCTGTCGCTACCACATTCCTAGCTTGCCACCTTGATGCTGCGTGTCCGCCTCGCTGTCTGCCACCTTGCTTCCACTCAGCGTGCCACGAGTCTGCCACACAGTCTGCCACTCAGCATGCTACGTGTCTCAGGCTTTTTGGGACCCTGTTTTTTAGCTTTCTATTTTCAATGGGGTTTTGGCAAAAAAACTAGGCATTTTTCGGCTCTTTAGCTGGTTTTTTCTACTTTTTTCTCATTAGATACAATGATACCAAACTGGAGGATTTACTAGTTTCCCTTGCGTGGGTAGCAAGATAATTATCTGAACTCTTTTCTGTTACGGACCGGTTTCCATTTTGGGCAGTTCAGATCTAAACTTTGTTGGTTGATGCCATTACTCTGGCATGGTTAACTACAGGCTTCGGCCTCAGTGTATGATATCTCTTTTTTCATTAATAGAATTAGTATAACTTAGAAAAAAAAATGTACCCATGTCATATTCAGGTCATGCTAAAATATCTCTCTGAGCGGCTTCTATATCCTACCTCACCGCTAGCCATGCTAGCAGCATCATGATCAACCTTGATCATGCTATGGACCTCTCATCCAAGATATCATGACAAATATCATGATAAAGAAACATCCAAATGTGCTTATTAGTAATAATCTCAAATGTCAGCAATACATCATAGGAAAATTATCTCATTCTCAAAATTAGAACACCTCATGTAGATATTTCAAAGGATGATTGATGACAACTCTATGTGAGTGAAGAAACTCACTCATGAATTCATTCAGGTTCTATGCACATCATATATATACAAATGGATGTTAAAAACAGAACATCAATGCTTCAATCAACTTCTGTCGAATGCCATTTCATGTTCAACAACATTTAGAAGTTCAAATTGGAGTATCTAAGGATTTTCATTTTCATTATTCAAAAAAACATTTTCCATAGATTTGGAATATGGAATTTCTTTCCCAAATTCCAAAAATCATGCCATGATACATTATTTCAAGCTTAAGAAGCTAGCTCCCTCTGGTTTAGATCATTAGAGGCTTATCACCTGTCAAGAGTAGACCATCGGGTTATAAAACCAAAACCATAATCAAAATCAAAGTCATACCTTGGAACTCATCATCCTGACTTCATCAAATGACTATCCACTATGGACATATCTAGATCGAGGAGCTTGCTTCATAAAATTCTCTTTGTAAGCATAATGTTTTACTAAGCCAACATAATCAGCCTTATATAAATCAATGTTGTACCATCACATCAACAGAGTCAGCTTATCAAAGTTTGGAAGTCAGATCACAACCATGATCAAAGTCATCAACATCATAGTATCAATTCTTTCAACTAGGAGATAGATGGAGCTCATATCAAATCGTGAATTCATCATGCCAACAAGTTGTAATCATTTATGCAATATCAATCCAAACTTTATCTGGTCATAATCATAACATAGGTCATTGCTGTCACTAGATGCAAATGCATACGTCAAGGATGACTCATGCAGGTTCCATGTTCATGTTGAATCACAACTATCAATATTTCAACCATTGTTCGAGGAACAAGGAGGCCAATACAAAGTCATTGTGCCCACATAACATAAACACTAGGGAAAATAAACAATCATCAAATTAGATCATTAGCCATCAAGTGAAGTCCAAATTCGCTTTCGTAGAGAGATCTATAGTGAAAGCATATCTCAATCATCAATTTAAATTTATTGTCAATCATTATGACAAAGAATTTTTCATCTGTATTAATCAACCAAATCAGACCACCCTCTTATAGCACAAACATATTGATATATCTATATGTATGTGCTGGTCACCTGCAAACACAAGTCCAATTTGCATGTTGATATTATGCCAAACATTCAACCTTTTCCTGCTAACATATATTGTTGTTATTTGCCACACACATGTAGGAATGGCATCTCCTAGGTGAACATAAGATTATTTCAAGTACTGTGATCAAAAACTTCAGAAATAAGATTAGAGTGGCAAGATATCTTACAAACATTTTAATTTAGAGTTCAGACAGTTTTACAAAGCTTTAGAGATTGGTCAAGTGTGGTCAAAACTCTGGACGCTCCCTTCAAGTTAGCATGGGAGTGTCTTTAACTACCTATATGCCACCTGGGCCTTATCATGCATGCATCTAGGGATGAAATCTCCCATTTGTATGCCTGTATCTGGAGAAAAAGCCCTAATCTATGTACAACATTTAGATCTGAGACTTTGCTGCAAATCAATAATGTTAGATGCACATAAATAATACTTCAACAACACATAATACAAATACTAATATGAGTATGATTCTTGAGAAGATATTCTCCCTCTAACTGGGGATCCACTTCACTCATCTTTATTCATGTAATCAACATGTATCTACTAGATTCAAGCAACGAAATATCTATTAGATCATAAACATATATCTATCATGGCTATCAACATCATTACATCAATCTTTCATAAAATGTTAGACTTAAAGCAACATATAAATGCGACATCATATCTCAAACATTATGAACACAATAGCACTTCCTATCAATTCACTTCATCAAATTACGAGATCCAATTTAGCCATATTCCATCAAGACAAGACCACGGGAAGTAAGAGATCTACAATCTCATAGTTATACCTCTAACATCAAGGTTACCATGCTTATCATGATCAATAATATTAAGTAAGGTCATTCAATAAATATTTATCAAAACAACAAGAGTGTCAACCTTTCTTTCCATATGCTTATCGTAAGAATTACCAGCAGACTCATGTATATGAGTCAATCAGCTCTCTTTCTATTTGAAATCCATCATGACAAGTATCAAGAGTGTCATTTACTAGAGTCAAGGTGCTAGCCTTCTTTATAGGATAAAGTTATCCAATAGATAGATCATATATGTTAGCCAAACATCAAGTGTATCAATGTATCAACGTTAGATGGCCTCATATAATGCAATAAGATCAAAATATTGAACACAAGATGCATCAATTCATCATATATCTAAGTCACTTGTATATGCATGTATGAGCCATTAACTAAACAAACATTGTCTTCATACCTTAGGGCTTACTGATCCAATAGTTGAAACACAACATACCATGCATACCTTGTGGTATTCAAATACATGTGCACCTTCCCATTAGACATAGGTTGCTTGAAGCACTTTGTCTTCTTTTCAGCAAGTACCTCTTTATCTCTTTCCAAATTTGGATCTCAAAAGGATCCTCAAGAAGGATATACTCATTACATCTCCTCAAGGAGGTTAGGAACATCCATATACTCAAATCAATAAATAAAATCATCATATCCATAAGCCTAAACAAAAGTAAGAGGAACTGTGAGTCAATAAATACTCATCTTAGAGGAGAGGTGCTGATGTTGATCATGTTAGGAACCGCCTGATTACTAGCCAATGAGGTAAACTAGTAACAGAAATGAGGGAATCCATCAATGAGGAAAATGGACCCCAAGGTACCTAGTACAGTCCACTAAGTATGAATAAATGAGCTGACATTGAACACCATTGAATTTGACCAATCACGAGCCAATGATGTAAACCCACTATTGATCATGAGGAAACCTACCACTAAGGTCTGCAAGCTCCAAGGTACTACTAGTTCCTAGATCAAGCTCTTGTATAATGAGCTGAAGTTGAACATAGAAGATCTGTTGAAGGAGGGCCTTGATGTATCCCCCATCAATCGACGCAGTACAAACTAGGATTATGTGATGTATCAATGAAGTCATGATATAAAGTAAACATGCCACAAGGTTGGTCGACTCAAAAAGGTCAACAGGCTACCGCATATGGCTGAAATAGGCTAAGACTTCCTTTGAACACATAGCAGCATGACACAAAGGTGACCTGGTAGCATGACTAATGAGCACCATGTGATATCATGCAATGACACCAGAGGAATCAAAGCATGCTCCATATGAATGGAAGAGTAACCAGCTACATGAGTAAATAAAGTCATATGTATGGTACGACTCCTAGGAAAGCTAAACCCAATCATGAGATAGTGATATAGACATGTGCCATGTTCAAGGGTGATGCGACTAAAACTACCATTTTGATGACTAATGGAAATATATGTTCCCTTCCCTTCTATTTTTATAGGTTTTTTTTTTCATAAAGTTGTCCCCTAAGCCCAAAAAAGAGATAAAAGTATACAAGGGAGAACCTCCTAGCCAAGCAAACTAGGGTATTCATTATTCGTAACTAGTCTAGCCCTGTCTAAAAAAAGGTTAAACTTATACTGGGTAGATGACACTTCAAGTACTTTAATGAGTGTGAAATAGACAATTTCACTCAACAATATTTTCTAAATTAAGAGTCTAAAAATAGCTCAAAGAAAACTCCTCTTGGAGGAACAATTGGTATAGAGGGTAACAACTAGTTCTAGTAGTGTTGGATTTTCTCATGACATAGTGAGGACAAGAGGCAAGCTAATAGGACCACTCATTGCAATGGTTCCTCCACGAAAGGATAACCACCAAGTGAAAGTGGATGGTAGTCCAAGAAGATGATGATGATTGAAGAGAGAAACCAAGTCTCATCATGCAGAAGTAGGCTGATAAAAAGTGGCAATCACAAGGGATAAAATTGGTGGAATGCTCTTGGGGTATAGCAATAAAAGAGAAGAAGAATATGACACATGGCTCAGATTCTAGGTCATGGCGAGTTAGAAGGAGGAATTCCGAAAAGGGGTAAAAAAGTGATTGCATGGTCACCAACTCAGGAAGAAGGTGCTAACTAGGGTATCTATGAGAGGGTAAGCTCTATCGCCAAGCTATGACATCCATAAAGGAAGTGGCAAAATTCACAACTTGACGGGGTCAGACCTAAGGCATAAAAATGGCACTAATGATCAAAATGCAATGGTGATAGTGATATATGACCTACTCCTATATGCCAGTAAGAGGAAACATGCCTCAAGTCCAATGGATGTCACAATAGAAAGGCTGCCCTATCCAGTAATTTTTTTCCAAAACACTAGACCCATAGTTAAATCACATAATGAAAGAAATAAACATGGAGGGGGTAAAAAAAGCTCATGTGTTTTTTTTTTTTTGGATTTTGGGCATAAAAAAGGCATGGAAAATACTCACATCACACACCAAACAAAAAATAGATAAAGCATCACACTCCTATGTACAATATGTTCAAGTGCAACATAGTTCAGTAGGTCACACTAATGTGTTCCCATAGTGAGGCACAACCCAAGGGTTTCTATAAAAACTCATGGAGGGTGAGGGGACCATATAACTCACTAATGTGGGCCAAGCCAAAGAAAATCAAACTTCCCAATTGGAAAAGGTTGACCATGCCAGGGACATTGTAGCATAGTCACACTCTCAAAATAAACCTGAGGACATGTAACAACCCTGGTTAAAAATCCATGTAAAATATAAAACCACGGTCATGGGACACATATAACAAGCTGAATGGTGGGAAAAACATCCTAGTGGATTTTCATTTAGGTTATTATGGCTAAGGAATTTGGAAAAGGAAATGGCTAAGGAATTGAAAAGGAAAATGACATTTTTGGCACATTTATTTATGAAAATAATGGAAATTAGGAGAAAGGAAGGTGAAAGGTCACAAGTTGCATATGAGGAGAAAATAAGGAAAGTAATGGAAAATGAATAAAATAAATTCCTAATTGATAAAATGTATTTTGAGGATTAGTTGGTACTTTTTTTCAATTGAGTTTTGGAGCTCTCTCATTACTCTCTCTCTCTCTCTCTCACTCTTGGACACTTAGAGTTTTCTTGGAGCACTTTTGTATTGGACCAAGAATAGAAAAGAAGGAGAGAGGGAGGAAGGAGAAAGGAAGGAAGAACAGGATCAAGCAACTACATCAGAATTATTTGTAGGTATCAATTTGCATGTGTGATTTTCTTGCTAGATTTGGCATGCATGGTATTGCATGTGGTTCTTTGCTATCACGACATGGTTTTTTCTAGGTGTGACATTGTTTTCAGCATAGCCTTGCCATTTTTGAATAGCCATGGTGTGACGGGGTTCTCATGTTTTGGTTAAGCTAGATTTCCAAATGGACTTGAAGCTAAGTGAGGTTGATCTCTAAAAGAAAAAGCACATGGCCTAGTGATCCCTAAACTGGACTGTGGATTACGGTAAAGCCACTAGCCTAGTGACCCCAGAATCAGACTATGGGTTGCAGTAAAACCAGGTATTGCGTGCCTTGATGGGTCTAGAAATATTCAACTGGTTAATGGTGGGATATATGTTAAATCCTAAAGGAGGTTTCCCTTTATTAGGCCTAGGATTCATTGTCACTGAATGGCGGGATATATGGTAAATCCTAGAGGATGGAGTCTCGATTTAGGGCATAGTGATCCTTGGATCAGATGGTGGATTGTGATAAATCCTAAGAGACTAGGAGTCATGAAAATTCCTCATGGTGTAGGTCGAGAAATATGGTGGCATCCATGCTTCTTTTGGCCTAGTGATGCAATGGGGATTGTGGTAAATCCTGGTATTGGATGTTTATGGTTTATGGCCTAACGATTCGGGGTGGATTGTGGTAAAGCCTTGTTTCTATTTATGAGCATGGGGTCATTTAGTCTTGGCATGCCCTAGTTGGTTATTTTGGTTTGATTCCCACATTCATGCTTGGAATATGGTACAGGGGTCATTGGCTGAAGAGAGAATTGGCTTAGCCAATCTATGGTCGGGTGGAACGTGGTAGTCCCATACCATGTTGGCTTTTGCATTCATTAATAAGAGGTTCTTTCCTTGGTATCTTATGTGTAAATGTACTAGTCTATATATGGATTCTATGGCTGACGTATCCTTGATATTTATGTTTTTATTATGTTGGTTATAATCATGTTTTATGATAGTGATGATGTATGAATCTCCTCATGTTTTGATTTGTAAATGAATTAATAATGTATCTATAACCTAATAGATGATAACGCCACTAATGATATAAGCGAACAATGATTCTTATCAATTCTCAGATACATATGACACCCATATTCTCAGATATGTTGTTTCAACCTATAGATTACATATTTGTGACATGTTTGACAAAATGACTTTCATGGCTAGTGGGGGTCCAATCAAATCCTTGTCCAAGTAATTTTATGTGTATCATCATTCTGTTGTTATCTTGCAATTCCTAAAGTGTCATTGAGTTCTGGGAAGTGACTTGGGCTCTTGGTCTCGAAAAGGGGCTCAAATCCTAGAGATGCGAAAAAAACATTGGGTAGAAAAGTCCATGGATGCATGCATACACATGTTGTAGGAGCACTTGGAGGCTCCTGGACGCATGCTTGTCCATATCAAGGGAGTGTTTGGGGGTTTAATGGTCTAAAAATTTAGTTGGTCTCAGGGGTTGGTTACCTCAGTTGTTGGGAAGGATCCTAGGAGTTATGTTGCTATTGTGGAAGGTCTATGTGATATGTTTACATTGATTACACATCCTTAAGCTCACCTAGGAGGTTGAATCCCATCATAGTGGCCTATCATTGCATGTTTACCCTAATTGATTGGTTACTTAGGTAGATGTGGGATGAGGGTGTTAAAGAGTGGAATTAGAGCATGGTTCAACCCTTTAACTGGATGGGCGATGTGTTGGTCATGCATTCATGTCGGTTTCATATGTGTTCCATATGTTTGTAGTCCATGTGCTTGTTGCATTTGCATGGTGTTGGTCATGGTTCTAGTGATGTCACCATGTAAAGCTTGATGGTGTGGTTGTGGGATGTGTCATCATGAGTGTATGGCTATATATGCATTTGCTATGAATTTCAGTGTCTATATTTTGTTATGCATGCATTGCATGGTTATGGTTATGCATGTATGGTAGGTTAGGCATGCATTGTGAGGACATTGTGTGCAATTAGGTCATCATGATGTTATTGGTAGGTTATGATTCTAATGATTTGGTTGAGATAAAGCAGGATATGTAGACCATTAAAGTGAAGTTGCAACAATGGACTTTGGGGTAAGAACAGATCATCATATAGGTTTGTATGGTGGGCATGCAGGTATGTTGGTTAATGTTTGTTATAAGCACTAGGGTTACTAATATGCTTTTCATTCAATTGATGTTATGGTTGCATGTATGATAAATGCTAGTTGATTAGTGTAGTCATGTGCACATGTGTTAGGTAGTCATGAATGATAGTATCCTATGGTTGTATGCATTGTTACTATTGTTGTTGTTTTATGTTAGTTAATTTTATGATTATGTTATATGTCATTGATGAATATGTTATATGTTAACTTCTAATTATCTTGATGATTTTGTTATATGTTGTTGATGAACATGATATATATTAAATTGTTGTTGCTATATGTTAGTTAACTTGACAATTAGGGTTAATGAATTTAATATCTTGATGTTATATGTATTGTGTTAACCTAGATTTTCCTATGAAGATGGTTATGTTTACGATATTCAGGTATGTGCCGACATATTTGCAATATGGTGTTCTACTAATCTACATTGACTCTGCATATGTGATTGCTAGGCATGAATGATAATTATTTATGAGCTTATGATGTGAACACATTAACTAGTTACTGTTATGGATATCATGACCTTATTTATGTTTGAGTTGATATGTTGTGAAGTTATATCGTGCTATTCTAGATTGATTGTGCAAACAAGATAGCCTTCCCTAAGATACATTAAGGTATGAGTTTTATTATGTGATCTAGTTGATTTACCTAACATGGTATGTTTAAGTTTGTTTGAATATTTGATTAATTATATCATATGAGTATGTATCTATAAGATTGCATGAAGAAATGATCTTGTTTTAAGATGGTCGTACTAACACATATGTGTTGAGACAACTGATATGTACTTGAGTGTAACATTATGTATTATGACTAATGAATGTGAGTTGATTTTGATTATGACATGGTTGTTAGACTTGGTGAAGGTTGATTTCCAAGTAATAGATATGTTTCCTTGATATTTGGAACATGTGATCGACATGTGTGAACAGTTGCAGGAAACATGCTTGGTATTAGCATGACAAGGTAATAGTTGATTTGTTTATATAAATATCCATTGGGTGATGTGACAGTACATAGTAAGACTCATTTGCAACAAGGTAAACATAAAATAAAGGAATTAGATGTGAGAAATCCTTTAGCTATGTTTGGAAACTACAATTCCAAATGAATGAGTGCTTGCATACAGGAAGTCTTCTTAACCCTAATTTGTATGAAATTATGTGGATGTGTGCTATATTCATGGAGATGTATTTGATAGGTATAAAAAATGGTGTCTATTATAGTTAGTTCTATCAAGGGAAAGTAGAGTCCTTTGAGGCATGGCACATATGTGTTCGGTTAAAAGGAAGTGTGCTTAGCACAACAAGATAAGGTGAGTTGTGTATTGTTATGTTTAGTTATGCACTGACTGTTATTTCTTTATGGAAGTATGATGCAAAGGATTGCATGGAAAAAGAGACTGCCATGAAGTCGTGAAGAAGGATCAACTTAGGCTTTCCCTTCGAGGAAGTGGGAAACCATGGGGTTGATTCATGGTGTTTGCTAGGAGTTTTGTGCCTTTGGTATTTTGTAATTTTTTTGAACTTGATTTATGGGATTTGATTTCATTTGGTGCAAGGCCTTGCCACTTTGTTTTTGATATTGTATTATTATTGTTTTTCATGGTTTTCTTCTTGTTTTAATTTTATATTTCCCTTTATGTCTTGAGGGTCTTGGGAATTGGTTGGAAAGAGGAAAGTTAATGGAGATTAGGGAGAGTTGAATGAAATATACAAGTAATGTAAGACTTGAATGAATCTTGGTACGTGAGTAAGGGAAGTTGAAGGTAAGAATGTGAAAATCGGTTGGATTGGTTTAGTACATTGGTGTAAATGGATAGTGGAAGTACAATCATGAGAAAGGTAACAGGAAAGGTGAAGTAAATGGATCTGAGGCATCAGATGCCTTGGATATATTGGGAATGATTGTTCTCAATGTTGTGCATGGTGTGCATAGATAAAGGGATTTCTCTTAACCTTTACCTTATGCTATCTAGTAATTATGTTAGGACCATGATTATGTTGATGTTTATGTATGTATGTATGTATGTATGTATGTCATGTCTGGCAGGGTCATCATGGATCATAATTGTTTAATGCTAATATTTATATGTATTTATGCATGTATGTATATTGTTTTCTGAGAGGATCATGATTGCTTTATGGTAATGTTTATGTATATGTATGTATGTATCCATGTATCTATGTGATTGTCTGATAGGGTTGTCCGAGATAATTCTTGTGGAGGAATGATTTCTTATGTAGGTGAATGGCATGACGAGGTTCCTGGTCTTATGGGGAATCAAGTGAGGAGAGTAGTCATGAAAAATATATGAGGTCATTATCATGTGGGTATGAATTGATAGTGTATGCTTGTATTATGCCTATATTTATGCTATGAAAAGTAACTCTGAGGGATACATTAGTTGAATGAAAGTAGTGAGATCTGAGGCATGCTAGGATAAGCATCAATGGAAGAGAGATACTAGAAGCAAGGTTGCTTGGTAGAGACAGTGTGGTTTTGGATGTGTGGTACTATTGTTGTGCATATGTTGTACATGTTGCATCTATGAAGTTGTGTGCATGTGGTGTTGTGTATATAAAGTGTGTATACATGTTGTTTATGAAATGTTATGTACAAGGTGGCACATATAGTGTTGTGTGAATATTGGATATGGTGTCGTGCACATGTTGGATATGAGTGTTGTGTACATATGGTGCTATGTAAATATTGTATATGCAGTGCTATGCACATGTTGTATATACAGTGCTATGTGCATATGGTGTTGTGTGCATGATTATACAAGTGTTGTTGTGAGCATGTGGTGCGTGTACATGTTGTACATGTGGTGTTGTGTGCATTTGATTTTGTGTACATGTGGTGTCGTGTACATGTCATGCATGTGGTACTATGTACATGTGGTATTGTGTACACATTTTACAAATGGTGTGTACATGTGGTGCTATGTACGCATTTTGTAGGTGGTTTCGTGCACATGTGATATTGTGCACATGTTGTGTAGGCAGTGCTATGTACAGGTGGTAGTGTGTACATGTGGTATTGTGTGCATGTCATACATGTTGTGTTGTGGGCATGCGGTACTGTGTATGTGTATTATGTAGTCATGGTATCATGAAACATGTATTCATTGTGTTATAATCTATGTACGTATTTGTGTTGTGATGTACACTGGGTGTAGGTGTATATATTGTGTTGTGGTATACATTGAATGTAGGAGTATGTATTGTGTGTTGTACACTCAGTGTAGATGTATGTGTGGTATGTCAAGTGTAGGTGGATGTATTGCATGATGTTGTATGTAATGTGTGGTTGTATGTGGGTGATGCACCCTAGGTGCATGTGCACATGGTCGATGAGAAGGGACTCGGTGTTTGTTGGGTGTGCCAACTGATCCGGTGCATGTATAGAATAAGGAAAAAGGTAGAAGCTAAGGATTGATTAAAGGATAAGTATCAGTATTTTATTTCAATTTTATTATGCATGTGATCTATGATTCTGATTTGTGATGGTTACATGTGATTTATGATTATGGTTTATGATGATTTCATGCGATTCATGGTTTTAATTTATGATGGTTGAGCTTGAGCTAATCATATGTGATATGATTATTCATGATGACCTAATCAAATAGTTAGTTTGACTCATTGTGATAGGAAGTAAACAAGATTGCATGTGTACCTTATTGACGAGCTACCAATGAGGTATGATCTGCATTTATTTCAATTTATTTTAAATCTAATGGAAGTTACGTACTTGGTATAGGAAGCATAGAAATTCCCAGTTGGGTGGTTGAAACTGACTGCAAGAATTAGCAGCAACAGTTAAAGAAATTGGAACAAGTAGCAGAATGATGGTAAAGCAATTCAGGAGCAGGGTCATTCTAGGCCACTAGTACCCAATAATGTCCATTGATCTCCATGAGCATGCTATGACCAGTATGATGGTTTTGAGGCAGGTATATGCGTGGGTTATTTTCCCTTTTGATGTGACGAAGCCTTTCCAGTGGATGGATCACCTAGGATAGTGGATGGCAAGGAAATTAGAAGGTCAGTGATTGCATAGAAGGGGTGATCGGATTGCCTAAGGAACTATCTAGTAGAGAAGGAATGTCAAGGATATCTTTGTTTTGGTCATTAATAATTCTAGATGGAATTATATGCATATTGAGAGTGTGCCTTGGAACAATGAGCTCGTAACTATTCACTAAGAGGAAAAGCAACACAGGATTATAGCGCTAGACATTTGATGCAGGTTTGACCTTGCAATGGATTTTGGACTTCCCGGGAAGGAGTTGAATCCTAGTATTACTTTGAGGGTGTAGGTGTGAGCCTATGGATTCCCTTGTTGTAGATGCATGCATCGTATCCTTTGATTTGTTGGTTTAGAAAATGTGCATATGTGTATATGTGGTTATTATTGTAAATTTCATAATGATATGTGTTATAAAGCTCTAGTAAATGGTATGTTTGTCATGTTTTAGTAGATGGTTATTGTAAATACTGCAACGAGTTATGTTATAAAGCTCCACAGGTAGTTTGTTTTGTTTTTAGCAGTATTATTGGTTATAGGTGTCATTGAACACTGAGGACAGTTTCCCCCAAGGGGGAGGGTTCTGTAACAACCGATTAATGGTGTTGGATCCACCAACATTCAGGGGATCTCCCTGATATGAGGTCCCAATTATATCTCACACCATTTGGTGTACGAGTCCCATCCGATATGATGGCCTAGTTACCAAATACCTAGAGATTTTCTTGGGCTCTAGCTTTTAGCACAAGAGAACATTACAATGGTACCTTTGAAAAGCAAGGTGAGTGTGCCTAGTGAGTGTGCAACGTAACTATATCTAGGTTCTCTTACTACAATAGGGGGAAGAAAAGTGAGCCTCTAAGTGAGAGGTAATAGTGCCACCTAGGAAGAGACACACATGAACCAGGAAGAGCTGTCCAACATCCAGTGGAGTAGTCCACAATAGAAGCGACAGTCATTAAAACCAAAGAAGAGGGAAATATTTGTCTACCATCTAGCAGAATAGTTGACAATGAATGGGATGGTTTTTATAACCGATGAATAGGGAAAGGTCTATCTAGTATCCTACGGAATAGTCCACAAGGATGAGACAATAGTGACAACCATTACAATACCATCCCAACTTTTTCTTTTGTATTAATAAAAAGTTCCAAGACACATATTTCCATCATACATCACTAGCCCCAATAGTGGGACATTGGAGCCATTCCTTGCTCCTCAAAGAACTGACCGAAACTTTCTATGTGTTGCAGGAAGAGCCAAGGTGAAAAGTCATTTCCTCATACAATGAGGGGGTATATATAACCAAGGGGAGATGCTTGACCCTTGTGACTCTTTGACTACCCTCATGACTATTCAACTTCCTATGAATTTTCAACTGACATGACTCATCATATTCATGTATGTCCATTGGACTTCCACTTTACATTACATTTGATTCACAACAAACATTGATCATAATAGTGATGTGGCCTTTGACAACTCATGACTTGACTTGACAAGAAACTGTTAACATGGACTAGCTTGTTGAGGTGGTAATGCAAAATCGTTGTTTCTTTTGAGTGATAGATGTGTTCTTGGATGTGTTTTCTCTTCTCCTCCACATAGCTTGATGATGTGGGGTCTTCAATGGTCTTCAGTCTTGAGAGGTGGTTGCATGCATGTGTTCCCTTTAGTTATTCTTGATAAGATTCTTTGTCCATCTAGCTGTAAGTGAGTCTTCTAGCATAATTTCTCCTTCTTCATCATCTTGCCATGATCTAACAGTGCACATGCTCCTACAATTTACTCATAACGGGATGACATTAAATCCAAAAACTCCCTAGTCAAAGATGATGCATTGTTATCCATGGAATGGGCCTGAGATAGGTGACAGGATGAGAAAGAGGGCTGAGTATTTGTGCATTTCACATTTCCACATGACAGGGAGGGGGTTGGTCAGTGAGACAATGGAGAGCACAACTTAGGCTTAGTTGAGGAACTTCTGAGCACGATCCTCACTCCAGGGTAAAATTGCGCAAGGAACACTACGGGATAGGTTTACACAATTTATATAGTTAGTGGATGATGGAAGATGGGACCTTGGGAGGTAGGTCTATGTAGTTTTCAGAGGTAAGGTAGGATTGGGTAGCAGAGGGGCCTAGAGGACAGATCTGCATGGTTCTTGACATAAGTGAATCCCAGCTGAGGGAGGACATTGGGGGAAACTTCTGCATAGTTCTGGGAGGTAGGGCAGGTTTGGTTCTCTACGTATTGTGGGGTTCCAATAGGAAAGTGGGTAAGCTTGAGGATTGATCTTGCGAAATGCGTAGTAATGGTCAGGCTGGGAGGAGTTATTGTGCAATTCTGGGGATGAAGGCGAGATGCTAAGCTATAGAATTGTGTAGTGCAAGTACCCTAGGGGATAGTGACTATGAACTATGATGTTCTAGGCAGTAAGGTTTCATCAATGAGGGTTGAGACTACGTAGTGCATGGTTGAGTTGGGGTCCATTGAAAGTGAGTTTCCCTACTGGATGGATTTTTGGAGAAATGGCTAAATGCAGGAGGAAGGTGAGCTTGTTAGGAACTTTAACTTGTGATCACACACTTATCATACTTCTATGACACAACAACACAGACCACTAGAAAAATAAGACAAAGAATTGCCCTATATAAGACTATCTTAGAATGAAAAGTGATAAGTGCAACACTTAAGATGGACTTACGATGACCGCGACGACACTTGTGCGAAAGTGCTTAGAAATTTGTGTATGAGTGTGACATATGTTTACATAACTAGGAAAACTCGAATACACAAAGACCATCCTTCAAAATCACCAGAAAAGGACCACAAGCATGGTAAAACAATTAGACATACCAAAAGATGATAGTTGATCGAACATGTGAAAGGGGTGAAAATAATATAAGAAAGCTCATCAAATGAGCTCAAGTGTTTGCAACAATAGAGGGGAAGTGTTGGGAGCACGTAGGTCGATAGGAGTAAAAGGGGCTTTAGGAAGGTCAAATCCCCTTAGTTTGTTAGGAGTTAATTTGTTTTGTGACCCACCCATGGTTCATGGACCATGGTATTGTAATAGAGAATGATATCAAAAGGAAGCTTAGGGAGTCACGAGGAATAAAAATATATCAGTGAATGATCTAAGTAAGAGATAGAAATTTGTTTTATGTACTTAAGCGAAGGGGAAGGCTCTTGTAGTTGTGTGCGCGAAGACCTTGGTGAGTCTGTAGCTGAGTGAACATGCCCCTCTAGTTGTATGCACAGGGTTGGAAGAGTTTGTAATTGAAGATCTAAGCATAATAAAGGCTATTTTGGAGCATTATTTGTGTATCTGTGAGTTATTGTTTACTTTTGAATTGATTGTATATCTTGTCTGTTTACTGCCATTTATCATGAAAAATACTTAATGGATGCGTCAAAAGGGTAGATATGTTTAATTACTTGATGTTACAAATGTTTAGAACAATTAATGAAGAGTTTGGATCTCTTATTCGTTAGTTACTGTAATTTCTAACTTCTAAGGGTTAGGGGTTTGCAAAGGTCGGAATAAAGCCCTAAAAGTAACATAAACACATCACATAGTCCCTTGGATGTAGAAACATGGTTCTAGCATCTGCTAGTACTGCCTCACATGAGACTGTAGCCTACACTCCATGGGTTATTGTTGAAAGGGCCAGTAGTGTGGGGTTTTCTTAGTTAGGGCAGCTAACTATGAACCTGGGCCCAAGCCCCTTCAAGCCAAAAAATGGTTATGTTGCCAGGACCGAGATCTATTTGAGGAATGTATGATGTGGCATAAGTGGATACTGGCTAAGAAAGAGATCGAAAAGTGGATATATCAGAAGCTGCATGAGTTTGCAGCCCAGGAAAATAGGAATCTGCACCTATTGAAGGAAGAGTGTTTGAATAGATACCTATATACAAAAGAACACAAAATTTTCTTATGTTATTTTCCGTGCAAGTTACATAAATGGTTGACTAAATTTGTAGATGGTTAAGGTACATGGAAGTTGGATAACCCTATTGTGTGGACTCTAGAGTTAGTGAGGTGCTTGGAAGGTTCAGAAAACAAGATCGCGAGGGTTATTGATTATTAAATCAACAATATTTTTGGTGGATTCATTACTGAGTTCGCAATTGACACATTTGTCAGTTGAACATTGATTTTTTAAAGGACCAATAGGTAAGTATCTGAAGTCCCTGAAAACTTGGATTAAAATTATATTGTTGAGAAACAGGTTATGCCTTTGAATTGATGTTTAGACAAGACTTAATGGGAGCTACATGAAGTGGGAAACCATTCAAAAAAGATCTACATTCAGGTGTTGAGTACAATCCTTTGTTGGGGGTGTCTAATAGTAAGAAAGAAAGTAGTAGTCTAAAAACGTCTTAAGGTGGACTGTAGATAGTGTTAAATCATGGTGTTGCATGAATACCACATCCATCCACTCCATCTCCACTGTCACCCTCACCTCACACACCTACCCCTACACCTCCACCTCCACTATTTAATATGGCGAATGCTATGAAGATGCCCATATTCAAGGGTCTGAGGACATAAGACCCTGAACAATTTCTGTTTGTAGCAGATGTTGTGTGGAAGTCATAGCAGATAACAGATGATGACCTGAAGAAAGCTCAACAAGTCACAACATTACAAGATAGGGCACTGAGCTGGTATATTAAGTATAGTACGACTCATCTATCTGTGATGTTGAAATATAAGAAGGATGCGCTAAATAATGAATTTAAATGCCTAAGTCTCAAGCTCAGTCTGTAATGGAGGTGAAAGAAATCAAGCAAAGGGTAAATGAATATGCATGGGAATTTGATCAAATATTGAAATGTCAACTGCAATAGAATAATATGCAGATCATGGATGAACAACACAATGCTTGGTATATTTCTTTTCTATTACCTCATTTGAGATTGCCGCTGTCACAAAAGAAGATTGGAACAAAGGCTAAGGAACTGGAGATTGCTATGAAGTTGAAGGCCTCACCTATCTAGGATACAAATTTAGGAGTGCAACAGATTTGGTCATAGCTGGCTAGCCTGCATATGGAGTTGCAGAGTCTCAAATCGGGAAAAGAAGTCCAAAATGAGACTCGTGCGAAAGTATGGTGTTTAAATTGATCATTGCCCAGTGTATCAAAATTATCTAGTTGGAGGAGGTCATGTCCCCTTGAAGGCAAAAAATACCGTGGGGATGAGTACAAGTGTAGTACCATGGTGCGCTATTTGTCATATCATAGGAAAACATATGACGAACAATTTTCATTTGCTGGAGAAGTTTGTACAGACTCCCCAACTACTGTTTTGCAATTTCTGTTAGTTCGTAGGTCACGACAAGCGCAATTTCTGAAGTTATGAATTAATGATGAACAAAAAACCAACATATAAAGTACAGACAAAGGCACATCCTCAACTAGATCAAGGCACAATTGCAGCAAGAAGAGGATTCTAGGGACGAGGAAGAGGATGAGGAGGAAGAGCTGGAAGAGGTCATGGCCAAATCATTTTCTACAATTGTGGACAATCAGGTCACTTTGAGTGATATTGTTAGAATCCAGTGCACCCCTCTTGGCAATATTGTCAACAGTTTGATCATCTCATAGAATATTGTCTCGTGCTCATCACAAAAATTCAAGAAAAGAAGACCCAGAGCTAGTGGCCTATGTAGAACATCTAGATGATGAGATCAAAACTGCGCGAAGATGGACCCAATGCTAATATTATTATGCGAAGAGGTATAGCTACAAGGGAAGATAAAGGGAAACAACCAAAGGAAAATGTATGGGTACGTAGGGCTACTGACAAAGAGACTAGATTCGATTTGAATAAAGCAAAGGAAACTTGTATGGAGGCAAAGAGGAGTTTTATGGAGGTAGGAGCTGCTACATCAAAGGGTCAGAATACACACATGGAGAAGCCTAAAGAAGTCATTACTATGCAAGAAACAAATCCTTCATTGTTAACATCCTTCTTACAAACCTGGATGAAGCTCCTAAGGGACCAAAAAGTTGTAGAGGGACTGGAAGAGTTGATAGATAACTGCACTAACAAGGGAAAACCACTACCTGAGCAGCATGCAATAAATAAAGTAGACAAGGGTAAGAAAAGGATTGGTCATGAGATGAGATTGACAGCCCAAATCGAAGAGTTTGAAATCGACCAGGTAATCCTTGATTAAGGATCTGATGCAATTTTTTTTTCGAATCAAACCTAGGAAATAATGGGAAAACCAACACTACAGTGGTCCCCAATCGAGCCGAGAATGGTGAATCAAAAAAATATTATTCCTACGGGGCGTCTCCATGGAGTAACTTTGGATATTTAAGGAGCATGTGCCATAGCCGATTTTGAAGTAATCGATGTAGAAATTCCCACTGTAGATCAACAAATTATGAAATAGACTAAAGAAAAATACAAGATCTACTTCTACAACACTTTGCGGAAGCTTAATCAAATTAAGCAAGATCAAGAGAACACATATAACTGAGAATGAGAAATCAATCAAAAATAACACAGAAGAAATAACTAGGGGAAAGCCTTAGCCTAAAAGCCTAATCTCTATATTATCATACAAGTGGAAATCTTGTTCAAATTACAAAAGTAATCAGCTCTCAAGCTATCCTGCTCTCACTGCAATCAAACCATACAGCTCACAGATTGAATAGACACTGTATATGTCCTCCTCAAGCCTTCCAAGCCTCCTATTTCCTTGCGCAGTTTTTATTGGGGTCTAGTGAAGCCACATGTGTGAATTGGCATCATCACACTCAGAAAACCTGAAGAAGTAACTGTGCAATCCTTAAGGAAAGAATTCCTTTTGCATGCAAGGGATATTCACAATGGAATATTCTAGCAACTGATAGTACACTGCCCCTCCATCTGATCTCAATTGGGTCTCTATCTGATTTGACATGCATGAGTTATTTATGAGAGAATATTCAATTATTTGAAGTGCAGCAATTACATGCATCCATGCATTAACTAACTGAACTCACATTAATTCAACAAACTGTTTGAATTAATCTAACTGAACTTGACTCAGTTAACTGAGCCAGCTAATTACAACTCATCCTTATCTCTTGAAATGATGGATAAATTCCTCAATTAATGGAGAAATTGTTGCATGTCCCCAGATAGACTTCATGTTTGATTTTCTTTAACCAATTAACTCAAGACGAATTAATTAATTATTTTACAAACAACTACTAAGATCAAATTCGAATTTTACTTCTCAATTTTAGTTCAGGGACTAACTAAAATTGGAATCCATCCTGAAATGCTATTTATAGCAAAGCTATTTTTAGCACTTCCATTTTTCATTCCTTGTTGCTATGTCCAACACTGGTACCCGAACTGCTATTTATAGCAGTGCTATTTTTAGCATTTCTTGTTGCCATTTTCAACACTCCCTCTCAACAAGAAAGGCATTCAACTCGAACCCGATCCTGAACCTTTGGAATGTTTTGCATGCAACACTTCTCCCAAGTGTTATTGCTTCAGCAACTCTAGAAACAAAAAACTCTCAACTGACCTCTCCATTGAGATAGAAACATCCTCTAACGTTGAAGCTTCCTCTGCCACTGACAAGTGCTTCTTCTGTGACCTCTGAGCTGTTGCAACACTCCATGCATCTCACACCATTGCACACCTCTTTGTGCCATCCTGCACTGGTGCAACACTCTTGTGCCTCTCGCATTTTTGTAGCCTGCTATCTCTACACTGTTCTTACTATTCCTGCATTGTAGTTCTTGCTGCCGCTCCATCTACATATGTCTCTACCCACTCAGCCAGTCCTGCTACTCCTCATCGGGGCTCCTGTAGCAAGGTCTAATCAAATAGGTTGGGTACCTCAATGATCCTGCCCCTATTCCAGCCTTATTGGGACTGTCACTCCACATCACCCCACCTATGAACTGGAGGTATGGATCCATGTGATCCCTCTGCCCACTTGGCTCGAAATTTCCCCCTTCTGGAGGTCTCTGCATGAGTGGATGCCTCCACTCAGTCTCCTCTCGGCTTGTCTAGTTGTGGCTACTCCAAAACCCCTTGAAGCTGCTTCACCAATTGTGGCTCCTCCACAATTGTCTGATACTTCTTCTGGCACTACACGTTGAGAGGTAATGTACTCTCCCTCTCAACCACCATTTCTTTAACCTTTTCCTTGCTCCTCAAGGCTTTGCATGCATCTTGAACCTCAACAGCATACAGGTTCTTGACTCGTGAACAGATCTACTTCACTTGTCTAGTGGTGATGTGTCGAAGGAAAACCTTTCCCTTACTGAAGACTATATCATAGCCTTTGTCTTCCAGCATTACGATCGACACAAAATTTTTCCTCAGTCCTAGTACATACTTGACATCGATCAAGGTAATGCGAGCTCGATGCTCCCTCTTAAAAACAACCGTGCCTACACCTGAGACACTATACTTTTCATCATTACCCATCGCTATGAGTATCTGGAGATCTTTCTCCTCCAAGGTACTGAACAAACTCTTGTCGCCAGTCATGTGGAAAGAACCTCCATTGTCAAGAAACGAACCACATCCCACCATGGATGAAACCATGCATGCGATGAGTGTTAAATCCAACTGAACCTTCTTGGATTTCTTCAGTGGACAATTTGTAGCAAAATGGCCCACCTCATGACAACAAAAGTATCGCAGTTTCGATTTGTCAAACTTCTTCCCACCATAGGAAGAACTCAATTTGGGATGAGAATCCTTCTCCTTCCCCTTCTTCATTTTACTCACTAAGGCACAATTTTCTTCATCCTCCTTGGATGAAGAACCATCTCTGGTGCTTCTTCTTATCTCTTCCTGCATTAGATCCGACCAAAGTCATTCCCAATCTAGCATTTTTTCTCTTCCATTAACCGAGTCTTGGTAGCTATGCCAGCTCTTTGGAAGATCAAGGAGAGCAAGACTCACCATGTCATCATCAGCTGTCATGATCCCTACACTTCCAAGCTCATCCCTGCAGGTGGTGAGCTTGTTCAGATATGTAGAGATCGTGTCGCCCTTTTCACACTTGATTTTCTGAAGCTTGTCTTTCAACACCAGCTTCCTCTTATCACTACTATTATGATATAGATCTTTCAATGTTTTCCACATTGAAAATGGTGTCTCCTTCCCATGGATACTTGAGACTATGTGGTCTCGAAATCCATCCAGAAGGATTCTCCTTGCTCTAGCCACACAGTTCTTCCATTCCGCCAATTAAGTACCATTAGTCGGCTTGGGGACTTCTTGATCAATGAAGTCCTTTAGACCATTATCCTCTAATAATGCTTCCATGTGATCCTTCCAGGCTATATAATTTGAGCTGCCATCAAGGGCATACTTGAGTCTTAAATTTCTGAATGCCATTGGTGAAATTGAGATGTGATAAGAACTCAATTTCTATATTCAGGAACCTCAAACTTCGAACTTCTCCCTTCTTGTATACTATTCTTCTCTTTGATCACCTTTTCTCTAATACCATGTGGAAATTCCCTCTATAGTTCAATAGATTATGCAATATACTAAAGCAAAATACAAGATATACTTCTACAACACTTTGTGGAAGCTTAATCGAATTGAACAAGATCAAGAGAACACATATAACCGAGAATGAGAAATCAATCACACATAACACAGAAGAAATAACCCAGGGAAAGCCTCAACCTAAAACCCCAATCTCTATATTATCATACAAGTGGAAATCTTGTTCAAGTTACAAAAAGAATCAGCTCTTAAGTTATCTTGCTCTCTCTGCAATCAAATAATACAACTCACAGACTGAATACACACTATATATGTCCTCCTCAAGCCCTACAAGCCTCCTATTTCCTTCCGCAATTTTTCTTGGGATCTAGTGAAGCCACATGTGTGAATTGGCCTCATCACACTCACAAAAACTGAAGAAGTAACTGTGCAATCCTCAAGGAAGGAATTCCTTCTGCATGCAAGGGATATTCACAATGGAATATTCTAGCAACTGATAGTACACTACCCCTCCATATGATCTCAATTGCGTATCTGTCTGAACTGACATGCATGAGTTATTTATGAGAGAATATTCAGTTATCTGAAGTATAGCAGTTATATGCATGCATGCATTAACTAACTGAACTCACATTAATTCAACAAACTGTTTGAATTAATCTAACTGGACTTGACTCAGTTAATTGAGCCAACTAATTACAACTCAATATTACAACTCATCCTTATCTCTTTAACTGATGGATAAATTCCTCAATTAATGGAGAAACTATTGCATGTCCCCACATAGACTTCATGTTTGATTTTCCTTAACTAATTAAGTCAAGATGAATTAATTAATAATTTTACAAACATCTGCTAAGATCAAATTCGAATTTTACTTCTCAATTTTAGTTCAGGGACTAACTAAAATTGGAATCCGTCCCAAAATGCTATTTATAGAAAAGCTACTTTTATCACTTCCATTTTTCATTCCTTTTTGCTATGTCCAACACTGGTACCCGAATTGCTATTTATAGCATTTCTTGTTGCCATTTTCAACAATCGAAATAGTGGATGATAGTAATCCATACCCGACAATTCTTGGAATTGATTCAGCGTTTGATATGAACGTGATCATCAACCTAAAGAAGTGCAACGTGACATTTTAGAAGAAGAAACTAAGGGTTGTTGTTCCATTGAATCTGGCAAAGGGTTGGTGATATACTAAACCAATCTGAGATTATTATGAGGAGGACGATATTGAGAAAGTCTATAAGATTACTACACGGGATGAGGATTGGATCAACCCTATGGTAGATGGGCGAATTACTTGGGAGAAGGACAACTCCTGCAATTTGAGTTCAGATGAGGAGCTTGAGCACTGATAGAACATATTGTGTGACGTATCGATGTTGCGATGCAACAGGCTTACTAAGTCACTTCGATGTATATTCACTTAGGTACACAACTTACCTTATTATGATGGTTTAGAAGATGTAAATTTATTTATGGATAAATTTCAAAGAGATGTATTGGAGGGACATCAGCTCTAGGCATTAGACATCACACTGAGAGATATGCCTACTAGATGGCGGGGCACACATAAGAAGAAATTTTCAGATTGGAAGGAATATCGACGGATGATTAAGCTGCAGTTTGGGTATGCCAATACCCGCATTATAGAAAAATATACAAGAAAATATGATCCGCATGAGCATCTGGCTCGATGGAAAAAAGCATGGGGAGAAGAACGACATCCGGAATGGGTTCAGATATTCTGCCACACTTTGGATACTATTCTGATGAGCTGGTATCTATAAATGGAGATGTGCCACAAAACTGCTGAGTGGGATGTTCTAAAGGAAGTTTTTTTGTTAAATTTTAGTTTTGAGGATGTATTTGAGTGTATTGATGAAGCATTACAAGAGATCAAAGCTGTAATATTCAGAATGCCTGAAGAACCTATCATGTGGGTACAACCCCACTGGAGTACGCAGCTGCTCCATTCTCTGGAATGCTACAATGTGACCACAGAAGAAGGTGAGGAAGATCCTGGGAAAATTAGTATTCCTGATTCAGAAGGAAAACGCGAAGTCACGAGGCCTAAGGTAGAAGTGCCTGACATCCCAAAGCCCTTGAAAAGTAATCTGGTGAACATTGGGTCAGAAGCTTAGTCGAAGTTCGCAAGCATAGATAACTATTGGGATGAGGACACAATGTACAAAGTCATGGAGTTATAGCGGGAGTACCAAGACTCTTTCCCACAAAGTTCTATGATCTAAAGAGAATAGAAGGTGATCTAGGTGTCATGAACATCACTCTGAAGCCAGATGTGAATCCAGTGAAGCAGTGCCTATACCGGTTGAATCATAAGTACAAAGAAAAAGTATGTGAAGAATTAGACAAGATGCTTGTAGCAAGAATTATTGAGCCTATAGAAGCATCGAACTAGGTTAGTCCTATGGTGGTTCAGGAAAAGAAGACAAAGGGAGAAATTTGGATCTGCGTAGATTTAAGAAAGTTGAATGATGCTTGTGTCCATGATCCATTCCCTATGCCATTCACAGATGAGGTATTGGAGAATGTTGGAGGTCAGAAAGCCTATTCGTTTACAGATGGGTCTTCAGGATATCATCAGATCAAGATCACATTAGAGGATCAGAGTAAGACTACCTTCATTATAGAATGGGGTTGTTTTCAGTATACAATTAGGCCCTTCGGACTTAAGAATTCCCCTGCAATCTTTTCTAGGGTGGTAGTCACAACTTTCAAGGAATTTATTCATAAGTTTTTGGAGGTTTAATTTGATGATTGGACAATTTCTGGGTTAATAAAGAAGCATGTTTCCAGTTTTCGCCTCTTGTTGGATACTTGTTGAAAGTATCAGAAATCCCTTAATCTAAAGAAATACATATTCTGTGTACCATATGGGATACTCTTGGGCCATGTTGTCTGTAAGTAGGGATTGATGGTAGACCCTACCAAAATTGTAGTTATTATCAATTTGGAGCCTCTGAGGAATGTCAAATAGCTATGCACGGCATTGGGCCATATAGGATATTATAGGAACTTCATCAAAGTATATGCACATATCACTTCGCCTGTGGAGATATTACTAAAGAAGGATGCGATGTTTTTCTAGGATGACGATTTCCAGAAGAGTTTCTATGTATTAAAGGAAAAAATGGTCACAATGCCTATTCTAGTGTTCCCTGATTGGAAGAAGGAATTCCATGTACATGTAGATGCATCCTGCATAGCATTAGGAGTTGTGCTAACCCATCTAGGCACAAGTGATATTGACCACCCGATAACGTTTGCAAGAAGGAAGTTGTCGAAGGCAGAAAAGAATTATTCAACTATGGAGCACGAAGGATTGGCAATGGTGTATGCGCTCCAAAAGTTCAAGAACTATTTGTTGGGTGCACACTTTAAAATGTACATAGACCATTCCACTTTGAAGTACCTAGCTAAAAAGCTTGTGTTGGGGGAGAAGATTTGTAGATGGTTGCTACTCTTTTAGGAATATGACTTTGAGGTAGTTGTGAAGCCATGGTGATTAAATGCGGGAACATATCACCTCTCGTGGATTGAGAATGGTGACGAGCCTACAAATCTAGATGAAGGGTTGCTTGATGCACAACTCTTTGATATGTGCATCAGAGACGAACATTTTGTAGACATAATCCAATTCTTGTCTACGCCTATAGCTCCTAAAGGGTATACGACACAACAAAAGAACGAATTAGTGGTCAAGGCTATAGATTTTTCATTTATTGCAGGGCACTTATATGAAATGGGATCAGATGAAGTACTATGTAGGTATGTTCCAAATTATGAAAGACAAAGTATCCTCACTGAAGAACATGGAGGATTTGTGGATGGACATTATGCAGGAAGATAAATTGCATAGAAGATCCTACAAGTAAGACTATGGTGGCAAACTATGCATAAGGATTCCAAGGATTAATACAGAGCATGCAATGTTTGTCAGAGAACAGGGAGGTCATCACGAAGGGATGAATTACCTCTGAATCAAAAGTGTTGTTATAGGCATTTGATAAGTGGACAATAGAATTTGTGGGACCAATTCAGCCACTAGGAAAGAAAACATGAGCGAGATACATCGGAAACCGAATACTTGCCCAGGTGGGCTAAGTTGCAACCTGCAAAGAATTGTAGCATGACCACAGCTGTGAAGTTTTATTTTGAATACATTTTGTCTTAGTTTGGCCGCCCTAAAATTTTGATGAGCGATAAGGTTTCACACTTCTTGAATGAAATAATTTCCTCCTTACTTGAGGAATTCCAGATGTATCATCAAAAAATCACGCCATATCATCCTCAAGAAAATGGAATAGTGGAAGCCTTTAATAAAATCTTGGAGAATGCTTTAACGAATATTTGTAATGTAAATCATAATTATTGGGATGTGTGCATAGTAGTTGTTCTATGGGCGTATAGAACTACTTGTAAAAAGTTGACTGAACAGACACCGTTTATACTAGTTTATGGATAATAAGCCGTAATGATGATGGAGTACATCGTGCGGAGTTTGCAGATTGCTTTAGTTACAAAGATGGTCAAGCGAGAAACCATGGAATAAAGCCTCACACCAATAGTTGAATTGGATGAAGATCTCTTCTTGGCTGGTTTTCATCAGCAGGTGCAGAAGGCTCGTGAAAAGGCTTGGCATAATCGCCACATTAAACATTGGACCTTTAAAATTGGAGATGTGGTGCTACTATATGACAATAAGTTCACGCAATTTCTAGGAAAATTCTAGATGCATTGGTTTGGGCCATGCATTGTCAAAGATATTATGGATGGAGTTAGCTCATGAAGCTGAATGGGGAGCTGTTTCTATGAAAGGTCAATGGAAGCCGGTTAAAGTTGTACAAGGGTGATCCAAGGCCTGCGTAATGACTATATAATTTCGAGATAGTCTTAGTACTCGGAGAAGTTGCAAGGAACTAGGGGACTATAAACTACGTTGCCAGAATGATACTTTGGCGAAGTGAATGGGCTGTGTTGTAGCTTACTCTGTCATTTTAGTTTTTAATATTATTCAAAATAAAAAAGAAATGAAATATCACGTATAAGTTTTGAAAAAACAAAGGAAATTTTACAAAATTTGAAATATTATTTTAAATGGCACTGACGGCGACATTGAGCGCATTAAGAAGGTGGGCCCGACCCATCTACTAAAGCCTGAGAATTTCCACAAGTCACGATCAAATATGGCAAAGAAGACAAATTGAGCACTCTATGGGGGAACAATTAGCATGGATTATAATTCATAGCTCAACCGCCATAGTTGACCCTGACGTCAACTCGGTTGATGGAGATCAATGGCCCGTGATCACTGTGGGGGTTTTGACCTTGATCAGCATCCCGTACACCCCCTACCCCTGTAGTGGACCACCCCTCATCATCCCGCTCCACCTCACGTCTACCACTTCATCCTTTACCCTCATTCATTTCTGTCCAGCTCACTCACCGTACCCCATCACCTCATCCCCGTCACTTCATTAATTTGTTACTTTTCCCCCATTTTTCTTTCATTTATAAATAAAAGAAGGAAATAAACCCTGTTGTATTAGTCACCTATTCTTGCTACGAGCGGCTCCAAAACATAAACTCTCACCACCAGTTCAGCATTCCAAGTCAGCAAATATCATTTTCAGTCATCATGGCTAAAAAAGTAAGTTCATCCTCAGTTATCCATACCCCATTAATGGACGCTGAACATGATATTTCCAATACGTCCTGCACAATTAAGCATCTCTCCCTGTATCAAGACATTATTTTGAATCACAAAAAGTCCCCTGTGTTTATGGCAATGGTTAGGTTAGGCGTTTTAGCAGCATTTGTCCCAAAAACCCACTTGTTCCCAGAATTCATTTAATGGTTAGCCTCGTCTATGTACCCTAAGCAGTGTTTTGTGATGAATCAGTTAGGAGAAAGTGTCTTCCAGGTGACCCCTCAGTTAATTCACCAAGCTTTCAATTACCTTGTCTCTGGAACTTATGTCACTTTTACTGAAGAGTCTTTAATCTCATATTATGACAACCTATCATCCCAGGAGTCCTCTTATGCTTTATCCTTCTTAGCTCCCAAACCTGGACAGTTCTCCCTAGATGAAAAATTGTTTTCTTTAGATATCTTTGCAGCAGATATAAGACCAATTTTGCAAGTGATTTCTAAAATTCTGGGAAGGGAAGACTCCAGACAGGTTGATAAAGCAGTTTTGGGATTTTTCACTATGATGATGAAGCCAGAAGTGATATTAGATATTCCAGCATTTTGGGTGGACACCATTAACACTCAATTCATGACTCTGTCACTTACTAGTTCATTTAAATTTCCTTCAGTTGTCACTTATTTGTTCTTGTACCAGAATGCTGAGCATTTTGAAAATTTGGGGTTAAACATTGTAGACATAAATAAAAATAAATAATCAGTGGTGTTTTGGACAAACCTGGTGAGGGGTGATCCAGAAGATGGCAACCTTTTTGAGTTTACTTCTTTATTTCTTCCAGTGGCTTACAAGGTTTTGAATGGGACCTTGCCACCAACACTTCTTCCTAAAGCTCAAGAATATCTTCAATTGAGCAAAGATGTAAGATGTGGAGACTAGTTTATATTTGAAGAGCCTGCAAAAATTAGGATTTATGGGGCCTCAGTCAAACCATATGGACTACCAAAATTTGTGCCAATGTGACTCTTTTCTCTTGAGTTTATTAGACAAAGCTTAAATGTGGATCAGGTTCATTTTGTCCAAATGAAAAAGGGTTATCTCTTAAAGTTGCCCCAAATAGTGGGACCTTTCATTGTGAACACAAAATAGGCTACCCAAGATGTTGAGAAATTATTAGGTGATATGTGTCTTTTACAGGTTGTGGAGTGGGCTTATGACCCTCATCATATTATTTCTAAGAGAAGGATAGAGAATGGATATTCGGCTTTTGTACATGAAAGTAGGCCAGAGGTTGAGAAAATGGAAAATGGAGGTCCACAAAACACTAAAGGAGCTGATATTGAAACCTCGAGTATTTCAGAAAAGGGTTCAAAACGGGCCAGAGAGGAAATTGTGGATCTTGATGAAGAAGAGCCAGAAACAACAAAGAGGACTAAACTATTGGATGCAATGTCTTCAACACAACCTAGTTTAGTAATCCAATTAGGAGAAACAGAGGGTGCACCAGCTTCTCCATCCTCCAGTGAGGTTGTTCATAAGTAATTTCCTCTTATTCAGATCATTTTTTCCTAGATAGCTGAGAGAAACCAAAAAATAAGGTTGAACATGGAGGCTCAGGTTTAGTCTCAAATCATTTCCAAGCAAACCAAGTTATTTTCTGCTATGGATTTAGAAAAAGGTCAACTTAAAATTGTAATCTCTCATCCCACAAAGATGTGGGTTGGATGCTCTAGTAACTTTAATACTGTCAATTTGATAGTTGATACTCAAAAACTCCCCATGCTTGATAAAATCAATTTCCACATGCAGACTGGGAAATTGATTGTAAATGATTTACGTAAGACAAATGTTGATTCTATTAAAGTAGATAAAATGTTACACAAAGTGATAAAGCAATTGAAGCTAGAGAAAGCCAATTTCAGAGCTCTAAATGCTCAGGTAGATGAATTAAATAAGATTATTGTGAAGATATGAGTCAATATTGATGATCAACCTACAATACAAAAGTTATTGCAATCTACTAAGTCTAAAATTGGAATCTTGAGAAATAATTTGAATCTCCCATCTCCCTACAGGTGAGCACCCTACTGCTGTAGGGATAACTGATTTTGAAAATGAAAAGGAGAAGCTTTTACAGGATGTTTTGCAGAAGACTGAAGAGGTTTTTGTGCTTAAGGAATCATTGGCCAAGCTATAGAAACAAGTAGACACTCATGTCTGCATAGTAGTGATGCCAGCCAATACAAAGGATCTAGTGGCACAGGTGATGTAGTTGGGTACAAAATTAAAGATGGCTAAGCATGATTTGAAAAAAGCACAGAGGGATATGGAGACAGTTTGTAAATTATTAAACTTGAGTGAAGAGGAAGCTAGAATGGAGAAGGAAAATGATAAGAAATACAGGGAAGACTTCCAAAGGGCTGAAGAGGAGATTAAAAGGTTAAAGGAGAGAATGAAAGGTAATATGTCTTTAATTCAAGCTAGGGAAATTCTCTGGGATGAAATTATTGAAGTCATCAGGAATATCTGGGAATTCCTTGTCATTGTGTCTGTTGAGAAAACAATTGTCAGGGACATGGAAAATTTGGTTATGCAAGATAAGCAAAAATTGTTAGAGAGATCCAAGTTTGCAAAAAGAATGATAGATTTTATTAACTCTAACTACGATGTAGAGCTAAAGGAACATGACCTTATTTACATAAAACTATGTGCAATGGATTTCAATAAGATGATTATAAAAAATGTTGACAGAAAAATTGCTGAGAAGAAGATGAATGAAATAAAAGAAGCAGTTTCCAGGTTCAATATCCTATTTGATAAAATAGTTAGAGCTAGGCTCCCCTCTTGCTGGGATTTACAAGGAAATTTGCTGCCATGGGAATCATATGAGACTTTGCTAGTGGAAGCAAAAAAGTAAGATTGATGGCACCCATGAGAAGACAATAGTACTAAAAGGAGAAACTATTGTGAATTATCTGAATAAGGATTTTAAACTTCTATGGATGGTAAAGACTTTGTTTACAGACAAGCCTACTTATAGTAGGATCACAATGTTTAGAATGGCACTCAACAAACTGGAAGAAGCAGCAAAGCCAAATGTACCATTGTGGAGAAGATGCAAAGAGTGGATGATAGAACAAACAAAAGATTCATTAGCAGGGCCATCTACCTAGACCAACAATCTGAATAGTGACCAGCAATAATCAATCATAATTTTATTTGATTTGATTTTATGTTATTTTATTTTCTAAGAAAAGTGAGGTGTCTTGTACCCTCCAATGTAATATTTTAAAATGACTTTTACTTAAGGCTATTAGAAAGTAGTTAAGTATTTTGATAGTTTCTTGGTAGTTATTAATTGTCCCATAATGTATAAAAGGAGGAAAATCAAGAAAAGGGGTGGGAGTCTTGGGAATCTGAAGACTACACAATTTTTTACTTGATGAATTGATGATTAATGAAAGAATCATGAGTTTCCATACGGTGCTCAGTACGATTTGTAATCTCTCTGTTATGTGTCGTTTTATCTCTTTCTCTCAATTAATATGGTTACGAAGCTGTTGGTCTTTGTTTACTTCTGTGAATAAAGTTAATTTTCCTTAAAATAGTGCTCCCATGTTTAAAGTTCCTTTCTCTGTATTTTCTCTAAGTTAAAGATAATATTTTTTGTTAAATACAACATATTGTCTCTAATCTTCCTAAGTACTCTTCACACAACATTTGTATTCAGCATCAAATGGAATCTTGAAATTTTCATGTGACCTATATGTCAAGGGTTTTAAAAATAATGCTCTTCATACTCCTCAAGATAAAGACACTTCATACTAATGAGTGACATGCATAATCAAACTTTAATTTCTTAGGCACAATTTCTCCACAACCAAGAAATTGGTTTCCTAAGGGACAACAGGTTGTGTGATGAATTGAGGGAATGTGCAAAGGAGAGCTGCGACGAAGGAGTTGTTCTAGAATGGTGGGTCTTGCATAGCCTGGCCAAAAAGTGACTGTTGGAAGCATTGTAGATTATTGGATGGCGATGTTTCCATTAAAGGGAGTGGGGGGAGAGAATTTAAGGGGCATATCTTTGGAAATCTGCCACCTGTTAGGTTCCTATACTAATAGGGATCATAATTTTGAATTGACTCTGTTAAAGTCTTGTAATATTGTACATACCTTTGCTTTTCTGCAAATGTTTTCCATATTAAATTAAAAAATGTAAAGAGGGTATGTCCTAAAAGAAATATCAAAGGACAAAAAGAATAACAAATGATCAAAAACAGTGAAAAAATATGAACCCCAAACAAAAACAGATCATGAAAGTGTGCAAATCCAAGTGCCACTACTCTTTACTTTACTGTCCAAAATAATGGTTGTGTGCAGCTTGTCATAAATGCCACAACCCATGATAGTCAAACTGTTTAATCTTGACTACTTCATGCTTTAAATTTCATGTTTATAGTTAGAGAAAAAAGATCTGACCAAACTATTTAATCTTGGCAGATCAATAGTTAGGTAAAGAAATAAAATGTGCTCACAAGCTTAATCGAGACATTGGAAGATATAAGGTTAGAATTAGATAGTTTTCTTTCCAACAAGAAAAAGGAAAGAAAGGGTCTGCTAGGTTAAATGCACCCATAAAGTGAAGAAAAAATGTTAGGTTAAATAAGAGGGTAAGTAGTAGAAAGGTTGCAGAAATACATAGCTAGTTGAAGCATAAGCACTTCATCATGCTTAACTATATGTTTCAATGGGTAGAAGCAGTTATGAAAGTGGAAAAATGGCTCACAAGCTAAATTACTTAACTTCCCCTCATATCATTTCATCCCCCACTACTTATTTACTAACATTCCCCATTATCCCATCATTTCTGGTTAATATAACCTTTTCCCTTCATTTTGATCCTTACCCCTTGGTTTCACACAATTCCATAGAAAATTACCCTCCAAATTCATTTCCCTACCCAAAAAACCTTAGTGTGAAACCCTTTTCCCCTTTGAAAAAATTAATTTTCCCTTATTAATTTCCCAAAAAACCCAAAAAAACACTTTTATCCTAACTATTATTCCCCCCGCATTACTTTACTAACTCCGCTAGACCGATAAAACCCCTCCTACCCAAAGTTTGTTTTACCCCTGTATTTCTTAACTAAACCCCACCGTAGTTAAACCCCACCGTAGTTAAACCCCTCCGCAGTTGAACCCCGGTCCCACTCCTTTTAAGCCCATTCATTATATGTTTTAACCTGCACCATTTAATTATTAAATAATTACATGTTAAGTGTAATTATCCCCTAGGCCCCGCTAATCCTTGCCCCATCACCTATCGTGAAACTCCGCCGCGTGATAGCTGTTGGATCTCATACCCCCAGATCCTACGACCCACATCCATATTGCGCGCTCTCGATCTCCGAAATTTACCCGCCCAAGAGCATGCTATATGAGAAATTTTGCTCGGGTCCCCTGTGGTTACGTGGTGACTCCATGTTAACTCGCGTGCTCTCCATAAATTACCACCCTTCACTCAAAAGTGGTACGATGGCCTCCTATATTGCCTTCTCGCCCAGCCCAATACCATCGTTGTTCACTAGACTATTTCTGCGCCAAATTCAAAAAGTTACCCGTTGAAACCCTGAAAACCCTTGTTTTCATTCTTTTTGAACGTTTACATAGTGAAACCTATCAAACCCTTCCGGCTCCATCCTGAACCAATCCAACACAATTCAACCTCCGATCACCTTCAGAACCCTACGTCCTATACTCCGTGATTTCCCTGATAACTATTACAAATGTCTCCCCAGTTTTTATGGAGAGAATGGTATCAGTTCCCAAAAACATATTCAAGGTTTTGAGAATTATCTGGACCTATTTGAGATTGATGAAGATGATGTTAGAATTTGACTTTTTTCTCTTTCTTTGCAAATTAAAAAAGTTGGTTCAAGAATCTACCTATTGCAAGCATCTCAAATTTCCAATAGTTTGTCAAATTTTTCTTGGATGGAAGGATAATCAGAGTCAATCTTTTTGTGATCATAGAAGAATATAATTAGTTGAAAAGACATCCAAATGAAACAATACAACAATTTTCTGACAGATTTAATCAAATTTATTATTCAATGATATCAAATATAAGACCTCCTCCTAATTCAACTCTCTTGCATTATCCAAAAGAATTTGATCCAGAAATAGAATTTCAGATAAGAGAAAGAGACCCATCAACTCTTGAATAGATGCAAAACATTACAGTAGATGTAGAAGTTAATCTACAAATTAGAAGAGAGAAATTGAAAACAGAAGCAGAGAAAAACAACATTGTACAATGTAGAGGTAAAACTTGACATTTTGGTAAGAAAAATAGAGGAAAGGATACAAAAAATCACCATGAAAGATAAATTTTTTGCGCAAGATCACCATGACCTATTTATTTCAGAAGAAGAAGAGGTTCATAGTCATGAACAAATTCATGCTAAGTCCAACTACCATAGATCAGAAAATAGATTTAAAGATCCATATGTGGAAAAGGAATCTATTGATCTAATGTGTATGTTTGATGACATTCCTTCTTTTACTTATTTTCCTAAGTATGATCAGTATGATGATAATTATGTTCTTCAAACTCAAGCCAGCTTTACAGAACAACCATAAACTAGTTTGGAGGATGAGGAGATTTAGTTTCAGCAAATCAAATATAGTGATCAGCCTATACATATCAGATATGAGAATGAGAAAGGAAATGTAGGAAGTTTGGTAATAAGTGAAGGTTCTTTGCCTCTTTGTTTTTCTTCATTTCAGTTCATCAGAGAAAACTTTAAAGAAATAAAAAATCATCAGTCTTTAGGTATTTTTATTAACAAAAAAGAAGACAATGGAACTCATGATCACGATTCTTTAGTTTCACAATTACAATTGTCAAATTCCACTGAGACACCAGATCAAATAATACAGGAAAGTTCTATACCACTATGTTTTGAATTATTTCAATTCCTAAAGGAAACGTGGTATTAAAACTCTAAAGAAAAGGATGAGCAGCTTGTAGAAATTTGTGAAGTCCCATTCGAACCTATGAGTAATAAGTTGCAGCAATCCTTCCAAGTTTTTCATGATCCCATAACTGATGTGTTGGATAGTGAATGCAATCATAATTATTCTTCATTAACTAACTATAAGATTCAGAATCAAGATGATAATGGTTTCATCAGTCAAACATTTCAATCAGAAGAAATATCATCACAAAGATTGTTTGAAAATATGTAGGGGGGTAAAGATAAAAATGACATTTTAATTTCATGGCATGGAGGCCATTCAAAAAAATTGTACAGTTGTTTAAATCAGTTCAAAAATAGTGTGGATATTTTGGAAGATCCTTTTGTACAATTTTTTGAGTCAAAAAAGGAAATCAAGTATTTCCTTATCTTCTCATTTGTTGACAAGGTTATATTGGGTTGTAGAACTTTAGTTTTGAAGATAAACAAGCACATGCAACAAAACACATCAATCTTTATCATGCTCAAATGGTTCCATTGGCTTTTTCATTTTACCTAACCAGCAGTTGGACAACTGATTAGAGTAAGTAGGTAGGATTTCAGTTTGAATAAATTTAGTTTTTCAACAGCAAGATTATTTCATATCAGATTTCAGTTTGCAGAAAAGGTTAAGATTATAGTTTACAAGGTATCTTCAGTCACAATTCGAAGGCTATTGATCTTATATTTTTTGACATTTCACTAGGAAACACCATCCCCAAGTGGAGCCACTGTTAGGTTCCTATATTAATAGGGATCATAATTTTGAATTGACTCAGTTAAAGTCTTGTAATATTGTACATACCTTTGCTTTTTTGCAAATGTTTTCCTTATTAAATAAAAAATGTAAAGAGGGTATGTCCTAAAAGAAATATCAACGGACAAAAAGAATAACAACTGATAAAAAAAGTGAAAAAATATGAAGCCCAAACAAAAACAAAATCATGGAAGTGTGCAAATCCAAGTGCCACTACTATTTACTTTACTGTCCAAAATAATGGTTGTGTGTAGCTTGTCATAAATGCCACAACCCATGATAGTCAAACTATTTAATCTCGACTACTTCATGCTTTAAATTTCATGTTTATAGTTAGAGAAAAAAGATCTAACCAAAATGTTTAATCTTGGCAGATCAGTAGTTAGGTAGAGAAATAAAATGTGCTCACAAGCTTAATCTGAGCCATTGGAAGATATATGGTTAGAATTAGATAGTTTAATTTTCAAAAAGAAAAGGAAAGAAATGGTTTGCTAGCTTAAATGCACCCATAAAGTGAAGAAAAAATGTTAGGGTAAGTAAGAGGGTAAGTAGTAGAAAGGTTGCAAAAATACATAGCTAGTTGAAGCATAAGCACTTCATCATGCTTAACTATATGTTTCAATGTGTAGGAGCAGTTATGAAAGTGGAAAAATGGTTCACAAGCTGAATTACTTAACTTCCCCTCATATCATTTCACCACCCACTACTTATTTACTAACATTCCCCATTATCCCATCATTTCTGGTTAATATACCATTTTCCCTTCATTTTGACTCTTACCCCTTGGTTTCACACAATTCCCTAGAAAATTACCCTCCTAATTCATTCCCTTACCCAAAAACCCTTCTCCTTAGTTTGAAACCCATTTCCCCTTTGAAAAAAAACAATTTCCCCTTATCAATTTCCCAAAAAACCCACAAAAACCCCTTTATCCTAACTATTACCCCCCCCCCCCCCCCACATTACTTTACTAACTCTACAAGACCAATAAAACCCCTCTTACCCAAAGTTTGGTTTACCCCCACATTTCTTAACTAAACCCCGCCGCAATTAAACCCCTCTGGAGTTGAACCCCAATCCCACTCCTTTTAAACCCATTCATTATACATTTAACCCACACCATTTAATTATTAACTAATTACATGTTAAGTGTAATTATCCCTCGGGCCCCACTAATCCCTGCGTCATCGCCTATCGTGCAACTCCGCTACATGATAGATGTTGGATCTCATACCACCAGATCCTATGGCCCACAGCCATATCAGGCGCTCCTGATCTCCGAAGTTTACTCACCCAAGAGCACGCGATATCAGCGGTTTCACTTAGGCCCCCTGTGGTTACGTGGTGACTCCACGTTAACTCGCGTGCTCTCCGTAAATTAACACCCTTCACTCAAAAGAGGTGTGATGGCCTCCTATACTTCCTTCTTGCCCAAGCCAAAACCATCACTGTTCACTAAACTATTTCTACACCAAATTTAAAAAGTTACCCGTTGAAACCTTGAAAACCCTTGTTTTCATTCTTTTTGCTTGTTTAAACAGCGAAACCTATCAAAACCTTCCGGCACCATCCTGAACCTCTGCAACACAATTCAACCTTCGATCACCTTTAGAACATTGTCACGACTCCTTCCACAGACATCCCAGTGCAATAAAGCCATTAATCGCCTTCCCTGCCAACCTGTGTTTTCTCAATAATTGTTGTATTTTGTAGGTAATTAGCAAAAGTCCAGAGCTTGGATAAACAGTTTTGATACTAGTCACAAAAATTGTTTACTCCAAGACTCAAAAGGAAATCTATTAAAAGCATATATTAGGAAGAAGAAGACAATTATACGTAGAACATAGAAGAAATCATTTACAGACAGAAATACAGTTAAAACACTGAACAGAGGAGCGAGACATATCATGCAGTTGAAAGACAAAAAGATAAAACATATAGAAAGTTGACCAATTTCCAACTACCAGATGCTAATACATATAAAAAACTAAATAAATTACTGTTGAAATACAAAGTAAAAGGTTAAATTGTAACAACAAAAGTAAAACACAGTAAAGGATATTGACAAGTCAGCAAGGTGAAAGAGTATCAGATGAAAGAGTATTAGGTGAAGTGTCATAAGTAAAAATGACATCCAACGTGAAGACTAAACAGCCAAGTATCTTAAAGGGAAAAACATTAGACATCAAATACAATAGAACTTAAATAACAGGGACAAGAAGCAACAGTTGTAAAGTTGTCTCTATCTTCTTGCATGAAGATATTTTCCTTTTCCTAGATTAGTTCTCAATACAGTTTGAGATATTTTGTAAATTAATTTTGTATAAATACTTCACAATTCAAAATATTTAGGGTGAATTACTATAAATTTGTATAGTTATTTTGATCTTGAACTTAAGGGTGATTGTACCAATTTCAAGTCAACAGACTGGAGCAAGTAATAAAAGCATTGCACTGTAGGATTCATGAGATGAGCTATTTGCAGAGAAGTATCTTCTTTATGTGATTTTTTTACCTTCTTATGTTTTCATAAACTTAATTGTAATTCCAAATTTGAATGTATTAACTAAAATATAACTCAGAACTTGTTTAAGTACACTCTGTTTTCCACAGTTAGTCATTTTTATGTTTTTAGCTAATACCCAGATTTGAGAACCCTTAATTGCTCTCCCATCCCGGTTGACCTCTTTCATTCCTTCCATAATCCGGCCTAAGGAACCCTTAATTGCTCCCTGGATCCGATTAGAAACCACTTCACCCTCCAGCCTTTGAGATCTGTAATGACTCACCTATCTTGCCCTATAGACACTGTATTTAAAGCTTGATCCAGTCCAGTTTGTCTGATATTGACTCCATAGCCCAATGGTAAAATAAAACCTCTGTTCATGTAAGTAAGTGATCCCACCACCCAAATTCAAACCAAAACCCAAGTGCAACCATAACTAGCCTAAAATTTATTAACTAAAACAAAGTTAAATCATAAAGAGAGAGCCCTCTCTAAGATTAGGAAGGCTAGGTCTTGATCTCCAAAAGTGGTTTGTGGTTACCTCGGTGATTCCTTTCTTTAACCTTGGGAAAACTAATGATCCCTAACACCGCCAAAAGTGCATTAATGATAGGGATTTGGAGGGTACAAATGGATTTTAATTCAAATTAGGCTATAAATATAGCATCCCTTTCCACATTCGAACTCTTTTTTTCCTTAGGCTTGGAAAGAACTTCTGGAGAAGGTTTAACAACAAGGTTTCTGGAATTTACCTAAGTGGCAACACAAAATATTCTCAGAGAGAATGACTACAACCCGACCCGATCCAACCCAACATGTGCTTACAACCTTGCCTACCACAATGCCTAGGTCATCGAGGCCTAAACCATCTGCCTTCACGTTAGGAAGAAGGAAGCAAAAGAAGCCCCAACAAGCGCCAGTGTGACAATAACCACACAAAAAACCAACAGAGGTCAGAAAAAAGGGTAAGATGGATAGAACCAAGCATCCGATGAAACCCTTGGAGTTAGATAAAGAAGAAATCACTATGGGGATTGAAGATATTGATGTAGATGAAGTTATGCCGACTACTCGGCTACTGCCTTATATCCCACCTAGAAAATCCACAACCAAGGTTACTAAAGACCCAGATTCAACGAAATTCCATGTCTCCACGCCATTTCTATTGAAGAATGTAGCTTTTGAGGGCAATTTGTTGGACCAAATATCATATTTCAAGATGGAGGACTGGTACGTGGGGGATCACGCGAAGTTCCCATAGCTGCAACCAAGAAAATACCTAAAGAAAGTATACTATGAGGAGTTAGATGTTACACAGTTGGAACTAATGAAATGGGTGGTAGGAGTTGAGTGTGCGGGGCTGCTCACATGTTATGGGTGCCAAATTTTAGCCACATCACCATTTACACTGTTTGTGTGCATCAATTATTGACACTGGTTCATGATGGGTGTTGGGATGGGGTCCCCTAGGGTCAATTTTGGCGCAAAAGCCCAAGTTTTTTTGTATAAAATGTAAAGTCTCCACAAGTTGTGGTCATAGAGTGCATAGATAGTTAAAGTGTCATAAAGGATTTTACCCTTGTTTTATGTAAGTTGAGCCGGTTGTTGAAGATCTACCCATGGTTCGCGGACCATGGGATTGTATAAGTAGGTGTGTCTTAGAGAGTCTAAGGAATAATAGTACAGATGATGAAGATGAATGTAATGGGTCAGTAAGAGTAAGAGCGAAGAAGTATTAGAGTAGAAGGAAAGCTCTGTAGCTGTGTGCGTGGAGGCTTAGAGTAGAGTCTGCAGCTAAGTGCGCGGGCCCCTACAACTAACTGTGCAGGGAAGTTTTGAGTTTGTAAGATTGAATTGATTATCAAATACATGTGTTATCTCTTTACTTCTATTTATATGAATGCGGCTTATGTTATAATGGGTTTGTAAAATGATGATGTATTGATGCGCGACTTTACATGACTTATATTATTATATGAACGTAATTACTGTTGATTTTTTACACGAAGATAATCTTTTTTATGTTGAAGTTATCAAAGACTTAAGCTAATTTGAATAGTTTCTAGGTTATATGTAATCTTTGATGCACGTAAGTAGTGGATTCAACTATTCAGGGTCCATGAAAGATAGTTGCAAGGGCTCGCTGAGATATAGAAGATGATTAAGGAGAGTTATATTGATAAACCGTAAAGGCTTATCGATCTATGCGAAGGAAGATTTAGGGCATAAAATGACATCATGCTCATATTTAGGTGCGGAAACTTGGTTCCAACATTCCACCATACTGCTTTGGGTGATAATTTAGTCAACACTCCGTGGGTTGATGCCAAAAGGGCCAGTAGTGTATGGATTTGTTTGGTGAAACTAACTTTGAACCTGGGTCAAGACCCACTAAGACAACAAATGCCTCTATTGTTGGGACCAGGATCTGCATAAAGAGATGTGTGATGTCACATCATTGGAATCCAACAAAGAAAGAAATCGAGAAGTGGTTGCATAGAAAGATCCATGAATTCGCGACGCAAGAAAAAAAAACTCACCCCTGTCAAAGGAAAAATGGTTGCATAGATATCTATACACATAAATACACAATATCTTCTTCATCACCTTCTCGATCGAGCTATATGAGTGGATCACTAAATTGGCAAACAACCAAGGAATGTGGACGCTTGATGGTCCAATAGTGTGGACCCAAGAGCTACTACAGAGATTGGAAGTTTCTGAAGATAAGCTCGCATGCGATGTCGATCACTGGCTTGATCGAGTCATAGGAGGATTTGTGACAGAATTCATGGTCAATACCTCAGTCAGCTACAGTAAAGCAGAGTGACACTTTTTCAAAGGACCATGAGGTAATTATTTGAGATCTTTGAATACTTTGATTAAGAGGATTTTGTGTGAAATGTGGGTTATGTCATTACCTTGATGTTTGGAGCTACTCAAAGTGGAAAGTTCTTCAAGGATAGAGGGAGAATAGGCCCTGAATATAGTCCACTGATTGAATCTCCTCTGAGTGATGATGAGGGAGCAACAGAGGCTTCAATGTAGAGTGTTGTCTAGTTAATAAGGAAATAATTTCCACAAATACCTCATACGTCCACACCACCTCCACCTTCGCCCACACCACCACCACCTCTACCACTCTTCAATATGTTGAATACAATGAAATTTCCCATTTTAAATGGCTTGGGAAAAGAGGACCCGAACCAATTTTGGTTCGTTGTGAAGGCCATGTGGACAACACAAAATATTACAAATGATCATATGAAGAAATAACATTTGGTTACTTCTATACAAGATCACGAATTGACGTGGTACATTAAGTAATGCACTAATAACCCAGTGGCGTCATAAGTGGACACTCAGACTACTCTAAACAAGGAATTCGGTAGGCCTAAGTCTAAAACAAAATCAGTAGTGGGGTTCAAGGAAATCACGATGAGGGTTGGTGAAACACCTTCGGAGCTAGATCAGAGACTGAAGTGTGTAATCCACGAGGCCAATATGAATCTCACCGACAGTCAACAACTTGACTGGTTTATAGCCACACTCTTGCCTCACTTAACGATTTCTCTGTCACAAAAAATATAGGAAGGTAGGTAGAAGTGTTGGAGATCGAAATGAGATTACATGAGATGCCTATCCAAGATGCGACATTGGGAGTTCAATAGATTCATGTGGAGTTGCAGAACCTCTGCTTGGAGTTTCAGAGCTTGAAGAAGGAGAAAGCGGCTCGGTCGGAAGTTCGCGAGGAAGTTTGGTGCCTCAAGTGTAAGAACGAGAGGCATGATAAGGAACATTGCCCTATTTTCGTGAATTATATGGTAGGAGGAGGGCCCATGCCTTTGAGGAAAACATGCAATATACAATTTCCACCTACTGCAAAAAAATTTATAGACGTCGTAGCAGTTATTCTGCGACTTCTGTAAATCATTGTGCCATGATGAGCGTAACTGTCGTAGTTATGAATTAATGAGGGAAAGAAAACCTATGTATCAAATGCAAATGGAAACTCGACCTTTGGACGAAGGTGTCAGGGGAGCGCGCAGAGGATATCAAGGACGTGGGCGAGGTTGAGGAGGAGGAGGACCTAGTAGAGGTCAAGGGCAAGTTATTTTATATAATTGCAAACTGCTAGGATAGTAGGCATAGGAGTGTACGAGCCAGACGCGCCTGCCATGTCGATATTGTATTCAATTTGACCACATGATAGAAGAATGACCTATTGATAGCTAAAATGCAAGAGAAGAAGGTGAAGCCTTAGTAGCCTACCCAGAACCTGCAGATGATGAGGGCATCACCTCGCGAAGAGGATCCCAATGTCAATATTGTGTTGCAAAGTGGTGTGACAACTGGTGACGATAATGGGAAACATCCTGAAGAAGGTGGATGGGTCCACAAGGCTCCAAAAAAATAAGTTGGTTTGATCTGGAGCATGCAAAGGAGAAGTTCATGGAAGCAAAGAAAAGCTTCACTAAAAACGCTACCTCAAGAATTCTGGATAGGCTATCTGAAGAAGTTGACCCCTCCATGCTTACTAGTTTCTTGGAGACTTCCATCAAACTGTTGTTTGATAGTAGGGTTATGAAAGGATTATAGGAGTTGATAAATAAATTTGTTGGTAGGGATAATGTGTCTGATGGGCACCACGCGGTCAGAAATATTGGCAGACATAAGATGAGAACAAGATGCGAGATGAGGCTCATCGCACAAGTAGGAGAATATGAGATGGACCAAGTTATTTTGGATATGGAGTCAGATGCGAATGTTTTTCCTAAAGATACTTGGGAAAAATGGGGAGGCTTACACTACAGTGGTCTCCGATTCAATTAAGAATGGAAAATCAACAAAATATTATCCCTATGGGGAAATTACATGGGGTAACTGTAGATATAGAACGTGTGAGTGCGTTGGCTGAATTTGAAGTGATAGATATTGTTGATGAGATCAATCCATACCCCCCACTCCATGGAATTGATTGGGCTATTGACATGAATAGGGTCATTAATTTGAAGAAGTAGACAATGTCATTTGAAAGGAAAACACTCTGCGTGGTAGTACCATTGGACCTTGCAGAAGAACCGTGCTATACCGAACCAGTTTATGACTATGAGGAAAGAGATGATGATTTGGACTAGATCTATAAGATAATATCATGAGACGAAGATTGGGTTAATCTGACAGCCGATGGACGAATTCCGTGGGACAGCGAAAGCTCCTGTACATCATATTCAGATGAATAATTGGAGCGCTGGTAGAATAGGCTACATGAAGTATCTATGTTGCGATGTACTATGATGGCTAAATTACTATGGTGCATATCATCTGAGGTACGAAGGTTACCTTATTATGATGGTCTAACTAATGTGGATAAATTTATGGATTCACTTTAAAGGGAAGTGCCTGAGAAGCATCACTTCCAAGCATTGGATTTGGCATTGCGTACTACACCTGCTCGATGGTGGGGTACGCATAAAGACAGTTTTGAAGAATGGTGTGACTATAGGAGGATGATGTGGATATGATTTGGTCACCCCAAGGTACACTTGACTGAGAAGTATGACATGAGAGATGATCCACATGATAATTTTGCAAAGTGTACTAAGGTTTATGGAACAGAGCTGCATCCAGAATGGGTGCATATTTTCTGTCACACTTTGAACATCATCCCTATGAACTAGTATTTGGAAACAGAGCTTCACCATGACACAATGGAATGGGATATTTTAAGAGAAGAGTTTGTGAGGAAATTCAACTTTGAATATGGATTCAAAAGTATTGATGAAGCACTGCAAGAAGTTAAGGCATCAATCTTCAGAATTCCATAGGATCCCTAGAATTGATTCAACCGGATTGGAGCACCTAGCTACGTCATGCCATGGAATGCTATACTATGACTACCAAAGATGAAGAAGAGGATCCAAGGAACATTAACATCCTAGAGGCTGAAGACTGCCGCAAATTTGAGGGGTCGTAGATCGAGAATTTGTATATCACCAGGCCACTGAAAACTAGACAGGTAAACATTGGCATAGTGGTGGAATCAAAGTTTGCGAAGATAGGGACTACTGGGATGATGCTATGGTGGAAAAGGTCACTGATTTTCTCCCTGAATATTAGGATTTGTTTCCCACAAAATTTTTGGACTTGAAAGGCATCATAGGCGATTTGGGAGTGATGAAAATAACTTTGAAATCGGATGCAAAGCTTGTTAAGCAAAGGCCATATCACCTTAATCCCAAATACAAGGAAAGGGTCCTCTTGGAGTTGGACAAGATGCTTGCAGCAGGTATTATCGAACCAGTGGATGAATCTGATTGGGTAAGTCCAATGGTTGTTCAGGAAAAGAAGCAGAAGGATGAAATAAGGATTTGCATAGATCTCAGGAAGTTGAACGATGCTTGTGTTCATGATCCTTTTCCAACTCTGTTCACTGATAAATTATTGGATAATGTTGGTGGGTAGGAGGCCTATTCATTCAATGATGGGTTCTCTGAATACCATCAGATAAATATCGCACCAAAAGACAGAAGTAATACCACCTTCACAATAGAATGGGGATGTTTCTAGTATACAGTGATTCCTTTTGGACTTAAGAATGTGTCGACGATCTTCTCGCATGTGGTCATCGCTGCATTCAAGGAGTTCATTCACAAGTTCTTAGAAGTCTATTTCGATGACTAGACAGTGTTTGGGCTAGTTAAGCGCCATGTATACAGTCTGTGCTTGATGTGGGATACAAGTCGAAGGTATTAGTTTGTGCTAAACCTAAAGAAATGCTTGTTCTGTGTCCCTTTTGCGATTTTGCTGGGTCATGAGGTATGCAGGCAAGGAATCATGATGGACCCTCTTAATATCACGGTAATAATCAATTTGGAAGAACCAAGAAGTGTTAAATAGTTGTGTGCTACATTGGGTGATACTGGATACTATTGGAAGTTCATTAAAAGTTATGCTTAGATTACCGCGCCTATGGAAAAGTTACTAAAGAAGGATGCTACATTCTGTTGGGACAAAGACTGGCAGCATAGCCTAGACGTACTGAAGGAGAAAATGGTCATTGCACTGATCCTTATCTTCCTAGATTGGAAGAAGGAATTTCATGTCCATGTGGATGCTTCATGTATTGCACTAGGAGTAGTGTTGACACAGGACGGTGAAGGAGAATTGGATCACCCTATAGTGTTTGCAAGTAGGAAGTTGTCTAAGGCTAAAAATAATTACTCAATGACAGATCACGAAGGGTTGGCTATGGTGTATGCACTCTACAATTTCAAACATTACCTGCTAGGTAGACATTTTAAGATGTACACAAACAATTCTGCATTGAAATACCTAGTTAATAAGCCTGTGTTGGGGGCAAAAATATGAAGATCACTACTGTTGTTTTAGGAGTATGATTTCGAGGTGATTGTGAAGCCAAGAAGGTTGAAAGCAGGGCCAGGCCATCTGCCGTACATTGAAATAGGAGAGGAGACCACCAATTTGGAGGAGGGGTTGCTTGACGCACAACTCTTTACATTTCACATAGCGGATAATCATTTCGCAAACATTATCCACTTTCTGACCACAAGGATGGCTTCGGAGGGATGTGCGAGTCAATAGAAGAAAGAATTGGTAGTATGCACAATAGAATTTTCCATTATTGCAGGGAATTTGTACAAGATGGGATCAGACGAAATACTGCGATGTTATGTGCCTGCTTTTGAATGAAATAGTATCCTTGCTGAAGCTCATGGAGGAGCTGCGAGAGGGCATTATGTAGGAAAAGCAACATCATAGAAGATTTTTCACACTAGGTTGTGGTGGTCGACGGTGCATAAGGATTCCAAAACATATTGTAGGGCATGTGATGCATGTCAGAGGACAGGCAGGCCATCATGGAGGGATGAGCTTCCTCTGAATCCATAGGTGTCATTGCAGCCATTTGAGAAATGGGCAATTGATTTTGTAGGACCAATTCAACCTCTAGGGAAGAAGATGTGTTCGTGATATATCATCACCACGACCAAATATTTGACCAAATGGGCGGAGGCACAACCTATGAAAGACTGTACAGGGGCAACAAGAATGAAATTACTATTTGAATATGTGTTGACAAGGTTTGGTTGCCCGAAGGTATTGATGAGCGACTGTGTAACACATTTTTTGAATGAAACAATTTGTTGGAAAATATTGCGGGGGGGGTGAATCAATATTCCTTAGCAATTAGCACTTTTAAATATTTTCATAGCATTAGTTAATCTTCAATTACAATTAATGTTTATGTATTAACAACATTGAATAAAAGAACACAGGAGGCACAAAAATTTTAGGTGGAAAACCCCCTCAGGGTAAAAAACTAAGGGGCACATCAAACTGTGCACCTTTAAGTTAAATGATTTATTTTTATTATATGACAGTAAGTTTGATAAGTTCCAAGAAAATTTCAGATGCACTCACTAGGGCCATATGCTATCAAAGAGATTACAGATGGCAGAGCAGTTTAACTCACAAAGTTGAATGAAGATCCATTTCTAGGAAAGGTAAATGGAAACTGGTTGAAGCCATACACCGAGCATCTGGCCCAATGACTACATGATGGTAGCATAGCCTTAGCGCTCCAGGCAGATGCAAGGAGGCGTGGGACTCTAAACTACACAACCTGGTTAGTAGAGCTGTGTGGCAAGGGGTCTGCGTGAAAACGAATGCTGTCACAATACCAAAAGAAGCGCGCAAGGAGTTGCGCTATAGGGGGAGAGATTGTGCAACGCAACCAGAAAGTAATAATTACAATCATTGTTCATGATTTGACTACCAAAAGAAAATTAAGAGGAGTGGGGGTGCGACATTTAAGGCATTTAAGGCTGAATTTAAGAGTAAAATATTTGAAAATCTGTAGCCAATTCAACATTTATGGACGAATTTTGGGTGGAACGGTCAGATTTGAATTAGAATTCACCTATAAATTACACATGCATGTCTAGTGAAAAACACTTTGCACTCTTAGAATTTCTGTGTTGAGTTGTTGATTGTATATGAATCCTCAGGTTTACACTGATTTGGTCACTAGTTTTGTATTAAAGAAGTTACTTGAGGATATCCAGTGTTTCATTCTCAACATGATGTTTGGACCAAAAGAGACGGTGAGCACTGGAGGCACTATTGCTTCTGAGGGATTTGCTCTAGAGGTGATGAGAATGGAGGTTCTAGCTACAGTACCTACGACGTCGAGGTCGCCTAGGCCGAAGCCTACGCTGGTGAGAGAGGTCCCCAAACCAAAGAAAGATAAGAAAAAGAAGCTGGTGTCAGTGCATGAATCACCAAGGAAGCATGTCGCTACACCAGCCCAGAGGAATGAAAAGCTAAGTGCGAAAGAGAAGGGGAAAGTGGTGGATCTGGAGGCTAAGGAGGGCACGAAATATATAGACACCAAGGGGGTAGACCCTATCTGTAAGTTTCTGAAGTATATCCCTCTGTGTAAGGGGAAAGTGAAGGTCCCTAAGGACCCATATGTAGGACAATTCCTCCTCAACACACCCTTGTTACCAAAGAGCCTAACCTTTGAAGGTTCGTGCTTGGCGTGGATCCTGCATTTGATTTGGTGGACCATGAGTGGTTTCCCCACCTTTCTATAGACACCTACATGAAGAGGGTCTTCTACAAAGAGTCTAGTGTCACTGCGCTGGAGCCTGTGGAGTGGATTCACAGAGTGAACCAGTTGGGGTTGTTGAACCTGTTGTGGGTGCCCCACTACCACCACTACAACATGACTTTGATCATCATTAAGAAGTTGATGTGCTTGGTGCATGATAGGTGCTTATGGCTAAGCATGCCGATCTTAATCACTGATATGCTGATCCATCTCATCACGCTATTGTCACACTCAGGGTTAAATCTAGTCAATGAGTTTGGCGGAAAGATGAGCAAGCGCAACCTCGCTGAGAACATGAGGGACAAGTTCAAACTCATGAAGAAGTCGAACAGGTATTATATTACCTTGATTATTGACCCTGTGGTAAAGGTTTCCACGTAGATTTTGGCTGGAAAGGTTATGAGAAAATGCCGCGTGGACAAGGTTCTAGCACTAGTAGTTTCGTTGGATGCATAGTGCGTAGAGGGCATGCAATTCAACTACATGTGCTACCTGTGTAGTGAGTTCCTTGCAAACTTTAGAGATGCATAGGACGAGAGTAAAACATTCCACTATTCTTGGTTGTTGCTCTTGATTGTGTTGGTCACTTAGGATTTTCTGAATGACAACCAATTTCCTCCCATAGAGAATGATTTGTCAAAAGCTGGTGTCAGTGCGTGAATCACCAAGGAAGCTTGCCACGCATATCCTAAAAGTTGTTCAATCATGTTTGGTGACAACTGTAGCTTCTGGCTAATGGCCATGCGAATGCTCGCCTCCATCAACACCCAAAATACTTCGGTCTCTGTGACCTATGTAGTGACAGTGGTAGTGGCACAAGTAGAGTTGGGAGGTCTCCGTAATAAGATCTTCATGCCAACAGAGTGACTCAAGGGTGAGTCATGATCTTTGTGTTGGGGACTTGTTGGGATGGGGTCCCCTCGGGTCAATTTTGGGGAAAAGGCCCAAGTTTTGTTGTATAAAATGTAAAGTCTGCACAAGTTGTGGTCACAAAGCACATAGATAGTTAAAATTCCATAAAGGGTTTTACCCTTCTTTTATGTAAGTTCAGTCGGCTGTTGAAGATCTAACCATGGTCCACGGACCATGGATTGTATAAGTAGGTGTGTCTTAGAGAGTCTAAGGCATAATAGTATGGATGATAAACATGAATGTAATGGGTCTATAAGAGTAAGAGCGAAGAAGTCTTAGAGTAGAAGGAAGGATCCGTAGGTGTGTGCGCAGAGGCCTAGAGTAGATTCCGTAGTTGAGTGCGTGGACCCCTACAACTAAGTGCGTAGGGAAGTTTTGAGTTTGTAAGATTGAATTGATTATCAATAAAGAAGATTGTGCAAAAATACATGTGTTATCTCTTTACTTTTGTTTATATGAATGTGCCTTATGTTATAATGGGTTTATGAAATAATGATGTATTGATGCGTGACTTTACATGACTTATATTGTTATATGAATGCAATTACTATTAACTATTTACACAAAGATAATCTTGTTGTATGTTGAAGTTATCAAACACTTAAGCTAATTTGAATAGTTTCTGGGTTATACGTAATCTTTGATGCGCATAAGTAGTGGACTCACCTATTCAGGGTCCAGGAAAGATAGTCGTATGCATTCACAGAGGTATAGAAGCTGATTAAGGAGAGTTATATCGATAAGCCCTAAAGGATTATCAATCTGTGTGAAGGAAGATTTAGGCATAAAACGACATCACACTCATCTCTGGGTGCGGAAACTTGGTTCCAACATCCCCCCATACTGCCTTGTGTGAGGATTCAATCCATGCTCCACGGGTTGATGCCGAAAGGGCCAGTAGTGTAGTGATTTGTTTGGTGAAACTAACTCTGAACCTGGGTCAGGACCCACTAAGATAACAATGGGTGCCTTTGGTTGGGAGGGCCCATCCCAATTATTGATATGTTAATCCACTGAATCACATTGTTGCCATATCAAGGAGTAGACCCTATGGATGCTTTTGTGGGGATATTGCATGAGAAAAATTTGGCAGACTAAATGAAGAGCGACTTCGGGTTGGTGAAGAAGTCATGTGGCTATGTGATCAATTCCATATTAGATGGCATGATGTAGTTCAATGCACAAATATTGGTCAGAAAGATCATGAGGAAGTGTTGCATTGATGAAGTGCCAACACCAGTAGTATATCTGGTTGTGTAGTGTGCCAAGGGAGTCCAATATAATTAGGCTAAGTATTTATGTAATGAGTTTTTGGAAGATTGTTGCGAAGCCGAGGATGATGGAAAGGAGTTACACTATGCGTGGTTGCTTCCGTTGATCATGCTAGTGGCATGGAGGATGCCTGAGGAAAGCTAGTTCCTATAACATGATCCAAACCTATGTGAGGCCTTGAAATTTGCCTCATTGTGCGCAATAGAGGACCCTGAGTGCATCATGGAGATAGAGATATTTTGGGTCCTGTTCGAATCTAAGTTGAGGATGGTGATTAGATAATGACCACAATTATCACCTAGCTTGCATGCATAGTATGCCAATGTTGTTGATTTCTAGGCAAATTTTCATAATCTATCTATTCGCACAAAGAAAGATTCCATAGGCACTTGGCATAAGTTTCCATACTTCGTTTACAAAGATGATAGTATGGGGGTAGTTAGTAAATGGCTGAGTGACTGGCTCACCCTGTCTGATGCAGGCACATGAAACAGTAAGGCTACCGAAGGTGAAGCAGAGAATACCACAGCTACAACAAAAACAACAAAAGATAAGAAGAAGGAATCACAGAAGGCTTCTGCGAAAGAGAAGGCCACAACAAAAGAAAAGGATGTGTAGTACAAAGAGGCTTCTACAAAGGACAGGGAAAATCTGAAAGAGAAGGTCTCTACCAAAGAGATAGAAGCGCCAAAGGCGAAATCTGCCACCACGTCGTAGGCCACTATTGACCTCGGCGAATTTGAAACAAAGTACAATAATGTAGAGGTAGAAACAGAGGGTGAAGATGAAGGGGACATAGACTTGGAGTCACCCTTCATTGTTAGAAAAAGGAAGAAGTGAAGTTCCATGGGACCGCATAAGAAGCAAAAGTCTAACAAGTCTATGAGCGTGACATGATTGGTCCTCATGGAGGGGGACCTGGACAAGATCCGTGAAGTGGTCTGCAATGCAACAAAGACTATTTGGAACCACATTGAGGACCAGTACCATTCGACACTAGACAAGGTGGAATAGGGCCTAAGGTAATTACAAGTCTAGACAAGGGTTATTCAAGTGAGTGTTGGATAAGAGAGCCTAAAGCAAGCGAGCATGACGCAAATGAGGGGGTCATCCTTAGCATCAAAAATCACCAAAAACCTCTGCATAGTGAAGTTACAAGAGGGATCACTCCACGTTGAGACTTCATAAGATAGGGTGCGCATATTACATCTAAATAATTTGAGTTTGAACCTTGCGACACTCCCTATTTAGACATTACACGAGTTTCATCAAGGGGTATCAAATGAGATGAGAGTTCGGGAACAACGAGCATTACCGGTTATCAGTGAAGTAAATACCAACAACCAACAGATGTTCGAGGAAAATGCATAGGCACTCAAAGAATGAGAAGAATTCATTACGCGTAGTTAGCAGCTAGAAGCAACAATAACATAGACCCGTAGTGAGCCTCTCAAGCTCCAGATTCCAGCTGAAGCGACCTCCACAGAGAAAATATAGAAGCTAGCTACCACGGTAAGAGAATCAAATGAGGATATTAGCAAGGCTCATTTTGAGTTGCAGCTACAGATATTTGAGATTCAACTTAAGCTACAGCCAACCACTCCTCCGAAAGTCAGAGAGAAGTGCAAGGTTGCTATTAAAGAAGACATGACTACACTAGAAGTTGCAGTCAAGGATTGCACCCAGTTTTTTGAACATGCCATGGAATTGTGGACCTCACTGTAGGAGGATCCACACTTGTAGAAAATCGAAACAGATATCTGAGACAGTTTGACGAGATCAGAGCTATAGCATGGACCTTAGCACTAGCATGAAGGTTCAATTGACTACAAGAGGGGAAGTTCATCTAGACAAAGATTGATGAGCTATGACAAAGGCACCCATCCTCAATAATGCAACCCTAGGATGATGAGGCAAGCCAGTTGACATAGATAGTGCAGAGCAAGTTCAAGGCTATGCAACAGACATAAAGAACCATGGGCCTTGCAGTTGAAGGTCCAACTACTGAGAAACTGGTTGAAGAGGTTCATCAGGCTGCTGTGTAGGGAGAATAACAGATTCAAGCATTGAAGACAAAATTCAGTGTTTCGCAAGCAAATATTGAGGATACACCAACAGAGTGAACTAGGACAAGTCACAAATTTGTGTTGGGGGCATGTTGGGACACCTTCCCTTGGGGTAAATTTTGTAAAAAGTTTTGTTATTATTGTAGAGTATCCACATTTTGAGGAGCAGAGTGCATTGGTCGATAGGAATCAAAGGGGATTTAGGAAGGTCAAATCCCCTTAATTTGTTAGGAGTTAAGTTGTTTTGTGACCCACCCATGCTTCACAGACCATGGTATTGTAATAGAGAATGATATAAAAAAGGAGTCATAGATAGCCATAAGGAATAACAATCGATTAGTGAATTATCTAATTAAGAGATAGAAATTTGTTTTCTATACTTAGGTGAAGGCGAAGGGTCATGTAGCTGTGTGTGCGAAGAAATTGGTAAGTCCACAGCTAAGTGCACGGGCCCCTGCAACTGTGTGCGCAGGGTTGGAAGAGTCTGTAATTGAAGACATAAGCATAATAAAGGTTGCTTTGGATAATTATCTATGTATCCATGTCTTATTGTTTACTTTTGAATTTACTGAATATTCATTCTGTTTACTGCAATTTATCATGAAAAATACTTAATATATGCGCGAATGGGGTAGATCTGTTTAATCACATGATGTTATGAATGTTTAGAACAATTACCAAAGAGTTTGGATTTGTTATCTATTAGTTACTATAATTTATGGGTTCCAAGCGCTAGGGTTTGTGAAGGTTGGAATAAATCCCTCAAAGTAACAGAAACACATTAGATAGTCCTTTGGATGCAGAAACCTAGTTCTAGCATCCCCCAATACTACCTTGAGTGAGACTGCAGCCTGTGCTCTGCGGGTTGTTGTCGAAAGGGCTAGTAGTGTAGGGTTTTGTTGGTTAGCACAACTAACTTTGAACCTAGATCCAAGACCCCTCAAGGCAACAAGAAGAATAAGGAAGGCTCTGAAATTTGAGTGCAAGCCAAAATTTTGAAGGGGGTTGTAGCCTCTACAACACTTGGCGACACACTAGTTGAATACCAACTTCTCTGACTTGGCTTATTTTTTAAGTGCAAAGCCTTAGTTCTTTAGGGAGTATTGATTCATCATGCAGATAAATTTGGCTTTCGTTTGTACCTTCTTAGTTGAACACAACATAAGATTCAATGAAATCACATTGTTTCGAATTGGGAAGGGTAATTTAGCTCACGAGCTTAAGATTTTCAAAGTATATTTTTTCATATATGGTGTTTCTTTGCTGCTAGCAAGCTTGGATAGTACCCCAATGGAGTCACGTAGGAACATAAGCATTGCTCCACTTCCAGCGAGCCTAGACAATACCTTAGTGGAGTTTCCTGCTTCACCTCTATACGCAGGAATCCTTTCTCTTCTTTCACCTTTATTTATTTATTTAAAGGGAAATTTGCATTGACACTTATTTATTTTGGGGTGGAAGAGGGATCCTAACTTATTGAGAGAAGGAGAGGTTTTTCCTTAAGAGAATAATATAAAGACTTCTGATTTAGGCTTGCTCATTTAGATTTTTCCCTTATCCATTTCTAATAGTTGGATAAGCTTGAAAACATCAAAGCAGAAAAATGAGTTTAGGCATGAGGTTGCCAAATTGGATGTAGGTTCATGGTTGGACCAAAACTCTCTTTACGGACGGATCATATTTTCCATCATAACTTCATTGCCTAAAAGCTACAACCAATACAAAGGAGGACACAGGACTAGCCAAGGGTTTTAGTATCACAAGAATATTTGAACTTCAAGCACACACACACTTGGAAGCCACAATCCAGTAAGGCACAACACTTATTTACATAAGAAAAATAACAAAAAACTGAATAAAACATAAACAACAAATGAAAAAAGACTATGTACATAGTGCGGGGCACAACCCCAGATCTTCATTGAAAGTAATATTTTAAGTCTTCACCATTGACATGGAGAGAGTCAATATTCCCGTCAAGTGATTGAAGGTGAGATGTGTATTGGCCAAGATTTTCATGGACTATGTATGGACCAATCCATAGGGATTGAAACTTAGTGTGCTTGTCTTTGTCTTTGTGGGCTTTGTCCCACTTCAAGACTAAGTTACCCACACTGAAGCTAGTCTTCCCTAGGGATTGAAACTTAGTGTGGACCAATCCATAGGGATTGAAACTTAGTGTGCTTGTCTTTGTCTTTGTGGGATTTTTCCCACTTCAGGACTAAGTTATCCACACTGAAGCTAGTCTTCCCTACAAATTTCTTGTCAAACCATCTCTTGATGCGGTCTTGATGGACTGAAATGTTTTCTTTTTATTTCAGCCTTTCTTGCTGTAACTTGTGCAAAGTGTCCATCCTATGATGAACTAAGAGACATGGCTTGCCATGGGATTCTTGGGACAATTGGAGAGCAAGCAAGTAGATATTCAACTAGAGGATGGCTTCCTTTATATACACTAGGAAGTAAGGGGAAGTATTCAGAGAAGGCTTAGGTGTGACTTGGTTAGCCCATAAAGAATTTACCAAAGCAGAGTGCTAATTTTACTGCTTAGAGAATATGGTCTTTTTGATTATGCGAATGAGGTTCTTATTTGTGGATTTGGCAAGACCATTCCCCCATGGATAATAGTTAGAATAATGTATTAAGACAATAGCATTTTAAAATGAAAAGTCATAAATCTTTAATGAATAAAAGTATGTTGCATTATGAAAAGCAAGTGATGTAGGAATGCCAAACATGGAAATGATATTTTGCTACAGAAAGTTGATGATTTCCTGATCATTCAATTTTTTTAGTGGAAATTCCTCTCTCTACGATGTGAAATAATCTGCAACAGTCAAGATATAATGGTGTTGCTCGGATGAATTAGGGAAAATTTCCCAAATGATATCTTAGCTTCACTATTGGAACAATTCTTCCATTGCAACAGGCTGCAGCGGGGCTGCTAACTTCTGATTTCTATCGGTGCACCTTTGATATATCAGACACTTACAAGAATATGGATGAGCACATTTTAATAATGTAGGCCAATAGAAACTGGCCTGCATGACCTTGTTTGTTTTGGTGATTCTCGCGAAGTGTTCCTCGGTTAGTCTGTCATGGAGATCACGTAAAACCTTATCTGAATCCGGTGCTTCCAGGCACCTGAGCAATATCCCATTGTGGTGGTTTCTGTTCAACACCCCATGCATGATCTAGTATGGTAGTGCTTTGATTCAGAGTGCCCTCTTCTACCGCAAAGAGATGAGAGGGCACATTTGCATGCTCAAGATACCAATGCACATATTCATACCAAGAGTTCCAATATGAAGTGGGAGAGACTCACTCAACATTGTACATTTTTATTTCTTGCTCCCAACCTGTGAGCTCTTCTTCTTCCTCTTGTGCATTGACTAATTATACTTCTAACTTACGAATACCATGACCGTTGATGGTGTGAACTGGTTTGATTTCAAGATCATATTCCTCTAATTTTGTCATCCAGATTTCCCTTCTCTCACCTAACTCTTGCTAAACAAGAAGTGATCTAATTGCTGGGTGTGGGACAAAGATACTACAATGGCTTTTCAACAAGTAGGGTTTGAATTGCTTCACTGCCTTATATACTACATAAGCTCATTTTTCCTTGGTGGTATAGTTGAACTATGGTCCTTGTAGGCTTGCACTCATGAACGAGATGGGTTGCTTGTTGCTCAACTCATCCTTCTAAGTGAGCACAACAATGAGAGAAGTTTTAGAAGTGAAAGTGTAGAGAAAGAAGTCTCTGTTGAAGACTGGGTTGTACAACTTTGGTGCTTTTACTATTGCTTGCTTTATATGGGTGAACGTGTCCTTTTCCTTTTTCACCAATTTTAGACATTGCCTTTCTTAATCATATCTTGTATGGGTTTGACGATCTTAGCATAGTTGGAGATGAACTTTCTGAGGATGATGATCTTCCCCAAGAAAGAATAAATGGATTTCTTGTTCACGGGGTGGGGAATGTGCATGAGAGCCCAAACCTTGTCCGGATCTATCTTGATCCCACTTTTAGAAATAATATGTCCAAGTAGGCTACTATTGGACACTGCGAAGATTCTCTTCTTGGGATTCAAATATATCTTGTATTTCCGTCATCGGTAAAAAAATTTCTTGAGGTGGCGCAGGTGGTCTAATGTTGTCTTGAGAACATTATTACATCATCGAGGTAGTCCACTACACTCTGTATGGTAAGCTTACAGAAGGTGATTTCGATTACAGGTTGAAACGTGGCACCTGCATTAACCAACTCAATGACATTCAGTGAAATTCGAACGTACCCCACTTGGTAGGAAATGTATTCTTTAGTCTGTTAGGCTCTGCTACTAAAACCTTCTTGTCACTCAAGAAATCATCTAAAAAATAAAACATCTCTACCCCAGATACTATCTGCAATATGTGCTCCATGGATAAAACTGGGTAATTCTCTTTGCCAGAGGCATGATTGAGGTTTCAGAAATATGCACAGAGGCAGATCTCCCTAGACTTCCACCTTATAGGGACAAAGTTAGATACCCATATCAAATGTCACACTTTGTAAATGATCCAAGCATCCAGGAACTTCGTCAATTCCTTTTGTATGAAGGGCTCAAGTGTTGGATGAACTTTCCTCAATTTTTGTTGAATATATGGATAAAAGCTTTCCTCTCCTATGGTGTACAAAAAATATCGATATTCACATACTTTAGATCTTCTTTTGTTCCCAGATTGATCTGCTCATGTGACAATGTAGAGCTATGGGCCTTAGCATTCACAAGTCCCTGAAAATGGTTTTGCAGGTCATATAACTTTTCTAGTGATACCACACACTTGGGGATGAGGTTGCCTTTGCTTGTGCTAGCTACATCCTGCAGAGTTTGCTTGTGCTCCTCCTCATTTATCACTACGTCTTTGACTATATCAGCATTGGCCATAAAATGTAGTATTTGTTGATCATCATCAAAAAATCATAAATTAGTGATGTTGTCTAGGATGGATGGTTTGTACAAAATTTCAATAGTAAAGTTTTCCCTTAATAGTAACATCTTAGCAGCTACGTTTTCTAGGGCATCCACAACTGCATTACACATTCTTGGCACTGAAATAATATTGAAAGCTTGGAACTGAGAAATGAGTCACCATACCTCTTGTTGATAAACCTTAATATGAGGTGACACATAGTGTATAGAGTTACGCACAAGATGCACCACAATTTCGGAGTCACCTACCACTATCAGGACAATAACCTTAAGGTCAATTGTTTTCTCTAATCCCAAGATGAGTGCTCCATACTCCATGGCATTTTTCGTGCACTCGAATTCCATGCAACTAGATATTAAAGCTTTTCTCTACAACGGGTTTATTAAAACACAACCAGCTCAAAATCTCTCTTGTGTTTTGGATCCATCAAATTACATGGTCCACATATGATCTGTACAGGGACCGCTTACTGCACTAGTACTACTGCTAATACTATTACTATTTCCTATTGTAGAAGCTTCATTTTTGCTAGTTGAACATGGAAGGAGGTCCAACTATGTGTCTGGTGGGACAGGGGATGGCTCTGCAAGATAACACCCCAACTGTGTCTTTAGAAAATAATTTCTGAAAACAAGTTCCGCGAAAGCCAACGACTCGTTATGTCCATTCAAAGGAGTTACATTATGCTTCATGTATCTCTCTGAGAGTACTCAAATATGGTTGTTCTTTCCATTATACGAAATCCATAAATGTGACGATTTAGTAGCAAAGTATCCTTGCAACTTTCTTGACCAATCTATGCTCAGAAATACCCCATATGCTTTCGGGATGTCCACAATTACAATATTGATTCATGGATGAAATCATTTGCCAGATGATAGCTGGATGATCACATCCTTGAGTTCACCAATTGTTGGCACACAAGTTATGTTCAGTTGGATGATCTTTGCATCTTTCTTACTCCATTGAGTTTTGATTTTCTTGGCCACAGAGAGTGGCATGACATTAACTTATGCACTCGAATCAACCAAGCAGTTGTGAACATTGACGTTAAAGATTTCAAATGACAACAATAATGGTGGGCATAGTGAGTTTTCCTCCTCCATGTAGAACATGTCAAGCATAGATGCAAGAGTGTTAGGAGACTTACTATATCCCTTGTTTGAAGAGGTGGCATCACTAGTAGAGGTTTCCCAAGTGTTCGTACAAGACTTTCCCATTGGTTCGTGATTTTTGTAAGTCCAAATAGAGAAATATTCACACAATCCTTCCTCATTTCTTTTACAATGTTGTACTCTATTGCGGGAATAATCATCGACGTGTCTGGGGTTGGAACTAAATTCATGGTTTCTGGTGGGATTGTTCTATCTTTATTGCTTGTGGAAACACTTTTTGTTGAAGTTTTCTTCCCGAACTTGCTTTGAGTGTTCTGTTTGAGTCAACCGGAGGACCCATTTTCCTTAAAAAAAATTATCTAAATTTTTGTTTCTGTACCTCAATAAGAGTGGTGGCCCATTGGCTTCTTAATTTGTATCGATTATTTTGCTTCTTGGATGAACTATCGCTTGGAGGCTTCTTATCAGTGGTGTTTTTCTAGGTTTCAAGAATGTGTTGATACATGGTAATTACATTCCTAGTTCTTGGAGCTTCATCGACTGTAGCAGCTTCTTCTTGTTCATCAGGCTCTGGTTTTTCATCAACCATGACCTTGTCACACAATTGTGTAACATGACTACTCATTCCATGGTTCCATTCTAGACACGTTTTTTCTGAATGATGTTCATGGTTGAACATGCAGTATGAATTTGTGTTGATTTTATCAATGTTTGGAACCATGTTGTAGCTCTGCACAGATTTAGCCAGTTGGTTGCTGCTATTACTGGAAGCTACATTCTTCCTTTTTGGGTACATAGGGAGGTTGCCTCTCATGGTAGTCTTGCTTGTCCTCTATATAAGTTCAGCCATTTTGGTGGTCAGGGACTTGACGAGAGGAGCAAGGTTCTCAGTATCACTCACTTGCTTTTCCTTGGCCTTGCTCACAATGTTTTGAGACCTCTTACCTACGTATTTGGAGTCCTTAGTGGGTTCATCATCTGTAATGACTCCAATAGCACGTAGTTCCTTCTATAGGGCAATAACCTCTTCATAGTTTTCTGTTAAAGTTTGTTTTGTAGCTTGATTTACGAATTTCACAATATTGGTTGGCAAGGAAGAAATGCAGTAGTCGATAGTGATGGATTCGTGAGGTTTTGTGTCGTTCGAGAACTTGATCAAAATATGGTTGAACCTCTTATTGAAATATTTGACTTGTTCTTTCTACTCCATCTTGAGACTACTGAACTCCAGTAACATGGCAGGGGTTTTGTCTTCCACAAATTTCTCAAGAAAGATCCTTTTGAATACCCTCCAATTCTGGATGGAGTTTGGAGGAAGGTTGTGGTACCATACAAATTCTCTTCCATCCAAGGTACATGGAAATAGACTACATGTAACGTAATCATAACGTACCTCAAGTGCCTGTAGGTGTAGGTAGAAAGTGTCTAAGTGGCCTTCTACATTCACTGTCTTGTCAGGGCCATATTTCATTAAGAGCTTCTCCACATGTCTTAGCATCTATAAGACACCCTGAAATGCCAATGGGCCCCAAGGCATTCAATCTATATTTTGGTTTTCCATGTTGTCTTCTTCATTGTCTTCCTCTTCCTCTTCTAAACATGATGATCCTCTTCTGAATCTGTTGGTTCCTCCTCTACTTCTCCTCCTCCTTCATTTCCTTCCCCTCTGCCTCCTTTATCGGAACTTGAACCTAACAGTAAGGGGTTACCTCCTTCTTCTCCTTGAAAGAGCCGAGGTTATTCTTATTTCTCCACAGCTTCTACTATCTATTCATGGGTGGCAAGAATCGCTTCTTTAATAAATGTAATTACTACTCTTGTGGGGTTATTCTTGTTCTTATTTTGATGATATATAAGAGCATACACTCCTAGAATCAATCCAACAACTTCTGCGGGTGATGGGATGAAGTGCCCAGATTTGATGGTATGGGATTTCACTTTCAAGTGAAGGAGGTGAGGAATTACCAACTCCAAATTTGCAGGTAGGGGAGAGGGAGTAAATGTAACTGCCCTGACCAAAGAATGGATGAGTGGGGTTGGTGGGAAAATCAACCATAAAATACTGATTTCCGTCCTTCTAGCACCAAATATGTTGATGGTGCTAGAACCACCAAAATTTAGGGGATCTCCTCGATATGAGGTACCAATTAGACCTCACATGAATTGGTGTAGGATTTCCATCCAGTATGATGACCCAGTTGCCAAATACTTAGATATTTTCCTCATCTATAGCTTTCAACACAAGAGAGTGTTGTAATGGCACCTTCGAAAAGCAAGGTGAGTGTGCCTGGTGAGTGTGTAATGTAACTGTGTCTGGGTTCTCTTACTGCAAAAGGGGGGAGAAAAGTGAGGGTCTAAGTGAGAGGTAATAGTACCACCTAGGAAGAGACACACTTGAACCAGGAAGACCTGTCCAACATCCAGCGGAATAGTCCACAATGGATGTGATAGTCGTTAAAACCAAATAACAAGGAAAGATCCATCTACCATCCAGTAGAATAGTCCAAAACAGATGTGACAGTCGTTATAATCATTGAGCAGAGAAAGGTATTTCTAGTATCCTGTGGAATAGTCCACAAGGATGAGATAGAAATGACAACCCTTACACCACCATCTCAACAAGATAAGCACTAAAACAATTGAAGTAGTTCAACTATCTTAGTACATGTGAAACAAACATGAAATATAAATTCTCACAGAATAGTCTTAAAAACATCCATAAGTCATGCATGGAAAAGTGCTAGACTGAAAAGGCTTTCATATTAAGAAAAAATTCCAAGAAACATATTTACATCATACATCACTAGCCCTAGTAGTGGGACATTGGAGTACATTGGAGCAACTCCTTGCTCCTCAAAGAATTGAATGAAATTCTCTATGCTTTACGGGAGGATCCAATGTGAAAAGTCCTTTTCTCATATAATGAGGGTGTATATATAACCAAGGGGTTGTTATTGACCCTTGTGACTCTTTGACTACCCTCATGAATGTTCAACTTCCTATGACTTTTCAACTGACATGACTCTACATATTCATGTGTGTCCATTGGACTTCCACTTTAAATTACATTTCATTTATAATAAACATGGCTCAAAATAGTGATGTGGCCTTTAAAAAATCATGACATGACTTGACATGACATTACTAACATGGAATATCTTGTTGAGGTAACAATGTCAAGTCACTCTTGCTACCGAGTAATATATGTGTTCTTGGATGTGATTTCTCTTCTGCTCCTCATAGCTTGATGATGCAGGGTCTTCAATGATCTTTAGTCTTGAGAGGTGGTTTCATGCATGTGTTCCCTTTTCTTATTCTTGATAATATTCTTTGTCTGTGTTGCTATAAGTGAGTCTTCTAACATGTTTGTGCCTTATTCTCCTTCTTCACCATCTCATAATGATCTAACTATGTACATTTTCCTGGAATTCACTCATGACGGGATGAAATCAAATCCAAAATCTCCCTAGTCTAAGATGATGCATTGTTATCCATGGACTGGGCCCGGGACATGTGATAGGCTAGGAAAGATGGCCCAGTAACTGCGAATTGTGTAGTTCCAGGTGACAGGGAGGGAGATTTTTCATTGATACAACACAAAGCGTAGCTCAGGCTTGGCTAAGGAACTTCTAATCACATTCCTCATTGTGGGGAAATTTTCAAAGGGGCCACTAGGAGATAATATTACGCAGTTGAGATAGTTAGTGGTTGATGCAATATGGGACCCTGGGAGGCAGGTCTACAAAGCTTTCAGAGGCAAGGAAATGTAGGTTTGGTTCTCTATGCATTGTGGGGTTCCTGAAGGAAATGGGGGAAGCTTGAGGACTGATCTTGCAAAATGCGCAGTTCATGTCAGGCTGGGAGGAGTTACTGCACAATTCTGGGGATGAAGGCAGACTGCTTAGCTCTAGAATTTCGCAGTCAAACTGCCTTGGGGAAAAATGGATGTGCACTGAGCAATTCCTAGAGGCAAGGTTGCATCACTGAGGGCTAAGACTACGTAGTGCATAGTTCAATCAGCATCTGGTGAAAGTGAGTTGCCCAGTCAGAAGGAGTTTTGGAGAAATGGCTAAGTGCAGGAGGAGGGTGAGCTTGTGATCAAACACTTAGCACACTTCTACTAAATGACAACATAGACCACTAGAACAATAAGAAAAAGCATTGCCCATTATGAGGCTATCCTAAAACAAAAAGCGACAAGTGCAACTTTTAAGATGGACTTAGGACGACCGTGACGTCACTTGTGTGACAGTCCCTAAAACTTTGTGTATGAGTGCGACAAATATTTACATAGCCAGGAAAAATCAAATACGCAAAGACTAACCTTTGAAATCACCATAAAAGGGTTGCAAGAATCATAAAACAATCAAACATGCCAAAAGACAAAAATTGATCAAACAAGTGAAAGGGGTGAAAAGACTCTAAGAAAGCTCATGAAATGAGCTCAAGTATTTGCAAAAATAGAGGTGAAGGCTAAGGAAGGCTCTGAAATTTAAGTGCAAGCCAAAATTTTGGAGGGTTTTGTAGCCACTACAACACAACCCTAGTTAAAAATCCATGTAAAAATATAAGACTACAATCATGGGACACGTATTCCAAGTTGAATTGTGGGAATAACATCCTAGCAGGTGTTCATTTTAGTTATTGTGACTAAGGAAATTGGCAAAGGCAATGGTTAAGGCTTTGGAAAGGAAAGTGGCATTTTTAGCACATTTATTTATGAAAATAATGGAAATTAGTAGAAAAGGAAGGTGAAAGGTCACAGGTTTCATGTGGGGATAAAATAAAGAAAATAATGGAAAATAAAGAAAATAGATGCCTAATTGATAAAAATATTCTGAGGATTAGTTGGCACTTTTTTTCATTTTAGTTTTGGAGCTCTCTCATTATTATCTCTCTCTCTCCCCCTCTCCCTCTCATTCTTGGACACTTAGATTTTTCTTGGAGCACTTTGGTATTGGATGAAGAAAGGAAAACAAGGCAAGAGGGAGGAAGAAGCAAGAAAAGAAGAGTAGGATCAAAAAGCTACAACAGGATTCTTTATAGGTATTGATTTACATGTGTGATTTCCTTGCTATATTTGGCATACATGGTATTTCATGTGGTTCTTTTCTATCATGTCATGGGTTTTTCCAGGTGTGACAATGTTTTTAGCCTAGCCTTTCCATTTCCAAATAGCCATGTTGTGATAGGGTTCTCATGTTTTGGTTGAGATGGATTGCCAAATGGATTAAAACCTAAGTAAGGTGGATCTCTGAAAGAAAAATCAAATGGCCTAGTGATCCTTGAACCGAACTGTGGATTTAAGTAAAGCCACTATCCTAGTGACCCCTGAACTAGATTATGGCTTTTGGTAAAGAAAAGTATTGTGTGCCTCAGTGGGCATAGGAATCCTCAATGGGTTAATGGTGGGATATAGATTAAATCCTAGAGATGGTTTCCCTTGGTTTGGCCCAGGAATCCTTGCTGGTGAATGAAAGGATATATGGTAAATCCTAGAGGGTGGAGTTTGCGTTGGCTTGAGGGGACCTGACCCATGTTCAACATTAGTTAGCCAAACAAATCCCTACACTATTGGCCCTTTCGGCATCAGCCCAAGGAGTGCAGACTAAAGTCTCACCCAAAGCAGTATGGGGGGATGATGGAACCAAGTTTCCTCACCCTTGAGATGGTTGTGATGTTGGTTTATTCCAACTATACCTACCTTCGCGCAGGGTGCTTCACACTCTGGTTTATCCTTCAGTACCTTTGTGATATGTTACAATTGACTTTCACGCAACCCTAACCAGGGGCTGAAGTCCTTTCACACTGATTTGGTAGCGAACTATGTTATTTCCCAAACTAGACTAAGTATCTTACTTATATTATTGAAAGATCTTAATTATCTTCACATAAACAAATGTTCTTACTTGCGTTCACTTAACCAATACAGTTATACACATTCGCGCATCATATAAGCATTAGAAGTGAAATTCATACCCAATATAATAGATGCATAAACAGGAAATAAAGATGCAGAAATGATAGAAACTTCTCTTTATTAATACTTCTAGATGATTATAGACTCAATTTGCCCTATGCACTCAGCTACAGGGGTTCGCGTACTCAGCTACAGATTACTAGGTCTCTGTGCACTCAGCTGCAGAGCCTCTACTTACGTTATGACCCAAAACTTAGACTTACACTTTAGAGCTATCTTTCATACTCATATATTCATTATTCAATCTATCTTATGTCTATATCTACTTAGAGCTTTGCTCTATTTATACAATTCCATGGTCTGCAAACCATGCGTAGATCTTCTACAGTCGACATTACATTGTCAAAATAAGGGTGGACAACCCTATGACTCTTTTAACAACTATGCGCTCCACACCCACAAAATTTAGAGTCTTTACATTTTACAAAATTGGACCAAAATTTGGGCTCTAAACCCCAAAACTGCGCTTGGGGGATCTCACACCTAACAAGCCCCCAACAAAAACATCGTGACTCACCCTCGAGTCAATCTACAGGTGCAGAGATCTTACTGCAAAGACCTCCCATCTCTGCTTGGATCCCTCCAACTTCAGTTGTGCACTGAGCGGCCACCTGCTACACTTCTTCCATGCGCTTTTTGGTGACTGCTGTCGTTAAACTGTTGCCCTAAATTTTCTCCTGAGTTGCTTGTAGTTGTGTGAGCATTGCTTCAATGGAGGTTGTAATTGTATAAGCCTCATCGATCCATGGTTGTAGGCGTGATTTTAAGACTGCTTCCTTATGCCGAGCAGCATCCACTTGTTCCTTGAGCACCTTTGCCTACTGCACCTTTGTTAAAATTGGAAACCAGGGAAAAAATTCATGTGGGTCATCTTATTCATGGATGATAATATTTTTATTAGATTCCTCTCATCGAGAGGTGTAGGATTGATAAAAAGATCATTCGATTCCAATAAGTATTCATGGAGATATGAATTTATTTTGATTATGGAATTATTATCAAGCCGACATACAACTCATGTAGGCTCAGAAGCCCAACAGTCGCTTCTATTCAAACACCAACGTTGTGTATAAATATAAGAGGAATTTTCCTCATTTTCACTCACTCTTCTCATCACATCTCTCTCTCTCTACTGCGCAGAAATGAGTCTCTTCTCTACTGCGTAGAAATGGGTCTCTCTCTCACACATGTGAAGCCAGAAGCTATTGAACCTGAAGCTGCAACTACAGAAGAAAAGATTGACCTGCGTGGACTAGAATATCTCCTCTTTTGAACTGCGCTATAGGTCCATTTGGATCTCCTCTAAAAGCCACAACTTTTGGTGGTGGAATGAAGTCAATCTGACGAACGATTTTCAAGATATCAACTGCCCTAGTTTGAAGCCGAAAACTGCTGGAACTGAACCTATAACTGAAGAAGCAAATATTGACCTACGTGTCCTAGAATATCTCCTCTTTGGAACTGCATTGTAGGTCCATATAGATCTCCTCTGAAAGCCACAACTTTTGGTGGTGGAATAAAGTCAATCTGATGAACAGTTTGCAAGATATTGACTGCCCTAGTTTGAAGCCGGAAACTGCTGAAACTGAAGCTGCAACTGCAGAAGTAAAGATTGAATTGCGTGGCCTAGAATATCTCCTCATCTGAACTACGCTATAGGTTCATCTGAACCTCCTCTGGAAGCCACAACGTTTGGTGGTGGAATGAAGTCAATCCGACAGTCGGTTTGTGAGATATCATCTGCCCTAGTTTGATAATGAAGCCGCTAATGATGATGCTACTGATCTAGGGTTTGCTACTGCTGATATGAATCAGATTTATTGTACTATTTCTCTCTACTGAATTATTGAAGATAAAATAAGATTTGATCAAAGGGTTTCCCCACACATTGTGGAGTTTGTCCCTGGCTAGCCGCCACATCTTGTGTCTCTTGTCTTGGCTTGTTTTCTATCGATTGTTTAATGTTCTATCTGCACTTTACTTTATGTACATGTGATTGCTAATTTGTGGAATATAATAAGAAAAAGAAGTAAACTGTTATAAGCATAGAACATACCATAACTTAACATGGTATCAGAGCTGAGGTGAAGACAAAGCCCGAGCAAGAGCAAGAGAAATCACCGAAGAGAATATTGGAAAGGCTATCCTAAAAGAACTATGGGGTCCTCAACACTCTTTCCTGTTGAAGACAAGCTCCGTGAGAAAGTTGACTATCACAGATGGAAGATGTCTATCGATCTAACCCTTGAAGATCCAGGAGTGCTGGACCATGTAAGAGGCAATATTGTTGAGCCTCCATCAAATGCATCTGTTGCTACATGGAACAAACGGAAAACCGAAGAAGTCAAAATAGAAAATCATCTGGGACTTTATTGACAAGCACTTGGTGGCCTACATCTTTGAACTAGACACCTCCAAGGAAATCTATGATATACTGGGAAATGGAACTCACGACTCTTGGAGGATTACCATCTGAATGGTACGTGTTCAGGACTACTCTTCTGAACTATAATGTAATTCCTGGTTTCGAGGAATTAATGGCTAGATGCATTCAAGAAGAAACAAGGGTAGAAGTGTTACACAGCAACTTGTTACCGTTTGTCACCGTCCCTGTTACCCCTCACCCGCACACTGGAGAGCTCATTCCAGGACCTGTGAGAAGTGACATGACCTGAAACCACTTGCACCATATTCCTCTAAGTATGAGCTTCATTTGCCTTGAAGACATCTCCTGCAAAATCTCAATGAAAACAACTCTTTCTGCATTAGTGCGGGTCCACAGTTCACTGCCTGCGCCAATGAGGGAAATCCTCTAAAAAGGGTGCGCCATTGGCGCTCTATCTCAGAGTCGCACTCACACCAACCAAATTGAGTAAAGTTTTTAACCAACAAGCTTCCGAAGGTTCTCTTCAACCCATTCACCAACTGAATCTATGTTGAGCTAGGATGGTTTGGCTTCGAATCTCCATAAAAGGGAAAGTGGTTTGCCACCTTTCATGGAAGTTTTCAAGTGATAAAGCCAATCTCGAATAATGTGGTTGATCCTATCTCTTTCCTCTCTATCTATAAAAGCTTGCCTCTATGCCTTGAGCAAGCTAGTGAGAGTTACAATAGTTCCAGTTCTAGTATAGTGATAGAGAGTTTGAAGCTACAAGAGCCTTCTTTGCACCCATAAGGCCAAATCTAAGTAAGGAGATTCTTGTCATCCAAAGAGAGAGAGGCTCGTTCCTTACCCCAACAATCTTTGCAAGACTTGTGTAGCTGACTACCCAGCCAAAGGAGGATTTGACGTCAGAACAATGGTGGTATTCTTCTTTGTTATTTATTAATAATAGATGACTATTATTATGGTTCCACTCACATTGTCCTATGTTTGATGTTGAGTTATATCTTTTCTGACTGATATATAATTGCATCTACTAGATTTTATACTTGTTTTCGTGTTTTTCTTTGCATGTGCAGGTGTCCAATCACGAAGATCGTGGGGATCGTGACCGGCCAAGGAAAAGGAACGAGGGCGACATCTCTTTGACGAACACTAGCGTTGGAATCCAAGTAGGTTCTCACCATATACTTTTTATTTGCAATTAGGAACTTGCGTGATAGCATTGTGTGATTGTTGCTAGACCCGGTCTGGGCTAGTAGTGATCGTCTCTGTCCGCAGAGAGGATTTACCTCCACAACAAGAAGAGCAAGAAATGCCCTTGCCTAAAGGTCCTCCTGCCACCTTTTCTTCTCATGCTAAGAAACGAAATAATTCCGGGACTAAATCAACAGGAAAATCTAGACCTAAGGGTGGAAGAAAAGGATGATGTTACATCTACGATAAAGCATGTCACTATCCAAGGGAGTGCCCTGATAGAAAGGACTCACACCAAGATGATGATCAACATCCCTCTGATGGCAAATCAAAGGAATGACAAATTCAACAGCAAAGGTAAGAGGAGAGCTGGGGATCGAGGAAGAGGAAAACCATTCAAGAAGGCTAGAAAGTCCAGGATGTATTAAATGCACTTGACCTAAAAAAGAACTTGGTGTCCATCTCGACAATGGAAGACAAAGGCTACAAGGTAACCTTTAGCGATGGTAAGGTACATATATGGAAAAATAATGTTAAAGATGCCTTTACTCTTGGGTTTCGTGTTGATTCATTATATTAGGTTGATGGAAGTCCGCTAGGTGTCATGTCTTATGACACATCTCTTCAGTCCAAACTTTGGCATTAGAGGTTTTCCCCCCTTCATTATAAAGCTCTACTCGGTGTAAGACAAATGGTGACAAAGATGCCCGAATTCCAAGTAGAGAAAGAAGGTGTATGTCCAGGATGTGCCAAAGGAAAGCTCAAATGGGGACCATTCCCCTCAAGCCAAAGCAAGACCTCTGATATATTACAATTGGTTCACTCAGGCATATCTGAAGCTAGAATTAAGAGGGATACTAGTACACCACATACTCCAAAGTAGAATGGTGTGTCACCATACGATTGTGGAAGCTCTCTCTATGGGTAGATGATGTAACAATGCCTGATGTGGAAGAACCGATGGATCCTATTTATCCACCTGAGCCTTCGTCTTCCAGGAAGAGGCCTTCATGGCTTAGGGGGCTACTTGATGATGCTAAAGGACATGTTGCACCCCAAGGAACCTTTTGTGAAAGTAAGAAACCTAGGTATCAGGGATACCTGACCATCATGAGCACAATCATACATAATGATCCTTCATCATTCTCAGATGCCGTCAAGCATCAAGTATGGAAGGATGCTATGACCATTATAGAGAATGATGTCTGGGAAGTAGTTCCCAGACCCTAGGACAAGACAATTGTTACTTCAAACTGGATTTACAAGATAAATCTGTAGCAAAGGGAGTATGGAATAGTATAAGGCTCGTTTTGTTGCTCATGGTTTCTCCTAGAAGGAAGGTATAGACAATGATGTGATATTTGCACCTGTTTCCAGATATATGATGATCCGCTTGATCATAGCCCTTGTGACTTCACAAGGATGGAACCTACATCAGATGGATGTCAAGAACACGTTCTTGCACGGTTAGATCAAAGAAGAGGTCTATGTGGAGCAACGCAAAGGATTTGAGATTTATGATTGAAAATCTCATGTATGCAGGTTGAAGAAGGCTCTCTATGGGCTGAAGCAAGCACCCCGAGCATGGTATGAGAGGATCGATAGCTACTTGATGAAGCTGGGATTCACTAGGCGTGAAGCTGATCCTAACCTTTACTTTAAGGTTGAAGATGACAAGCCTCTCATAATAGTGTTGTATGTGGATGACCTCTTTCTAACAGGTTCATACCCTCTCATTCACAAATGTAAGAGGGAGTTGGCTTCTGAATTTGAAATGAAGGACCAAGGACTTGAAGTGTGGCAGAAGCCAAGGGAAATTTTCCTATCTCAAGGAAAATATGTCGTAAAGATATTGAAAAGATTCGGTATGATGGACTACAAGCTTATGATTACCTAGAGGATCTTAACTTTTAGAAGTTATATGGTAGTGATGTCAAACTAGATTTGGGAAATGCCTCTGAGTTTCATAAACTCATTCGCATTGATGTTCTTCGTGAACCTCTGTCTGAACATATGTTTTGCAGTTAGCATTGTGAGCTCATATTTGGTTGAGCCTCACTGGATTGATGCAAAGAATCTTCTGAGATATCTTCATGGCACAATTACTAATGGGTTAAGATACACTACCGGAGATGTGAGACTACTTGGATATACTGATGCTAATTGGGCAGGCAATGTGGTCGACCGTAAGAGCACTTTCGGGCACTATTTCACCTTGGGATCTGCTTCGATATCCTAGATGAGTAGGAAGGAGAAGTCGGTGGCTTCGAGCACCGCCGAAGCAGAATATATTGCTACAAGCATGGCCTCCTGTGAGGTAGTCTGGTTGTGAAAGCTCTTCAGTGAGTTGTTTGGATTTACATTGGATACCACTGTGGTTCTCTGTAACAACCAGAGGTGGGATTTGATTATTGAGGAATCCCGTGTTCGTCGATTGCTCCAGCAGATAGACATCATCTGGGATATGGTAAGACGATGAGCAAGGAGGCTCCATTGCATTAAGATGATGTACAAGTCGATACACCTTGTCAAAGCCCCGAGGAAAGATCTAATCTATGATTTTCCCAAACAACTTGGAGTCGTCAAGAAACCCTTGTACAAGGGTCCTGCATGTTGCACACATTAAGCTCTGGGAGCTCTAAGGGCTTGTGGTTCTTACTAGAGCAACATACAACCACAGGGTGACTCAGCCTCCCCTGGTGGTGCGCACTAGAACAAGATGACTCGCTCTCTTGCGGGACAAAATGATTCGCTCTCTTGTGGAATAGGATGATTCGCTCTCCTGTGTAGCAGGATTGATGTGTTCTCCTGTGAGGCCTAGATTGATGTGTTCTCCTCTGAGGCCTGGATTGATGTGTTCTCCATGGCGGCCTGGATTGATGTGTTCTCCATGGCGATTGTAGCAGGATTGATGTGTTCTCCTGTGAGGACAGGATTGATTAGTTCACTTATTGAGGCATCCTACCCATGCAGTCTGGGACTCATGGGAAGTACCTCTCATCTGATCAATGAGCAGGGAAATGAAGTTAGGGACCATAGTAGTACCGATGGATGCATCGTTTATCTACCATACTCCCTACACTATGATGACCTCCATTGATATGGGATCAATGATACTGGTCTGGGACCAGTGGTAGGAGTTGTACCATACTATGACGCTGACTTTAGGTTGGTTGAGACTGGTCTGGGACCAGTGGTACATACTCTAAGATTGACTTTGTGTCATTGCAGTACTAGTCTGGGCCAGTGAGAGTGGTACATACTATGACGCTAACTTCGGGTCGGTTGAGACTGGTCTGGGACTAGTGGTACACTCTCTGAGACTGTGATACTGGTCTGGGACTAGTGATAGGAGTTGTACCATACTATGATGCTAACTTCAGGTCAGTTGAGACTGGTCTGGGACTAGTGGTACATACTTCGAGGCTGACTTCGTGTCAATGCAGTACTGGTCTAGGACCAGTGAGAGTGGTACATACTATGACGCTGACTTCGGGCTGGTTGAGACTGGTCTGGGACAAGTGGTACACTCTCTGAGACTGCAATACTAGTCTAGGACTAGTGGTAGGAGTGGTACTTACTATGAAGCTGACTTCGGGTCCGCTGAGACTGGTTTGGGACCAGTGGTATGCACTCTGAGACTGACTTTGAGTCAGTGGAGGATGATACTAATCTAGGACCAGTGGAGTTGTACTCACTATGACGTTGAATTCGAGTTGGTTGAGACTGGTCTGGGACCAGTGGTACATACTATGAGACTGACTTTGAGTCAGTATGATACATCCTCGATCATTTCTTCTTCTTCATAATTCAGACAAAAGCAGAGCAAAACAGAGTAATGCAAGAGCAAAGCAAAATAGAGAAAAACAGTACCGATTAGTACAGGGCAGAATAAGACAAAGAAGAACAGGCAGAATAAAGAAAAGCAGGGCAAGGGTCAAGTTGTATAGGGTAGTTCATTTGATGGATGAATAGTATTGACCGATAGAAAGATTGCAGATGAAGTCCTCCCTGGTTGAGAGGGAGTGTTAAAATTGGAAACCAGGGAAAAACTTCATGTGGGTCATCTTATTCATGGCTGATAATATTTTTATTAGATTCCTCTCATCGAGAGGTGTAGGATTGATATACAGATCATCTGATTCCTATAAGTATTCATGGAGATATGAATTTATTTTGATTATGGAATTATTATCAAGCCGACCTACAACTCATGTAGGCTCAGAAGCCCAATAGTCGCATCTATTCAAACACCAACGTTGTGTATAAATATAAGAGGACTTTTCCTCATTTTCACTCACTCTTATCATCACATCTCTCTCTCTCTACTACACAGAAATGAGTTTCTTCTCTACTGCGCAGAAATGGGTCTCTCTCACACATGTGAAGCCGGAAGTTGTTGAACCTGAGCTGCAACTGTAGAAGCAAAGATTGACCTGCGTGGCCTAGAATATATCCTCTTTGGAACTACGCTATAGGTCCATCTAAATCTCCTCTGAAAGCCACAACTTTTGGTGGTGGAATGAAGTCAATCCGACGAACAGTTTGCAAGATATCGACTGCCCTAGTTTGAAGCCGGAAACTCTTGAAACTGAAGCTGTAACTGCAGAAGAAAATATTGACCTGCGTGGCCTAGAAGATATCCTCTTTGGAACTACACTGTAGGTCCATTTTTATCTCCTCTGAAAGCCACAACTTTTGGTGGTGGAATGAAGTAAATCTGACGAACGGTTTGCAAGATATCGACTGCCCTAGTTTGAAGTCGAAAACTGCTGAAACTGAAACTGCAACTGTAGAAGTAAAGATTGACTTGCGTGCCCTAGAAGATATCCTCATCTCAACTGTGCTGTAGGTTCATCTGAATCTCCTCTAGAAGCCACAACTTTTGGTGGTGTAATGAAGTCAATCGGACGGTCGGTTTGTGAGATATCGTCTGCCCTAGTTTGATAATGAAGCCACTAATGTTGACGCTGTTGATCTAGGGTTTGCTATTGCTGATATGAATCAGATTTATTGTACTATTTCTCTTTGCTAAATTATTGAAGATAAAAGAATATTTGATCAAAGGGTTTCCGCACACATTGTGGGGTTTGTCCCTGGCTAGCCGCCACATCTTGTGTCTCTTGTCTTGGCTTGTTTTTTGTCGATTGTTTAATGTTCTATCTGCACTTTACTTTATGTACATGTGATTGCTAATCTGTGGAATATATTAAGAAAAAGAAGTAAAATGTTATAAGCATAGAACATACCATAACTTAACAACCTTTCAAGCCTCTGTGTAAGGGCAACCATCTGCATGGTCCCTTTTTCCTCATTGTATTTCTGTTGCAGCTCGCGTTCCTCTGTCTCTAGGCGCTCTATGTTTGGGTGCTCCTATAGGGTGGTTAGGACATCGAATGACTGTTCGAACAGCTTCGTGTAGTATATCACTGCATTTTCAACCACCCCCACTGTTGTTGTGACCACGGTGGTATGCTTTTCTCTGACCTCCAGTGGAGTTGAAGGCTGAGCCTTCAGCTACAGTTCTACGATTTGCAAGTTCAGCTCTAGCTAAACCTTGGCCATCTCTGCTTTTGTGTCGAGCACCCCTATGGATAACTTACAGACACGCACCTCCACCGGTTCCTCTACTTGAATGGCCAACTCTGGGACCATCTGGTAGGCTTCCTCCACAACCTGTATTATCTACCTATTTTGCTCCACTGCCTCATTGTGCTACAGGCTCAACTGCTCAATGTTGATGCACTGCTCGCTCATTACCTATATGGCGCAACTCTCCCTATCCCATAGTTTTGCAGTGACCCCATCCTGCAAAAGATAGAGAATATCCTGAGGGAGCACAACCATATTTAATCCAACCCCTTTCAAGTTGCTGACCATGGCCTTGTTGGCCTCTCTTTCTGTAGCGAGTGCTCCATCTAGTAGCACTATCATGTTGGTTAGCCTGGCACGTAACATTTCCTCGGTAGCTGAAGTGCCAACTATGAGGTTGGTGGACACTATGCTAACTTGTGGAGTGTGAACCTGCAACTCTTGTATTTCTATCTGGAGAGCCCCCAATACCAACTGTTGTTGCTCGTCAAACTACTAGAGGGATTCCGTGGTGACATCCTCACCATTTCGCTGATATCATGTAAATCTCCCTCAGTGAGGGTGACTGGGTTGAAAGACGTCTTTGATGCCTTTGACTTCTTTCGCGACACTGTCTGCTCATGTGGTCATGGACACTTGAGCTGGGTGGATGTCGTCTACGGGTCTGTGCCACCTTGTTCTGTGTCTATCTCTGGCTCGAGCGAAGTTGACTTTTGTCCTTCGTGCTCTTCTTTGCCTATTTTTTGCTACTGTTCCACCAACGTCGCAACGTCGTGCACTACCTGGTGTTAGAGTCGGTCTGGTCAGCCCTCTGTTAGAGATCAAAGCTCTTTGCGCATTTCAATTTTAGGTGTCCCACCCCATCCACTCAACTCCATTTCGCTAGGGACATGCCATGATCTGACGGAGATAGTCATGCTAGTCATTTTCCCTCATCTCTGGCCCCTGCTGGCTCAGGTCTTTGTCCATAATCACTGAAATTCATGATAGTCAAGGTCTGGTCATATTACAGGACAAAGTCATCTTTTATGTTTGGGTCTAGGAAATCATCAATGTGGTCTTTGAAAAACATGTCCAGAACAAGCCATGCAGGCCAGAGGGAGACCTTATACAGCTATGGTTCCGAAAGCTTCATCATCACCTGAAGAGACATCAACTCTTCTTCAAAACTCTGTTTTGAAGAAAAGTCAAACAAGGTCAACTACGAAATTTTTTTCCAAAAAATCGCCAGTTGACTTTTTCAAATGCAGTCATGGTTTTCATGGCCAAATGCCCAGTCACATAGTCCCTGCAAAGAAATGCCAAAAATTTCATCATGAGAGCCAAAATTTCAAAGAAAAATGAAAATCAGGGTGTTTTAAAGTCAATGAAAAAAGTGCAAAACATAAACATTAGAAAGTGGGTTTTCAAAGAAGAAAAAATCAAACCAATTTCTCTCAAGCCTATATATATACTTGTTGTGGCCCAAAGCAAAGCCATTGTGCCATTGAAGACTTGGAGAAAGATCCCAAAGGTGAGAGAGCGAAATAGTGAAGAGTTTGAAGGAGTGAGAGGTGGTGTTGAAGGGCGCGGCGCATACACCAGGGAGCGCGGCGCACACAGAGGGCGCGGCGCACACGCAGCCTGCCCGCCATTCAATTTTCTCAAGGGCGCGATGCACACAGCCAGGGGCATAAGAACATTGCAAATCATTTCAAATCTCGGTGAAGTCAGCGAATCAAGAGGTAGGCCATGATTGACACCTCTTCTCCATCACTTTTGTCATTAATATGGGGTTTGTAAGATGTTTAAATGGTACCCAAAAGCACAATGGCCATCCATGGAAAAATCACCAAGGAAAGCGAAAAATGGGGTCGCAAAATGTGATGATAAGCACCAAGGTTCTGCTCCCCTCCCCTTGTCCCCTCACTCCTCATCGTTCCCGCCTCCATTCCATCATGTTCCCTAAAGAAACCACCCTAAAATCACCCTAAAACCCTCTCCCCTATTTTTCAAGCAAATATAGGGTGAATTTACAGTGCGCGGCGCACACACGAGGTGGCGCGGCGCACTGGGAGCCCGACCACAGTGCAAATTCGCCACTGGCACGGCGCATACCCGGCACGCGGCGCACTGGGCAGAGCGCGCGGTGCACAGACTTATAAGCCCAGAAATGCACTAAATTGCCCAAAATTTTTGTGAATGACCCTCAAGGTTGGAGAGGTAGCCCATCTACATTCACCATTGGCATTAAAACTTGAAGGGGAATGTTATTATGATGACCATGAAATCAAATGCAAAATTTTTTAAAAGTAAAACAAAGATGATATAAAGAAGGTCAAGAAAGCTAGGGTTTTGCTACAGTGACTTTATTGCTAAAATATGCTCCTACCCTACCTCTATCAGCCAATCCCCCTGTAGCAGTTTCCCCTAATAATCACCCTAGCTCCACTCTAATCATATCCATTTGTTCCCTTTATTCCTATAGCTCAAAATATCCCAAACCCTACCCCATCAAAACCATACCCCAAACACTCCCAAATCCCTGATAAATTTCTCCTTTAAACCCCTATTCCCCTTTTCATCATTCCCCTCCTAACACTCCCCTGTTTTATTGTCCCCTTGGTGACAGATTTTCAAAGCATCTATCAGTTTCATTGGATTCAGAGGGCAGCATAAAAATCAGGGTACAAGCAACAGTAATGGCATCAGAAAATTCCTCAGAGTATGAGGAGGGGACCCACAACGACACATCTTTAGGAGAGAGGGCCCATAGGAGACATCACCAGAGTGGCAGACATCTTAGAGATGAGCCAAACACCCTCACTGAGTTGCAGGCATGCCCACTTGCTATGTCTTGTTTCCAACACTTGGCATGTTATGAATTTTGTCAAAGGGTGTTGAATGTCAAAGTCCATCATGAGTTGACCCGCCTGTTTGCACTTCATCTACAGGGAGGCCAATCTGTCCTGGCTGGGGTCACTTCCACATTGACACCGGAAACCATATCAGTGGAAACAGGAATACTGAAAATTGGAGAACAGTGGCATAAGAAGAAGAAGGTGGAGAGGCATCACTATGAGCCTTACATCAAGAACAGCTGCTTGAGCCAGCTCACCAAAGTTTTTCCATTCAGATTTTTGAGGGATGAGTATGCCCCACTCATGAGATTGATCATGAAGTATTTCAGTTGCGAGGGGAGGTTTTCTCTCCTTTATGCCTATCACATCCGCTTGCTCATGCACTTCACCAGGGTGTGGATGATGAGCCTCCCATTTTTCATCTGCAACAACATTGAGAAGATGAAAAACTTCATGCAGCGCAAGACCCCACGACAACAGCTAAACAATGTCTATCATTTTGCTCTCATCCGGATTTTGGTGGACCATCAGTTGGGATTGCAGGGTATTGCTTGGGAGGACTTCATCTCCCGTGATTTCTTCAGCGCTCCACCGGTGATATCAGAGGTAGAACATGAGGTGGGAGTTCCTTCACATTAGTTTGAGCATGAGATGGGAAGTCCTTCACATCATTTTGAGCGCCATGAGACTGCCACCATGCTAGTATACATCACATACCAGAAGGGTAGTAGACCATTGTTCGCAGCAACAAAGTGAGTGTTATCTCCACCTGCGGTGGACACTGGAAGGGGCCTCACTTCCGACATCAGCACCATAGGAGCAGGGTAAGGGCAAGGAGCCAGTGTAGGAGGAAGGGCCATCAGGTGAGTAAGAGACCGAGTTTGTTCTCCTCCAGGATGATGAGACAGATGTAGAACCTATAAATGCTGAGCTGGGAGAGATCATTCAGGAGCAACAGTCTGTGATTGAGAACCTATCCCTGGACTTAGATAGGGCCAAGTGGAACGTGCAGTATCTAGAGCAGAGGAATAAGCAACTTGAGGATCGGCTAGCTGAGATAAAGTTGCAAATGATCAAGGAAAACAGGCGACACATCCTGACAGCACAAGGCAGACCTATGGAGCAAAGAGACGAATACCGGGAGTATGTGCTAGAGAAAGTGAATGTTCACTTGGAGCAGTGGTTGGATAAAGCAAACAGGGAGAAAGACATGCTGAGGCGCATGACTCATCACTACCAGGCCCGAAACATGAATTCCAAAGCAAGAATCAGGAGCCTAAAGGAAAAATTGAGCAAAGTGACAAAAGAGGCAAAGGAGGCAAAGGAGGCAAAGGAGTAAGATTGGCTTCGAATCTTGGTTGAGGCTTCCTTGGCACAGCATAGCACTTCATAGGGAACCTCCAGCCCAAATTTCAAAAAAATTGGGCAAATTTTGGTCACAGGAAAATTTTTTGGACACAAAACAAGAAATTCCTCCTTGTGCGGCGCGACGCTAAAAATATAGGACTCTAATTGAGGAACAACTTGCATATTTGGATTCAACATTGAAAAATACTACTACTGGTGTCTGGGCAAGAAATTTTGACAAGATCTCGGTCTCCTAAAGGTAAAAACACAAAAAACCAAAAATGGCCTCTCTGCCACTTTTTTGACACACAAAAAGCAGTCTTGGGAGAATGAATATTTGGAGGGGAAAATGAGCACCAAATTGAGAAATTCTAGTGGGGTTAGAAAGTAGACAGGACAGGATTTCCAACAAGCCCACTTGGGCACATTTTGGACACCTGCAAGTGCCCCAAAACAGGTTCCAAAGTGGCGCGACGCACAGAGAATTTGGCGCGGCACACAGGGGAAAAAACTGCCAATTTGCTCCTATTTTGCGAAATTTCGGGTCGCGACTTCTCCAAGTGGGCCCGGTCATCTACACTTCAGTTTTTTGGCACCAAAGGCGGAATTTAAAGAGTTTTCTCTCTATATGGGCATCTATCCAAGTGGCAAAAGAATGCAAAGGGTCATCCCAGCCAAATGTCATGCTTGAGAACGCTGCACCTGTAGCTGATGGTTGGCTCTCCATCTCCTTTTCGTAATGATTTGAGTAACTTACCAACCCCTAGGCGTTCTATCTCTTCCTCACACATTCTATATATTGTATGCAAGTTATTTGCAAAGGGTTGGCTGGATTGTAACTTCAGGGAGACTGTGGGAAAGCAACTATGTTTCTGCACTGTGTATTTTTGACAGAGAATTAATGAAAGGCAGCGGCTCTGTTTCATGAGATTCTTGTGGTTGTGAGTGTAGTAAATGTGTTCTTATGTTCCATATGTATCTTGTTATGTTTCATAATTCATTTCATGTTTCATTTCAGTGAAATTTTCTAAGTGAGATTAGGTAGAATTTAATTTATATTGCTCTGCCTGTGGAAAAATTTCATGTGCAATGTTACTCTTCTGTTGAAAAGGATTCATGCGACCATGCACTTTTCACTCTCTTCAGCAATCTTTCCATTCCGCATTACCTTAAGCCAAAATTGTTGTGCTTGCCGCCTACCTTGCCTCACGGAATAATCTGTTCCTTCATATTCAATTCTCTATTCTTTGTTTACCGCTAGCCCCATATACATCCCAAAAGCTCAATCACTTCATAAAATATTTTCCAAAATCCCTTTTCACTTACTAGCCTAAAGTAAATATTGCATTGTAAGTCATCTCAGACCATTTTGCCTATCCATTCACTGAGTGTGACTTAGAGAGAGCCCTCTCCTGCTCTGGTAGGGCTAGCTACCAGACTTAGCGTGGTTTGTGGTTACCCTAATTTTTGCCTTCCTTCAGCCTAAGCAGATTTAGGTGCTAACACCTAGGCCTTAGCCACTGCTTCTTCTTTCCTGCGCTTTTATGCTAGTTGCAACATCCAAAGTTTTGTCTCTTCCTTCTTGCATTGCATGGTGGACTTCTCTATTTCCACCGCTGAGCTAGCTGGAGTGTGCCACTACAGAGGCCAAGACTCAAGGACTACGAATATCACATCGTCAGTTTCTAAATACAGTAAATCATGACACATCTTCATGGGGTCATTCTGCACCCTGATTAAGACATGGTGGAAATCTTCTTTTAACTCTGAAAAGCTCTACAAACTGTTGTAGAATGTGGCTGATAACCACAGCTTACAATTGATCCCCATCCTGATATTCATCTCCATGAGCACCCAAAATATCTTGCTCTCTGGGATTCGCTACGCGTCCCTAGTTTCCCACAGCGAAGTGTACTTTGTTGCTTCTGGAAGGTCCTATGTGACCAAATGGAACTAGCTATCTTTGGGCAACACCCATGCCACTAGTACTATCGAAAATAGGAGCCATGTGTAATGAAATGTTTTTCCTTGCTCCTGTGCATCACAGCAGTTCGCCCAGTTGAACTGGACCCCTTTTGCGCATTATGCCACTAGTGCAACCACTAGCACAGACATCTCATCCATGCAGCACTTTCACATTACCTTCCCTGCTAATATCTATGTCATGAACTTGACAATAGGCTTGTTAATTTTTGAGATGGCATACCCTCATTTCTTCTTCTCCAACTTAAACTTCTTTTTCATTACTTCCGCGAGGGCCAATTTGCCACCTTTTCCCTCTGAAATGTTTGTTGGGTCCTCCCCTAGCCTAGGTAGCCATGTAATCTGGTGAATTAGGTGGTTTGTGATGGGGATGGGCTCCTCTAGCCACAAGCACCCATCATGCACCGAGTGGAGCAGATGCCTGATGACGAAAACAGACACTGGGGCGTGGTGGTAATGTGGCACCTAGAGCAGGTTTAGCAACCCTGCTTTCTCCGCACCTTTGAGCCATTTCTGTAGCTCTAATTGGATTGTTCTAGCAGTCGTGTTGATGCTCTGGCACATTAGCTTTGCAGTCACTAAATGTGGGAAATTCTCGTGGTTAGGGAGGTCCCAATATTCAAATTTCAACATGGGAATCCGTCCCAAGTGCGCTCCCTCAAAAATAATATCATCTAGGAGAAGCGGAGTTTTCAGAGAGCTCTTGCTCTCATCTATATCCTTCGACACCTTGGATTTACCCTTTCAAGGAGGAACATATTCAAGTAACCATGCAATAGGGTTTGCACCCTGAGTTTCAACGTCCATCTCTACATCCTCCTCGTCCACCAAGATTTCTTCAAACTCTTCCTCCTCATCGGCCTCTATATTAATGGCCTTCCCCTTTTGTTGTATTGTGAGCATGGTCCTTAGTGGATTTCGGGGTGAGACATGCATCGGTATCATGAATTTCTTATCCTTCTTAGGTCTCGATGTTCACGGTGATTTAAGGACCTCAACAATTATTCTGGCGCTCTTTGGGGCTTCCACTTCTGCAATTTCCTACGTGGCTTCCTCGGCTGTCACTACTCCTATGTCCATGGCTTCTTCAGGTGCTAACATAGCGCTACTCCATAGTTCTTCCAGTGCCACTGGTAGTTGTTCAAACAACGAATTCACTTTCAAAGTATCGAATAAGTCTTAGTTCATGAATACTTGAGCACGCAACAACTCAGTTCTCAAATTGCCAAGTTTTGTTTACGGGACAACCACTTGCAATTTATAGCACCTTTTGAATTTGAATTCGACCGTTCACCCCACATTCGGTCCATTAATGATAGATTGGCAACAAATTTTCAAGAATCTAGCCCATAAAGTTTGCCTTGAATGCTTTCCACCCGCTCCATTTGGCCTCAAACCAAGCATCAAATCATGAATAGTGACTTTAACGGTCACTTTCTAGTAGACCTGCGCACTAGCGTAGTTATCCTCGCACTGTCGTAGACCCTGTGACACTTCGCTACTGTGCACAGTCCTGACATCATGTAGTTCCTGGGTACAATAGTTCATAGTCCTGCACCTCCTTTCAGCTACCTGGAGCATTAATACTATGCCACTTTCATATAGTCACATCGCTGGATCGCTGGTGTATGGCTTCAAGCGACTGCCGTTCACCTTTCCTAGGTAGATTTCTCCATTTAACTTGACCAGCTGTACCATGCCTCCGTTGGTAATCTCCTTAATAATATATGGCCCTAACTAGTGCATCCTGAATTTTTTGAGGAATTTATAAAACTTACTATTATACAACAACACCAAATCATTCATCTTAAAGGTGCACAACTTAATATGTTGATCGTGTCATGCCTTTTCATGCTGCTTTTGGACCTGATGGTGAAATACAACCAAAAATTGTTCATCTTCCAACTCATCCAACTGCGCGAGCCTCTCTTCCAAGGATCTGCGATCCATCATACCTATGAGTGTTGTTATGCGCAGATTAGGCATGATGTATTCCATAGGCATTATGACTTCCACTCCATAGACAAGCCTAAGAGGTGTCTGTCTCGTCAATTTCTTGCATGTCATTCAATAATCCCATAACACTGCAGGTATGAATAGGTCCCAGTCACTTCATTGAGCATTGCATACCTTGGTCAACACGTTTTCAAATACTTTTTTGAATGCCTCCACTGTCTCATTAGCTTGTGGGTGATAAGGTGTGTTCTTTTGATGATACACCTGAAATTCCTCTGTTAGTGTGCTGATCATCTCATTCAGGAAGTGTGTACCGTGATTGCTCATCAAGATCTTTGGACATCCAAATCGCGTTAGTACATGTTCAAATATAAACTTCATGGCAGTCACGCTCGTGCAATCCTTCACTGGCTATGCTTTTTCCCAATGAGTCAAATACTCCATCATAGTGATAATATACCTCGCACCTGTCTTTACTTGAGGTTTGATGGGTCCTACAAAATCTATTGCCCATTCTTCAAAAGGTTGCAATGTCGTTTGTGGATTCAAAGGCATTTCATCCATTAGTGATGGCCTGCATGTTCTTTGACATACATCCCATGCCCTGCAATATGCTTTTGAATCTTGATGAAGGGTTGGCCACCACAACACTGCGTGTAGAATCTTCTATGTGGTTTCTCTTCCTGCATAATATCCTCCCAATATTAAGAGCCATCTACAAATTCATCCCCCCAACACATGCTTATTGACCAGGTATTTTAGCGTAGAGTACATGTGCAGCTGCTCAAGTTGGGGATTTTCTCCATAGGCTTGCGTCCACTTGGCTAGATGCATGCATGGATCATCTTATCCATCATACTTGTCTATCAATCATACCTTAGGCTTCCCAAATTGTGTTCGCATCATTCTCCTACATTCGTGCCAATCATCAAAGCTTCCTTTTTGCGTACCCCACCATCTTGTGGGTGTAGCACACATCACCTAGTGCAGGGCCTGGAAGTGTTTCTTTTCCAACACCTCCCTTTCAAATACATCCAAGAAGGTATCTACCTCATTTAGACCATCATAAGTAGGTATATCTCTTACTTCTGTCGACACACAATGCAGCGACTAGGTCATCATATTGCAATTCAACATAGTTACTTCGTGTAACCGATCCTGCCAGCGTTCTACTTCTTCATCAAAATCCGAAGTGAAATAACTCTTGTGCTCCCATGTAATCCATCCATCCACAGTGGGATTCACCTTGTCTTGGTCTCTCACGATTATCTTGTAGATACAGTCCAAATCATCATCACTCTCATAATCGCGGACCAACTCTGTATAGCGTGATCCTTCAGCAGGGTCCAGGGGTATTATTACACGTAGTGATTTCTTCTCAAAGATAATCTTTTGCTTCTTCAGATTGATTACCCCATTCATATCAGTGGCCTAGTCAATTCCCAGGAGCATGGGGTAGGGGTTGTTGTCACCAACAATTTCTATTACTTCAAAGTCTACCAGTGCGTTCGCTCCCTCAATATCCATGGTTACTCCATGCAATCGCCCCATGGGTATGATTTTCTGTTGGTTTGCCATTCCTAGCTGAATCAGAGGCCATTGCAGCATAGGTCTCCCCATTCACTCCCATGTCTGTTTCCGTAAAAAAATTAAGTCTGATCCCAAATCCAGAATGACTTGGTTAATCTCGTATTCTCCGATCTGCGCGGTTAGTCTCATTTCACGCCTCGTCCTTGTCTTATGCTTTCTGATCTTTTGGACTATGCACGGTTCTCCTGGCGTGGTCCCATCGCATATGTTGATGAGTTCCTATAACCCTTTTATAGCTTTACTATCATGTAGTAGCTTCATAAAGGTTTCCAGGAATGTTGTGATCATAGAGGGGTCTATCTCTAGCTGAGGCATATCTTTGCTTCCTAAAGTGGAGGCCTCAGCGAAGCTCTTCTTAGCTTCCATAAAGATTTCTTGAGCACGTTCCAAATCAAACTCAGCATCTTTTACTGCAGCTTTATGAACCCAGGTACTATCTTCCAGTTGTTTTCCCTTGTCATCTCTTGTCGTGATTCCACTTCAAAGCACAATGTTTACATTTTGATCTTCCTCACGTGGCTCAGACCTCATCATCTGCAGGTTCTGAGTCGGGGGAGGTGGTAGAGCGCCTTTGTCACGTATCCTAGCTATCAGTGTAGGACAAACTTCTATCTCGTGATCAAAAAATGTGCAATACTTGCACGACAGGCATGTTGGATTGGTGCAATAGAGGTCATAGTGTACTGGCCCTCTGAAATTGTAGCAAATCAACTGTACCCGACCTCTACTAGGTCCTCCTCTACCTCGAACTCGTCTATGCCATCCCTGAATTCTAATCAAGGGGCCATGTTTTGGCCTGAAACTTATATGAAGGAGTTCTATCCATCATCAATTCATAGCTCCTACAAGTACACTCCTCATGTCCCACCGACCTGCAAAAGTTGCAGAACAAATGTTGTGGAGTTTGCGTATAATTCTATAACAAGTGGCAGTTATCCATGGCATGCTTTCCAGCTACTTGAAAGATAGCACACCACAAAGCAGGCACCCCACTGGGTCCTACTTGAGCTTTTGGCCTTAAAGGCATCGGTCCTCCTCCTGCAAGGTAATTTTTAAACACTGGGTAGTGGTCTTTGTCATGACCCTGACTCTTGCATTTCAGGCACCATACTTCCTCGCGCACTTCTTGTCGAACCATCCTATCTTACTTCAAGCTTTGCATCTCTAGGCACAGATTCTTCAATTGTGCATGGATCTACTGAACTCCTAGATTAGGATCTTGCATCGGGGTCTCATGCAGTCTCATGGCAATATCCAAGGCTTTTTCCTGAGTTGTTATTTTCTACTATGACAATGCACTCCTTAAGTGTGGTAGTAGCGAAGCTACAAACCACTCATGATGTTGTCCATCTATTAGATTAATGTTTGCTTCGCGAATTGTACATTTTAGCCTCTGATCTAGTTCCCAGGGCATCTTGCCTGGTAGCATCGTGATTTCTTTGAATCCAATAATCAATTATGCTTCAGATTTAGGCCTGCTAAATTCTGTATTTAGTGCTTCTTCGATGTCTGCTAGTCTCACATTCGGGTTATCGTTGGAGTACTTAATATACCAAGTCATCATGCGATCCTGTAGGGCACTAACCAGTGTTTCTTTCTTTATATGGTCATTTGTAACACCTTGAACTTCCCATATAGCCTTAACTACGAACCAGAATTTGTCCAGGTCTTCATTTCGTAAGCCTTCGACCAAACGAAACTTCACTGTGTTCACGATACTGAATTGTGGTGGTGGTGGGGATGGTACAGGTGAAAATGGAGGTGATGGTGGTGAAGCCGGTGGTGGTATGGGCGGAGGTGGGATTCACGAAATTCTTTGTCTTATCAGATGAATATCACTTCGTGGAGAGACCTTCGCAAGCTTTTCCTTGTCCCCTTGCGGAGGTGAAGTCAAGGAGCTATTTTCTGGACCCTTTTTTCCTTCATTCTTGTAAGCCTTTCCACTTTGCGTAGCCCTGAACATCAAGGTAACTGCATAACCTACTTTTCACACAAAAACATTTTAATCCAAGTATTCAAAGACTTTATGTACTTACCTCGTGGTCCTTTGAGAAAGTGTCACTCTACCTCACTGTAATTGACTAAAGTGTTAACTACAAACTCAGTAACAAATCCTCTTATAATACAATCGAGCCAATGATCGACAGCGTACATGATCTTATCCTCCAATGCTTCCAACCTTCGCACTAGCTCTAGAGTCCACACAATAGGAACATCAATTTTCCACCTTTCTTGGCTATCTGCTAGCTTCGTGATACACTCGTATAGCTCAGTAGGGAGGGACGCGAAAAAGATTTTGTGGATCTCCATATACATGTAGCTATCAAACCATTGTTCTTTTGACAGTCATGGGTTTCTGTTTTCCTACGTCGCGAACTCGTGAATTCTTCTATCCAACTAGCCTTCAATTTCTTTCTTAGTTGGATTCCAATGATACGACATTACACATATCTTATGCATATTCCGGTCCCAACAACAGAACCATTTGTTGGGTTGAGGGGCCATAACCCAGGTTTAGTTAGTTAGCCAAACAAATCGATACACTATTGGCCCTTTCGGCATCAGCTCGCAGAGCGCGGACTGAAGTCTCACCTGGAGCAGTAGGGGGGATGCTAGAACAAAGTTTCCGCACCCTTGAGATGATTGTAATGTCGGTATATTCCAACTATACCTGCCTTTGTGTAGGCTGCTTCGCACTCTGGTCTATCCTTCAGTACCTTCGCGATTTGTTACAATCAGCTTTCACGCAACCCTAACCAGGGGCTAAAGAGCTTTCACTCTGATATGGAAACGAGCTATGCTATTTCCCAAACTAGACTAAATATCTTACTTATCTTATTGATAGATCTCAATTATCTTCATGTAAACAAATTTTCTTACTTGCGTTCACTTAACCAATAAAATTATACACATTCACGCATCATATAAGCATTAGAAGTGAAATTCATACCCAATATAACAGATGCATAAATAGGAAATAAAGACGCTGAAATGATATAAACTTCTCTTTATTATTCCAGATGATTACAGACTCGACTCGCTTTGCGCACTCAGCTGCAGGGGTCCGCACACTCAGCTGCGAACTACTAGGCCTCTATGCACTCAGCTGTAGAGCCTCTACCTACGCTATGACCCAAAACTTAGACTTACACTTCAGAGCTATCTCACATACATCATATCTTCATTATTCGATCTATATTCTGTCTATATGTACTTAGATCTTCGCTCTATTTATACAATCCCATGGTCCATGGACCATGGGTAGATCTTATACAGCCGACATTACATTATCAAAATAAGGGAGGACAACCCTATGACTCTTTTAACAACTACATGCTTTGTGCCCACAAAATGCGGAGTCTTTACATTGGAATTAAAAAATTGGACCAAAATATGGGCTCTAAGCCCCAAAACTACCCTTGGGGGATTCCACGCCCAATAGTCTAGGTTTAGGGCCTAGTGATCCTTGGATTGGATAGTGGATTGCGATAAAGCCTGAGATAATAGGAGACAAGAAAATTCCTCACAGTGTAGTTGGAGAAATTCGGTGGCATTCATGCTTGTTTTTTCTAGTGAACTGGACCGTGGGGATTGCGGTAAATCCTGGTATTGTAAGTTTATAGTTTATGGCTTAGTGATCGAAGGTGGATTGCGGTAAAGCCTATTTTATGTCGATGAGGGTGAGGTAGTTTACCCTCTAGATGCCCTTGTTGGTTATTTTGGTTTGAGTCCCAAATTCATGCTTGTAATATGGCACATGGGTGATTGGATGAAGAGAGAATTGGCTCAACCAATCAATGGTTATGTGGAACATGGTAGTTGCATACTAGGTTGGCTTTTGCATTCATTAATAGGAGGTTCTTTCCTTAGTATATTATGTGTAAACGTGGTAGTCGCATACTGGGTTGGCTTATGTATCCTTGATATTTCTGTTGTTATTATGCTCATTATAAGCATGCTTTATGATAGTGATGATGTATGGCTCTCCTCATGTTTTGATTTGTAAATGAATTAATAATGTATCTATGAGCTAATAGATGATAATGCAGCTAATGATATAAGGGAACAATGTTTCTTATCAATTCTCAGATAAGTATGAGACCCCTATGCTCATATATGTTGTTTAAACATGTAGATTACATATTTGTGACATGTTTGATAAAATGTTTGTCATGGCTAGTAGGGTTCCAGTCAAATCCTTGCTCAACTAATCATACGTATATACACATTTTTTTGTTATATTTCAATTCCAAAAGTGTCATTGATTTCTAGGCAGTGATCTGGGCTCTAGGCCTGGAAACATGGCTCATATCCTTGAGACATAGGCATAACACTGGTTAGAAAAGTCACTGGACGCATGCATACCCATGTTGTGGGAGTGTCTAGAGCCTCCTAGATGAATGATTGTCCATATCAAGGGAGAATATCTGAGTTTAATGGTCAAAAACTTAAGTTGGCCTCAGGGGCAAGACACTCTTCAATAGGTGGGAAGGGTAATTCATTGGAAAGTTCAGTAGTAGAAGCCCAATACTTGACTCGGTCGATGGGTGGAATTTCCAAGGAGGGCTAAGGAGATGTCCCCTACGTTGATACAAGTGATGTCCCCTACGTCAATACAAGTTTTGTTTTCAAATCTCTACCTTATTCATTTGAGGAAGACTAGAGGCATGAAAAAGCATAATCTCCCTAGGATGATGAATAGGTAGATCCATGACCTCCAAGTTGACTAGTTGTGGTGGTTTGTCATCAAGGGAGTCATATGGAACAAGAAGAGGGATGAACCATGTGGGAAAATTAACTTGGCCATATTCCATATTGGGATGGACATTCTAACCAACATCAGTAATAATAGATTACTACCAGAGAGGAAATCTCTTCCACAATAGCTATTGGAGGTTGCTCACTACCTTGATCAAATTCCTTAATAACACGTGACGCTACCCAAGGATCAGAAGGTATATGGGGTCCACAGGTGTTAGAAGAGATCATATGCATAGGAGCTTTGGAAGATGCAGAAGGACTGTTAGGTAGAAGGAGTTGAGGAAAAACTTCCATAAGAGTGGAACTTTTAAATAGTACAACTCCAACACTCTGAAATTGACCACGGTGATCTCCCATGGGTGGTACAAAATTTCCCGTGGTGAAATCTGAGCTGAAAACATGCAATAGTCAAGTTGATCGATAGTGACAATTTTTCCTTCATGAGGAAAGAAGAGTAAACAAAAGACAAACAAGACGACTGCAGTCATCGCTTAAAACCAACTACGACCAAAGAGTAGCTTATAGTCCAAAGGAGCATCAATGAATTCTACATCAACAAAAACAGTTTTCCCTCCTAACTCAATGGAAAAATTAGGAAGAACCCTTTAGGTACAAATTAGTGACTGTCAAAGGCTTGGAGAGTGGTGTTGGATGTGGCGAGCACTGGAGAGCCAAGATCCTTCTAGTAGGATAGTGACATAACACACGTGCAAGAGCCTTCATCCACCAAAGTGCGATGAATATTCTTGTGGAAAATATACACAATAATTTGAAAATAATTCTTATGGGAAATGCGAGGAGTGGATATGTCTGCATTAAAGGTGATGAGACTAGATTCAGATAGATCAAATCTACCAATGGCAGACAACAAGACCTTTTGTTTTTTAGGACAACTTTGGAATACCTCGACGGCAGACATGGCACAAGGAGCCTCCACAAGATCTTCAACAATATTTTAATGTTGAGTGGCCCTAGCAGAAGGATTGTGTGTCATCTTAGGATGAACACCCTTGGGGTGGGGGTGATATATAGGTTGCATAGGCTTATCCAAAGTGAGAGGTCCAGTGGAGGTAGGTGGAGCTGGTGACTCCTTAGATAGAGAACTCGACTCAATAACATCATAGGATTTAGCTCTTGTAGTCACATTTACATCTTCCTTGCACATAAATATGGATGAACTATGAGGGGGATGAGAAGATGACACCTCATTTCCCCCTTGCAGAGGTAGAGGAGATTGAGAAACCATCTGTTGCTGAGGTTGTCCAAGGAATGGATGACTCAAAATAAGATGTTGTTGAATATATGGTGGTCAAATAATCCTATGGATTTCATCCATTCGAGAGAACTCATGATTGAGGTGGTTGCCTTGAAAAATTTTACTAGGGAACTTGAGTTTACGACTATGATCACTAGTGCCCCACAAATCCTAAGGGTTGGTTTCGGATTTCTGATAATTTTAGTTCATTTGTTTATTTCTCTTATTATTATTTTTACCACCATATTGCTGGATGTTCTTTGGTTGAGTGGACTTCACCATTAGAATGTTAGAGGACTACTCAGGAGAGGGTGCTTTAGTAGAGGCAGGTGCACTTGCTAGGGCTTGAGATTTTATAATCAATTTCTCAAGATGGGCAATAAGTTGGCTCATGGAATCCAAATAAATCATGATCAAATCATCGTGATGTGGGCCAAGAACAGGTCTAGGAGGGTCAATAGAAGGCCTAGGGGCATTAGGAAACACTTCATAGAACGTACTCGACCGTGAATAGATAAGATCAAGCTATTTGGTAGTCAAAATGGCTTGTTCCTTGGTAACAACTTGAAACATCGACACATATTTGGCAATCTGAGGTTGGAGAGAATGAATGAACCATTTATGTAATATTTCATCAGGTAACTTGGTTCTCCCTAACCTCTTGTGATGATGCCACTCATGAATGTGATAAGAAATTAATGTGGCATCATCTTGTTTGAATTTGTACAAGGGTTCAAAGTCGATATCATACTAAGTAGGCAGTTGGAAGTGTGTTAAGAATTTTTTAGCTAGGGAGGCAAAGTCACCATAGAATGTAGTATCTAACACGCTAAACCACTTTGCAGCATCCCAGTTAATAGACGTTGGAATAATTGAATTTTAACAGAATCATCCACCAAAGAATTAGATGAGAACCATAAGTGATAGGTGGTAATATAAGTGGAAGTATTCTCCCTAGGCTTCCCTTCAAACTTAGGAATATCCATCGGTATTTTAGTGGGCATGGTGGCCACCAGGGATCATGATGGATGGGGTCATTAGTCAATTTCACCAAGTCCGGTAAACCAAGAGAGGATAGGAATGAATTATGGAGTTGACCAAATGGATCTTAGGTAGGAGAAGATCCTGACCAACCTTATGGTCCCCCCATGTAAGGAGTAGAATGATGCATTTTCTGGTTAAATAAATGGTTCACCCTAATATAAGAATGTTGCAGGTCAGAATGACTGGTAAATGGATGTTGCCCATTGGGTTATGTACATTCAGAGAGAAAACGACCCCCAGGAGAATTGATTCTTATGGGGTTGCACCTCCCAGTAAAATAAGGACCACTATGTGCAGTAGGATCGACATAAGGAGGATAACCCATGTGAGAGACGACAATGGCAGCGGGGTTTCCCCCATAGGTAAAATACCCCCTCCAAGTAAAGTACTGGTAGGTGGCGCCCCTCCAAAGAGTGAATCATACCAAGCTTGTGACATAATAGAAGCAATGTTTCCCCTATGCTGACCAGGAACAATTGATGATCCCCCCACATCTTTCCATAAGTAATCATGCCTAAGTGATGAATAGGAACCATTTGTTGAGAAACGTTAGGTGAAGAGACTCCTGACCCTACCAGTTGATTAGGCTGAGGCAACATGTTCATCATAGAAGATAGTTTCAGCACGGAAATATTCAAGAAATTTGTAGGAGCTATAGATGCGACTAGTGGAATGCCCCAAGAAGAAGTGAGAGGTGTGGATGGAGGAGTAGGTATAGCCACGCTAAGAGGCAGTAATGATGACATGACAACTAGAAATGTTGATGAATAAGGTAAGGAGGTCTCAGACTATGCCATAGGATAGATAATTAAAAAAGGTATGTAGGTGTAGGCTGGTGTAGAACCATCAGGGTTCAGCTGCAACAACTCAGGTCCTAATGGATCAGTCAAAGGTGGTTTGGAAGGAGTAGTAGAATCATTCAAAAAAGTCTAAATAGAGATCATATTAGTACCAGAAAGCCCAAGAATATACTCTAAGACTATGTGTTAGTCTATGTCTTGAGCACCGACAAATGCTCTCCATGTAGGAGTAATAAGTCCACCTTATTCAGGAAGTAAACGGTGAAGACGTCGTGACAGTCGAAGAAAAAATTAAGCTATGGCGATAAATTATAAATTAAACATGATTATGTTAGTGAAAACACCCTAAGGCCAAAAATACTGACTCGTACCAAACAAAAAAAACTAGAAACGTCCTAAAATATAGCAAGCACAAACCATAATACAAAGAAGGTGGAAATGGAACAGTTAACCTAGCGACCTGCTTCCTAACCCTAGAGGAAGGAAGGCCTAAACAAGATCAAATGAGTGTGATACAAAGCAATCAAAGCACACTCAAAACAACTTTTCTAGATGATGACTGCGCAACCAAACACAATACCACCAGTTATGAAAAAAGAAACAAGAGAAGAAAGAGATCACTTAGAAACAAGTGACAAAATCCAAAAAAAGGAAAAATCTAAACAAAAATCAGATCTTAGTTGTCACTCGATCAGCTAAATAGATCTTAAAAATTGGATCCAAAGATGAGGACAAGAGCCCCATCCAAAGCACACCAAACCTCCATGGAAAACCTTAGAGTAGAACCAAAGGAAGGATAAAAAAAAGCAAGAGTATGTTCAGTTCTAATATGTTTTACAGTTGAAAGAAACAATAAGAAACAAATCCAAATAGCAGCAAGTTCTGAAGAAAATCACCTAAAAATAAAAAAAAAATAAGCTGAAAGAAAACCTGAAATTAGGAAGATCGGATAGAAAAAAGTTGATTTTTCAATGAGCCATATCTTCTTCATACAAAATCCATTTCAGGTGGTTTCTTTCTTGTTTTGAGGTAAAATTTAAAGAGGATTATAGATTTGTGATTAGTTTTACTCAGTTATGTACACACAATGATAGAAACGAATAGAAAAAATAGTCGTGTGTGATGGCCAAAGAAAAACAAATTGGACGATCTTGAATTGGCCATAACTCTCTCATACAGAGTCTATTTTTAGTGAATTTTTGTTTTGTGTTGGCATATAAATTTGAGAGGAATCTATATCTATGATTATTTTTATCAAATTTTGTACAAAATAGAAAATAAATTGATAAAATAGCCATGGCATGTAATGGACCCCTGGCGAACTCATACACAAGTGGGTCAAGTTGATCTCCTTGGGAATGGAAAACTCTAGAAACCTTTTTCACAATTATTAGCTTTTTCTGAATTATATCAATTATGAAATAATTATTATCTCATAATTATAATATTTTTGAAATATAATTATGAAAAATAACTCAATCATGTAATTCCACCCTTTTGTCATGGGATAAATCTCACATAAGTAAAAGAAAAGGTGGAAAGGGATGCATTTAAGCCAAAAAGTTGAGGTAAGTCGATATTGGGTTTCTCTCACTATAATGGAGTGGAAAATAAGGTTATAACACCTTCATCAAGGGAAAGATTCTTACTTGGCCTATTAGATCACCTATGAGAGTTGCATTCACATTAGGATCGATATATGAAGGAATCTACAAGGTTATTGGAAGACCACTTCTAGCATTGGTCCATGATATTAATCATCTAAGTGAGCTATGGCACTGAAGATTGACCCATATACATTATGATTCTCTTGTGAAATTGGAGAAATTGGTCTAAGGGATTCCCAAGGTTCAAGAGCATCATGATGGAGTGTGTCCAAGTTGTGCCAGTGGAAAGAAGACAAAGGGATCATACCCCTCTAGCAAGAACAAGACAAATGACATCCTCCATCTCATCCATTCTGATATATGTGGTCTGATTCCCATGAATTCTATTGGTGGCTATCTCTAATATATCACATTCATTGATGAATCCTCAAGAAAGATATGGATATATTATTTAAAGCATAAGGATGAGGCGTTCAAAATTTTCAAGGAGTTGAAAACTTTGATAAAAAATCAAATAGGGAAGACAATCAAAATATTTAGGATCGAAAATGGTGGAGAATACACATCAAAGGAGTTCATTTATTTTTGAAATAAGGAAGGAATCAAGAAAAAAAATTGTGCCTTATACTCCGGAACAAAATGGAGTGGATGAAAGAAAGAATAGGCCATTATAGAAGCTATCCATTACACGCCATGTTCCTCACGTGGCTCAGACCTCATCATCTGCAGGTTCTGAGTCGGGGGAGGTGGTAGAGCTCCTTCGTCATGTATCCTAGCTATCAGCGTAGGACAAACTTCTGTCTCATCAAACAACGTGCAATAATTTCAAAACGGGCGTGTTGGATTAGTGCAATAGTGGGCATAGTGTCTTGGCCTTCTAAAATTGTAGCAAATCAACTGTCCCCGACCTCTACTAGGTCCTCCTTTGCCTCGAACTCATTCGTGCCATCCCTAGATTCTGATCAAGGGGCCACGTTTTGGCTTGAGACTTGTAGGTGGGAGTTCTATCCATCATCATTTCATAGCTCCTACAAATACGCTCGTCATGTCCCACTGACATGCAAAAGTTGCAGAACAACTATTGTGGAGTTAGCGTATACTTCTGTAACAAGTGGCAGTTATCCATGGCATGCTTTTCAGCTACTTGAAAGATAGAGCACCACAAAGTAGGTGCCCTGTTGGGTCCTTCTTGAGCTTTTGGCCTTAAAGGCATCGGTCCTCCTCCTGCAAGGTAATTTTTAAAGACAGGGTAGTTGTCTTTGTCATGACCCTAACTCTTGCATTTCATGCACCATACTTCCTCCTGCACTTCTTGTCGAACCGTCCTATCCTGCTTCAAGCTTTGCATCTCTAGGCACAAATTCTTCAGTTGTCCATGGATCTGCTGAACTCCTAGATTAGGATCTTGCATCGGGGTCTCATGCAGTCTCATGGCAATCTCCAAGGCTTTTTCCTGAGTTGTTATTTTCTGCTCTGACAACACACTCCTTAAGTGTGGTAGTAGTGAAGCTACAAACCACATGCGATGTTGTCCATCTGTTAGATTCATGTTTGCTTTGCGAATCGTACATTTTAGCCTCTGATCCAGTTCCCAAGGCGTCTTTCCTGGTAGCATCGTGATTTCTTTGAATCCAATAATTGATTATGCTTTAGATTTAGGGCTACTAAACTCCGTATTTAGTGCTTCTTTAATGTCTGCTAGTCTCACATTTGGGTTATCAATGGAGTACTTAATATACCAAGTCAATGTGTGATCGTGTAGGGCACTAACCAGTGTTTCTTTCTTTATATGTTCATCTGTAACACCTTGAACTTCCAATATAGCCTTCACTATGGACCAGAATTGGTCCAGGTCCTCATTTCCCAAGCCTTTGAGCAAAGGAAACTTCATTGTGTTCACAATACTAAATTGTGGTGGTGGTGGGGATGGTATAGGTGAAGATGGAGGTGATGGCGGTGAAGTCAGTGGTGGTCTGGGTGGAGGTGGGATTCAAGGAATTCTTTGTCTTATCAAATGAATAGCACTTCGTGGAAAGACCATCGCGAGCTCTTCCTTGTCCCCTCACGGAGGTAAAATCAAGGGGCTATTTTCTGGACCCTTATTTCCTTCGTTCCTGTAAGCCTTTCCACTTTGCGTAGCCCTGAACATCAAGGTAACTGCATAACCTACTTTTCATACAACAACATTTTAATCCAAGTATTCAAAGAATTTACGTACTTACCTTGCGGTCCTTTGAGAAAGTGTCACTCTACCTCACTATAGCTAACTAAAGTGTCAACTGCAAACTCAGTAACAAATCCTCTTATAATATGATCAAGCTAATGATCGAAAATGCACACGATCTTATCCTCTAATGCTTCCAACCTTTGCACTAGCTTTGGAGTCCACACAATAGCACCATCAATTTTCCACCTTTCTTGGCTATTTGCTAGCTTCGCAATCCACTCGTATAGCTCAGTAGGGAGGGACGTGAAAAAGATTTTGTGGATCTCCGTATACATGTAGCTAGCAAACCACTGTTCTTTTGACAGTCATGAGTTTTTGTTTTCCTATGTCGCAAAGTCATGAATTCTTCTATCCAACTAGCCTTTAATTTCTTTCTTACTTGGATTCCAATGATATGACATCACACATCTCCTATGCAGATTCTAGTCCTGGCAATAGAACCATTTGTTGGCTTGAGGGGCCCTGACCCAGGTTCAATGTTAGTTAGCCAAACAAATCCATACACTATTGGCCCTTTTGGCATCAACCCACAGAGCTCGGACTGAAGTCCCTCCCGAAGCAGTATGGGGGGATGCTAGAACAAAGTTTCCACACCCTTGAGATGGTTGTGATGTTGGTTTATTCCAACTATACCTGCCTTTGTGCAGGTTGCTTCGTTCTTTGATCTATCCTTCAGTACCTTCGTGATTTGTTACAATCAACTTTCGTGCAGGTCTAACTAGGGGCTAAAGTCCTTTCGCGTTGACATGGAAGCAAACTACGGTATTTCCCAAACTAGACTAAGTATCTTACTTATCTTATTGATAGATTTTAATTATCTTCATGTAAACAAAATTTCTTACTTGCGTTCACTTAACCGATACAATTATACACATTCACGCATCATATAAGCATTAGAAGTGAAATTCATACCAAATATAACAGATGCATAAACAGGAAATAAAGACGCAAAAATGATAAAAACTTCTCTTTATTAATACTTCCAGATGATTACAAACTTGACTCGCCCTGTGCACTTAGCTGTAGGGGTCCACACACTCAGCTATGAACTACCAGGCCTCTGCACACTCAGCTGCAGAGCCTCTACCTACGCTATGACCCAAAACTTAGACTTACACTTCAGAGCTATCTCACATACATCATATCTTCATTATTCGATCTATATTATGTCTATGTGTACTTAGATATTTGCTCTATTTATACAATCTCATGGTCCATAGACCATGGGTAGATCTTCTGCAGCCAACATTACATTATCAAAATAAGGGAGGACAACCCTATGACTCTTTCTAAAACTACATGCTCCGCACTCACAAAATGCGGAGTTTTACATTGGAATTACAAAATTGGACCAAAATATGGGCTCTAAGCCCAAAAACTACCCTTGGGGGATCCCATGCCCAATAGTCTGGGTTTAGGGCCTAGTGATCCCTAGATTGGATAGTGGATTGTAGTAAAGCCTGGGATAATAGGAGACAAGAAAATTCCTCACATTTTAGTTGGAGAAATCCAGTGGCATCCATGCTTGTTTTTTCTAGTGAACTGGTGGGGATTGCAGTAAATCCTGGTATTGTCAGTTTATAGTTTATGGCATAGTGACCCAAGGTGGATTGCAGTAAATCTTGGTTTCTATTGATGAGGGTGAGGTGGTTTACCCTCTAGATGCCCTGGTTGGTTCTTTTCGTTTGTGTCCCAAATTCATGCTTGTAATATGGCACGTGGGTGATTGGTTGAAGAGAGAATTGGCTCAACCAATCTATGGTTATGTGGAACATGGTAGTCGCATACTGGGTTGGCTTTTGTATTCATTAATAAGAGGTTCTTTCCTTAGAATGTTATGTGTAAACATGGTAGTCGCATACTGGATTGGCTTATGTATCCTTGATATTTTTGTTGTTATTATGCTCGTTATAAGCATGCTTTGTGATAGTGACGATGTATGGCTCTCCTCATGTTTTGATTTGTAAATGAATTAATAATGTATCTATGAGCTAATAGATGATAATGCAGCTAATGATATAAGGGAAGTTGGAACAATGTTTCTTATCAATTCTCAGATAAGTATGAGAACCCTATGCTCATATATGTTGTTTAACTATGTAGATTACATATTTGTGACATGTTTGCTGAAATGTTTGTCATGGCTAGTAGGGTTCCAATCAAATCCTTGTTCAAGTAATCGTACATATATCATCATTTTGTTGTTATATTTGCAATTCCAAAAGTGTCATTGATTTCTGGGCAGTGACCTGGACTCTAGGCCTGGAAACATTTCTCATATCCTTGAGACACAGGCATAACACTGGGTAGAAAAGTCACTGGACGCATGCATAGCCATGTTGTGGGAGTGTCTAGAGCCTCCTAGATGCATTCTTGTCCATATCAAGGGAGAATATCTGAGTTTAATGGTCGAAAACTTCAGTTGGCCTGAGGGGCAAGACACTCTGCAACAGGTGGGAAGGGTAATTCATTGGCAAGTTTAGTAGTAGAAGCCCAATACTTGACTCGGTCGATGGGTGGAATTTCCAAGGAGGGCTAAGGAGATGTCCCCTAGGTTGATACAAGTTTTGTTTTCAAATCTCTACCTTATTCATTTGAGGAAGACTAGAGGCATGAAAAAGCATAATCTCCCTAGGATGATTAATAGGTATATCCAAGTTGACTAGTCGGGGTGCTTTTTCATGGAGGGAGTCATATGGAATAGGAAGAGGGATGAACCATGTGGGAAAATTAACTTGGCCATATTCCATATTAGGATGGACTTTCTGACTAGCATTAGGAATAACAGATGGTACTACCAGAGAGGCAATCTCTTCCACAATAGCTATTGGAGGTTGCTCACTAGCTTGATAAAATTCCATAATAACACACGCCGCCGCCCAAGGATCAGAAGGTATATGGGGTCTACAGGTGTTAGAAGAGATCATATGCATAGGAGATTTGGAAGATGTAGAAGGATTATTAGGCAAAAGGAATTGAGGAAAAACTTCCATAAGAGTGGAACGTTTAAATAGTACAACTCCAACACTCTAAAATTGACCACGGTGATCTCCCACGAGTGGTACAAAATTCCTCGTGGTGAATTCTGAGCTGACAACATGCAATAGTCAATTTGATCGATAGTGACAATTTTTCCTTCATGAGGAAAGAAAAGTAAACAAAATACAAACAAGACGACTACAGTCATCGCATAAAACCAACTACATCCAAGGAGTAGCTTATAGTCCAAAGGAGCATCAACGACTTATACATCAACAAAAACAGTTTTCCCTCCTAACTCAATGGAAAAATTAGGAAGAACCCTTTAGGTACAAATTAGTGACTGTCAAAGGCTTGGAGAGTGGTGTTGGATGTGGTGAGCACTGGAAAGCCAAGAGCCTTCTAGTAGGATAGTGACATAACACACATTGAAGAGCCTTCATTCACCAAAGTGCGATGAATATTCTTGTGGAGAATATACACAAGAATTTGAAAATAATTTTTATGGGAAATGTGAGGAGTGGATTTGACTGCATTAAAGGCGATGAGACTAGAGTCGTATAGATAAAATCTACCAATGGCAGACAACAAGAACTTTCATTATTGAGGACAACTTTGGAAGACCTCGAAGGCAGACATGGCATGAGGAGCCTCCACAAGATCTTCAACAATATTGTAATGTTGAGTGGCCCTAGCAGAAGGATTGTGTGTCATCTTATGACGAACACCCTTGGGGGGTTATAGATAGGTTGCATATGCTTATCCAAAGTGAGAGGCCTAGTGGAGGTAGGTGGAGCTGGTGACTCCTTAGATAGAGAACTCGACTCAAGAACATCATAGGATTTAGCTCGCATAGTCACATTTACATCTTCCTTGCACATAAATATGGATGAACTATGAGGGGGATGAGAAGATGACCCCTCATTTGCCCCTTGCGTAAGTAGAGGAGATTGAGAAACCATCTATTGCTGAGGTTGTGCAAGGAATGGATGAATCAAAATAAGAGGTTGTTAAATAGATGGTGGTCAAATAATCCTATGGATTTCATCCATTTGAGAGCGCTCATGAGTGAGGTGGTTGCGTTGACAAATTTTACTGGGGAACTTGAGTTTACGACTATGTTCACTAGTGCCCCCCTAATTATAAGGGTTGGTTCATTTGTTTATTTCTCTTATTATTATTTTTACCACCATATTGTTGGTTGTTCTTCGGTTGAGTGGACTTCACCATTAAAATGTCAGTGGATTTCTCAGGAGAGGGCACTTTAGTAAAGGCAGGCACACTTGCTAGGGCTTGAGATTTTATAATCAATTGCTCAAGATGAGCAATAAGTTGGCTCATGGAATTAGAATCAAGCTTGATCAAATCATCGTGATGTGGGCCAAGAACAGGTTTGGGAGGGTCAATAGAAGGCCTAGGGGCATTAGGGAACACTTCATAGAACGTACTTGACTGTGAATAGATAAGATCAAACTATTGCTTAGACAAAATGGCTTGTTCCTTGGTAACAACTTGAAACATCGACACATATTTGGCAATCCGTTGCTAGAGAGAATGAATGAACCATTTTTGTAATATTTCATCAGGTAACTTGGTTCTCCCTAACCTCTTGTGATGATGCCACTCATGAATGTGATAAGAAATTAATGTGGCATCATCTTGTTTGAATTTGTACAAGGGTTCAAAGTTGATATCATACTGAGTAGGCAGTTGGAAGTGTGTCAAGAATTTTTTATCTAGGGAGGCATAGTCACCGTAGAATGCAGTATCTAACACGATAGACCACTTTGTAGCATCCCAATTAACATACGTTGGAATAATTGAATTTTAACAAAATCATCCACCAAAGAATTAGATGAGCACCATAAGTGATAGGTGGTAATATGAGCGGAAGTATTCTCCCTAGGATTCTCTTCAAACTTGGGAATATCCGCCGGTAATTTAGCGGGCATGGTGGCCACCGGGGATCATGATGGATGGGGTCATTAGTCAATTTCACCATGTCTGATAAACCAAGAGATGATAGGAACGAATTATGGAGTTGACTAAATGGATCATAGGTAGGAGAAGATCCTGACCAACCTTATGGTCCCCCCATGTAAGGAGTAGAATGATGCATTTGCTGGTTAAATAAAGGGTTCACCCTAGTATAAGAATGTTGTAGGCTAGAATGACTGATAAATGGATGTTTCCCATCAGGGTATGCACATTTAGAGAGAAAATGACCCCCAAGAGAATTGATTCTTATGGGGTTGTACCTCAAAGTAAAATAAGGAACACTATGTGTAGTAGGATCGACATAAGGAGGATAACCCATGTGAGAGATGAAAATGGTAGTGGGGTTTCCTCGTAGGTAAAATAGCCCCTCCAAGTAAAGTAGTAGTAGGTGGCACCCCTCAAAAGAGTGAATCATACGAAGCTTGTGACATAATAGAAGTAATGTTGCCCCTATGTTGACCAGGAACAATTGATGATCCCCCCACAACTTTCCATAAGTAATCATGCCTAAGTGAGGAATAGGAACCATTTGTTGAGAAACATCAGGTGAAAGGACACCTGATCCTACCAGTTGATTAGGCTGAGGCACCATGTTCGGCATAGGAGATAGTGTCAGCATGGAAACATTCAAGAAATTTGCAGGAGCTATAGATGAGACTAGTGGAATGCCCAAGAAGAAGTGAGAGGTGTGGATGGAGGAGTAGGTATAGCCACGCTAAGAGGCAAAAATGATGACATGGAAACTGGAACTATTGATGAAGAAGGTAAGGAGGTATCACACTATGCCATAGGATAGATAACTAAAAAAGGTACGTAAGTGTAGGCTAGTGTAGAACCATCGGGGTTCAGCTGCAACAACTTAGGTCTTAATGGATCGGTCAAAGTTGGGCTGGAAGGAGCAGTAGAATCATTCACCAAAGTCTGAATAGAAATCATATCAGTACCAGAAAGCCCGGGTATAGACTCCAAGACTATGTGTTAGTCTATGTCTTGAGCACTGACAAATGCTCTCCATGTAGGAGTAATAAGTCCACCTTATTTAGGAAGTAAACGGTGAAGACGTCGTGACTGTTGAAGAAAAAATTTAGCTAGGGCGACAAATTATAAATTAAACATGATTATGTTAGTGCAAACACCCTAAGGTTAAAAATACTGAATCGTACCAAACAAAAAACACTAGAAACGTCCTAAAATATAGCAAGCACAAACCATAATACAAAGATGGTGGCAATGGAACAATTAACCTAGCGACCTGCTTCCTAACCCTAGAGGAAGGAAGTCCTAAACAAGATCAAATGAGGGTGATACAAAGCAATGAAAACACACTCAAAATAACTTTTCTAGATGATGACTGCGCAACCAAACACAACACCACTAGTTATGAAAAAAACAAACAAGAGAAGAAAGAGATCACTTAGAAACAAGTGAAAAAATCCAAACAAAGGGAATATCTAAACAAAAATCAGATCTTAGTTGTCATTGATCAGCTAAATAGATCTTAAAAATTGGATCCAAAGATGAAGACAATAGCCCCAACCAAAGCACACCAAACCTCCAAGGAAAACCTTAGAGTAGAACCAAAGGAAGGTTAAACAAAATACAAGAGTATGCTCAGTTTTGATATGTTTTATAGTTGAAAGAAACAATAAGAAGCAAATCTAACAAATAGCAGCAATTTCTGAACAAAATCAACTAAAAAGCAAGAAAATAAGTTGAAAGAAAACTTGAAATTAGGAAGACCGAATAGAAAATAAGTTGATTTTTCAATGAGCCATATCTTCCTCATATAGAATCAATTTTAGGTGGTTTTTTTTTTTAGGTAAAATTTAAAGAAGATTAAGATTTGTAATTAGTTTTACTCAGTTATGTACATAAAATAAAAGAAACGAATAGAAAAATAGTCACATGTGAGGGCCAAAGAAAAACAAATTGGACGATCTTGAATTGGCCATAACTCTCTCATACAGAGTCTAGTTTTCATTGATTTTTTTGTTTTGTTTTGGCATATAAATTTGAGAAGAATCTATATCTATGATTATTTTTAACAAATTTTGTACAAAATAGAAAATAAATTGATAAAATAGCCATGGCATGTAATGGACCCCTAGCGAACTCATACACAAGTGGGTCAAGTTGATCTCCTTGGGAATGGAAAACTCTAGAAACCTTTTTCACAATTATGAGCTTTTTCTCAATTATCTCAATTATGAAATAATTATTATCTCATAATTATAATATTTTGGAAAATTAATTATGAAAAATAACTCAATCATGTAACTCCACCCTTTTGTCATGGGATAAATCTCACATAAGTAAAAGAAAAGGTGGAAAGGGATGCATTTAAGCCAAAAATCTGAGGTAAGTCAATATTGGGTTTCTCTCACTATAATGGAGTGGAAAATAAGGTTATAACACCTTCATCAAGGGAAAGATTCTTAGTTGGCCTATTAGATCACCTATGAGAGTTGCATTCACTTTAGGATCGATATATGAAGGAATCTACAAGGTTATTGGAAGACCACTTCTAGAATTGGTCCATGATATTAATCATCTAAGTGAGCTATGGCACTGAAGATTGACCCATATACATTATGATTCTCTTGTGAAATTGGAGAAATTGGTCTAAGGGATTCCCAAGGTTCAAGAACATCGTGATGGAGTGTGTCCAAGTTGTGCAAGTCGAAAGAAGACAAAGGGATCGTTCCCCTCTAGCAAGAACAAGACAAATGACATCCACCATCTCATCCATTCTTACATATGTGGTCTGATTCCCATGAATTCTATTGGTGGTCATCTCTAATATATCACATTCATTGAAGAATCCTCAAGAAAGATATGGATATATTATTTAAAGCATAAGGATGAGGCATTCGAAATTTTCAAGGAGTTGAAAACTTTGATCGAAAATCGAACAGGGAAGACAATCAAAATATTTAGGTTTGACAATGATGGAGAATACACATCAAAGGATTTCATTTATTTTTGAAATAAGGAAGGAATCAAGAAAAAAAAGTGTGCCTTATACTCCCAAACAAAATGGAGTGGATGGAAGAAAGAATAGGCCATTATAGAAGCTATCCATGCCATGCCATGTTCCTCACATGGCTCAGACCTCATCATCTGCAGGTTCTGAGTCGGGGGAGGTGGTAGAGCTCCTTTGTCACATATCCTAGCTATCAGCGTAGGACAAACTTCTGTCTCGTGACCAAACAACGTGCAATACTTGCATGATGGGCATGTTGGATTAGTTTAATAGTGGGCATAGTGTCCTAGCCATTTGAAATTGTAGGAAATCAACTGTCCCCGACCTCTACTAGGTCCTACTCTACCTGGAACTCATCCGTTGATCCAGGTGGATATTGGTGGCCACCTGCCAAGTCCACCTGGACCCCCACCATTGTCTTTCTCGGCATTTTCAGTTTCCTTAATTGTAGCACAACTTACTATTTTTAGCAGTTTTTCGGGTCCTGAACTTCCGGAGCCGTTTTGAGGCCCTAAACGACGTTTTTTGGGGAATCCGGGGGCAATATGGGTCCATGGAATGGACCGATGTTTCTCATTCCAAGAATGGTAGTACTCGGATAGATATTTCTAACGAGCTATTGTATGCGTCAAACGGAGATCATATGCCAAAGTTACGACCCCGGGAAGTTGGGGTACCAATTTACCCCAAACGGGGCCCACAGTTTGGCATTTCATCTCCTAGGGTTAGGTTTTGGAATGTTAAGGGTTTTCCATTGTTTCTCAACAATAAATAGGCCTTCGAGCCTCATTGTAACATAGTTCAGAGGCATGTAGCCATCACATCTCTTCTCAGAGATAAGCTACCATTGCCCTAGCTGGTTTATTTCCATTTCTGGTTGTAAGCATATTTCAGTATTTTCCATTAATGAAATGAAGTATTATTTCCGCTGCATCTTTGTGTATATGGTTATCTCTATAATTTGTTGCGTTCCTGTTTAAATCCGGATTAGTGGTATCAGAGCGGTCTGCTTTTTTTCTCTGTTTTTCTTTGCATGTCCCCAACAAGGTCGGGATATAAGGAGTTAGGACTTGAACTGGTTGAACCTTTGCAAGACCAGCCTCGCAAATCCCGACGGCCTCCCATGGTGGACGAGAAGAAAGACAAGGGGGCAGGAGATCCCATCAAAATCTTGCTCGAAGAAGCCCTCGAGCGACAACGGAACGCAATGATGGACAGCTTTGCCCAGATCCTTCAGCGGCTACCCATAAGCGACGCATCAGCTTCCAGCAGCTACTCTGGAAACGCCACACCCTTTAAGGTACAAGTTAATTTTGAAATCCACATATTCGAGGGTCAGATAGACGCAGATGCCGTAGATAAATGGTTAAATCTGCTAGAGGGTTATTTTTCTGTTCATGAATTTTCGATTCGGGAAAAGATTGTTTTTTCTCTCCTCAAAGCAGCCCCCCACGTCAAGGACTGGTGGGAAACCTACTGCGAGCAGAAGGATGAAAGTACTGGCTCACTATTCTTAGCCGCACCCACCCGGGATTCGTTCCGGGATGCCGTCAAAGAGCAGTACTACCATGTTGGAAGCTATGAGGATGAATACATAAAGTGGACCACGCTGTGGCAGGGAAGGGACCAAGACGTGCCGGAGTTCACCAATCTTTTCCATACCCTTCGCACAAAGTTGGGTATCAAGGATTCGGAGAAACATTTGATACTCAAATACTGTGGCTGCCTGCACAAGTACATCCAGGAAGAAATACAATTCCTAAACATCCCCTCTCTCGGCGCAGCATACCGATATGCCGTCAAGGTCGAGCAGAAGTTTAAACAAAAGAAGCGAGACTTTGGATCTGTGAATCCAAAGCAGGGGAAAGGTGCCCCGAAACCACAGAACAAAGGACAAAGCCAAGGCGGGACAGCCCAAGACAACCAGCCGAAGCTGCAAGCAAAGAACAGCGTCGCGAAGCCGAGAAATGACACTGGAAAATGGTGCGAGTTCCATAAGAGCTCCACTCACAACACAAGTGAGTGTCGGGCCAAGCAGTCACTGGTGGCTGAGCTAAAGGTTTCAGAATCAGATGCATGTTCCGACTCTGAGTCAGAACCCGATAAGGGGTATGAAAAAGGGAAGCAGATCATTGATGCGGATCCCAGTGCCACTGTTGCTACCGCAAAGATCCAGAAAAATGAACCCGAAGATCCAGAGGAGGAGGAGCGTCTCTTCCACTCTCAGATGTGGGTAAAGGGCTCCCCGATACAGTTCATTGTTGATAGCGGGAGTCAAAAGAACCTCATTTCGGTAGAGGTCGTGAAGCGGTTGGGCTTACCGACCATAGCACATCCACAACCATACACCATTGGGTGGCTTCACCAAGGACGAGATCTTCGCGTGAGCCAGCAGTTTCACCTTCCATACAACATCAAGCCCTTCACGAATGAGGTATTGTGTGACATTGCTCCCCTTGAAGTTTGTGATGTATTACTAGGACAACCATACTTGTGGAAGTGACATGCTGTGTATGAATCAAGGCCCCGTGCTGTTATTATTACATTGGGAAATAAGTTGTTCAGGATACCAGAGGTAGCACCACCTGCCACCATCTCTTTGATTACTGCAAAACAATGCAGTAAGATCATTTCCAAAACCAGGAAATTTGCTTTCCTGATGATACGCCCTCAAGGAAAGAAGAAGACAGTGGCCGCGGCCTCCAGACAGGGTCCCTCTGCACGACAACTACAGATGGACAAGATTGTGGAGGAGTACGAGGACATCTTCACCTCCCCGGCAGGGGTTCCTCTGCACTGTCAAGTCAAGCACTCCATCGATCTGACCCCAGGTGTGCCGCTACCCAATGGACTAATTTATCGGCGCTCCATTCTGTAGAACAATGAAATTAAGAGGCAGATTTAGGAGCTCCTGCAGAAAGGTCACATCCGTCCGAGTTCATCGCCCTGTGGGAGCCCGATTGTGTTGGTACAGAAGAAGGATGGGACGTGGAGACTTTGTATTGACTATCGGGCACTGAACAAGATCACTATCTGTAATAGGTACCCGATCCCGTGGATTGATGACCTCCTAGACCAACTAAAGGGGGCGAAATATTTCAGCAAGATCGATCTGAAGTCAGGATATCACCAGGTACCAATCGAACCCTCTGATGTGTAGAAGATTGCCTTCAAATCCAAGGAGGGCCTCTTCGAATGGTTGGTCATGCCTTTCGGATTGACGAATGCTCCTGCAACCTTTATGAGGCTAATGGATGACATCTTGCGGCCATTCACCAACTCCTTTGTAGTAGTATACTTGGATGACATTCTGATCTTCAGCTAGAGTTGGGAAGAGCACCTCCACCACATCCGACAGGTTCTCCAAACACTGCGGCAACACAAGCTATGTGCCAATTTGGAGAAATGCACTTTTGGCATGACCCAGGTTCAGTATCTGGGATACATCATTGATGAACAAGGGGTGCATGTCGATCCAACCAAGATCCAAGTCATTCGGGATTGGCCGTCTCCAACCACTTTAACAGAGCTCCGCAACTTTCTAGGTCTTGCCAACTTCTACCACAGGTTTGTGTTGGGGTTTTCTCATATTTCTTGGCCCTTGAGTCAGGTCACCAAGGGCGGGGTGAAAGCAAAATTATTTTGGTCTAAATCTCAACAGAAGGCATTCATGGAGTTGAAGGATCGCCTCTGCAAGGCACCAGTGCTCGCGTTACCAGATTTACAACAACCATTTGAGGTCGAGACAGATGCCTCTGACTATGCTATTGGGGCAGTCCTTACTCAACATGGACATCCAGTGGCATATCACAGTGAAACACTTTCAGACACAGTTCGAAAGTACCCCACTTATGATAAAGAGATGTATTCCATTGTACAGGCCTGCCGACAATGGAAGCATTACATTTTGGGGAAGGAAACGGTCATCCACACAGACCACCGACCCCTGCAGTTCATACAGACCCAAGGGAAATTGCAGAATGATCGCCATCAGAAGTGGTCTACATACCTACAACAGTTCCACTTGAATATCAAGTATAAGAAGGGCAGCACAAATAACGTTGCAGATTGCCTCAGTCGACCACCGATCATGGCGTTAACCACCGTGCTCAACTCTTGTGGGCATGAGACTTCTGATTGGCCACTTCTCTACAAAAGCGACCCAGAATTCGGCCACACATACCAGACACTCTTGGAGGGTCGGCGTGTTGCAGATTTTCACCTCCAGGATGCCCTATTATGCCACCTCGGTCACCTTTGTGTTCCTTCAAGCGAGCGTGCCAAGATGATTTGGGAAGCACACTACAGTCGGGCTGCTGGGCATTTCGGGGTCGAGAAAACAGTGGCAGTACTGCAAAATTATTTCTATTGGCCGAATCTTCGACAGGATGTTGGGAAGTACATCAGATCATGTACTGCCTGTGCCATTGCCAAACCGACCATTAAGAAGCATGGCCTCTATACCCCGTTGCCTATCCCTAGTCGACCTTGGGAATCCATCTCCATGGATTACATGTCAGGCCTTCCTTCCACTAAGCATGGAAATGACTGTGTTTTTGTGGTCGTCGACAGGTTCTCGAAGATGGCAATTATGGTGGCCTGCAAGAAGAATATCACAGCAAAAGCCACTGCTAAACTCTTCTTTGAACGAGTGTGGGTGCACTTTGGGATCCCACAGTCTATCATCTCAGATCAGGACAGTCGATTTCTCAGCACATTTTGGTCCAGTCTCTGGTCAATGCTAGACACCAAACTCACGAAGTCCATAGCCTTCCATCCTCAAACTGATGGCCAGACAGAGATTGTCAATAGGATGATTGTGCACATTCTGCGCATGTATAACTCAAAGCATCCACGCACATGGGACGAGAGCCTCCCCTATGTTCAGCACAGCTACAATCGAGCTCTTCACAGCTCCACTGGCCATAGCCCTTTTCAAGTGGGTTTGGGATTCCAGCCACTATGCCCCATTGATGTGGCCGTGCCACTTGCAGCTACTCACATGAATTCATCTCATGTCCAGTCCGAAACAGATAAGGCCACCAGCTTCATTGAGCGCATCCAACATATTCGCCAGCAGGTCCATGACATTCTTGAGAAATCAAATGCCAAGTACAAGCAGCGACATGATCAACATCAGGTGCCACACAAGTTTCAGGTGGGCGACAAAGTCTGGTTGCATTTGCAAAAGGAACGCCTTACTGGAGCCTATCGGAAATTGAGACCACTCCGATATGGTCCTTACACCATTACTAAGGCCATGGGAGACAATGCATTTGAGCTCAACATTCCCCCATTCACAATGCATTTGAGCTCAGCATTCCCCCATTCCTTGGCCTGCACCCACTGTTCAATGTGGACTGCCTTCGGCCATACTTTCCACCATTGCTAGACACATCCGACATTGCAGAACAACTCAAACCCACAGAATTAAATCCAGATTGCATGGAACAAGCTACAACTGATCGGATCATGGAAACACAGATCAAGAACACTCACCAACAGAATATCCAACTGTATCGAGTTGTCAAAGTAGGCCAACTCCTTCAGCAGGGCAAGTGGCTCACCAGGGAACAGGTTCAGCAAAAGTTTCTTCATCTCATGGAGGAGCTCAACGCAATGGGGACCATTGCTTCCTAAGGGGGGAGGAATGATCCAGGTGGATATTGGTGGCCACCTGCCAAGTCCACCTGGACCCCCACCATTATCTTTCTCAGCATTTTCAGTTTCCTTAATTGTAGCACAACTTACTATTTTTAGAAGTTTTTCGGGTCCTGAACTTCCGGAGCCGTTTTGAGGCCCTAAACGATGTTTTTTGGGGAATCTGGGGGCAACATGGGTCCATGGAATGGACCGATGTTGCCCGTTCCAACAATGGTAGTACTCAGATAGATCTTTCTAACGAGCTATTGTATGCGTCAAATGGAGATCATATGCCAAAGTTACGACCCCGGGAAGTTGGTGTACCAATTTACCCCAAACGGGGCCCACAGTTTGGCGTTTCATCTCCTAGGGTTAGGTTTTGGAATGTTAAGGGTTTTCCATTTTTTCTCAACAATAAATAGGCCTTCGAGCCTCATTGTAACACAGTTCAGAGGCATGTAGCCATCACATCTCTTCTCAGAGATAAGCTACCATCGCCCTAGCTGGTTTATTTCCATTTCTGGTTGTAAGCATATTTCAGTATTTTCCATTAATGAAATGAAGTATTATTTCCGTTGCATCTTTGTGTATATGGTTATCTCTGTAATTTGTTGCGTTCCTGTTAAATCCAGATCATCCATGCCATCCCTGCATTTTGATCAAGGGGCCACGTTTTGGCCTGAAACTTGTAGGCAGGAGTTCTATCCATCATCAATTCATAGCTCCTAAAAGTACGCTTGTCATGTCCCATCGACCTGCAAAAGTTGCAGAACAACTGTTGCGGAGTTTGCGTATACTTCTGTAACAAGTGGCAGTTATCCATGGCATGCTTTCCAGCTACTTGACAGATAGCGCACCACAAAGCAGGCACCCCACTAGGTCCTGCTTGAGCTTCTGGCCTTAATGGCATCAGTCCGCCTACTGCAAGGTAATTTTTAATGACCGAGTAGTGGTCTTTATCATGACCATGACTCTTGCATTTCAAGCACCATACTTCCTCGCATACTTCTGGTCGAACCGTCCTATCCTGCTTCAAGCTTTGCATCTCTAGGCACAGATTCTTCAGTTGTGTGTGGATCTGCTGAACTCCTGGATTAGGATCTTGCATCAGGGTCTCATGTAGTCTCATGGAAGTCTCCAAGGCTTTTTCCTGAGTTGCTATTTTCTGCTATGACAATGCACTCCTTAAGTGTGGTAGTAGCGAAGCTACAAACCACTCGCGTTGTTATCCATTTGCTAGATTCATGTTTTCTTCGTGAATTGTACATTTTAACCTCTGATCCAGTTCCCAAGGCATCTCGCCTGGTAGCATCGTGATTTCTTTGAATCCAATAATCGATTATGATTCAGATTTAGGCCTGCTAAATTCTGTATTCAATGATTCTTCGATGTCTGCTAGGATCAGATTCGGGTTATCGTTCGAGTACTTAATATACCAAGTCAGCGCGCGATCCTGCAGGGCACTAACTAGTGTTTCTTTCTTTATATGGTCATCTGTAACACCTTGAACTTCCCATATAGCCTTCATTATGAATCAGAATTGGTCCAGGTCCTCGTTTCCCAAGCCTTTGAGCAAAGGAAACTTCACTATGTTCACGATATTGAATTTTGGTGGCGGTGGGGATGGTACAGGTGAAGATGGAGGTGACGGCGGTGAAGCTGGTGGTGGTGTGGGCAGAGGTTGGATTCATAGAATTCTTTGTCTTATCAGATGAATAGCACTTCGTGGAGAGACCTTCGCGAGCTCTTCCTTGTCCCCTCGCGAAGGTGAAATCAAGGGGCTATTTTCTGGAACCTTATTTCCTTCGTTCTTGTAAGCCTTTCCACTTTGCATAGCCCTGAACATCAAGGTAACTTCATAACCTACTTTTTGCACAACAACATTTTAATCCAAGTATTCAAAGACTTTACGTACTTACCTCACAGTCCTTTGAGAAAGTGTCACTCTACCTCACTAGAGCGACTAAAGTGTCAACTGCAAGCTGAGTAACAAATCCTCTTATAATATGATTGAGCCAATGATTGACAGCGCATGCGATCTTATCCTCTGATGCTTCCAACCTTCGCACTAGCTCTGGAGTCCACACAATAGGACCATCAATTTTACACCTTTCTTGGCTATCTTCTAGCTTCATGATCCACTCGTATAGCTCAGTAGGGAGGGACGTGAAAAATATTTTGTGGATCTCCGTATACAAGTAGCTATCAAACCACTGTTCTTTTGATAGTCATGGGTTTCTGTTTTCTTACGTCACGAACTCGTGAATTCTTCTATCCAACTAGCCTTCAATTTCTTTCTTAGTTGGATTACAATGATACGACATCACACATCTCTTATGCATATTCTGGTCCCGGAAACAAAACTATTTGTTGGCTCAAGGGGCCCTAACCCATGATCAATGTTAGTTAGCCAAACAAATCCATACACTATTGGCCCTTTCAGCCTCAGCCCACAGAGCGCAGACTGAAGTCTCACCTGAAGTTGTATGGGGGGATGCTAGAACAAAGTTTCCACACCCTTGAGATGGTTGTGATGTTGGTTTATTCCAACTATACCTGCCTTTGTGCAAGATACTTCGCGCTTTGGTCTATCCTTCAGTACCTTCGCGATTTGTTACAATCGGCTTTCATGCAGCCCTAACTAGGGGTTAAAGTCCTTTCGCGCTGATATGGCAACGAATTGCACTATTTCCCAAACTAGACTAAGTATCTTACTTATCTTATTGATATATCTTAATTATCTTCATGTAAACAAATGTTCTTACTTGTGTTCACTTAACCAATACAATTATACACATTCATGCATCATATAAGCATTAGAAGTGAAATTCATACCCAATATAACAGATGCATAAACAAGAAATAAAGACGCAGAAATGATATAAACTTCTCTTTATTAATACTTCCAGATGATTATAGACTCGACTCGCCCTACGCACTCAGCTGTAGTGGTCCACACACTCAGCTGCGAACTACTAGGCCTTTGCGCACTCAGCTGTAGAGCCTCTACCTACGCTATGACCCAAAACTTAGACTTACACTTCAGAGCTATCTCACATACATCATATCTTCATTATTCGATCTATATTATGTCTATATGTACTTAGATCTTCACTCTATTTATACAATCCCATCGTCCACAGACCATGGGTAGATCTTCTACAGCGAACATTACATTATCAAAATAAGGGAGGACAACCCTATGACTATTTTAACAACTACATGCTCTGTGCCCACAAAATGTGGAGTCTTTACATTGGAATTACAAAGTTGGACCAAAATATGGGCTCTAAGCCCCAAAAATACCCTTGGGGGATCCCACGCCCAATAGTCTGGGTTTAGGGCCTAGTGATCCTTGGATTGGATAGTGGATTGCGGTAAAGCTTGAGATAATAGGAGACAAGAAAATTCCTCACTGTGTAGTTGGAGAAATCCGATGGCATCCATGCTTGCTTTTTCTAGTGAACTGGTGGGGATTGCGGTAATCCTGGTATTGTCAGTTTATAGTTTATGGCTTAGTGATCCAAGGTGGATTTTAATAAAGCCTGGTTTCTATTGATAAGGGTGAGGTGGTTTACATTCTAGATGCCCTGGTTGGTTCTTTTGGTTTGAGTCCCAAATTCATGCTTGTAATATGGCACGTGGGTGATTGGTTGAAGAGAGAATTGGCTCAACCAATCTATGGTTATGTGGAACATGGTAGTAGCATATTGGGTTGGCATATGTATCTGTGATATTTCTATTGTTATTATTCTCGTTATAAGCATGCTTTATGATAATGATGATGTATGGCTCTCCTCATGTTTTGATTTGTAAATGAATTAATAATGTATCTATGAGCTAATAGATGATAATGTAGCTAATGATATAAGGGAACAATGTTTCTTATCAATTCTCAGATAAGTATGAGGCCCCTATGCTCATATATGTTGTTTAAACATGTAGATTACATATTTGTGACATGTTTGATGAAATGTTTGTCATGGCTAGTACGGTTCTAGTCAAATCCTTGTTCAACTAATCGTACATATATCATCATTTTTTTGTTATATTGCAATTCCAAAAGTGTCATTTATTTCTGGGCAGTGACTTGGACTCTAGGCCTGGAAACATTTCTCATATCCTTGAGACACAGGCATAACACTGGGTAGAAAAGTCACTGGACGCATGCATAGCCATGTTGTGGGAGTATCTAAAGCCTCCTAGATGCATGCTTGTCCATATCAAGGGATAATATCTGAGTTTAATGGTCGAAAACTTCAGTTGGTCTCAGGGGCAAGACACTCTGCAATAGGTGGGAAGGGTAATTCATTGGCAAGTTTAGTAGTAGAAGCCCAACACTTGACTCGGTTAATGGGTGGAATTTCGAAGGAGGGCTAAGGAGATGTCCCCTAGGTTGATACAAGTTTTGTTTTCAAATCTCTACCTTATTCATTTGAGGAAGACTAGAGGCATGAAAAAGCATAATCTCTCTAGGATGATTAATAGGTAGATCCATGACCTCCAAGTTGACTAGTCGGGGTGCTTTTTCATCGAGGGAGTCATATGGAACAGGAAGAGGGATGAACCATGTGGGAAAATTAACTTGGCCATATTCCATATTAGGATGGACTTTCTGACTAGCACCAAGAATAACAGATGGTACTACCGGAGAGGCAATCTCTCCCACAATAGCTATTGGAGGTTTCTCACTAGCTTGATAAAATTCCATAATAACACCCGACGCCGCCCAAGGATCATAAGGTATATGGGGTCCACAGGTGTTAGAAGAGATCATATGCATAGGAGCTTTGGAAGATGTAGAAGGATTGTTAGGCATAAGGAATTGAGGAAAAACTTCCATAAGAGTGGAACTTTTAAATAGTACAACTCCAACACTTTGAAATTGACCACGGTGATCTCCCACGAGTGGTACAAAATTCCTCGTGGTGAACTCTGAGCTGACAACATGCAATATTCAAGTTGATTGATAGTGACATTTTTTCCTTCATGAGGAAAGAAAAGTAGACGAAATACAAACAAGACGACTTCAATCATCGAGTAAAACCAACTACGGCCAAGGAGTAGCTTATAGTCCAAAGGAGCATCAACAACTTCTACATCAACAAAAACAGTTTTCCCTCCTAACCCAATGGAAAAACTAGGAAGAACCCTTTAGGTACAAATTAGTGACTGTCAAAGGCTTGGAGAGTGGTGTTGGATGTGATGAGCACTAGAAAGCCAAGAGCCTTCTAGTAGGATAGTGACATAACACACGTGGAAGAGCCTTCATCCACCAAAGTGCGATGAATATTCTTGTGGAGAATATACACAATAATTTGAAAATAATTTTTATGGGAAATGTGAGGAGTGGCTTTGTCCTCATTAAACGTGATGAGACTAGAGTCGGATAGATCAAATCTACCAATGGAAGACAAAAGGACCTTTCATTGTTGAGGATAACTTTGGAAGACCTTGAAGGCAGACATGGCACAAGGAGCCTCCACAAGATCTTCAACAATATTGTAAAGTTGAGTGGCCCTAGCAGAAGGATTGTCTGTCATCTTACAATGAACACCCTTGGGGGGGGTGATAGATAGGTTGCATAGGCTTATCCAAAGTGAGAGGTCCAGTGGAGGTAGGTGGAGCTGGTGAATCCTTAGATAGAGAAGTCGACTCAAGAGCATCATAGGATTTAGCTCACATAGTCACACTTACATCTTCCTTGCACATAAATATGGATGAGCTATGAGGGGGATGAGAAGATGACCCCTCATTTTCCCCTTGCGGAGGTAGAGGAGATTGAGAAACCATCTGTTGTTGAGGTTGTCCAAGGAATGGATGAGTCAAAATAAGAGGTTGTTGAATAGATGGTGGTCAAATAATCCTATGGGTTTCATCCATTTGAGAGAACTCATGAGTGAGGTGGTTTCCTTGATAAATTTTACTGGGGAACTTGAGTTTACGACTACGTTCACTAGTGCCCCCCTGATTCTAATGGTTGGTTTCAGATTCCTGATAATTTTGGTTCATTTGTTTATTTCTCTTATTATTATTTTTACCACCATATTGTTGGTTTTTTTGCGGTTGAGTGGACTTCACCATTAGAATGTTAGTGGACTGCTCAGGAGAGGGTGCATTATTAGAGGCAGGCACACTTGCTAGGGCTTGAGATTTTATAATCAATTGCTCAAGATGGGCAATAAGTTGGCTCATCGAATCAGAATCAAACCCGATCAAATCATCATGACGTGGGCCAAGAACAGGTTTGGGAGGGTCAATAGAAAGCCTAGGTGCATTAGGCAACACTTCATAGAGCATACTCGACTGTGACTAGATAAGATCAAACTATTGGCTAGACAAAATGGCTTGTTCCTTGGTAACAACTTGAAACATCAACACATATTTGGCAATCTAGGGTTGGAGAGAATGAATGAACCATTTATGTAATATTTCATTAGGTAACTTGGTTCTCCCTAACTTCTTGCGATGACGCCACTCATGAATGTGATAAGAAATTAATGTGGCATTATCGTGTTTGAATTTGTACAAGGGTTCAAAGTCAATTTCATACCGAGTAGGCAGTTGGAAGTGTGTCAAGAATTTTTTAGCTAGGGAGGCAAAGTCACCGTAGAATGTAGTATCTAACACGATAAACCACTTTGCAGCATCCCAGTTAACATACGTTGGAATAATTCAAGTTTAATAGAATCATCCACCAGAGAATGAGATGAGCACCATAAGTGATAGGTGGTAATATGAGCGGAAGTATTCTCCCTAGGCTTCCCTTCAAACTTGGGAATATCTGTCGGTAATTTAGTGGGCACTATGGCCACCAGGGATCATGATGGATGTGGTCATTAGTCAATTTCATGAAGTATGGTAAACCAAGAGAGGATAGGAACGAATTATGGAGTCGACTAAATGGATCGTAGGTAGGAGAAGATCCTGACCAACCTTATGGTCCCCCCATTTAAGGAGTAGAATGATGCATTTGCTGGTTAAATAAAGGGTTCACCCTGGTATAAGACTATTGCAGGCCAAAATTACTGGTAAATGGATGTTGCCCATCGGGGTATGTATATGTAGAGAGAAAATGGCCCCCAAGAGAATTGATTCTTATGGGGTTGTACCTCGGAGTAAAATAAGGAACACTATGTGCAGTGGGATCAACATAAGGAGGATAACCCATGTGAAAGACGACAATGGCAGAGGAGTTTCCTTGTAGGTAAAATAGCCCCTCCAAGTAAAGTACTGGTAGGTGGCGCCCCTCCAAAGAGAAAATCATACCAAGCTTGTGACATAATAGAAGCAATGTTGACCCTATGTTGACTAGGAACAATTGATGATCCCCCCACATCTTTCCATAAGTAATCATGCCTAAGTGAGGAATAGGAACCATTTGTTGAGAAACGTTAGGTGAAAAGACTCCTGATCCTACCGGTTTATTAGGCTTAGGCACTATGTTCAGCATAGGAGATAGTGTCGGCATGGAAACATTCAAGAAATTTGTAGGAGCTATAGAAGAGACTAGTGGAATGTCCCAAGAAGAAGTGAGAGGTGTGGATGGAGGAGTAGGTTTAACCATGCTAAGAGGCAGTAATGATGATATGGCAACTGGAACTATTGATGAAGAAGGCAAGGAGGTCTCACACTATGCCATAGGATAGATGACTGAAAAAGGTACGTAAGTGTATGCTAGTGTAGAACCATCAGGGTTCAGCTGCAACAACTCAAGTCCTAATGGATCGGTCAAAGGTTGGTTGGAAGGAGTAGTAGAATGTTCACCAAAGTCTGAATAGAAATCATATCCATACCAGAAGACCCAGGTATAGACTCCAAGACTATGTGTTAGTCTATGTCTTGAGCACCGACAAATGCTCTCCATGTAGGAGTAATAAGTCCACCTTATTCAAGAAGTAAACGGTGAAGACGTCGCGACTGTCGAAGAACAAATTCAGCTAGGGTGATAAATTATAAATTAAACATGATTATGTTAGTGCAAACACCCTAAGGTCAAAAATATTGACTTGTACCAAAAAAAAAACACTAGAAACGTCCTAAAATATAGCAAGCACAAACCATAATACAAAGAAGGTGGCAATGGAACAATTAACCTAGCGACCTGCTTCCTAACCCTGGAGGAAGGGAGGCCTAAACAAGATCAAATGAGGGTGATACAAAGCAATGAAGAAACACTCAAAATAGCTTTTCTAGATGACGACTACACAACCAAACACAACACCACCAGTTATGAAAAAAACAAAGAAGAGAAGAAAGAGATCACTTAGAAACAAGTGACAAAATCCAAACAAAGGAAAAATCTAAACAAAAATCAGATCTTAGTTGTCACTTGAACAGCTAAATAGATCTTAAAAATTGGATCCAAAGATGAGGATAATAGCCCCAACCAAAGCACACCAAACCTCCAAGGAAAACCTTAGAGTAGAACCAAAGGAAGGATAAAAATAAACAAGAGTACGCTCAGTTCTGATATGTTTTTCAATTGAAAGAAACAATAAGAAACAAATCCAACAAATATCAGCAAGTTCTAAAGAAAATCACCTAAAAATCAAGAAAATAAGCTGAAAGAAAACCTGAAATTAGGAAGACCGGGTAGAAAATACGTTGATTTTTCAATGAGCGATATCTTCCTCATACAGAATCCATTTCAGGTGGTTTTTTTTGTTTTGAGGTAAAATTTAAAGAGGATTAGAGATTTGCAATTAGTTTTACTCATTTATGTACATAAAATAATATAAACGAATAGAAAAAATAGTCGCACGTGAGGGCCAAAGAAAAACAAATTGGAAGATCTTGAATTGGCCATAACTCTCTCATACAAAGTTTGTTTTTAGTGAATTTTTTGTTTTGTTTGGCATATAAATTTGAGAGGAATCTATATCTATGATTATTTTTATCAAATTTTGTACAAAATAGAAAATAAATTGATAAAATAGCCATGGCATGTAATGGACCCCTAGCGAACTCATACACAAGTGGATCAAGTTGATCTCCTTGGGAATGGAAAACTCTAGAAACCTTTCTCACAATTATGAGCTTTTTATCAATTATCTAAATTATGAAATAATTATTATCTCATAATTATAATATTTTGGAAAATTAATTATGAAAAATAACTCAATCATGTAATTCCACCCTTTTGCCATGGGATAAATCTCACATAAGTAAAAGAAAAGGTGGAAAGGGATACATTTAAGCCAAAAAGTTGAGGTAAGTCGATATTGGGTTTCTCTCACTATAATGGAGTGGAAAATAAGGTTATAACACCTTCATCAAGGGAAAGATTGTTACTTTTCCTATTAGATCACTTATGAGAGTTGCGTTCACATTAGGATCGATATATGAAGGAATCTACAAGGTTATTGGAAGACCACTTCTAGCATTGGTCCATGATATTAATCATCTAAGTGAGCTATGGCACTAAAGATTGACCCGTATACATTATGATTCTCTTGTGAAATTGGAGAAATTGGTCTAAGGGATTCCCAAGGTTCAAGAACATCGTGATGGAGTGTGTCCAAGTTGTGCCAGTGGAAAGAAGACAAAGGGATCGTTCCCCTCTAGCAAGAACAAGACAAATGACATCCTCCATCTCATCCATTTTGACATATGTGGTTTGATTCCCATGAATTCTATTGGTGGCCATCTCTAATATATCACATTCATTGATGAGTCCTCAAGAAAGATATGGATATATTATTTAAAGCATAAGGATGAGGCATTCGAAATTTTCAAGGAGTTGAAAACTTTGATTGAAAATCAAAGAGGGAAGACAATCAAAATATTTAGGTTCGACAATGGTGGAGAATACACATCAAAGGAGTTCATTTATTTTTGAAATAAGGAATCAAGAAAAAAAATTGTGCCTTATACTCCTGAACAAAATGGAGTGGATGAAAGAAAGAATAGGCCATTATAGAAGCTATCCATGCCATGCTCCATGATAAAAAATTGCCAAAGTTCCTTTGGGAAGAAGAAACAAATGCTACCATATATATTCAAAATATGGTACCTCATCAACCATTGGTCAACAAGATCCCTAAACAAGTATCCACAGGTGTCAATCCTAATGTTTATCATCTATGTATATTTGGTTGCCCCATATACTTTCATGTGCCAAAGGACAAAAGGAACAAGTTGGAAGACTCGAGAAGAAAAGGTACATTTGTTGGATATTGTGAAAATTCTAAAGAATTTAGAATATATATTCCTAGTCAAAGGAATGTTGAAATTAACATGGATGTTACATTCAATGAAAATTACACCCTTGGAAAAGAAAGGGGCCTTCCTCTCCCTCATACTCCTAAGAAGAATGATGATATGGATATTTTAGATGGTCCTTCCATGCCCGAACCTGAGACAGATATTGTTGATGATCCCATGGAACCCATGTGTCCCCTATATCCTCCTCCATGTGACCCTCCCACAAGTAAGAGGCCAATTTAGCTTCAAGACACATTACACAATGACAAGAGAAGATCCCTTATTTGAAGATCATTTAGAGAATGGAATCCATGTAGGTATGGGGGATATGTTGTAGCCATAAGCACTATGATTCAAGTTGAGCATCCCACATTCGAAGAATTCATAAAGGAACAAGCTTGGAAAGATGCTATGGCCAAAGAATATGAATCAATCATGAAGAATGACATATGGGATGTTCTTCCGAGACCAAAGGGGAAATCCGTGGTAACTTCGAAGTGTATATTCAAGATCAAGCATGGAGTTGATGGTACAATTGATAAATATAATACAGGATTTGTGGCTGGAGGATTCTCCAAGAAAGAGGGAAAATATTATGATGATATATTTGCACTCGTGGCTCGATATAAAACCATTCGTTCAATAGTTCCCCTTGTCGCAAGTCAAGGATGGAACCTTCATCAAATTAACATGAAGACTACATTTCTCCATGGCATGTTACAAGAAGAAGTGTATATTGAGAAACCACATGTATTTGAAGTAGAGGATCGAAAGACACATGTTTGAAATTCGAATAAGGCATTGTATGGTTTGAATTAATCCCATAGAGCATGGTATGCCCACATAGATAGTTATTTGATGAAATTGGGATTTAGAACAAGAAATGTCGATCCTAGCCTATAATTCAAGTTACTCCAAGGTATATCGTTTATTTTGGTTTTATATGTTGATGATATATTCTTGAAAGGTAGTGAGCCCCTAATGATTGAGTGTATGAGGGAGCTAGCATATGAATTTGAGATGAAGGACCTTGGACTCATGCACTACTTTCTAGGCCTTGAGGAGTGGAAAAGTCCTGGTGAGATTTTCCTTTCATGAGGAAAATATGTTGTGAAGTTGTTGGAAAGGTTTGGAATGACAAAATGCAAGTCACTACCCGCACCAATGGAAATGAACTTCAAGAAGTTATGTTGAGAAGCTACAGGACCAGATTTTGCGAATCCATTTGAGTATAAATAATTGATTGGGGCTCTAATGTTCCTAGTGAACACCCATCTGAACATATTCTATGTATTGAATACATTGAGCCAATTCATGATTGAGCCTCCATACACACTAGATCATTTCTAAACACATTTTGAGATATTTTCATGGGACGATCACATTTGGTCTGAGATATTCTGTTGGATATGTTCAACTACATGGATACATTGATGCTCCCCTGTATCACCTATTGCTCAATATGGGGTCAGATATATTTAGTTCCCACATGAGATTATGGGTTGAAACATATTCCCGATGTGGTTTCAGATTGAGATATGCTCTTCGACGATGTAGAGGGTAGTAGCATTAGCTTCTCAATGATTATTATTCTTTAGATTCAAGAATGTTTCGACATATAGATTTGAGCATAAATGGGACATGATATGACGATAAGATATACATGACATATTGATCGATATTGATAGGTGAAATTATCCCTAGTTGAGAGGGACTATTAAAATATGAAAATATGGTCAAATTACACTTTGTATAGCTCAATTTATGGAGATGGTGATTTCATTGAATTCCTCTTTTCGAGAGGAACAAAATCAACCTAACGATCACTCAAATTAAATAAGGGAAGTGTACTTATTAACAAAATCCCACATATGAATTTGGACAAGGTTGGCCCTAAATAAATTTGGACACCCTTGGAAGCCTATAAATTCAAGTGAGCTCAAGCTCATTTGGATATCACCAAGCATATTTTTCTTCTCTTATTCAATTATTGGCTTGTACCAGTCTAAGGCAGGGACGAAAAAAGAAGTTCACAAAAGTATGAAATTACAAGGTCTGAGGCTCCCATTTGTTTTATGGTTTTTGGATTACAGTCATAGTCACATAATAGGAAAAATTTGATCACATTCGCTATCTTGTAGGCATCAAGGGTGCGACTAGAAGCCTCCATTTTCTCGCACATATCCTCATGCATGCGACCGGGAAGTTTAGCTGAAATTAACTGTTGACCAAAGTTGACCACATTTAACTGCAGATGGGAAAAGTTGTCTCTAGTATATTCTGATGCTGGAAACTTATTTTTGAATTTTATTGGGTTTTTTTTGGATGATATTTTATTGGGATCATTTTACTCTCTGTTGAACCTTTTACGACAATCTAATAGAAGAAAAATTTTAAAGGGTTTTCCCCCTTGTGGGGTTTTTCCATGGTCTTTCACCAATGTCTCCTTTTTCATTGGATTTATTAGTCTATCTTCAATTACTATTGATGAATGGAAATACTAACTGTAATTGGAAAGATTGCTAATTGAAGTATTATTTGGGCTAAATTAATTTATACAACATAGAATAATCTAAAAATTTAACAGTAGGCCTGGCCCAGGAGTCTTAGAGGAGGTTTTCGCGTGGGGATATTTTCATCTTATTTTTATTTTATTTTCTCTTATTTTTATTTATCTTGGGTTGTCTCATAGATGTTTTGAACCCTAGAGTTTTCCTTATATGCATGATGGTGGTTTTCACCTAAGCCCTTTATTTTGTCTCTTTTTTTATTTTTCATTTTGCTAGTCAAAAGCCTGGTGAACTAAGGGTTGTAAGAGCCTCCCAATCACATTCAACTCCTTGCTAATTTAACTAATAAATTCCTCTTTAGACAGAGGTATTTTATACAACTTCAAATTGTAACCATTAACAATAAAGGGGATGCCTTCCTCATCGATTGTTCTGATTTGGACAAACCCATTCTCTTAACATTTTTCCACTATATAGGGGCCCAACCACCTTTTCATTAATTTTCCTTTGAAATCCTTTAACCTTGAATCCTATCTAAGTTCCCAATAACCCTCTTGAAAATGTCTCTCCCCATTGTGTTTATCATGCCAGATCTTCCTCTGTAGTTGGACTACCTCATTATTTAAAAGAGCGCGTAATTTGAATTGATCTAAACTATTGAGCTAGAGAAACCTATCTTGTTGTGCCGCAGTGAGGTCTAAATCTAACTAAGCTTCCATCGTTATGGTATTCTATTCAAATTCAATGGACAACAAGGTCTTCTTTCCATAGTCCAATTCAAATGGGGTAAATCCAGTGGTGGCCTTCCAAGTGGTATTATAGGCCCAAGTGGCTTCTATAAGTATGTCTTCCCAATACTTTCTACCGTTGCTAACAACCTTGGTCAGAATGTTCTCCAAGTCTCTATTTGTGACCTACACTCACCCATTTTCCTGAGAGTGATAGGAATTGCATTTCTTGTGCTTGATGTGATGTTACTTCATGATGTCTTCAATCAAATTTGAGGTGAATTGGATCCCTTTATTAGTGACCAACTCCCTTGGAAAACCAAAGTTGTAGAAGATGGTTGGTGAGCACTAGTATTGTAGCAATAATCTTGTAACTCATGGGGATTCCTACTTTACTTTTATCAACCCGGTAGTTCATAACAAACCTGGAAGCGACGGTGTTGTATGCACAAGTACTAGTTCTTACTACAGGCTATCACTTGGTCAGCTGGTGCAAGATCACTAGGAGCTCAAGCCAACTTCTATGAATTCCAAAAGAAGCTTTAACTATGACGAAAGAGAGGAATGCTTACTCTACAAAGGCTATTCTACTTGTAGAAAAAGAAAGAAGACTAAAACGTGAGGTAAACCTAGAAAACCCTAATTTACTAACTAACCCTACTTTTGCAACAAGAGAGGTGAAACTCTAGGAAAGGAGTGCCATTACCTACTAAGGAAGTAAACTATACCTATTCAAGCTGTTTCTAGAAGGAAATAAGAAAAAAACATATTTTTTGGATTTTTGTGTATTTTATGTGAAATTATTGTGCATGTAATTTATTTCTTCATGGATGTGGCAGCAATTAGGTGGCGATGGAGGGAGACTTTGGGATTTTCAGAGGTGTAGGAAGCTCTGGAGGGGTCCTAGGAGGCCTCTGGAAACCTTCTAGAGGCTTTCCCTACAATCGGACTTCAAAAAGTCACTCACAGGAAATTCTACAGGAGGCTGCAAGTGATCTACAGGAGGACCTACAAGAGGATGTCGAGGGCTGTTTTAGATGGTTTAAAGGTGGAAAAATGGTGGGAAAGGGTATCTGAAGACTAGAGGGATGTGTTAAGGTGTTTGAAGGTCATCAAGGATGATTAGGAAAGAAAATTATGGTTGGATTTCTCCAATAGACGAGAGGAAAGTTTATGAGAAAAGTGCAGAAATTAGGGAAGATTTGCGAAGGGTTGTGCATGACCTATGAACATGTAGTAGAGGAGATGATGATGGCTGATTTATTGATTTATTATGAGTCAAAGATTTACTGTAAGAGAGATGCAAGTAAAACTGAGCAAGAAAAGAGCTAGTTGTACCAAAAAAAGAATTATCTCATGTTAACCTAAATTCTGACCTAAGAACATAAAATGCTGAACAGTGCTATATGGAAAGGAAAGCATGTAAAGAGATTTATTGAAGAAACATAAATGAGTATGGAAAAATGGATTTGAATCAAAACATTAACCTCTAAATCAAACTGTAACACTAGAAATTGCATGGGGAAAGCAAAACTGTGTTTTTATGGCAGCAAGCAGATCTTGACCTCAATTCATGGTCCCCAAAGGAGGAAAGGAGGTCAGGCTCTGTTGATGGCCTTTTTGTATCATTCTCTTACCACTATTTGACCTATTTCAGCAACTGAAATGGAAACATCTATGTAAACCACCAAAAGCAACCTATTATACTAAGGAACAAATCTATCTAACAGCATCTAATTCATGAGCTGAAGCAAAACATATAAATTCAAAACAAGAGGTTCTGGGTAGCTTGGGTTGGGCCGTAACCCAAGAGCTTCAGCCCCCTGGAAGAACTCAGTGCTGGCTCAGAAAATATTTCATCTCCATTATCAAAATAATAGTCACATTACATAAATTGTTCACAAAAGCAAGCTCGAAATGAGTTGAGCAAAAACTACAATAAAAGTGCGAAAATTTGACTAACATCCAACTAAAATACTAAGCACCTAAGCCCTCCTATTTATACAAATGGAGCCTCCAACATCTCTCCTAAAATCAAGGAGGCTTGGCTCCCAAGACTAGAGATAGACAATAGTTCTTCTTCACTTGCTCAGCTGCCCCTTTGATGCATTGATGTGGCTGCTTGTGCTCCGAGCTTTCTGAATGAGAATTCAAAGTAGGGGGTCATAAATGAGGGGGAAACCCTCTTACAAATCCTCTCCCTTGTTTTCCTCAAATATTGGTTGCCAAATGCTCATTAAACCTTTGACTTTGTCTCAAAATTGACCAAAAATCTACATAAAGCACACATTAGACTTCATGGCATAATGACTAACCCAATTCACTCTATTAGCATAAATATAATAAAAAAATGCAATAAACTAATGAGAATGTTGGATTAAGCTGATTTAGGAGGCCAAATGAGCCCATATAATTACCCATTTATGGGGCTCATCATCAACCCCCTACTGAATGTGTTGCTCATCCTTTGAGCAACTAGTCTATCTTCTCATCCTTAATGGCCCTAATGGATTCCCTAACATCCCATGCTTCTGATGTGACATCCTCCTCCTTATCATGGAATCCTGCCTTTCTATCCACCTCTTCCCATTTCTATTGTTCTTCTTCTTCTTTTACACCTTCTAATAAGCCTAGCTGCAGTGGACGATTAAATTTGAGGCCAATCCAATTCGCCTTCAAACTCTGCATAGAGCACTTGTACATAGGCACTCTCCTCAATGCTTCTTTCATCCTATTTGGGGAGTGATACTCCATGATATATAGGCCGTGTGGTAGTGTGTTCCACCTTCTCATATAGGCATGAATGCAATCATCTCCAAGCAATCTTTCCATGTCCTCAAAATGTGCAATAGCCTAGGCCTGCTCATTGATATACTTAGGGGCACTTTGAGGATTATTTGCAAGGTGCTGGTGGGCACTAATGAGAGCCATGGGCTCTGCTGGCTCAGCTCAGATCATTAAGGGTTCATTTTTCTCTTTTGCCATCAACTTCTTGATTTCTGCCACCCTTTTCTCCTCATGATTCATCCATGATGCCATGGCCATCAACTGCAAGTCCCCCAACCTAGCATTAGGGTCCCATAGGTTCATATCAGTGAGGGCCATGTTATGCAAATAAAACTCTGCCAACTTTGCCTTGTCTTCTGCTGAACTTTGGTCACATAGGTCTGTAAACTATTTATAATCCTGAAAAGGCATGCTGCCTCTCTGTGCCAAGGTCTTGATTTGAAACTGTAGTGACTAGTCTTTGAGGTATACTCCATATGATTTGGTTGGTTTCCTACACTGTAGTGCCTCCATAGACCAGCTGGCCATGCATGCCAACTGTGTGTCCTTTTCTTGCAGTTGTTTCCTTAACATTTCATTTTCTGCCTCCAAGTGAGATCTTCTAATTGCTTCTGTATGTCTTACAATGCTCAACTCCTTACCCATCTCTCTCAGCTTGTTCTCCATGTGGCCAATGTCTTCCACCCCTTTTGACTTGGAAATTTGCATCCATCTATGGCTCCTTACCCTTTCTTTTTCCAGTTCAAAGAAAAGTGGGACTGCAAATTTATGTGGAATAATTTTTCCTCCTTTAAGAAGGTTGTAATAAGAGCCTAAATTAGGCTAGGGGCCAGGTTTTGGTATCTCTGCTGCCTCATCCTTCCCCTTGGTCTGTTCTTCTGCCCTTTAATAAAGTTTCTCAGTCCCTTGTAGCTTTGTTAGGGTCTCCTGTAGAGAAGTTTGTGCCTCCTGTAGGATTTTTTTTAAGTCCTACAATTTTACTCTTTCCCTCCAAGTGGAAGATCTAGGACTTCCTCTCTCATAAATAATGGGGGTTTTGGATGGAGATTCTTTGCTTTTGACAGTAGGGGAATCTTCAATTATGATATCCTCTTTTGAGGATGGTTGTGGCTTCCCTATTTTTATTCTTGTGCTTTTTCGGGCCCCGAAATACATTGATGGTGGCCATTTCCTCTTTTGTTTGGGTTTAACTGGGGTGCTGAGGGCAGCAAGAACAGATGTTGCTTCCCTTTCTAGTGTCTCGAGAGACACTTCTTTCTTATTTTCCCCTTTTTCCTCTTCTTTTTTCATCTCTACTTTAGTCTTTTTCTTCTCTAATTTAGTCTTTCTCCTTTCTATTTTAGTCTTTTTCTCTTCTATCCTAGGTTCCTTTTTCTCTGCTTTGATCTTTTCCTTCCCTGTTTCAGGTTTTTCCTTCTCTGTTTTGGTCTTTTCCTTCCCTGTTTCAAGTTCCTCTTTCTTTGTTTTGGTTTCCTCTTCCTCTATTTTGGTTTCCTCCTCATCTTCCCCTTTTTGTTCTTCTCCCTCACTTTTAGAAGGACTGAGGTCATATGTGAGGGATTTTATATCATATTCTCCTGTCATATTTCTGAAGATCTCCCAAGCTATGGGGATTGTGAAGTTGTGGAGGGCTTCTTCCACGAGCAATTTAATTAGTCCATGGTGAGCCAATTGATCTGGACCTCCTACCTTCAATTTAATGCTGGAATCTATAAGAGACTGTACGGGAAAATAGGGAATACTGAGTTTTTGAGGTGTGGGAATATCCATGCCATATCTTAGCTCATGCAGAAGTCTGAAATGGTAACCATAAACTATGTTATATCTCCCTTCACAGGATATGTACTTGATAATTTGGTAACTGACCTCATCCCAAGGGTAAGGTATGCTTGTTCTCCTGATGCCATTTTTGTCCTCTACAGGATGCTCATTTGGTTGGAAGAAGGCTTTCTTGGCAACTTGACCCAACGACTTTTCTTCTTTGCTCCAGGGTAGTCCAAGTGGAAGACTAGTAAGCCTACTGATAAACTCTAGGGTGTTTTCCATGGTGAGACCCCTGAAAGTAGTAGTGGCATGGGTCTTTGAGTGGGGTACCAAGGAAAGGGAAAACTCCTGAGTCACTTCCTCATCATACCCTTGAAGTTTTTCGAAAAATGGCATCCAATTGGCTCTGGTAAAAATGGCTACTACCTCAGGATGTTCATGGAGCCTGACTGAATTTAGGGGTTCCTTCCTCATGAATCCCCCTGTCATTATGTTTATAATCTTTTGGAATACCTTAGGTGGAGAAGGAGACAACAATTTTTCAAAAACAAGAAACAAAGAAAAAACTATGTTTTTCTTTAAGAAACATATAGGCCTTTTTAATGCAATTTTTCTTCTCTTCAGGCTTAATTCTTCCCTAAAATTGTTTCATTCCCTGTATATTTGAGTACCCAAGGTGGGGAAGGAGACAACACTTATTTCCAACAACAGAGGAAAAAACTGTGTTTTTCTTTAAGAAACAGGCAGAATTTTTAATGCATTTCCTCTCCTTTTTCAGGCTTATTCCTTCCTTAAAATTGCATCACTCCTTGTATATATGAATATGTAAAGTGGGTTTGTACTGTGCCTACCTCTTCAAGTTTGAATTTGAATGAAAACCCCGTGTTGTCTTTTGTAAAAATGCTTACTAGCCCTCCTGTAGAAATGGCTGGAGGTTTTCTTGTAGAACCCACAAATGCTCCTGTAGAACTCGATAAGAGGAAGATTTCTGAAAACGATAGAGAGTGATGGTTTTGAAGATCTAGAGGTAGTATGGAGCTCACTGCAGCTGCGAGGACAATGATAAAATGGAAACAAGGTGGTGAATAAGTTCGAGGAGGAGTACTTATGTCCACTCGAGATATTTTCAGTGATGATGTGAGTTGGAAAAAAGGGTAAGTTGCCATTATTTGGACTGTTGGTCCCCACTGCTGTGTCATCACGAGCCTTCATGCCTTGTATCTGTAATCACTTCCCATCATTTTCTTTGGAGTTCAAAAATCTGCCACTACCTGTCTTTTTGGATTTTTTGTGAGTTGATTGGATACACGTGTGGTGGATCTCTGGATGAGCGTAGTCAAACTGGATGAGGGTGGCCAGTTAACTAGCCACCTTTCTGGTTTAATCCCAACCATTCCATTCGTTCATGAATTTTTTGAATTATATAGATGCAATAGAGGAGAGGGTTTGGCACTTACCTACATGTCAAATGCTCATGCTTTAGTGCTGCTAGGTTATGTTGCTACTACATGCTCGAATTCCAGTGTTGCATACCTATATCTCTTATGTTATATGCTTGTTGCTTCTTGATATGTGCTCATTTTTCTGGTATAGGTGCCTTTTAGCTGAATCTTGATTCATACATTTTCTGCATTCCTGTGGCTGCACCTATTTTGCTGCTGGAGCTTGATTTTAAAGGGATCAGTTGCTACAGGAAATCCTTCCTATAGCTACTTCTCCCTCTAAAATTCTAGCTGATGCTTGTGCTGGGAGTTGTGAGGATGCTACTGAAGATTCTGATGACAATGAAGAGGGATTTGGTAACCTGCAAGTGAGTTGGGGAGGTGTTATTCCTTTTATTTCCTTATCTTTAAAAAAAAACTGGTTTATGTGTAATAAAAGGAACAACACCTCCCCAACTCACTTGCAGCTTACCAAATCCATCTCCATTGTCATCAGAATCTTCAATAGCATCCTCACAACTCCCAGCACAAGCATCAGCTAGAATTTTAGAGGGAGAAGCAGCTACAGGAAGGATTTCCTGTAGCAACTAATCCCTTTAAAATCAAGCTCCAACAACAAAATAGGTGCAGCCACAGGAATGCAGAAAATGTCTGAATCAAGATTAAAAAATTGTGTGTTGTTCCTTTTATTTCCTTATCTTTTAAAAAAAACTGGTTTTTGCAAGAAGGAAAGAAATCAATGGAAATGAGGTGGTGCAAGTGTGGGATGGTTGTTCAGGATGGTGAACAGCTATAGGATGGCCTACATGCTTTCTATAAAAATCCCCAGCTCCTCAAACTATTGTTAAACTCCATTTCAAGCCCTTTATGATTTCTACAGGAGCCTCTTGTAGAACACACAGGGTCTCCTGTAGGATGCAAAGTCTTCAAAAAAAAACACAGAGAGGTGGAGAAAAAGTCATAGATGATGGAGAAGAGTATATAGGATGTGTAATAGGCTTTGTGGCATGTCCCCTTTCTTCCTGTGGTCCATCTGTAACCTGCAATGCATTTGAAAATTCAATTTTCTCTTCTTTTTTTTTTCTTTTTTTTTTGAAGAGACAACCTGGGTGCCTCTAGGAGGTTTTCACCCTTCTTGCATGCTCTGGGCGCCTCCAATGGAGGTTTTCACCCAAGGATCTTATTCTCTCTTTAATTTTTTCATCGCTGGGCCGCCTCCAAAGAGGTTTTCAACCCAACGATGGGACTCAAGTGCCTCATAGAGGTTTTCACTTGTCCTAATTATTTTTCCTTTTTTTCTCAGTTAGTGTGTGGAGTGGAGGCTGAGACCTGTTCCACTACCAACACTATCTTATTCAGATCTTCAATGAATTCTTTCTTGGAGAGGGGCTTCTTGTAAATTTTCAACCTATGTCCATTGACAAGCATGGGGATGGCTTCCTCATCAATGGTTTTGATCAGAACTGAACCATTTTCATTACATTTTTCTATAGTGTAGGGCCCCAGCCATCTTGTCCTCAGCTTGCCCTTGAAATCCTTATACCTTGATTCATAGAGCAGTGCCTAATTGCCTTCTTGGAATTGATTTTCCTTGATATTTTTGTCGTGCCATATCTTCCTCTGAAGCTAGATTACCTCTGTGTGATGAAGGGCCTGCAATCTTTGTTCATCCAATCCATTAAGTTGGAGTAGCCTTTCCCTTTCTACATGGCTGAGATCTAGGTCCAGCTGAGCTGCCAACCTTAGTGTATTTTATTCCAATTCTATTGATAGCAAAACCTTCTTCCCATATACCAGCTCATAGGGTGTGAACCCTATGGTGGTCTTCCATGTGGTGTTGTAGGCCCAGGTGACCTCAACCAATCGATCTGCCCAATCTTTTCTATTGCTCCTCACTACTTTGGTCAAAATTCCTTCCAAAGCTCTGTTAGTGACTTCCACCTATCCATTTTCTTGTGGATGGTAAGGGGTGGAAGTTCTATGCTTGATTTTATGATGTGTGAGTAGATCTTCAATCAAATTGGAAGTGAACTGACTGCCTTGATCTGTAACCAATTCTCTTGGATACCCGAACCTATAGAATATATTCTCTCTTAAAAACTCAGCTACTTTTCCTTCTGTTGCTGCCTTGATTGCCTTTGTCTCTACCCATTTTGTCAGATAATTGGTGCACACAATGATGTATTGTTTCTGTTTTAAAGGAGGGTTGATAGGACCCACAAAGTCCATGCCCCACTTCTCAAATGGATCAAAAGTCACTTGAGGTTGCATGGGCATCTCATTCTTTGGAGTATGTTTCCCCATCCTTTGGCATCGATCACATTGGCTGATATATCTCTTCACATCTTGATGAAGAGTGGGCCAATAGTAACCTACTTGCAGAATTTTGAAGGCAATCCTCTTTCCTGCAAAATGGCCTCCACAAGGTTTGTCATGACAGGTCAAGAGAATGTCAAAAACTTCCTCCTCCCTGACACATCTTCTCAAAATTTTATCTAGGCCAAGTTTGAAGAGATTTCCCTCAATCCAGGTGAAAGGGGCACTTTTTCTCATGATATTTCTCTTCTCTTTTAAGAACAAGTGTGGTTGGAATCGCGCTGAAACCAAGTAATTTGCTATATCATCAAACCATGGAGAGAGTACTGAGATAGCAAATAGGTGCTCATCTAGCATTTGATCATCCACCATTCCTTCCTCACCTACAGGCAGATTTACTCTAGACAAAAAGTCAGCAACAACATTTTCCTTTCCAAGCTTATCAACAATGGTTAAATCAAACTGCTGCAATAAAAGCAACCATCCAATAATGTGAGCATTTACATCTAGTTTGTTCATTAAATACCTACTTATAGCATGATCAATGTGTATAAAGGTTTGATAGCCTGTGATGTAATGTTTGAATTTATTTAGGGAATGTATTACTACTAGGAGTTCCTTCTCGGTTACCGTGTATTTTAACTCTGACTTGGAAAAATTCTTACTTATGAAGTATATGGCATAAGGTAACTTTTCATCAATTTTCCCTAAGGCTTCTCCTATTGCTTTGTTCGAGGCATCTGTGTGAATGTGGAAAGGTAGGGCCCAGTTTGGGCTTCTCAAAATTGGGGCAGTCACAAGTTTACTTTTCAAGGTATATAGGGCTTCTTGATAGTTGTCAGTCCATATGAACTCGACATCTTTTCCCAAGAGACAAAACAATGGAGAGGCTAACTTACTGAAATCTTTAATGAATCTTCTGTAATATCTTGCTCAGCCTAGGAAACTTCAGACATCTCTCACCTTTTGAGGAGGTGGGACCCTTTGGATGATGGAAATTTTGTTGGGGCCCACCTACAATCCTTGCTGAGATATTGCATGACCTAGCACAGTCCCTACAGTCATCAAGGATTCACATTTTTCTGGACTGAGGGATATGTTAGTTTCAATACACTTGTCTAAAACTTTTCCCAGGTTAGATAATGCTTCGTGAAAGTTAGAACCATAAGGAGTAAAATCATCCATATATATTTCCACTGCATCATGAACCAGTTCAGAAAATATACTCAATACTGCTCTCTGAAAAGTGGTAAGATCATTGTACAAACCAAAAGGAAGGACTGATATGCAAAGGTACCCCAAGGACAAGTGAAAGTGGTCTTATCTTAGTCTTTCGAGATGATTTGGATCTGATTGTACCTACTAAATCCATCTAGGAAGGAGAAAAGATTTTTCCCTGCCAGACCATCTAACACTTGATCTATGAAAGGAAAAGGAAGATGGTCCTTTTAGGTGGCCTTATTCAGTTCCCGATAATCGACACAAATTCTCCACTTACCCTTTTTCTTTGGAACTAGCACTGTTACACAACAATTTGTCACCGTTTGTCACCGTCCCTGTTACCCCTCACCCGCACACTGGAGGACTCATTACGGGACCTGTGAGAAGTGACATGACCTGAAACCACTTGCATCGTATTCCTCTAAGTATGAGCTTCATATGCCCTGAAGACATCTCCTGTAGAATACCCATGAAAACAGCTCTTTTTGCATTAGCGCGGGTCCACAACGTACTACCCGCACCAATGGGGGAAATCCTCTAAAGAGGGTGCGCCATTAGTGCTCTGTCCCAGAGTCGCACTCGCGCCAACCGAATTGAGTAAAGTTTTCAACGAACAAGCTTCCGAAGGTTCTCCTTAACCCATCCACCAACTGAATCTATGTTGAGCTAGGATGGTTTGGCTTCGAATCTCCATAGAAGGGAAGTGGTTTGCCACCTTTCATGGAAGTTTCTAAGTGATAAAGCCAATCCCATGAATAATGTGGTTGATCCTATCTCTTTCCTCTCTATCTATAAAAGCTTGTCTCTATGCCTTGAGCAAGTTAGTTCCAGTTCCAGTTCCAGTTCCAGCAGAGTGCTAGTGATAGTAAGAATTCCAGGAGTTCAAGAGATTGAAGTTGCAAGAGCCTTCTTTGCATCCATAAGGCCAAATCTAAGTGAGGAGATTCTTGTCACCAAGGAGAGAGAGGCTTGTTTCCCATCCCAACAAGCTTTGCAAGACTTGTGTAGCTGATCACCCAGCCAAAGGAGGATTTGACGTCAGAACTATGGTTGTATTCTTCTTTGTTGTTTATCAATAATAGATGACTATCATTATGGTTCCACTCTCATTGTTCTATGATTGATGTTGAGTTATATCTTTTCTGACTGATATATAATTGCATCTATTGGATTTTATGCTTGTATTCGTGTTATTCTTTGCATGTGCAGGTGTCCAATCACGGAGATCGTGGGGATCGTGACCAGCTGAGGCAAAGGAACGAGAGCGACGTCTCTTCTACGAACATTAGCATTGGAATCCAAGTAGGTTCTCACCATCCACTTTTAATTTGCAATTAGGAACTTGCGTGATAGCATTGTTCGATTGTTGCTAGACCCGGTCTGGGCTAGTAGGGATTGTCTCTGTCCGCAGAGAGGATTTACCTCCACAACAATTTGGTGACTCCGCTGGGGAGTTAGCATGTTGTTCAATTTGTAAACTTTAGACGGAGCCTGCAGTACGGCCAGATAGCCTTCGAAATGTTATTTCTTTACATTAGCGAAGTAGATCAAAGCCACTTCAGTCAATCTTCAGTTTGGTTTGCGGACTAAACAACTTGGAGTTTGTCTTGTCTCTTTGGTTTCTCTTGTTTTGATTGCTTAGATAGCTTTCTAGGTTGGATGCTCTATTGTCTCTTGCTGCCTGGTCTGTCTAGATACTGTCAACCAAGCCTTGGACTGCTTGTTTTTATTTTTAAGCTAGCAAACTTGATTGGCGCTCTTTTTTGCATGACAGTCACGCCAATTGGCGCAACTTGCCATTGTATAGCCCGCGCCAATTCTCAATTGGCGTTAGTTTTCCACCTGACAGTCGCGCCAGACCTGTGAACTTTTCCAGTTTTCTTGTTTGCAGCCTTCCAAGCTTGGGTTTTGTGTCTAGCTACACCTTTTTCAATCACTTGGGTGTGTCAGAGTCTTGTTTGACTAGTTTTGAGTTTTTTTGGAAAATTATTAATTTGATTTCCTTTGATCATTACTTATCTCAGTCTTTTCACAATTTTGCATCTTTTTGCTTTTGTATGAGTGTTAATCGCCTTTGAGTGTTTTTAGTTTATGATCTTTGGAACTCACAACCGTTTTTCTTGATTTGCACTTGATTGGTTCTTAGATTACATTAGAATCATTGTGTGTTTGAGAATTCTCTTGCATAGATCACACTTGCATAATTAGAATTCTCATTTTCAGGATATGAATGAAAAGTGTGCATAGATTACATTTGCATACTTTGGGTGTTTTCCATTTTCCACCGATTTCACATTTTAGCCCTAGGGCATCTAGTGGCTTTGTGCATCGAGCCTTCCTTAGGAGTTTTGGTCTTCTGTTGGTCCAGTCAACTTTTTGGTTACTCTCTTGCACTTGTTCAGTGATTGTTAAACTTTTTATTGTGTTATTCGAGTGATTCTCTTCTTTTCGCTTGGATTTCGCTTGGCTTCATTTTGGGCTTAGATTACATGGCCCATTGAGGTCTTTGAGATCTTCTCTTGGTTTGAAGGACTGCCTTGGTGTTTTGGGGACTTGATTGCGTTCTCATTGAGTGAAATTTGTCTCTTTTACTCGGTGTTATTATCTCTCAAAATTTGTTTAGTGCACTTTGCCATTGAAAAGAAAACGAACAGTCTCTTTTGCGTTGAATTAGTTAATGGAAATTAGAGCTTTTCATTGATTAATGACTTTAAAGAAAAGTTCCGTTTATTGCCATTAGCTACATTAGAGTGGTTCTTGATTGTTTATGGTCATTTTGTTTGATTGAAAAGTTCTCAACTCTCTCGTAGTTAGTGTTCATCGAACGAAATGATACTTTTTGGCATATAGCTTGCATTTAGGGAATTGTGAGAGATTACATACGGTAGGACCTGGAAATCGAAACCTAATCAAAGATCAACCGTAAAATGAACTGAATGAACTTAAAAACGCATTGGAACATAACGCTCACTGTTTAGAGGTCTAGGCTAGAGACGTGCTCCGGCGTCATTAAACCTAGTCACTTTTGTTTCACTTAAGGTTGGGTGATTCCTCCTTCCGTGATGCAACAAGTGGTCTAGCACGGACTTGAGCTCCCACGTACCATCAAGTATATGGGGAGACCCCACTAGGTTATCATCCTTGATCCACAGGAATCCGTGTCTGCTGCCTTACAAGACGTAACACACCGAACACAGCATTCGGGAAGATTGACTACCGTACGGAAAGTCCTTGGTTTTCATATGATTGCCAAGGTGTATATGCAGTTTTACGGGTTGTCTAGTAAACCCTTTGCCTAGTTTCTCCAGAGTAGTCACTTTTGATCCTTTTCGGACTCCTTAAAAGAAAAAGCTCACTTGAGCACTTGTCACTTTGGGCTCACAAAACATTCGAAGGCGACTAGAGTCACCTTTTCATCCTTTTCTCGACTCTTAAAACATGAAAAGGTCAAGTTCAGTTCCTTTGTCTTAAAATTTATTTGGCTGCGTTCACATTTACCCTGTTAGATATTGTTTGCGTTAGCTTGAGTAGGCTTCTTTTCGTTCTCGATGGAAACTTTTCCAGGGTTCACCAACCCAGGGACCCCCTCTGATGGGAACCCTGGCCATTTCGCTCCTTTTGGAAATGTTGGTGCTCCTTATATGGCAACGTTGTCCCTCCCAGGGTTAACTGTTGGGTTGCCGGTTTGGTTGTTCTCCACCTCTTTGGTCCCTTCCGTCTCACTGTCTAGTCAATCGGTACCTCCACCTGAACAACATCATGTTGATTCTAAGGTGGATCTCTCCCCTTCTACGCCCACTTCTACGTCCTCATCTTCTACTTCACCTGGTGAAAGTCTAGATTCGAGTAACCAGGTGGCTAAGAAGAAGAAGAAGAAGACGAAGAAGAAGAAGGCTCCTAAGGGAGAGGTTACAAGTGTAGCTACCCCCTCGTGTACACCTGAAGTCGGGCCCCCTTCCGCTCCTTCGCAGAAGGTCAAGTTTCCTTGTCGATTATGCAAGGAGGACCATCTTCTTCGCGATTGTCCTGGAATTCCCAGGGTACTAGAAGTATGGTCTCGCAATCCTGCCCGCCCCTCATAATCCTCTGAAGCTCACGGCGATGCTACCCTATCAGTCAGGAATGGTAAGGGAAAAGGGAAGATTCGAATCCCCTGTAGACTTTGTGAAGGCAATCATCCCCTTCACCTTTGTCCACTCATGGATAAACCCTCCGTTGTCTTGGAAAGTCTTACACCTCCTTCACCCCAACTTCCCGTTGGTTATCGATGTCTCTCTGTAGCTACAGATCGTCCCCCTGCTAACAAAGAGATTGTTTCAAATTCTTCTCTTGTCCAGGCCCCTCTTCCTGAACCCAGCTGTCCCCAGCCTATTCCAGACCAACCATTGGTCAGAAAGAGTGTCGACTCGAGTCCGCCGCTCGCTCACTCTGTTTTGGAAGAGCATCATGCCCATGTTCTTCTCGTCTCTTCAGATTCTCCTGAGTCCCGAAATGACTCTCCTAACCCAGCTGCTCCTGAAGGTTCTCCTTTGGTTCCTTTAGCACATGGGGGCAATCATACGATTCCCCCACCAAGTAGTTTGGTCGCTTCCTTTGATTGGAATCGCCTGATCGTCGATCGCCTTCCATCCCATATGCCTTTCCAGATTACAGTACATGCCTGTGCTAAGGCAGTACCTGGCACTGTTTTGGATGAAGGGGCGTCTGTCAGTCTTATGCTGTACACTACTTGGCAAGCTTTAGGTACCCCACAGCTTGGGCCAGTCACTCAGAATCTGTTGGCCTTCGACGGAGGAGCCTGTCCATCTCTAGGAGTTCTCTCAAAGTTCCCTATTACTTTGGGAGGCAAAACCATCTATATAGACGTCTTGGTTACCCAAGGCATTTTAGAATTTAGTCTTCTCCTTGGTCGCGACTATGTTTATGCCATGGGGGCCCTCGTTTCTTCGCTTTTCTGTGTGGTTTGCTTTCCGCACGATGGAAGAATTGTGACTATTGATCAAGTGTCATTCGTTAGTCCCCCGATGCCTCCTGCGCCGTTGTCATCCCCTCCTAGTTTTCATCCACTAGTTGCATCTACCCCACCACAGATCAACTACGTGGCCACCTATCCCATGCCTGGATCCAGTGATGCCACCATCATGCATAGTGTCCTAGGGGCATTGGGCCCTGACTTCCATGATGTTTCCCTTCCACCGGGAGTGGCAATCTTGGAAGCCCCGACTTTCTATTCATTATGATGACGTTCGGGTGGAGCATAGTTCCTTTCCGATGTCAAGCTCCTTAAAAAATGAAACAAAGAGTCGAAGCACAGTTCCTTGTCTTGTGTCAAGCTCATTAAAAATGAAACAAAGTGTCTCCAGCATAGTTCCTGATCTTGTGTCACGCTCGTTAAAAAAAAATGAAACAAGGGTTATGAGGATAGTTATTTTACTGTGTCAACCTCATTAAAAAATGAAACAACTCCTCCTTTTCCAAATCGAGTCTTTGATTAGGATCTCGTAAAATCCAAGTCGAGTCTTTCCAAGATCTCAAAAGTGAACCTTCATTCCATCCACTTTGTTGAATGCAATGAATCTTGGGGGGCATGTACCTCGTTTTGCGTCATTATGCCTGGGGGCATGCGAACTCATAACAAGCATAGTTTTTTGTTTCAAGCTTGTGTAAACATGAAACCAAATCCAAGCAAAGTTCTCCATGGTTCAAGCTTGTGTAAAAATGAACCCATACCCAATTTACATCTCGTGATTTTTGTTTATCCATTAAAATTAGATGAGCCTTGGTTGTTTCTTTCCATCGCCACCATCTCTTTGGCCGATCATATGCTTTCACTTGGTTGTTTATCCTTTCCTGAGGAACCGCAGTGATGAGTGGTTTTGTTAGCCAACCTCTTAACCATTACATGTTTTGATTAGTTTCACCATTACCAGAACCAGTTGCTACCCTTTATACCACTCGTTCCTCTAGGATGAGTCACCTTTAAGCTTTTTTCTGACTCGTAAAATATGAAAAGATTGTCGAGTATTTTCCCTTTTTGAATCGTTAAAGAGAATAAAAATGGAGGTATGCTTTCAGCTCTTTTCCGACTGTTTAAAGATGAAAAGATTGTCGAGTTCCCTCTTGACTCGTTAAATGGAAATAAGAGGCGGTCGTCTTTAAAATCTTTTCCAACCATGTAAAAAACGAAAAGATCGTCGGACCCTTGTCGTTTCAGTTTCGTTAACGGTTACGAAGTGACGTGGTTTCGATCACTTTTTTACTTTTTCAGATCGAAATCACTACTTATGAAAAGGACTCCTCGAGCATAATGATCAGGCAGTTCTTTCGAGCATTGTTTTATACTTTTTCGGGCTCACAAGACACAACTTTACGAAAAAGGACCCCCCTGGAGTTTCCTTTTCTGCTATCTTTTCAAACTCTCTAAACATGAAAAGATGCCGAGTTTTTCCTTTGTCAGGCTCGTTAAAACCTGATGACATCGGATCCCGTCGGAATGAAACCTCATAAGCATATGCTATCCCCGTCAAGCTTGTTAAAAATAACTGGGGTACTCGCCAGAAATGGTGGGGAAAATGGACCCATAATTATTGTCGTGTCGGCAGTATGTCGCTCTTGAACATGGCACTTGTCTGCTTTCGTGTCTAGGTGGGCACATCTCATCTCGCTTTTCACTTGCCTCCATGGGTTTTGGGTTATCCTGTTTGACCTCTCATCTGCTCATTGCCTTGTCACCATGACCCTTGATCATTTAATGTCAAATACTGCCAAGTCCACTGTCGTGCTGCCGATATGTTCAAGAGAAGTTGACCTCTGTAGAATTACAACCTCCCTCTGATACCTCACATAATTCTAATTCACCACAACATTCTTCCTCTGTCTCGTGTCAATGATGTGGGAAACATTATGGCCCACCCTTGACCAAGGTCACTTCCTGTCGACTTCAGCTCATTATCTAGGAAGCTGATCTAGAGACTCCCTTCCAGTGCCTTGGAGCCTGCATGCCTCAATGGTAGGTTCTTCATGTTCGACAAGAGGTTTTCATCATTGGCCTCCTATCGAATGATTCTACAGGTGTTCAACGCCAGCTCACTCATTCGCACGCCGTAGATTGTACCTATAGTACCTTGAGGGCCATTGTCATTATTGGTGGTACCTCTCATGTCTGTTAACAGCTTTCATTATTGGCTGGTAATCAGATGATGTTCATGCATGTTCGACTCCAACTCATGTATTCACATGCTTGAACTTGTACTCTGTTTGGGTCGAGATGGAGCGCAAGACTGTGGATTTTGTTTATTGGAATCCAGGCTGCGATTTGTGGCTTATTATGATCATTACATGACTCATTCACTGGATGGCTGCAACCATGCCTGAGTCTATTTATCGATCCTCACTAGATGGTTGCGTGCATACCTCAGATCTAGATTATTGTGTACTCTGTTATGGATGGCTGCGCCCATACCACATATATTATGTACTTGAGATATCAGTTGTACTTCTTTTTGTAGGTTCTCCAGCGGCCGTGTTTTCAGTTACGCATGTTCTTGTAAAGCATTTCACCCCTCTCTCTCCCTCAGGCCTCATGCTTTAGGGGGCATCTGTTACATAGCAATTTGTCACCGTTTGTCACCGTCCCTGTTACCCCTCACCTACACACTGGAGGACTCATTCCAGGACCTGTGAGAAGTGACATGACCTGAAACCACTTGCATCGTATTCCTCTAAGTATGAGATTCATATGCCCTGAAGACATCTCCTGCAGAATACCCATGAAAACAACTCTTTTTTCATTAGCACGGATTCACAGTGTACTGCCCGCGCCAATGGGGGAAATCCTCTAAAGAGGGTGCGCCATTAGCGCTCTGTCCTAGAGTCGCACTCGCGCCAATCGAATTGAGTAAAGTTTTCAACGAACAAGGTTCCGAAGGTTCTCCTTAACCCATCCACCAACTGAATCTATGTTGAGCTAGGATGGTTTGGCTTCGAATCTCCATAGAAGGGAAGTGCTTTGCCACCTTTCATGGAAGTTTCTAAGTGATAAAGCCAATCCCATGAATAAATGTGGTTGATCCTATCTCTTTCCTCTCTATCTATAAAAGCTTGTATCTATGCCTTGAGCAAGTTAGTTCCAGTTCCAGTTCCAGTTCCAGCAGAGTGCTAGTGATAGTAAGAATTCCAGGAGTTCAAGAGATTGAAGTTGCAAGAGCCTTCTTTGCATCCATAAGGCCAAATCTAACTGAGGAGATTCTTGTCACCAAGGAGAGAGAGGCTTGTTTCCCATCCCAACAAGCTTTGCAAGACTTGTGTAGCTGATCACCCAGCCAAAGGAGGATTTGACGTCAGAACTATGGTTGTATTCTTCTTTGTTGTTTATTAATAATAGATGACTATCATTATGGTCCCACTCTCATTGTTCTATGATTGATGTTGAGTTATATCTTTTCTGACTGATATATAATTGCATCTATTGGATTTTATGCTTGTATTCGTGTTATTCTTTGCATGTGCAGGTGTCCAATCACAGAGATCGTGGGGATCATGACTGGACGAGGCAAAGGAACGAGAGCGACGTCTCTTCTAAGAACATTAGCGTTGGAATCCAAGTAGGTTCTCACCATCCACTTTTAATTTGCAATTAGGAACTTGCATGATAGCATTGTTTGATTGTTGCTAGACCCGGTCTGGGCTAGTAGGGATCGTCTCTGTCCGCAGAGATGATTTACCTCCACAACAAGCACCGAAGGAGAGACCCATTCACTGTCACCAGATGGGGTAGATGAATCCTGCATCTAGTAACTTTTGCAATTCTTCCTTGACAATGTCCTTAAGGGCTGGATTCATCCTCCTTTGAGGCTGTCTGACTTGTTTGCAATCTTCCTCAATGTAAATGTGATGAGTACAAACTGAAGGGTGCACTCCCTTCATCTCCTTATAGCTCCAAGCGAAGGCATCTAAATGTTTTCTCAATAAGCTACACAGTTCCTTCTCTTGGGAAGTGGATAGGGATGAGTTGATTTTCAAGTTTCCTTCTGGGCTGAACTCTACATTCTTAACAAGGAGAGAGGTTGGGTCAGCCACACAGAGATCAGTTAAGGGATTGTCTTGGGTGTCTTTCACTAGATCTTCTAATGGAAAAATATTGGGGGATGAATTCTGAATTAAATTATCAATGATATCATCTTCAGTTTGTGGTTTGCCCCCCATGGAAGTTTCTACTGTGCACAGTGGTGCAACATAGACTTCATCCTCATCCTCCTCCTCCAACCAGAGAGGTAGGTCATGTTCTAGCAAGGGTTGGGCAGGAGGGTATAGGATTATCTGCTTGGACATATGCTCATTCTTGATTGTCATGTTCCCAGCTCGACAGCTGATGTAGGCATCTGCAGTAGCCAACCAGGGTCTTCCCAGGATGAGAGGATACCCAGTGAGCTTTGCTTTCAGTTGGAGAACCAAGAAATCAGTAGGGTACTCCCAAGAATCAATGGAGACCATCACATCTTCCACAATCCCCTCAGGGGTCACGGTGGAGTGGTCTGCTAGTTGCAATACTGTCGTGGTCCTTCTCAAGGAGCCCTAGAGTTTGAGCTTGAGCATGGTGTCCTTGGTCATCACATTAATGGCAGCTCCCAGATCAATCAAGGTATGTGGGATTATAGTGCCATTGATGTGGACATCAACTATTGGGCTTCCAGGGTCTAGATACTTCAGATAGATTACTTGCCCCAACACCAGGTCGGATAGTTGTCCTATGACATTGATGGTTGGGGCATCTCTCTTGCGCCTACCTAGATGCCTAAAGCACTTCTCTTTGATCATCTTATTGTATATAGGCACATCCTTTATGGCTTGGAGAAGTGGTATCTGTAAACATAGCTATTTCAATTCTCCTAGAAGTTCAGTTTCTTCAGGGTAGGTTGTGTGATTTTGGATAATATCTTAGGAAAGGGTGGAATTTTTTTTGGTTCACTTTCCTCTTTATCTTCCTCAGCCTCCTCAGGTGGAGGCTGGATATCTGGGAGAACCTTCCCAGATCGTAGGTTAATTTCCTAAATCTCCACAACATAGGTTGGGCATGATGGTTCCCTACTGTATACTTGTTTATCCTATCTGTTGTTCGGGTTCGGGTTTGGTTGAGCAAGCATTTGGGGTTGCCTTGGTGGAGTAGGAGGAAATGGTTGCGGTTGAGCAGGTGGTGAAGGCAAAAGAGCAGGAGGAGAGTTGTACTGGGGCCTCCACCCCTGATGAGATGCATTCCAATGAGGTTGTCACTGAGTATAGGAGTGGAATGAATGAGCGGCTGGTTGGGCATGATATTGACATGGGTATGACCAAGGAGGAGGTGTGGATCAGGAAGGATGACCAGGGGGACCCTAAGAAGGTATGGAAGTGGATTGACTGGGGTTATAGTATGCCTAAGGTGTACCTTGCATTCCCTACTAGTATGGTCTAGGTCCATGCAGTCTCCTTTGGTTCATGAAATAGAGTGGTTCAGTGGCTCCTTTGGCCCCTTGCTATACAACTTTAAGTCCGGCAAGGAAGGGAATTTATCTGTAGAATGATCTTCTTCACAGAATAGACAAACTTCTATAGAGTTTAATGGACATTTGTTCCTAGGATGCATTCTGGTGCACATAGGACAAAAAATGGCCAAAACCCTCTCTACTTCCTCTTTTTTCCTTTTGATATGTAAGGTATCCATTTGTGTGGCAAGAGTCTATAGCATCTCACTCTTGAAGTCTTCCAGCATGTTTCCAAGTTCACCTTTAACGGATGAACTGGATGAGGAGGTACTGGCTGTGGGTTGCCTCCCCCTACCTCTCTTCATGGCTGCCCTAGAATGGTTTCTAAAAACGAGCTTTATGTCTTCATAAGGTAGTTGGTAGATGTCTCCCCCAGCTAGTAAATGGAGGGTGTCTAGAAGGTCTTCCAGAATTCCTCTGAGCAAGACCAACTTCAGAGATTCAGGGTCAAGTGTGCACCTATCCCTTTTATAACTAAGTTGGAACCTCTCTTCATAATCTTCCAAGTATTCATCACTTCCCATGGTCATTTGAAAGATTTCTTCCTTGGTATCTTTTGACCTACAGTAGTCTCAATATTTGTTATTAAAGGCTTGTTGCATCTGAGCCCGAGTTGTGATGTTGTGCCAAGTAACCCCATGAACCAGTGTAATGCTACATCCTTGAGGGTAGAAGGAAACAGTTTCAACTTCTGCTCATCTTCTGCATAGTCATACGTTTGACAGCTAATAACAATCTCAAACAAGAAGGTGTCAGGATCTTCTGCAGTCAATCCATGGAAGTGAGGTAGGGCTGAAGGGCTAATGTTATTCATTTTAGTGTCCCCATTGGTCTCTCAGATGGGAAAGGTACCCTCTACTCTTTCTCCATTCCCCCTATCGTTTCTGTTTTCAGCCATTGTCTCAGGAGGGATGGTTTCTTCCTCTTCTTCTCCTATAGGTTCTTCAAATATCTTAGGTTATTCCCCTAGAGGTTCTTCTAGATCACTGCAACCGAAGAAGAGAGAAGGGTGGCTTTGTGATGTGGTGGGGGTGTTGGGGGTCTTGGGTAAGAATTTCCCTGAATTGTCTCTATTCCTACGAGGCATGAAAGGAAATCTATTTTTGGGTGATTTTTGTTTTTTCTGCTTGTACCTACAAAACTGAAATTGATTGAACAACAAATTGCAACTATTGAAATGAAATTGCTGAAAGGAAATTGTAGAATTGGAATGAAAGAAAGGAAATGACTAATCTATTTTTACTGAAATGGAAATTACAGAACTGAAAAGGCTAATCTACTTTTGCTGAAATGGAAATTTTAGAATTGAAAGGACTAATCTACTTTTGCTGAAATGGAAATTGCAGAATTGAAAGGACTAACCTAATTTTGCTGAAATGGAAATTGCAGAATTGAAATGAAAGCAAGGAAATGCAGAAATTGAAAGAAAAAACTACTCTACTTTTGCTGAAATGAACTACTTAGTAGAATGTTGCAGTAGAAAATAGAAGAAAAGCAGTAATCACAAAATACTCTGACACTTCCCTAGCAATGGTGCCAAAAAGTGGTGAGCGCTAGTATTGCAGCAATAATGCTACAACTCTTGGGGCTTCCTACTTTACTTTTATCAACCCGGTAGTTCATAGCAAACTTGGAAGTGACGGTGTTGTATGCACAAGTACTAGTTCTTACCACAGGTTGTCACTTGGTTAGCTGGCGCAAGATCACTAGGAGCTCAAGCCAACTTCTATGAATTCTAGAAGAAGCTTTAACTATGATGAAAGAGAGGAACACTGACTCTACAAAGGCTATTCTACTTGCAGAAAGAGAAAGAAGGCTGAAATGTGAGGTAAACCTAGTAAACCCTAATTTACTGACTAATCCTACATTTGCAGGAAGAGAGGTGAAAATCTAGGAAAGGAGTGCCATTACCTACTGAGGAAGTAAACTATACCTATTCATGTTGTTTCTAGAAGGAAATAAGAAAAAAAAATATTTTTTGGATTTTTATGTATTTTATGTGAAATTATTATGCATGTAATTTATTTGTTTATGGATGTGGCAGCAATTAGGTGGCGATGGAGGGTGACTTTGGGATTTTCAGAGGTGTAGGAAGGTGTGGAGGGGTCCTAGGAGGCCTCTGGAAACCTTCTAGAGGCTTTCCCTGCAATCGGACTTCAAAAAGTCACTCACAGGAAATTCTACAGGAGGCTGCAGGGGATCTACAGGAGGATCTATAGGAGGATGCCGAGGGTTGTTTTAGAGGGTTTAAAGGTGGAAAAATGGTGGGAAAGGGTAGCTGAAGACTAGAGGGATGTGTTAAGGTGTCTGAAGTTCATCAAGGATGATTAGGAAAGAAAATGATGGTTGGATTTGTTCAAGAGACGAGAGGAAAGTTTATGAGAAAAGTGTAGAAATTAGGGAAGATTTACGAAGGGCTGTGCATGACCTGTGAACATGTAGTAGAGGAGATTGTGATGGTTGATTTATTAATTTATTATGAGTCAAATATCTATTTTAAGAGAGCTACAAGTCAAAACACTGAAACTGAGCAAGAAAAGAGCTAGCTATACCAAAAAAAGAATTATCTCATGTTAACCTAAATTCTGACCTAGGAACATAAAATGCTGAACAATGCTAGACAGAAAGGAAAGAATGTAAAGATATTTATTGTAGAAACATAAATGAGTATGGAAAAATGGATCTGAAGCAAAAAATTAGCCTTTGAATCAAACTGTAACACTAGAAATTGCATGGGGAAAGCAAAACTATGTTTTTATGGCAGCATGTAGATCTTGACCTCAATTCATGGCCCCAAAGGAGAAAAGGAGGTCAGGCTTTGTTGATGGCCTTTTTGTATCTTTCTCTTACCACTATTTAACCTATTTTAGCAACTCAAATGGAAACAACTATGTAAACCACCAAAAGAAACCTATTCTACTAAGGAACAAATCTATCTAACAACATCTAATTCATGAACTGAAGAAAAACATATAAATACAAAACAAGAGGTGCTGGGTAGCTTGGGTTGGGTCCTAACACAAGAGATTTAGTCCCCTGGAAGAATTCAGTGCTAGCTCAGAAAATATTTCATCTCCATTATCAAAATAATAGTCACATTGTTACAGGGAAAAGTGTCTATGCAGAACTGCTAATCCCACTAAGGCTGGTAGCTACCTTAGAAATAAACAAAGTAAAACCACTTTCATTTTCCTTTATGAAAGATATATGAGAGAAGAATAAAGGAGACCAACCTCTGTCTTGCGCTTGGTTCCTTGTGTTATCACTCAGGTTGTCCCTTTTGACTCCCAAAGGGATACGGCCGAGGTAACCACAAACCAATCTTTGGACTGCAGGTCCTAGCCTACCTGCAGTCAGAGAGGGCTCTCTCTTTAGGATTTAGCTTTGTTGAAGGGATGATTTTAGGCTAGATATGATGCGCATGGGTTTTGTTTGAGTTTGGTGGGATGGTTGACCTATTCAAGCAGAGTCGGCATACAAAGTGTAAGAAGTTCAAACCATTGGGCATGGAGTCAATGAATGTGAACTGAAGGGTGTGTTTTACTTGGTAGAAGAGGGGAATATGGAGCAGGATAGCTACACATGGCACAATGATTAATGCTGGAACAAGGATGAAATGGAGGTCAGGGGATGAGAGGCAATTAAGGATCTCTCATCCAGCCAAAGAGGGAAAGTGGATGAAGGCTAACTAGGAGCAATGAAGAGTTTCCTAGACAGCATTCATATGTGAAGGAAATAGCTTAAACATGATCAATCAAGTATGCATATTCATCACTAATTCGGAGGAAAACATAGAAAATTTACAAGAATTGAGCACAGAGGGCATGAAAACCATTTCTGAACTATTCCTTCTTCCTGCAACTTAGATTATGATATATAGATGATACAAATACATATAAACTAATAAACAGAGGGAGGAAAGACTTATTGGACCATGAGCAAGCACGAGAATTCCATATCAAGCTCTTCAGCCATTGAAAGCACAACCAGCCAATTCAGATGTAAATATTCCAGCAATCTTTTATTACAGAAGTTCTTAAGCTTATAGCGCAAGTCTGGAATGAGAAATACAACCAACCAACCCTTTACACTATCCAGAGGGTGGTATAAATAGAGAAAATATATACAGCAGTAGATCTGATAGCAGATCTGGAGAAATGAATACTTCTAACCTAACATTTAATGCAAATAAATGAAAGAATGCCTATCTACCAGCTGTGCAGGGACAGCAGCCTCAAGAATGAATCAATATGGTTCTTTGAGCAATGTGTTAGCACTTCTGCAATAACTGTGCCTTGGGACTTGTTGCGCTGCTCATATGTGTCTTTGTACACTGTCTCTGCAAAATTTGGGCTTTAAACACTTGAATTGCCCCTCTAGGTGGTTTTGCTACTGCAAAGTGGCTTTAATGCTCATAACTATGATCTGGTGGGCTTTGATGGCTCTGAGATGCTTTATTGACTTTGATGGGGGCCTCTTTAATGTTCTGCTGCTTTTGGGCTGCTGATCTTTTGAACTGATACTCTTTGTTGCTTCCTCTAATACACTTTGACCCTGAATCAGGCCACTTTCTCTCTCTGATACTCTTTAACTGTCTAATCACCCCTTTATCTGCCAATTTAATGCAAGAATAACTGCTGCAAATGCTTCCGTGGCCTTTGGGATGCTATCGGCGCTTGGCCGATCAAAAATGATGCTTAAATCTTCAAAAAGTGCTTTGCAGTTGTGGCGGTCGGGAGCACTGTACATAAAACTTTAAAAATGACCCTTTTATTATAATACAAAAATGCTTTCAAAATTGTGCAAATTCATGAAATTTGGGCGCAGGCGGCAACTGCTCATTTCATTCAATTCTAGCCGTTGGATCCGGCGCGGGCCGATCTAACGGCTGGCGCTAAATCGCAATATCGACGTCGGGCGGGCAGGGGGGTGGCACATAAAAAATCGCCGAAACTGCATGGACCCGATATGCTATAGGCCCTTCCTTTTATTTGGAATCGCGTCCGGCCCATCGGCGATGTCCTATCGGCGGACTTACAAAAATTTGGTTTGCGGACCCGAAATGCCTTTGTGCCCATTTTTAATGGAGATCAGGTCCGAACCATCGGAACCCATCATATCGGTGGATTTACATTTGAAACGGGTCCAACAAACCCGAAATCCCTTTCAAAAATTCCCTTTATAAATTATCGGCTCCGGAATATCAGAGACCTCCCATTTCGCTGTGCCCGGGGACCTTACGGACCCGATAGCTTTTACAAAACCTGCCTTTATAATACTTCGGCTCCGGAATATCGGAGCCAAACATAAGGGGTGACCGCTGATTACATATGGGTCGTTGATTTGGTGAGCGCGATGGACGGCTGAGATTGAGTCGACACTTCGCTATCGGCGGGGTCATGGGGGCTGCCACATAGAAACACCGAAACCCATCGGACCTGAAATCCTTTATAAGCCGCGCTTTATATCTTTTCGGCTCCGATTGGTAGGAATGAAGCGATAAAACATTAGCCATTATTCTGGGGCCCAAATGGATGGCTGAGATTTTGTCGGTGTTTCGCTGTCGGAGCAAGCTGGGGGCGGGACATTATATACATATGACTGCCGATGCGATACACCGATCGGCGAAATCGCAATCGGCCTTTATTGATCGCACCCCCATATATGCATTGTGTTAACACACGACTCCCCTTCTGACTGCGATATCACATCGAAGTGGGTCCAAAAGACTCTTTTTTACATCGGAGCAATTTATTATAAAGAAAAGGCAAGGCAAATGAATTCAGAGGGGTGAGGTAAGTGCTTGGAATGGACTTCTAGGGCCTCGGAAGGGGTCCGATGGCCAAAAAGGGAGGATTCATGCCTTGGAAGGATTCCAAAGGCACTTGGGAGGATTTTTATGTGTTTTGAGAGGGGTTTAATGGCCTTTAAAAGGGTTTGTGCGTTGGAAAAGGTAGAAACAAGGCCAAAAGATGTTTTTTTTATACATATGAAGGGAAACTATGCAAAGGAATGAGTCTGTATGCATTTGGGAGATGGTTAAAGGGGGTATTGAGGGCTCTTGCTAAGTCTCAGATAAACGTAGCAATTCCCGAGGATGTATATGGTTATATTTCAACCAGGGGGAGGGGATAAGTATATTGGGGAGTAATATACATAGTTTTAGTAGGGGAAGGGGAAATAGATAGGGAGCTACATAGTAAAGTTAGTAGTTAATATGACAATGATGAGGAAAAGTGCTAAGTATGATGTCTTAGGCTATCAAATGGGGGAAATGACTGATAGAAGAAGTGTGAACATTCCTTGAGTGAAGCAGATCTTCACCAACGCAAATGATATGGAGAATGATGAAACTAAGAGGTATCAAGCAGATCTTGACCTCTTTGGGGGAAGTTAGTGAGTGATTTGGGGAAAGAGGAAGAAGGGGAGTTAGACATGCCTCGCTTGAAGTCCTCCAACTGAAAGAACTGCCTCAAACTAAAAAATGGATTGCTTATCAAAATTGGAACACAGCAGTGGTAGTGAGACTAGCACATGCTCATGGATAGTTCTTTGGCCATATGTAGCAAATATGGAGCATTATAGCATGCATAGTACGACATATTTGGCATGTAAAAAAGTCGATCATGAAATATGATTAACCTGCTGCAGCAGGAGGCTAATAGTGGCTCCACTTGGGGATGGCTTTTCCTTGTGACAAGCCAAGAACAGCAGGTCAGACTACCTTGTATTCAATTGTTGTTGTGCTCTGCAAAATTCCCTTGGCTGGCTGCCTTATTGATCCTACCTACCTACCTACCCTAACCAGCACTTACTTTGCTGTTAGGTGAAGTGAAATAACTAATGTAGCCATTTAAGCAAAATAGACATCAGTGAGCTTTGCTGCTTGTGCTTGTCGGTGAGAAAAACTGGGATCTTGCAATCTGATGTGGCTTTGTTAATCTTTGAGAATATCAGGAAGCTACTGACCTCCTTTGCTGTGTTTAAACACTATAAAAAACTGTTCTGCAACATATATATATAATTGCTAGGCTGAAATAAAGAACTGTACAAAGGTTCAGGATCGCTACCATGCCTTGGAGTCAGGAGATCATCAACAACTCGATACTGAGCCTTGCAGCCTGCTAATGGAGAAGAGCGCTGATCTCTTTCATTATTCTGCCTGCCAGTAGATGGGTCATTCAAAACTTGCAAAGGTGCTTGCACTTTATTACATACAGGCTCATTTGGAACCTGACTGATCTGTGCAGGATGCTCCTCTTCTTCTTCTTCAAATAACTCAGATGGATGAAAACAAAGAGGCAGGGGATCCACTTGGATCATTTGATCATATGCTACTGCTTCTAAGTCTTCCTAAATCTGATATTCGATGGCTCTTTGGGGCTACAAAACTAGAGGCAATACCTTTGGAACAATATTTTGATTAACCTCCAGGCAGTCAATAGCAACACAAGGTGACACTTGATCATACACAGCATGATAATTATCCATGATAAATTGAAAAGACTCAAAACAAAATGGTAAAGTTCCTTCGCTGAAATCAAAATTTTTTGCGGTTTCCTCCTTTACTTCATAGCTGAACTGGGCAAAATGATCATTACATTCAAGCTGTTGAGCCTGAACTTCGCTTCCTGCCAAAATAGGATCTGATTCCTCTGCAAGGCTGATTTGGTTGTTAGGCTCATAAAAATCATCATACTCGTCGTATTTTGGCAAGCAGCTGAAAGAGGGGAAGCTATTATATTCATATAGCATATCCGGAGACTTCTCCTTCAGGTATGGCTCTATGAATATGTCATCTGATTTGTGGTAGGTTTGTTCGTGAATGTCACTACTTTCCTCATGCACAACAGATGTGTTCTTGTGCTCTAAGCATTCAACTTTCATTGTGATCAGCTGCATCATTTCCTCTGTCCTTTGTAACACACTATGAAGTCTCTCTTCTTGCTCTGCTTTGCGATGTTCCTCCCTCCTCTTTAGATTTGCCTCCACGTCCACGGCTACTTCCTGCATCTGTTTCAAAGTGGATGGGCATCTTTCTCTCAAACGAAATTCCATTTCTGGATCAAAAGCTCTTGGATATTGCAATAGAGCCAGATCAGGGGGAGCCCTAATATTCAATGGCATAGAGAGATAGACTTGATTGAATCGATCAGAAAATTGTTGAACCGAATCATTTGGAAGCCTTTTTAACTCATCATAATCTTGAATGAGCGAGAGGAAACTAACTTTGATCATCCATCTATTAAGGAAGAGCTTAGCACACTGCTGAAGATTAGAGATGCTGGCCTCAGGCAATGCTTTAAACCAAGTCCTAACTTCGCTTTGCAAAGAAAGGGCAAATAGTCTAAGACTGACATCTTCATCTTCCACTTCAAATATATTAAGATAATCTTCAAAAGCCTAGATATGTTTCTAGGCAGTAATACCATTCTCTCCATCAAATCTAGGGAGATACTCGGGATGATTTGCAGGCAAAGGATTCAGCACAGGAGGCAAAATGAGAGGCTTATATCTATCAGGAACTTTACGAGACACAGGAGTATATACAGGAACTGTAAGACTGGGCTCTATTTTTGGTTCCTCCTTGGCTATATGATGATCGTCAACAGCATTTGAAGACTGCTTCTCTAATGTGCAAGGAGGCTTTTCAACAACATTTTCCAAAGGAAAATCATAAAAATCTGATATAGAATCGTCTTTAAAATACAATATACACAGCAAAACTTTATGGAGAAAAAACATGACCTCTTGGATAGTAATCCAGGTCAAAAGCCTGATCTGCTCATATATCTCTTTTGGGTTCATTTCTCCAGTGAAGTATTTATTATGAGGATGATGTGGAGTCTCCAGGTGGATGAATTAACCTTGAAGTGCCTGATCTCTGTCCACCATCACAGATCAGAGCTAAACATGAAAAGCTCTGAAGAAAAGGAACACTTTCTCCAGAAAACAAGGCAAACTGGTCAAAATTGGGGGTTTACAGTGCTAAACCAATGATTCAGGTCCCCAGCGGAGTCGCCATTATGTTATCACTCAGGTTGTCCCTTTTGACTCCCAAAGGGATACAGCCGAGGTAACGACAAACCAATCTTTGGACTGCAGGTCCTAGCCTACCTACAGTCAGAGAGGGCTCTCTCTTTAGGATTTAGCTTTGTTTAAGGGATGATTTTAGGCTAGATATGATGCACATGGGTTTTGTTTGAGTTTGCTGGGATGGTTGACCTATTCAAGCAGAGTCGGCATACAAAGTGTAAGAAGTTCAAACCATTGGGCATGGAGTCAATGAATGTGAACTAAAGGGCGTGTTTTCCTTGGCAGAAGAGGGGAATATGGAGCAGGATAGCTACACATGGCAGAATGATTAATGCTGGAACAAGGATGAAATGAAGGTCAGGGGATGAGAGGCAATTAAGGATCTCTCATCCAGCCAAAGAGGGAAAGTGTATGAAGGCTAAATAGGAGCAATGAAGAGTTTCCTAGACAACATTCATATGTGAAGGAAATAGCTTAAACATGATCAATTAAGTATGCATATTCATCACTAATTCGGAGGAAAACATAGAAAAGTTACAAGAATTGAGCACAGAGGGCATGAAAGCCATTTCTGAACTATTCCTTCTTCCTGCAACTTAGATTATGATATATAGATGATACAAATACATATAAACTGATAAACAGAGGGAGGAAAGACTTATTGGACAATGAGAAAGCACGAGAATTCCATATCAAGCTCTTCAGCCATTGAAAGCACAACCAGCTAGTTCAGATGCAAATATTCCAGCAATCTTTGATTACAAAAGTTCTTAAGCTTATAGCACAAGTCTGGAATGAGAAATACAACCAACTAACCCTTTACACTATCCAAAGGGTGGTATAAATAGAGAAAATATCTACAACAGCAGATCTGATAGCAGATCTGGAGAAATGAATGCTTCTAACCTAAAATTTATTGCAAATAAATGAAAGAATGCCTATCTACCAGCTGTGTAGGTACAACAGCCTCAAGAATGAATTAATATGGTCCTTTGAGCAATGCGCTGGCACTTCTGCAATAACTGTGCCTTGGGACTTGCTGCACTGCTCATATGTGTCTTTGTACACTGTCTCTGCAAAATTTGGGCTTTAAACACTTGAATTTCCCCTCTAGGCGGTTCTGCTATTGCAAAGTGGCTTTAATGCTGGCTTTAATGCTCATAACTGTGATCTGGTGGGCTTTGATGGATCTGAGCTGCTTTATTGACTTTGATGGGGGCCTCTTTAATGTTCTGCTGCTTTTGGGTTGCTGATCTTTTGAACTGATACTCTTTGTCGCTTCCTCTGATACACTTTGACACTGAATCATGCCACTTTCTCTCTCTGATACTCTTTAACTGTCTAATCGCGCCCCTTTATCTGCCAATTTAATGCAAGAATAATTGCTGCAAATGCTTCCGTGGCCTTTGGGATGCTATCAGCGCTTGGCCGATCAAAAATGATGCTTAAATCTTCAAAAAATGCTTTGCAGTTGTTGCGGGCGGGAGTGCTGTACACAAAACTTTAAAAATGGCCCTTTTATTATAATACAAAAATGCTTTCAAAATTTTGCAAATTCATGAAATTTGGGCGCAGGCGGCAACTGTTCATTTTTATTAAATTCTGGCCGTTGGATCTGGCGCGGGCCGATCCAACGGCTGGCGCTAAATCACAATATCGGCGTCGGGCGGACCGGAGGGTGGCACAAAAAACAATCGCCGAAACTGCGTGGACCCAATATGCTATAGGCCCTTCCTTTTATTTGGAATCGCATCCGGCCCATCGACAATGTCATATCGGCGGACTTACAAAAATTTGGTTTGCGGACCCGAAATGCCTTTGTGCCCATTTTTAATGGAGATCGGGTCCGGACCATCGGAACCCATCAGATCGGTGGATTTACATTTGAAATGGGTCCAATGGACCCGAAATCCCTTTCAAAACTGCCCTTTATAAATTATCGGCTCCGGAATATCGGAGACCTCCCATTTCGCTGTGCCCGGGGACCTTACGAACCCGATAGCTTTTACAAAACCCGCCTTTATAATATTTCGGCTCCGGAATATCAGAGCCAAACATAAGGGGTGACCGTTGATTACATATGGGCCGTTGATTTGGTGAGGGCGATGGACAGCTGAGATTGAGTAGGCACTTCGCTATCGGCGGGGTCATGGGGGCTGCCACATAGAAACGTCGAAACCCATCGGACCCGAAATCCTTTATAAGCCGCACTTTATATCTTTTCGGCTCCGCCCAGTCGGAGCCATATATAGGAATGAAGCGATAAAACATTAGCAATTGATCTGGGGCCCAAATGGATGGCTTAGATTTGGTTGGCGTTTCGCTGTCGGAGCAAGCTGGGGGCGGGACATTATATACATATGACTACCGATGCGATACGCCGATCGGTGAAATCGCAATCGGCCTTTATTGATCGGACCCCCATATATGCATTGTGTTAACAGACGACTCCCCTCCCGACTGCGATATTGCATCGGAGGGGGTCCAAAAGACTCTTTTTTACATCGGAGCAATTTATTATAAAAAAAAGGCAAGGCAAATGAATTCAGAGGGGTGAGGTAAGTGCTTGGAATGGACTTCTAGGGCATCGGAAGGGGTCCGATGGCCAAAAAGGGAGGATTCATGCCTTGGAAGGATTCCAAAGGCACCTGGGAGGATTTTTATGTGTTTTGAGAGGGGTTTAATGGCCTTTAAAATGGTTTGTGCCTTGGAAAAGGTAGAAACAAGGCCAAAAGATGTTTTTTTATACATATGAAGGGAAACTATGCAAAGGAATGAGTCCTTATGCATTTGGGAGATGGTTAAAGGGGGTATTGAGGGCTCTTGCTATGTCTCAGATAAACTTAGCAATTCTCGAGGATGTATATGGTTATCTTTCAACCAGGGGGAGGGGATAAGTATATAGGGGAGTAATATACATAGTTTTAGTAGGGAAGGGGAAATAGATAGGGAGCTACATAGTAAAGTTAGTAGTTAATATGACAATGATGAGGAAAAGCACTAAGTATGATGTCTTAGGCTATCAAATGGGGGAAAATGACTGATAGAAGAAGTGTGAACATTCCTTGAGTGAAGCAGATCTTCACCAAGGGAAATGATATGGAGAATGATGAAACTAAGAGGTATCAAGCAGATCTTGACCTCTTTGGGGGAAGTTAGTGAGTGATTTGGGGAAAGAGGAAGAAGGGGAGTTAGACATGCCTCGCTTGAGGTCCTCCAACTGAAAAAACTGCCTCAAACTAAAAAATGGATTGCTTATCAAAATTGGAACACAGCAGTGGCAGTGAGACTAGCACACTCTCATGGATAGTTCTTTGGCCATCTGTAGCAAATATGGAGCATTGCAGCATGCATAGTACGACATATTTGGCATGTAGAAAAGTCAATCATGAAAGATGATTAACCTGCTACAGTAGCAGGCTAACACCTTGCTCGATTCCTCTCTCTTCCGATAGTCCTTTGCTGCTTACTTTCTTGTATACCCAGCTTCACAGAGTACCTGTAGAATCAAAGCAGCATAACACTATACGAGAACATGGATCTATTATCATAAACAATCTAGGATCAGATGTAAATTGACAATACAAATGCATAAAACATAAATCACACAAGAGTATGGAGGAAAACTTGAATAGCTTTATTGATAATCAAGAAAGAGCCAAGAGAGTTACAACCAATTGTTCTGACCCAGCATCATCTTCTCAGCAAGTGATCCCTTCTTCACCTCATGAAAAGCTTAGATCACCCAACACTATCATGTTGCCTCAAGAAACCAACAACAATTCCTTACAAGATACAAAATTCCAGCCTCTGGATCTCTAGGATGAGGGATCCATATATAGATGTCTACAAGGGAGATGAGTCAGCTTGTGATTTGATTAGTGTCTTCCCTCTGATAGTTCTTGATTCCACTTGGAGATTGCTGCTCTCTTACTCATCCCTGGTCGAATTCAGAGAGGCAAGTGTCACATGAGAAGTTTCTGGAAGATTCCATGCTTCTCCACCTCACGGATTGACACTGCCATTTGTCCCTTCTCGCCCATCGCACCCCATAGAAGGGATTTTTGAAATGCAACGCACCTACTATGTGTATTTAGGTGAGATGCAACACACTTTGCCTATGGAGCAGGTGAAATGGTCCAGTTTTGACCAGTTCTAAGCAGTTTTTCATGGAGAACTTCTGGGAGAAGCTGTAATCAGTTGACCTTGTTCTTTTAGGGGTTGGAACAACACCTTTAGGGACTTAGGAGCCCTTGGTTTATGGACATTTATGTTTGGGGTTGAGCATCTGAAGTTCTTTCAAGCTGGAAGGAGACCTGTAATAAGATACAATACAATACATCATCTTCATAATATTTTCATGATCTAGCTGAGGCGGGCATTCCCATGCTCAGCTTTATAAATTCATTTTCATGTACATAGGACAGACAATCATCTGAGTGTAGACTGATGATTCTGGTAGAGCCATCATCCCTTAGATTGGATGATTATCTGTGCAGCAATGTTGTACATTTGATGTCTTTATTTTCCTGAATATATATCGCAGCCCGGATGGATGAAACTAGATCCGGAGTCTTCAATCTCGTTAGATCTTCACTCAAAGTACAATTCAATCCATGTGAGAGATGTACTGGAGTCGAACATGGAAAGACATCGCCTGATTACCATTCAATGATGTAAGCTATTAACAGGCGCGAGAGGAATCACCGATAATGATAATGATCCTCAAGGTACTGCAGTACAATTCACATGGTGTGAATAAAGGACTTGCCGTCGAACACCATGCAAAATCTTTTGGTCAAAGGCCATTGATGTGAACCTGTCGCCGGAAGTGAGAAATTTGCCATTAAGGCATGTAAGCTTCAAAGTACTGAAAGGGTTGTTCCTAGATCAACTTCTTGGATAATGAGCTGATGTCAATAAGAAGTGATCCATTATAGGAGGGCCTTAATGAATCCCACATCAATGACATGGATCGGAGCAAATGATTTTAATGGAGGTGAAAACAATCTGGTGATATAAGGTTCAGGGTGGCGGTCATGAAAGAATGGAGTGTGAATGTATTGCAGCGGGTGAGACACAGGTGAATTCTTTGAATGACTTCTCTTGAAAATATCGGCGACACTGACATGATGGATTGGTAGCATTAACCCCAAATGTGGATGGTGTCATGTGACCATGGTGATGTGACCGGTGAATGAAACAACCCAACCCAACTTGGATGCAGAGTGAAAGTGTCATGTTCAAGAGCGACTTGCTACCAACAAAGTTTTCTTCCCAATTTTTCCCCAGTCATTGCTAACCAGTACCTCTTTATTTTTGTCAATCTTGAGGAGGATAACATATGCTTGTTCTATAATTTGCCCTTCGGGCAAACCCATCGCTATGTTTTAACTTGCCTAGCAATTGTGAAACTCGTTCTTGTTTGTTATGGACAAGTTTGTCGCTATTAGGTTTTAATGAGTTTAACGACAAAGATAACTCGGTCCTTTTCAATTTTAGAGAGTCTGAAAAAGGACGTAAAGGAAACTCCAAAAATCCTTTTTTGTCATCTAATCCCTTAAGTCCGAAAAAGTATAAAACAATACAGAAGGGATGAATTTTCGGTACTTTTAACGAGCCGAACAAAACAAGCACTCGATCTTTTTGTGTAATAATCCCTCAGTGATCTGAATTTGAAACTACTTGAAATTTGTTTGCAAGGTATTCAATTCAGAATTAAACATGTTTAAAAGATTTCCATGTCTTGCAGAAAGAAAACACATGAAATTTTCAGCTGTTCATGACCCATTTAAGCATAGCAGAGTTATTTCCTTTTATTGTTTAACACATTAAAATGAATTTTTTCTGCAGAATAAATCAACCACAAATGCAAAAGAAGTTGATGAAGCAGTTCACCAACTCCAGGGCTACGTCTGCTGGGTCCAAAGCTCCCAACCGGGCTTGTCCTTGTTTTTATTAAATGCTCAAATTGAAAATACAGCTGAATAGAAGCATCTACAGGTGAAATAGATGGAAAAAATGGATTCAAAACACTTGAATCCTTCAGGATTGACTATTGGATCACCACCAATGGATACCTGCAACCCTATACAGTCTTCACAAAACTGGGCCCTAGTGGCTCTTAGAAATTTCATGGCTCCAAAACCTCTGAAAATGACCTCAGATGGCTGTAATACTTGCACCAATGGCTTCATAAGGTCGAAAATACCCAAAATCAAAAAAAAATTCGTCCAAAACCGACTTTCCTAGCCAAAGTTATGGCCATTTAAAGTTTCTCCAGTTTTCCCCTAGAAAAACTCCAGCTAACTTTAGTTAACTCCAGTTAGCTCCGCCAATTATGGCGGGTCCGCCAAATTTGGCGCTCCTGCAAAAATTCCACCATCTTAACTGCATGTAAATTTAATGTTTGGGTGGTTGCCTCAGATTTTGTGCTGGTGGTTTGCTGGCAGTTAGGGCTTAAGCCCCTGGTTCCTGGGTCGTGGTCATATGAGAGGGGGGCTGGCCCCCTTTGGTTTCCGCCCCATGCAACTTTAAACTTTATAGCAATACCTTTTCACCCTTCTAACAGCATATGACCATGTGGTCCAGCAGTAAAGCGCTTGGTTAATAGACCATAGGTCGGGGGTTCGCTCCCCCATCCGACCAAAAAAAAATTAATACATCCGCCCAACCATCTTGCTGACATCATCTGGGGGCCACGTGGCGGCCTCCGGGCCTGCTACGTGGCAACTTCTGATTGGCTGTTCAAAAAGAATCTTCCCTGGAATATTCCAAGAAATATTCTGTGGAATATTCTTTTTTTAATTTTTAAAAAAAAATTAAAATTTCTAATGTTATGGGCAAATTCTTCTTTTTGCCATAACTTCCTCATACGGCGACCGTTTTTCGAATCGTTTGCGGTGCTGGAATCGGGAAGATGAGCACTTTCTATTCGTTCAACTTTGAACCAGTTCTAAGCACTTTAAATTTTGAGCATTTTACGACACTTAGGACATGAGCACCTGATCACGCCTCCGCATTGGGAAGCTTTTGGACCCCAAAAGCCTTCGACTACCTGTTAAAGAGGTGATGGTACAGCTCCCTCACTCTGTCCACCTCCATCCACTTTGCCTTGTTCGGTTTGCTGCCTTTGAAACCAACCCGAACATAATCTACACTGCCCCTTCTTGAAGTGCGTGTCCTTCTGTCAAGGATTGTATCTTCTTTCAACTCATCTAAGAATTCTGGCGAGAAATCTTCTATAGATGGCAGTTGAACAACATTTTCATGATCAACAATCAAAGGAGGTTCATACAAACATAAGTTCTCCACATTGACAACAGAATACATTTGCATGTAGGAAGGAAAATCTAATTGAAAAGCATTATTTCCAACCTTCTTGAGGATTTGGAATGGACCATAACGAATAGGCTTCAGCTTTTTACCTTCTCCTTGCATCCTTTCCTTACTAATGTACAGCCATACCTCATCTCCTTCTTGAAACTTGTGATCGACTCTATGCTTGTCGTGTCTTTCCTTATACTTGCCTTAACTCTTCTCAAGATGTTCTTGAATTTGCTGATGTATTTGCTGAATTATTTCAATGAATGAACGAGCTTTGTCAATGTCACTATGTCCCTCAATGGCAACATCTTTCTCAAGAATGAAATCAAGAGGTGATTTTGGCAAGTAACCAAAACAAGCTTCAAACGGTGAGGTGTTTGTGGAAGAGTGCTTGGCACGATTGTAAGAATGGTGTATGTAATGCAAATGTTCATCCCAAAGCTTGGGATGCTTGCTGCAATAACCTCTCAAGAGGTGCACAATGATTCTGTTCACAACTTCGGTTTGTCCATCTGTTTGCGGATGGAAAGCAGTACTTTTCTTCAAATTGGTGTCCATCATCTCCCATAGGTTGGACCAAAAATTCCCCACAAATCTAGAATCCCTGTCACTAATAATGGAAGTAGGCAAACCAAAGTGAATCCATACATGATGAAAAAATAATTCATCAGTTTGTTTAGCAGTTATAGTTTTCTTACAAGGCATAAGTATACACATTTTGCTGAAACGATCAACTGCTACATATAAATAATCATGCTGCTTTCTAGATTTTGGCAAACCTCCTACAAAATCCATAGAGATGCTCTCCCATGGTCTAGAAGGTACCGGCAAAGGAGTATACAAACCAAGCTTCCTGTTGCTAGGCTTGCTTGTAGCACATAATGAACAACCTCTTATGAACCTTGAAACAGAATCTACCATGCGAGGCCAATAACAATACCTCTGTAGATGTGAAACTGTTTTGCTCACACCGAAATGGCCAACAATAAGAGAAGAATGAGCTTCTCTTATGACATTTATCCTCTCCCCCTGTGGTATACACAACTTGCCCAAATGAAACAACAAATTGTTATGCATGTGATAGTCATTTTCCTCTACATGATTCCCTTTACTCAAGTTAGCATACACATCTTTAAAGTCATCATCAGATGCATATTGTTCTATGTAACTATCATGTACAATGGAAGCATTCTTAAGTAAATTAACAGCACCAATAATAGGCCTTGAAAGCATATCAGCAACCTTATTCAAAGTACCTTTCTTATACCTTATTGCCAAATGGAACTGTTGCAAGAAGCCCATCCATCTGAAGTGCCGTGACTGTTGTAACTTGCTTTGTGATTGCAAGTATTGTAAGGGCTGATGGTCGGTATGTATAACCGTTTCTTTGCCCATCAAGTAGTGTTTCCACTTTTTGACGCTTTGTACCAACGCATACAACTCCTTATCATATGTAGGATAATTTACAACAGCTCCATTAAAAGTTTCAGAATGAAAAGCAATAGGCTTACCATGCTGTAGAAGAACTGCACCCATAGCATAATCACTAACATCAGTTTGTATCTCAAATGGCTGTCTCAAATCCAGTAATGCAAGGACTGGAGCTGAACTAATCTTCTCTTTCAAAGATTCGAAAGCTTTTTGCTGCTTGCCTCCCCATTGGAAAGCATGCTTCACACTTGTCACTGCATGCATAGGAGCTGCTATAGAAGAGAAGTTAGAGATAAACTTCCTCCAATATTGAGCTGCACCCAAAAAACTTCTTACCTATGTTATGGATTTGGGAGTAGGCCACTTCACAATAGCCTCAATCTTAGCAGGTTCAATTCTCAAAGCACCTCCTCCTACTATGTGTCCCAAATAAACCAAAGAAGTCTTTCCAAATTCACACTTTGACATTTTAAGAAATAACTGATTCTTCTTCAAAACATCAAGTACTTTCCTAACATGCATGACATGATCTTCTCTAGACTTGCTGAAAATTAAGATGTCATCTAAGTAGACAATAATGAAATCATCAAGAAAAGGACGCAAGACATCATCCATTACCCGCATGAAAGTTGCAGGTGCATTACACAAACCAAACGGCATCACAAGCCACTCAAAGAGTCCTTGTTTGGTTTTAAAGGCTATCTTCCAAATGTCACTTTCTTCAATTCTTACTTGATGATATCCACTGCGCAAGTCTAGCTTAGTGAAATATCGAGCATCTTTTAGCTGGTCTAGCAAATCATCTATCCTTGGGAGTGGGTAACAATTCTTTACCGTTATCTTGTTCAAGGCCCTGAAATCAACACACATACGCCAAGTGCCATCTTTCTTTGGAATCAATACAATCGGTGACCCACATGGCGAAGTACTTGGCCTTATGAAACCCTTGTCCAACAAGTCCTTGATTTCCTTCTTTATTTCAGCATTCTCCATAATAGACATGCGGTACATGCCTATGTTTGGAAGAGGACAATTTGGATGCAAATGGATTTCATGCTGAATCTCCCTCTTAGGAGGCAAACCTGTTGGCTCCTGAAACATCTCATGATATGCATCAACTACATCATACAGATCTGATTTAAGTTCTGGATCACAATTGTCAAATGACTCATGATTCACATAAACCTTGGGCTTAATCATAAGAAGAACAAAATTCTTACTTGAATTGACCAGCCTTTTTACCTGTCCTGCATTCACCATCGCTATATTTATCTTCTTGCGATGAGCTCTAACAATGAACTCCTTGCCATCTTTGAACAGATGATATTTGTTTTCATGGCGATGAAAGATAGCTTTCCTGTCGAACAAGTAAGGACTTCCCAAAACAATTCCTGCTATATCAAAAGGTACCACATCAAGTTCAACTGTGTCAATAAAATGTGCAGTAATTGCAAAGCGCAATGTGCACTTTCTTGAAACTTGTAAATTTGCATCCTTGCAAATCCATCCAAGTGGATATGGCTTCGGATGTGGAATGGTCTCAAGTTTAAGCTGCTTGACCAAGTCCTCTGATATAAGGTTTGCTTGTGACCCACTATCAAAAAGTGTGTCAATTTTAGTATGTTTTGAAATCACCCTCACATGAAACAGTTCAATTATTTCTTCCTCATTAGGAGCTTGTACATGGCAGTTTGAGGTACTAGTGTTGGCTTGAGTTTCAATTTCTTTTCCCTTCAAGTTTTTCAAATCCATGGCTGCAATTTTGGTTTCATCACCTGAATATTCCCCTAAATCTTGTGGTGTAGATGTAGTAGCAGCAGTTTTTTGTTTCCCTTTGGATTTGTTAAATTGAGGTCTTTTTTCAGGGTATAATTTCCAACAGTTTTTCTCCTCATGGCCTGGTTTAGAACAGTGTTTACAGATCACTTTCTCACTCTCATGTTTGACAGATGCATTCTTTTTTATTTTTCCCTTGGAGGTTTTCTCTTTGTTTTTCCCCTTGGGGGGCTTGTTTCTACCCTCTTCAAATGTGTTTTTCCCCTTGCCTCTAAATGGGTAGCTTGGACACAAACCTCGTCCAGGCTAGTAGGGTTAAACATCAAGATGGTGTGTCTAAGGTAGCTATGCAAGCCACCGATGTATTTCAACAAGGTTTCTTGGGTCTGTAAATCTACCCCTAACAAGAGAGATCTTCTCCTGAATTCTTGGGTGTAGTCTTGGACACTCTGACCCTTAAGTTGTCTGAAATTTTGCCAATTCATGATGGCTTTCTGCATGTGAGCAAGAGGATAAAACTGTTTTTTAATGGCTAATAGAAATTCAGGCCATGTTAAGGTAATCTTACCAAATTTTTTGATCTCCTCTTTAGTCTTGGCCTCCCACCAGACCAATGTTGCTCCATCCATTCTCAAAGAAGCCAGCTAAATCTTTGTGGCATCATCATGCATATTTTGGATCCTCAAGTAAACTTCCAACTGCCTAATCCAGTTGTCAAACTTTTCTGCATTCACTTCACCATTAAACATAGGTAATTCGAATTCTACATCAAGCTTCAAAAAAGGACTTTTTCTAGAGGATCTATGCTTATGAATGGAAGAAGACGAGGATGAAGAGGAAGAAGGTGAAGATGGGGGTGGTGGAACACCATTTCCTCCATGTCCTTTCTTGGCATGATCATCATCCTTCTTACCTCCTGAAGAGCCCTCACCTTCATGTGGATGTTTGGACCCTTCTCCAGCCAATTTCTCATTTCTTTCTTGGTACAACATCCTCACCATTTCAATGAGGTATAAGAAAGCCTTTCTGAAGACTCTTTCTTCTTCTCTTGGATCTGTCTCTATAGGAATTTCTCCTTCATGTTCAAATATCCTTGAAGCTTCTGCTGAGACTCTTGAGGGTGAAATTGAAGGTGGAGGTGATGGCTCTCTGGCCTTCCTTGACTGAGGATTCTCTCGTTCTCTAGTCAACTGTCCTTCCCCTCTTTTAAGTTTCAACCTGGTAAGCATCAATACTTTGCAAGACAGTTAGAAGATATTTGCACAAAAACCCTTAGCTCTGATACCAACTTGATCTGAATTTGAAACTACTTGAAATTTGTTTGCAAGGTATTCAATTCAGAATTAAACATGTTTAAAAGATTTCCATGTCTTGCAGAAAGAAAACACATGAAATTTTCAGCTATTCATGACCCATTTAAGCATAGTAGAGTTATTTCATTTTACTGTTTAACACATTAAAATGATTTTTTTCTACAGAAGAAATCAACCACAAATGCAAAAGAAGTTGATAAAGCAGTTCACCCCCTCCAGGGCTATGTCTGTTGGGTCCAAAGCTCCCAACCGGGCTTGTCCTTGTTTTTATTAAATGCTCAAATTGAAAATACAACTGAATAGAAGCATCTACAGGTGAAATAGATGGAAAAAATGGATTCAGAACACTTGAATCCTTCAGGATTAACTATTGGATCACCTCCAATGGATACCTGCAACCCTATACAGTCTTCACAAAACTGGGCCCTGGTGGCTCTTAGAACTTTCACGGCTTCAAAACCTCTGCAAATGATCTCAGATGGCTGTAATACCTACACCAATGGCTTCAAAAGGTCGAAAATACCTAAAATCAAAAAACAAATCGTCCAAAACCGACTTTCCTAGCCAAAGTTATGGCCATTTAAAGTTTCTCCAGTTTTCCACTAGAAAAACTCCAGCTAACTTTAGTTAACTCCAGTTAGCTCCGCCAATTATGGCGGGTCCGCCAAATTTGGTGCTCCTGCCAAAATTCTGCCATATTAACTGCAGTTACATTTAATTTTTGGGTGGTTGCCTCGGATTTCGTACTGGTGGTTTGCTGGCAGTTAGGGCTTAAGCCCCTCGTTCCTGGGTCGTGGTCATATGAGAGGGGGGCTGGCCCCCTTTGGTTTCCGCCCCATGCAACTTTAAACTTTATAGCAATACCTTTTCGCCCTTCTAACAGCATATGACCACGTGGTCCAGCGGTAAAGTGCTTGGTTAATAGACCATAGGTCGGGGGTTTGATCCCCCATCCGACCAAAAAACTTTTAATACATCCACCCAACCATCGTGCTGACACCATCTGGGGGCCACGTGGCAGCCTCTGGGCCTGCCATGTGGCAGCTTCTGATTGGTTGTTTAAAGGGAATAATCCTTAGAATATTTCAAGGAATATTCTACGGAATATTCCTTTTTTTATTTTTATTTTTTAAATTAAAATTTCTAATGTTATGGGCAAATTCTTCTTTTTTCCATAACTTCCTCATACGGCGACCGTTTTTCGAACCGTTTATGGTGCCGGAATCGGGAAGATGAGCACTTTCCAGTTGTTCAACTTTGAACCAGTTCTGAGCACTTTAAATTTTTAGCATTTTACGACACTTAGGACATGAGCACCTGATCACTCAGGTCCAAAAAGATTAAAATCTAAAGGAGGGATAGCACTTCTGGTCACTTTAACGAGCTGGAGAGGCCAATGGCTTGGCAATATTTTCATATTTTATGAGTCAGTTGAAAAGAGCTTAAAGGAGACTCGTCTTTGAGGAACGAGTGATAAATTTGGGTAGCAGCTGATTCCTAGTAAGGTTTGGAATTTTCCAATCACAACAGTGTTACAAGGATGGCTAACAGGATCACTCTTCACAGCTGTTCCTCAAAAGGGGTAAACAATCAAGTGGAGGTGAATGATCGGTCAATACAAAGTGGAGGTGATGATGAGAACACAACCAAGGCTTTAAAGGCTGAAGTACTACATTCACGATGGTTATTTACCAAAAATTGGTTCATTTTTTAATGAGCTTAAACACTGGGGGAAACATTTGCTCATTGATTATGTTTATTTTTTAACGAGCATGAAGTCCACGTTAAAACTACTCGATTAATCTAGTCGTATAATAAGAATGTCTCATATATAAAAACAACATTATTTCGAAGCTTTGCCCCACATCCTTTCTTTATTCAAGTTAGGAAACGACCAATCCTACGAGTTTAAAGGGTTAGAGGACCTACAAATTTAAAAAATAAATGGTCGCTCTTCACTTGTATGCCAAAAGGTTTGCATGCCCCCAGGTATAGAGACATAGAGCTTCAAGGTTACCCCACAATTTTGCAGAAAAAAACATTTGTTTTGCCAAAAAGGCCTACCTCTTTCAGGTTACCAAAGATTGTTCTATTCACACCACAAACAAAACACTTCTTCGGCGATGTCTACCAAAATAGACAAAGGTGAATGGCGCAGACGCCTCCACTCACATAACTTTGAGAGGGAATCTTGTTCGAGTCCAACCCCCTTTTCCAATTTCGGACGGGAGTGTCAAACTAGTCATATATCTCTCGTGGAAACCTATGTTATACCTGAAGTTTTCCTGCCGAAGCAGACCAGGGTGCATGCTCCCTGGGTTTCAGTCATGTCCCCCGAATTACTCGCGCTCATCAGGTGGACGAACTGGGGATTTATGAGACATTCCTTGTGTGAAAAGACCATTCAGGGATGGTATATGACTATTTGCCATGTGTGAACCGCGAAATGAATGCTGGTCTACGAGCTTGACCACTCTTCCTTTGTGCGGAAAACACATTACTCTAAAGAGTGATGAGACAATGGCTCCCATGCAATAAATATAGTCTCTTCCAAGGAGTAGATTATAATCCAGGGGTCCTTTGACTACCATTACGTTCATTTGAATGGTTTTCCCTCTCAATGTTATGGGCACATTGGGAAGGATCCCTAACGGTTGACTGGTTCCTTTGTTAAAGCCTATTAGATTTCTCATCTCAGGCAAAAGTGATGGTGAACCAAGCGCTTTCCAAGCAATCGAGGAAAGGATACTCACAGAAGCCCCTTCATCTATGGTGGTACTGACCATAACCATTCTATATATTTGAGCTATGATTCGGAATGGGATACTAGCCGGTAAATGGGGTCTGCCTAGTAGATTCCAGTCAAAGGAAACAACTAGGTTGCTTGGAGGGCGGACCGAATAGACGGCCGGGTACGACTCTGACGAAATTCCTTCCTGCGGTACAGGAATGGGTAAATTTCCCCCATGTTCATCGGAGTCTGTGCTTACGAAAAGAATTTGGATGGTGTCATCCTTGTTCTCTTCGGTGACTGTATGACCTGAAGATGCAACCTCTGAAGGCAAGATAGGGTCAACTTTTGCCTCGCCCTTTTGACTTTCGTCTGGTATGGATTCAAATGGTTTTTCTTCAGTGATAGATACTTCAGCCGACCACCTAGGCAGGTCAGTCGGATTTTCAACTAGTGACGGACTTGGCAAGAGTTTCTTATATCCAGGAGGAAGTCGTAATGGTGAAACCGGACGATCGTCCAAAACTCTTTTAGCCTCATCTAAGAAGGGACAACGGTGGATGGCGTGATCACCTTCACACAGTTTACAAGGAAATTTTCACTTTCCTTTTTGTCCAGGGGCTTCACTTTCACTAGTCGACGGTGTGTTTTCAACATGATCATCAGAGGTTGACGACACCGGGTTGTTCAAACGAGGAGACCAGTCCCTTAAGATCCGAGGTATGCAAGGACAATCTCGATGAAAGTGGTCTCCTTTACAGATGACACATGGTGATTTAGGCCTGGTCGATGGAGTGTGTGGATTTTCACTAGACGAAACTTGGTTGCCCCTTTTCGCCTTTGGCTCCTTCTTCTTCTTCTCTTTCTTCTTCTTTTCCTTCTTCTTCTCAGGTACTTGATTTTTAGCTTTACCAGCCTCATCAAGCGAAGAGGAAGGAGGAGAGGAAGAATTGGATGAAGTAGAGGGTTGCGGGGTAAATATGGTATTATCTAGTTGCTGACTCGATTGTTCAGGAATTGCCATGTTCTGAATGACATAGGTTGAGAAAAGCCATACGGGCAAGCCGATTGTCAATCCTGGAAGCGACAATGTGGCCATATGGGGTGCAACAACATCTCCCCAAGAGGAGAAGGGACTAGGATTTCCTCCAAGGGGAACTCCTTGGTTGGTGGACTCCATTTTATCAACCTAATACCAACGTAGGGAAGGTGATGATTATTCCATTTAAAATAAATTTTAGACACTTTGACACAACTTTTTTTTTCAATTTTAAAGAGTTGAGAAAAAAACCCCAAGAAGAAGAAGAAGGAGCCAAAGGCAAAAAGGGGCAACCAAGTGTCGTCTAGCAAAAATCCACACACTGCACCGACCAGGCCTAAATCACCATGTGTCATTTGTAGAGGAGACCAATTTCATCGAGATTGTCCTTGCATACCTCGGATCTTAAGAGACTGGTCTCCTCGTTTGCAAAACCCAGTGTCGTCAACCTCTGATGATCATGTTGAAAACACACCGTCGACTAGTGAAAGTGGAGCCCCTGGACAAAAAGGAAAGTGCAAATTTCCATGTAAATTGTGTGAAGGCGATCACGCCGTCCACCGTTGTCCCTTCTTAGACGAGGCTAAAAGAGTTTTGGACGATCATCCGGTTTCACCGTTACGACTTCCTCCTGGATATAAGAAACTCTTGCCAAGTCCATCACTAGTTGAAAATCTGGCTGACCCGCCCAGGTGGTCGGCCGAAGTATCTATCACTGAAGAAAAACCATTTGAATCCATACTAGACGAAAGTCAAAAGGTTGAGGCAGCAGTTGACCCGGTCTTGCCTTCAGAGGTTCCATCTTCAGATGATACAGTCACCGAAGAGAACAAGGATGACACCGTCCAAATTCTTTTCGTAAGCACAGACTCCGATGAACATGGGGGCAATGTACCCATTCCTTTACCGCAGGAAGGAAGTTCGTCAAAGTCGTGCACAGCCGTCTATTCGGTCCCACCTCCAAGCAACCTAGTTGTTCACTTTGACTGGAATCTACTAGGGAGAACTTGTTTACCGGCTAGTATACCATTCTGAATCATTGCTCAAATATATAGAATGGTTATGGCCGGTACCAACATAGATGAAGGGGCTTCTGTGAGTATCCTTTCCTCGACTGCTTGGAAAGCGCTTGGTTTGCCATCACTTTTCCGCATGAAGGAAGAGTGGTCAAGCTCGTAGACCAACGTTCATTTCCCGGTTCACGCATGGCAAATAGTCATATACCATCCTTGAATGGTCTTTTCACACAAGGAATGTCTCATCAATCCCCAGTCCGTCCACCTGATGAGCGCGAGTAATTCGGCGGACATGACTGAAACCCAGGGGGCATGCACCTTGGTCTGCTTCGGTCGGAGAACTTCAGGTATAGCACAGGTTTCCACGAGAGATATATGACTCGTCTGACACTCCTGTCTGAAATTGGAAAAGGAGGTTGGACTGGAACAAGATTCCCTCATCAAAGTTATGTGAGTGGAGGCGTCTGCGCCATTCACCTTTGTCTATTTCGGTAGACATCACCGAAGAAGTGTTTTGTTTGCGGTGTGAATAGAACAATCTTTGGTAACCTGAAAGAGGTAGGCCTTTTTGGCAAAACAAATGTTTCTGTCTCCAAAATTGCAGGGTAACCTTGAAACTCTATGTCTCTATACCTGGGGGCATGCAAACCATTTGGCATACAAGCGAAGAGCGACCATTTATTTTTTAAATTTGTAGGTCCTCTAACCCTTTAAACTCATAGGATTGGTCGTTTCCTAACTTGCATAAAGAAAGGATGTGGGGCAAAGCTTTGAAATAATGCCGTTTTTATATATGAGACATTCTTATTATATGACTAGATTAATCGAGCAGTTTTAACGTGGACTTCATGCTCGTTAAAAAATAAACATAAGCAATGAGCAAATGTTTCCCCAGCATTTAAGCTCATTAAAAAATGAACCAATTTCTAGTAAATAACCATCGTGAATGTAGTAATTCAGCCTTTGAAGCCTTGGTCGTGTTCTCATCATCACCTCCACTTTGTATTGGTTGATCATTCACCTCCACTTGATTGTTTACCCCTTTTGAGGAACAGCTGCGAAGAGTGATCCTGTTAGCCATCCTTGTAACACTGCCATGATTGGAAAATTCCAAACCTTACCTAGAATCAGCTGCTACCCAAATTTATCACTCGTTCCTCAAAGACGAGTCTCCTTTAAGCTCTTTTCAATTGACTCATAAAATATGAAAAGATTGCCCAGCCATTGGCCTCTCCAGCTCATTAAAGTGACCGGAAGTGCTATCCCTCCTTTAGATTTTAATCTTTTTGGACCAGAGGGATTATTACACAAAAATATTGAGCACTTGTTTTGTTCGGCTCGTTAAAAGTACTGAAAATTCATCCCTTCTGTATTGTTTTATACTTTTTCATACTTAAGGGATTAGATGACGAAAAAGGATTTTTGGAGTTTCCTTTACGTCCCTTTTCAGACTCTCTAAAATTGAAAAGGACCGAGTTATCTTTGTCGTTAAACTTGTTAAAACCTAATAGCAGAAAACTTGTCCATAACAGACAAGAACGAGTTTCACTATCGCTAGGCTCGTTAAAAAATAGCGATGGGTTTGCCCGAAGGGAAAATTATAGAACAAGCATATGTTATCCTCCTAAAGCTTGACAAAAATAAAGAGGTACTAGCCAGCAATGACTGGGGAAAAATTGGGAAGAAAACTTGAAGAAACTTTGTTGGTAGCAAGTCGCTCTGGAACATGAAACTTTCACTCCGCATCCAAGTCAGGTTGGGTTGTTTCATTCACCGGTCACATCACCATGGTCACATCACACCATCCACATTTGGGGTTAATGCTACCAATCCATCATGTCAGTGTTGCTGATATGTTCAAGAGAAGTCACTCAGAGAATTCACATGTGTCTCACCCGCTACAATACATTCACGCTCCATTGTTTCATGACCGCCACCCTGAACCTTATATCACCTGATCGTTTTCACCTCCATTAAAATCATTTGCTCTGTTCTGTGTCATTGATGTGGGATTCATTAAGGCCCTCCTATAATGGATCGCTTCTTGTTGACATCAGCTCATTATCCAAGAAGATGGTCTAGGAACAACCCTTTCAGTACTTTGAAGCTTGCATGCCTCAATGGCAAGTTTCTCACTTCCGACGACAGGTTCACATCAATGCCCTTCGACCAAAATATTTTGCGTGGTGTTCGACGCAAAGTCCTTTATTCACACCACGTGAATTGTACTGCAGTACCTTGAGGATCATTATCATTATCGGTGATTCCTCTTGCGCCTGTTAACAACTTACATCATTGGCTAGTAATCAAGCGATGTCTTTCCATCTTCGACTCCAGAACATCTCTCACATGGATCGACTTGTACTTTGAATGAAGATCTAACGAGATTGAAGACCCGGATCTAGTTTCATCTATCTGGGCTGCGATATAAGGTTCAGGGTGGCGATCATGAAAGAATGGAGTGTAAATGTATTCCAACGGGTGAGACACAGGTGAATTCTCTGAGTGACATCTCTTGAACATATCAGCGACACTGACATGATGGATTGGCAGCATTAACCCCAAATGTGGATGGTGTGATGTGACCAGTGAATGAAACAACCCAACCCGACTTGGATGCGGAGTGAAAGTGTCATGTTCAAGAGCGACTTGCTACCAACAAAGTTTCTTCAAGTTTTCTTCCCAATTTTTCCCCAGTCATTACTGACCAGTACCTCTTTATTTTTTTCAAGCTTGAGGAGGATAACATATTCTTGTTCTATAATTTTCCCTTTGGGCAAACCCATCGCTATGTTTTAACGAGCCTAGCGATAGTGAAACTTGTTATTGTCTATTGTGGACAAGTTTGACGCTATTAGGTTTTAACGAGTTTAACGACAAAGATAACTTGGTCCTTTTCAATTTTAGAGAGTCTGAAAAGGGACGTAAAGGAAACTCCAAAAATAATTTTTCGTCATCTAATCCCTTAAGTCCAGAAAACTATAAAACAATACAAAATGGATGAGTTTTCGGTACTTTTAATGAGCCGAACAAAACAAGCGCTCGATCATTTTGTGTAATAATCCCTCAGGTCCAAAAAGATTAAAATCTAAAGGAGGGATAGCACTTCCGGTCACTTTAACGAGCTGGAGAGGCCAATGGCTCGACAATCTTTTCATATTTTATGAGTCAGTTGAAAAGAGCTTAAAGGAGACTCGTCTTTGAGGAACGAGTGATAAATTTGGGTAGCAGCTGATTCCTGGTAAGGTTTGGAATTTTCCAATCACGACAGTGTTACAAGGATGGCTAACAGGATCACTCTTCGCAGCTGTTCCTCAAAAGGGGTAAACAATCAAGTGGAGGTGAATGATCGGCCAATACAAAGTGGAGGTGATGATGCGAACACGACTAAGGCTTCAAAGGTTGAAGTACTACATTCACGATGGTTATTTACCAGAAATTGGTTCATTTTTTAATTAGCTTAAATGGTGGGGGAAACGTTTTCTCATTGCTTATGTTTATTTTTTAACGAGCATGAAGTCCACGTTAAAACTGCTCGATTAATCCAGTCGTATAATAAGAATGTCTCATATATAAAAACGACATTATTTCAAAGCTTTGCCCCACATCCTTTCTTTATGCAAGTTAGGAAATGACCAATCCTACGAGTTTAAAGGGTTAGAGGACCTACAAATTTAAAAAATAAATGGTCGCTCTTCACTTGTATGCCAAAAGGTTTGCATACCCCCAGGTATAGAGACATAGAGTTTCAAGGTTACCCCACAATTTCGCAGACAAAAACATTTGTTTTGCCAAAAAGGCCTACCTCTTTCAGGTTAGCAAAGATTGTTCTACTCACACAACAAAAAAAACACTTCTTCGGCGATGTCTATCGAAATAGACAAAGGTGAATGGCGCAGATGCCTCCACTCACATAACTTTGACGAGGGAATCTTGTTCCAATCCAACCCCCTTTTCCAATTTCGGACGGGAGTGTCAAACTAGTCATATATCTCTCGTGGAAACCTATGCTATACCTGAAGTTTTCCTGCCGAAGCAGACCAGGGTGCATGCCCCCTGGGTTTCAGTCATGTCCCCCGAATTACTCGTGCTCATCAGGTGGATGGACTGGGGATTGATGAGACATTCCTTGTGTGAAAATACCATTTAGGGATGGTATATAACTATTTTCCATGTGTGTACCGGGAAATGAAAGCTGGTCTACGAGCTTGACCACTCTTCCTTCGTGCGGAAATCACATTACTCTAAAGAATGATGAGACAATGGCTCCCATGCAATAAATATAGTCTCGTCCAAGGAGTAGATTATAATCTAGGGGTCCTTGGACTACCATTACGTTCATTTGAATGGTATTCCCTCTCAATGTTATGGGCACACTGGGAAGGATCCCCAACGGTCGACTGGTTCCTTTGTCAAAGCCTATTAGATTTCTTATCTCAGGCAAAAGCGATGGCAAAACAAGCGCTTTCCAAGCAGTCGAGGAAAGGATACTCACAGAAGCCCCTTCATCTATGATGGTACCGGCCGTAGCCACTCTATATATTTGAGCAATGATTCGGAATGGTATACTAGCCGGCAAACGGGGTGTGCCTAGTAGATTCCAGTCAAAGGAAACAACTAGGTTGCTTGGAGGTGGGACCGAATAGACGACTGTGTATGACTCTAATGAACTTCCTTCCTACAGTAAAGGAATGGGTAAATTGCCCCCATGTTCATCGAAGTCTGTGCTTACGAAAATAATTTGGACGGTGTCATCCTTGTTCTCTTCGGTGACTGTATCTTCTGAAGATGGAACCTCTGAAGGCAGGACCGGGTCAACTGCCGCCTTGACCTTTTGACTTTCATCTGGTATGGATTCAAATGGTTTTTCTTCAGTGATAGATACTTCGGCCGACCACCTGGGTAGGTCAGCAGGATTTTCAACTAGTGACGGACTTGGCAGGAGTTTCTTATATCCATTAGGAAGTCGTAATGGTGAAACCGGACGATTGTCCAAAACTCTTTTAGCCTCATCTAAGAAGGGACAATGGTGGACGGCGTGATCGCCTTCACGCAGTTTACAAGGAAATTTGCACTTTCCTTTTTGTCCAGGGGCTTTACTTTCACTAGTCGACGGTGTGTTTTCAACATGATCATCAGAGGTTGACGACACCGGGTTTTGCAAACGAGGAGACTAGTCCCTTAAGATCCAAGGTATGCAACGACAATCTCGATGAAAGTGGTCTCCTTTGCAAATGACACATGGCGATTTAGGCCTGGTCGGTGTAGTGTGTGGATTTTTGCTAGACGACACTTGGTTGCCCCTTTTCGCCTTTGGCTCCTTCTTCTTCTTCTCTTTCTTCTTCTTTTCTGTCTTCTTCTTAGGTACTTGAATTTTGGCTTTACCAGCCTCATCAAGCGAAGAGGAAGGAGGAGAGGAAGAATTGGACGAAGCAGAGGGTTGGGGGGTAACTCTGGGATTATCTAGTTGCTAATTCGATTGTTCAAGATTGCGGTGTTCTGAACGACGGAGGTTGAGAACAGCCATACGGGAAAGCCGATTGTCAATCCTGGAAGCGCCAATGTGGCCATATGGGGTGCACCAACATCTCCCCAAGAGGAGAAGGGACTAGGATTTCCTCCAAGGGGAACTCCTTGGTTGGTGGACTCCATTTTCTCAACCTAAGACCAATGTAGGAAAGGTGATGATTATTCCGTTTAAAATAAATTTTAGACGCTTTGACACAACTTGTTTTTTCAATTTTAAAGAGTCGAGAAAAAACAAAAGATGACTCTAGTCGCCTTCGATTTTTAATGAGCCTGAAGTGACAAGTGCTCAAATGGACCTTTTCGATTAAGGAGTCTGAAAAGGAACGAAAGGGACTACTCTGGAAATCTAGACAGAGGGATTACCACCGAGTTATCTTTGTCGTTAAACTCGTTAAAACCTAATAGCGACAAACTTGTCCATAACAGACAAGAACGAGTTTCATTATCGCTAGGCTCGCTAAAACATAGCGATGGGTTTGCCTAAAGGGAAAATTATAGAACAATCATATGTTATCCTCCTCAAGATTGACAAAAATAAAGAGGTACTAGTCAGCAATGACTGGGGAAAAATTGGGAAGAAAACTTGAAGAAACTTTGTTGGTAGCAAGTCGCTCTTGAACATGACACTTTCACTCCGCATCCAAGTCAGGTTGGGTTGTTTCATTCACCGGTCGCATCACCATGGTCACATCACACCATCCACATTTGGGGTTAATGCTACCAATCCATCATGTCAGTGTCACTGATATGTTCAAGAGAAGTCACTCAGAGAATTCACCTGCATCTCACCCATTGCAATACATTTACGCTCCATTCTTTCATCACCGCCACCCTGAACCTTATATCACCAGATCGTTTTCACCTCCATTAAAATCATTTGCTCCATTCCATGTCATTGATGTGGGTTTCATTAAGGCCCTCCTATTACAGATCGCTTCTTGTCGACATTAGCTCATTATCCAAGAAGTCGATCTAGGAACACCCCTTTCAGTACTTTGAAGCTTGCATGCCTCAATGGCAAGTTTCTCACTTCCGACGATAGGTTCACATCAATGGCCTTCAACCAAATGATTTTGCGTGGTGTTCGACACAAAGTCCTTTATTCACACCATGTGAATTGTACTGCAGTACCTTATCATTATCATTATCATTATCGGTGATTCCTCTCACGCCTGTTAATATCTTACATCATTGGATGGTTATGAGGCGATGTCTTTCCATGTTCGACTCCAGAACATCTCTCACATGGATCGACTTGTAATTTGAGTGAAGATTGAATGAGATTGAAGACCCCGAATATAGTTTCATCCATCCGGGCTGCGATATATATTCAGGAAAATAAATACATCAAATGTACATCATTGCTGCACAGATAATCATCCAATCTAAGGGATGATGGCTCTACCAGAATCATCAGTCTACACTCAGACGATTATCTGTCCTATGTACGTGAAAATGAATTTATAAATCTGAGCATGGGAATGACCACCTTAGCTAGATCATGAAAATATTAGGAAGATAATGTATTGTATTGTATCTTATTACAGGTCTCCTTCCAGCTTGAAAGAAGTTCGGATCCTCATGATAAAGCATTTCACCCGACATCAAAAAGATTAACGACCTCATGCTTTAGGGGGCAACTGTTATAGACATTTTTGGGCACTGCAACCCCAAACATAAATGTCCATAAACTAAGGGCTCCTAAGTCCCTAAAAGTGTTGTTACAACCCCTAAAAGAACAAGGTCATCTGATTACAAATTCTCCCAGAAGTTCTCCATGAAAAACTGCTCAAAACTGGTAAAAAATGGACCATTTCACCTGCTCCATAGGCAAAGTGCATTGCACCTCACCTAAATACACACAGTAGGTGCATTACATTTCAAAAATACCTTCTATGGGGTGCGATGGGCAAGAAGGGACAAATGGCAGTGTCAATCCGCGAGGTGGAGAAGCACGGAATCTTCCAGAAACTTCTCCTGTGACACTTGCCTCTCTGAATTCGACCAGGGATGAGTAAGAGATCATCAATCTCCAAGTGGAATCAAGAACTATCAGAGGGAAGACACTAATCAAATCACAAGTTGACTCATCTCCCTTGCAGACATCTATATATGGATCCCTCATCCCAGAGATCCAGGGGCTGGAATTTTGCATCTTGTAAGGAATTGTTGTTGGTTTCTTGAGGCAACATCATAGTGTTGGGTGATCTAAGCTTTTCATGAGGTGAAGAAAGGCTCACTTTCTGAGAGGATGATGTTGGATCAGAATGATTGGTTGTAACTCTCTTGGCTCTTTCTTGATTATCAATAAAGCTATTCAAGTTTTCCTCCATACTCTTGTGTGATTTATGTTTTACGCATTTCTATCTTCAATTTACATATGATCCTAGATTGTTTATGATAATATATCCATGTTCTCGTATAGTGTTATGCTACTTTGATTCTACAGGTACTCTGTGAAGCTGGGTATACAAGAAAGCAAGCAGCAAAGGACTATCAGAAAAGAGAGGAATCGAGCAAGGAACCAAGCGCAATACAGAGGTTGGTCTCCTTTATTCTTCTCTCATCTATCTTTCATAAACGAAAACGAAAGTAGTTTTACTTTGTTTGTTTCTAAGGTACCTACCAACCTTAGTGGGATTAGAAGTTCTGCATAGACACTTTTCCCTGTAACAAAATGGCAAACCCATTCCAAGGGGTCCAAGGAGAAGTTGCGTTGTATGTTAGCCTTTTCACAGGAGAAGTTTCTGGAAGATTCCATGCTTCCCCACCTCGCGGATTGACACTGCCATTTGTCCCTTCTCACCCATCACACCCCATAGAAGGGATTTTTGAAATGCAATGCACCTACTGTGTGTATTTAGGTGAGATGCAATGCACTTTGCCTATGGAGCAGGTGAAATGGTCCAATTTTGACCAATTCTGAGCAGTTTTTCATGGAGATCTTCTGGGAGAAGCTATAATCAGATAACCTTGTGCTTTTAGGGGTTAGAACAACACTTTTAGGGACTTAGGAGCCCTTCATTTATGGACATTTATGTTTGGGGTTGCAGTGCCCAAAAATGTCTATAATAGTTGCCCCCTAAAGCATGAGGTCGTTAATCTTTTTGATGTCGGGTGAAATGCTTTATCATGAGGATCTGAAGTTCTTTCAAGCTGGAAGGAGACCTGTAATAAGATACAATACAATACATTATCTTCATAATATTTTCATGATCTAGCTGAGGTGGGCATTCCCATGCTCAGCATTATAAATTCATTTTCATGTACATAAGATAGACAATCGTCTGAGAGTAGATTGATGATTCTGGTTGAGCCATCATCCCTTAGATTGGATGATTATCTGTGTAGCAATGATGTACATTTGATGTCTTTATTTTCCTAAATATATATCGTAGCCCAGATGGATGAAACTAGATCTGGGTTCTTCAATCTCATTCGATCTTCACTCAAAGTACAAGTCGATCCATGTGAGAGATGTTCTGGAGTTGAACATGGAAAGACATCGCCTGATTACCAGCCAATGACTTAAGTTGTTAACAGGTGCGAGAGGAATCACCGATAATGATAATGATCCTCAAGGTACTACAGTACAATTCACGTGGTGTGAATAAAGGACTTGGCGTTGAACACCACGCAAAATCTTTCGGTCGAAGGTCATTGATGTGAAACTATCGCCGGAAGTCAGAAACTTGCCATTGAGGCATGCAAGCTTCAAAGTACTGAAAGGGTTGTTCCTAGATCAACTTCTTGGATAATTAGCTGACGTCGACAAGAAGCGATCCGTCATAGGAGGGCCTTAATGAATCCCACATCAATGACATAGAACGGAGCAAATTATTTTAATGGAGGTGAAAACAATCTGGTGATATAAGGTTCAGGGTGGCGGTCATGAAAGAATGGAGCGTAAATGTATTGCAACGGGTGAGACACAGGTGAATTATCTGAGTGACTTCTCTTGAACATATCGGTGACACTGACATGATGGATTGGTAGCATTAACCCCAAATGTGGATGGTGTGATGTGACCATGGCGATGAGGCCGGTGAATGAAACAACCCAACCCGACTTGGATGCGGAGTGAAATTGTCATGTTCAAGAGCGACTTGCTACCAACAAAGTTTCTTCAAGTTTTCTTCCCAATTTTTCCCCAGTCATTGCTGACTAGTACCTCTTTATTTTTGTCAAGCCTGAGGAGGATAACATATGCTTTTTCTATAATTTTCCCTTCGGGCAAACCCATCGCTATGTTTTAACAAGCCTAGCGATAGTGAAACTCGTTCTTGTATGTTATGGACAATTTTGTTGCTATTAGGTTTTAACGAGTTTAATGACAAAGATAACTCGGTCCTTTTCAATTTTAGAGAGTCTGAAATGGGATGTAAAGGAAACTCCAAAAATCATTTTTCATCATCTAATCCCTTAAGTCCGAAAACGTATAAAACAATACAGAAGGGATGATTTTTTGGTACTTTTAACGAGCCGAACAAAACAAGCGCTCGATCGTTTTGTGTAATAATCCCTCAGGTCCAAAAAGATTAAAATCTAAAGGAGGGATAGCACTTCCGGTCACTTTAACGAGCTGGAGAGGCCAATGGCTCGGCAATATTTTCATATTTTACGAGTCAGTTGAAAAGAGCTTAAAGGAGACTCGTCTTTGAGGAACGAGTGATAAATTTGGGTAGCAGTTGATTCCAGGTAAGGTTTGGAATTTTCTAATCACGGAAGTGTTACAAGGATGGCTAACAGGATCACTCTTTGCAGCTGTTCCTCAAAAGGGGTAAACAATCAAGTGGAGGTGAATGATCAGCCAATAAAAAGTGGAGGTGATGATGAGAACACGACCAAGGCTTCAAAGGCTGAAGTACTACATTCACAATGGTTATTTACCGGAAATTGGTTCATTTTTAATGAGCTTAAATGCTGGGGGAAACATTTGCTCATTGCTTATGTTTATTTTTTAACGAGCATGAAGTCCGCATTAAAACTGCTCGATTACTCCAGTCGTATAATAAGAATGTCTCATATATAAAGACGACATTATTTCAAAGCTTTGCCCCGCATCCTTTCTTTATGCAAGTTAGGAAATGACCAATCCTACGAGTTTAAACGGTTACAGGACCTAAAAATTTAAAAAATAAATGGTCGCTCTTCGCTTGTATGCCAAAAGGTTTGCATGCCCCCAGGTATAGAGACATAGAGTTTCAAGGTTACCCAGCAATTGCGCAAACAAAAACATTGTTTTGCCAAAAATGCCTACCTCTTTCTGGTTACCAAAGATTGTTCTATTCACACCGCAAACAAAACACTTCTTCGGCGATGTCTACTGAAATAGACAAAGGTGAATGGCGCAGATGCCTCCACTCACATAACTTTGATGAGGGAATCTTGTTCCAGTCCAATCCCCTTTTCCAATTTCGGACGGGAGTGTCACACTAGTCATATATCTCTCACGGAAACCTATGCTATACCTGAAGTTTTCCTGCCGAAGTAGACCAAGGTGCATGCCCCCTGGGTTTCAGTCATGTCCCCCGAATTACTCGCGCTCATCAGGTGGATGGACTGGGGATTGATGAGACATTCATAGTGTGAAAAGACCATTCAGGGATGGTATATGACTATTTTCCATGTGTGAACCGGGAAATGGAAGCTGGTCTACGAGCTTGACCACTCTTCCTTCGTGCGGAAAACACATTACTCTAAAGAGTGATGAGACAATGGCTCCCATGCAAAAAATATAGTCTCATCCAAGGAGTATATTATAATCCTGGGGTCCTTGGACTACCATTACGTTCTTTTGAACGGTTTTCCCTCTCAATGTTGTGGGCACATTGGGAAGGATCCCTAACGGTTGACTGGTTCCTTTGTCAAAGCCTGTTAGATTTCTTATCTCAGGTAAAAGTGATGGCGAACTAAGCGCTTTCCAAGCAGTCGAGGAAAGGATACTCAAAGAAGCCCCTTCTTCTGTGATGGTACCGGCCATAACCATTCTATATATTTGAGCATTGATTCTGAATGGTATACTAGCCGGTAAACAGGGTCTGCCTAGTAGATTCCAGTCAAAGGAAACAACTAGGTTGCTTGGAGGTGGGACCGAATAGACGACCATGTAGGACTCTGACGAACTTCCTTCCTGCGGTAAAGGAATGGGTAAATTGCCCCCATGTTCATCGGAGTCTGTGCTTACGAAAAGAATTTGGACAGTGTCATCCTTGTTCTCTTCGGTGACTATATCATCTGAAGATGGAACCTCTGAAGGCAAGACCGGGTCAACTGCTGCCTCAACCTTTTGAATTTCATCTAGTATGGACTCAAATGGTTTTTCTTCAGTGATAGATACTTTGGCTGACCACCTGGGCGGGTCAGCTGGATTTTCAACTAGTGACGGACTTGGCAAGAGTTTCTTATATCCAGGAGGAAGTCGTAACAGTGAAACCAGACGATCATCCAAAACTCTTTTAGCCTCATCTAAGAAGGGACAACGGTGGATGGCGTGATCACCTTCACACAGTTTACAAGGAAATTTTCACTTTCCTTTTTGTCCAGGGGCTTCATTTTCACTAGTCGATGGTGTGTTTTCAACAGGATCATTAGAGGTTGACAACACCAGGTTGTGCAAACGAGGAGACCAATCCCTTAAGATCCGAGGTATGCAAGGAAAATCTCGATGAAAGTGGTCTCCTTTGCAAATGACACATGACGATTTAGGCCTAGTCGGTGCAGTGTGTGGATTTTCGCTAGACGAAACTTGGTTGCCCCTTTTCGCCTTTGGCTCCTTCTTCTTCTTCTCTTTCTTCTTCTTTTCCTTCTTCTTCTCAGGTACTTGATTTTTGGCTTTACCAGCCTCATCAAGCGAAGAGGAAGGAGAAGAGGAAGAATTGGACGAGGTAGAGGGTTGGGGGGTAACTCTAGGATTGTCTAGTTGCTGACTCGATTGTTCAGGAATTGCGGTGTTCTAAAGGATGGAGGTTGAGAAAATCCATACGGGCAAGCCGATTGTCAATCCTGGAAGCGACAATGTGGCCATAGGGGGTGCACCAACATCTCCCCAGGAGGAGAAGGGACTAGGATATCCTCCAAGGGGAACTCCTTGGTTGGTGGACTCCATTTTCTCAACCTAAGACCAACGTAGGAAAGGTGATGATTATTCCATTTAAAATAAATTTTAGACGCTTTGACGCAACTTATTTTTTCAATTTTAAAGAGTTGAGAAAAAACAAAAGATGACTCTAGTCGCCTTCGATTTTTAATGACCCTGAAGTGACAAGTGCTCAGATGGACCCTTTTCCGTTAAGGAGTCTAAAAAGGAACGAAAGAGACTGCTCTAGAAATCTAGAAAGAGGGATTAGCAAACCAATCGCAAAACTGCAGAATACTTTTTATGGTATGGCAGTCAATCTTCCCGAATGCTGTGTGTAGTGCATTGCGGTCGATAGGGCAGCAGACACAGCTTCCTATGGATAAAGGATTAAGCCTATTGTGGTCTCCCAAAATATACTCGACGGTACGTGGGAGCACAAGTCCGTACTGGAACTTATCATCTCAAGGTGGAGGAATCACCCAACCAACAGTGAAAACAACAGTTACCAGGCTTTACGACGCCAGAATACGTCTCTAGCCTAGACTTCTAGATGTTGTGCGTTAGGTTCCAAAGCGTTGTTAGATTCATTAAATTTATTTTATAGTTGATCTTGCTTAAGAAATTTTCCTTTCAGGTTCACCACGTGATGTAAATGTACAATTCCTAAAATGCAATCTAAGATGATAAACAGTCGTTTTATCTTCTTTGTGCAATGAAAATACTAGCTACGAAGGAAAGAGAAATGGCGTTCTTTCAGCAAAGAGCATAGAGCACACACTATATGCACTGTCATAAATCAAACCAATCAAACAGTCTAAATGCAAATGCACATGCATGTATTTGTTTTCAGCCTTCTTAATATGTGAATGATAAAAGCACAAATCTGAATTATTTTTCAAAGCGACAATTACTAACAAGTTTCTTTTCAAAATCAAAATGAAGACAATGACAACACATTGCGATTTGGAAATGGAAACTTGCTTTCGACACTAGAAAAACTACTAATTCAAATCGAATACAACAGTAATAGGGTAATCGACTATCAAGAACAATCATATTCTCTTCTATGACTGGAAATGACACTTGCGACACTTTCAAATCAAGAAACGACAGTACAATTACATTACTTCTTTGTAAAGGAGAACTGAAAATAACTCAACAAATACATAAAAACATTTACAGTTCTTTGCACAATGGAGGCGGAATAACAGCAAGGAAAGGGGTTTTAAATAGAGGTGCATTGACTACAGGTAGAAAAACTCCTGAATAGATCTGAAAAGAGTGAACACAGAAACCAAAATTCAGGAACAAGGCCTTGTCTGATCAGCGCACCTCTAACACAGTGAATTTGAAATGCAGTGCACCTACTACACTCGGGAAGTACAATGAATTTGAGATTCACAGAACAGACTGTGCGTTGGACCAGGGACGAGACTTTGATTGGGTTCTGGGTCACACTTTGTAGTTCAGTTTAGGGATTTTGGCTGAGCAAGTGGTAATCAGTAAATCAATCACAGGGGTAGATTTAAGGAGGTTACTAGAGCCACCACGAGGGCAATTAGAAAGCTTGTAAATCAACTGTTTAATTCATAAACAAAACCTGGAGATTGACTGAAGCAACGTTGATCTACTTTGCATTTTCATAGCAAATGCAGTTCGAAGGCTAGCTGGCTTGACTTCAGGCTCTGTCTGTAAGTTTAGAAAGTAAACAAATGTAGATAAGCAATCAATCTATTCGTTCCCCAGCGGAGTTGCCATTTTGTTACAGTAAAATATTAGTGTCCTAACTCATTTTTATATTAGTGTCTTAACTCATTTTTATTTGAGCCATTTTTATGATGTTTTAATTAGTGTCTATGCAGAACTGCTAATCCCACTAAGGCTGGTAGCTACCTTAGAAACAAACAAAGTAAAACTACTTTCGTTTTCCTTTATGAAAGATAGATGAGAGAAGAATAAAGGAGACGGACCTCTATCTTGTGCTTGGTTCCTTGCTCGATTCCTCTCTCTTTTGATAGTCCTTTGCTGCTTGCTTTCTTGTATACCCAGCTTCACAGAGTACCTGTAGAATCAAAGCAAAATAACATTATACGAGAACATGGATCTATTATCATAAACAATCTAGGATCAGATGTAAATTGACCATACAATTGCATAAAACATAAATCACACAAGAGTATGGAGGAAAATTTGAATAACTTTATTGATAATCAAGAAAGAGCCAAGAGAGTTACAACCAATCGTTTTGACCCAGCATCATCCCCTCAGCAAGTGAGCCCTTCTTCGCCTCATGAAAAGCTTAGATCACCCAACACTATAATGTTGCCTCAAGAAACCAACAGTAATTCCTTACAAGATGCAAAATTCCAGCCTCTGGATCTCTGGGATGAGGGATCCATATATAGATGTCTGAAAGAGAGATGAGTCATCTTGTGATTTGATTAGTGTCTTCCCTCTGATAGTTCTTGATTCCACTTGGAGATTGATGATCTCTTACTCATCCCTGGTCGAATTCAGAGAGGCAAGTGTCACAGGAAAAGTTTCTGGAAGATTCCATGATTCTCCACCTCGTGGATTGACACTGCCATTTGTCCCTTCTCCCCCATTGCACCCCATATAAGGGATTTTTGAAATGCAACGCACCTATTGTGTGTATTTAGGTGAGATACAACGCAATTTGCCTATGGAGTAGGTGAAATGGTCTAGTTTTGACCAGTTCTGAGCAGTTTTTCATGGAGAACTTCTGGGAGAAGCTGTAATCAGATGACCTTGTTCTTTTAGGGGTTGGAACAACACTTTTAGGGACTTAGGAGCCCTTAGTTTATGGACATTTATGTTTGGGGTTGCAGTGCCCAAATAAGTCTATAACAGTTGCCCCCTAAAGCATGAGGTCGTTAATCGTTTTGATGTTGGGTGAAATGCTTTATCATGAGGATCCGAAGTTCTTTCAAGCTGGAAGGAGACCTATAATAAGATACAATACAACACATTATCTTCATAATATTTTCATGATCTAGCTGAGGCGGGCATTCCCATGCTCAGCTTTATAAATTCATTTTCATGTACGTAGGACAGACAATCGTCCGAGTGTAGACTGATGATTCTGGTTGAGCCATCATCCCTTAGATTGGATGATTATCTGCGCAACAATGAGGTACATTTGATGTCTTTATTTTCTTGAATATATATCGCAGCCCGGATGGATGAAACTAGGTCCGGGGTCTTCAATCTCATTCGATCTTCACTCAAAGTACAATTCGATCCATGTGAGAGATGTTATGGAGTCGAACATGAAAAGACATTGCCTGATTACCACCCAATGATGTAAGCTATTAACAGGCACAAGAGGAATCACCGATAATGATAATGATCCTCAAGGTACTGTAGTACAATTCACGTGGTGTGAATAAAGGACTTGGCGTCGAGTAGCACGCAAAATCTTTTGTTCGAAGGCCATTGATGTGAACCTGTCGTCGGAAGTGAGAAACTTGCCATTGAGGCATGCAAGCTTCAAAGTACTGAAAGGGGTGTTCCTAGATCAAATTCTTGGATAACGAACTGATGTCGACAAGAAGCGATCCGTCATAGGAGGGCCTTAATGAATCCCACATCAATGACACAGAATGGAGCAAATGATTGTAATGGAGGTGAAAATGATCTGGTGATATAAGGTTCAGGGTGGCAGTCATGAAAGAATGGAGCGTGAATGTATTGCAGTGGGTGAGACACAAGTGAATTCTCTGAGTGACTTCTCTTGAACATATCAGCGAAACTGACATGATGGATTGTAAGCATTAACCCCAAATGTGGATGGTGTGGTGTGACCATGGTGATGTGACCGGTGAATGAAACAACCCCACCCGACTTGGATGCGGAGTGAAAGTGTCATGTTTAAGAGCGACTTGCTACCAACAAAGTTTCTTCAAGTTTTCTTCCCAATTTTTCCCCAGTCATTGCTGACCAGTACCTCTTTATTTTTTTCAAGGTTGAAGAGGATAACATATGCTTGTTCTATAATTTTCCCTTCGGGCAAACCCATCGCTATGTTTTAACGAGCCTAGAGATAGTGAAACTCGTTCTTGTCTGTTATGGACAAGTTTGTCGCTATTAGGTTTTAACGAGTTTAATGACAAGGATAACTCGGTCCTTTTCAATTTTAGAGAGTCTGAAAAGGGATGTAAAGGAAACTCCAAAAATCCTTTTTCGTCATCTAATCCCTTATGTCCGAAAAAGTATAAAACAATACAGAAGGGATGAATTTTTGGTACTTTTAACAAGCCGAACAAAACAAGCGCTCGATCTTTTTGTGTAATAATCCCTCAGGTCCAAAAAGATTAAAATCTAAAGGAGGGATAGCACTTCCTGTCACTTTAATGAGCTGGAGAGGCCAATGGCTCGGCAATCTTTTTATATTTTACGAGTCAGTTGAAAAGAGCTTAAAGGAGACTCATCTTTGAGGAACGAGTGATAAATTCAGGTAGCAACTGATTCCAGGTAAGGTTTGGAATTTTCCAATCATGGCAGCGTTACAAGGATGGCTAATAGGATCACTCTTCGCAGCTGTTCCTCAAAAGGGGTAAACAATCAAGTGGAGGTGATGATGAGAAAATGACCAAGGCTTCAAAGGCTGAAGTACTACATTCACAATGGTTATTTACCGGAAATTGGTTCATTTTTAATGAGCTTAAACGCTGGGGGAAACATTTTCTCATTGCTTATGTTTATTTTTTAACGAGCATGAAGTCCGCGTTAAAACTGCTCGATTAATCCAGTCGTATAATAATAATGTCTCATATATAAAAATGGCATTATTTCAAAGCTTGGCCCCACATCCTTTCTTTATTCAAGTTTGGAAACGACCAATCCTACGAGTTTAAAGGGTTAGAGGACCTACAAATTTAAGAAATAAATGGTCGCTCTTCGCTTGTATGCCAAAAGGTTTGCATGCCCCCCAAGCTTCATTGCATTCAACTCGATGATTGGAATGAAGGTTTACCTTTGAGATTTGGAAATGGATTTTTTTCATTTTTTAATGAGGTTGACACAGTAAAAGAACTGTCCTCGAAATCCACCGTATTTACAGTATTTGATAGAAAATCAAAAACTGATGGATGATTAAGGTTGCTGGAATAATCTTCATGGTAATCCGGAAGATGGGAGTGATGGTGGTAATCTTCCCATGGTGCCTCTCCTATCATCATTGATTGAATGATTCCTTCGTCTATAGAACGCACTCGCGACCAAGGATCTGAAGGGGTACCATATTCCTTAGACCTATCTATCCAAATGCTTGATGAGCGTTGATTTGGGTTTTCCTCCCATGCTAGGAACATTGATTGCTACAATATTTCCAAAATGGCGATGATCCATGCTGACAAAATGTTTAGGAATCTTCCGAATCCATTAGATATAGAAGATTTCATATTGCAGGTTTCCATTGTGGCCACTTCCGCCAAATTACTCGGAGGCGGTAGGGAAAAAGTACCCATTAAGGCAGGGTCTTTTAGGAGGCCTACTCCAATATTTTGAAGCGAATGATTGCTTCCATGGATGATTGGAATGCTTCCCGTAACTTGTGAACTATTGGGGAGAAATGTTTGTTGGTTGACAATTGTAATTCCTCCTTGGAAGGGAAATGCAATCTTCCTGAAGTAGGTCGACACAACTACGCCCATGGCATATATCCAGGGCCTTCCCAGTAGGATGTTGTAATCGAGGTTTCCGTTGATTACTTCAACATCTATTTCTACTATTTTTCCCCTAGTTCAACTTGCAAGTTGCTTAAAATCCCATATGGGGTGTATGATCGTCCATCAAATGCTTTTAACGTCGTTGACGATCTCGACAAGGGTGGTGAGTCTAAATTTTTCCAGCAACTCATCGACATAATACATGTAGATTCCCCCTCATAAATAATTGTTCAATGAACAGTTTTGTTGAGGGCTTTCACTTGAATAAGGAAAGCTAGTTGAGCTGGTAACTGAGGGTCATATCCTTTGTGATTGAAGGATACAAGATTGGAATCTGTTGGGTCAATCCCACCTATTACTGATAATAGATCTTGCTTTTGGGAGAGGCAATTTTGCGGTACCTCAAGTGTCGACATAGCGGATGGCGATTGGGCCAGGTCCTCTACTATATTATAATTCTGTGCTACTTTTGCACGAGGATTAAATGTCGATTTGTGTACTACCCCCTTTGGCAACTTTATCATTGGTTCAAGAATGATGGGGGGCACAACTTCAGTCAAAGTTATTGTCAAACTACTAGGTTGTTCATTAGCCTTATTATTTGACAGCCGTGGATTCCCGTAATCTTTATTCCTTGTCAAAGCATCATTTTTCTACTTTGAGATAGACAACATAAGCACTTGGGATCGGGAAGCATTTTGATTAGCAACCAGTTTGGTTCCCGGGTTCAGAAACGGATCAGTCAATACTGCTGAGGTTTTTGAACTCTTAAAGAGTTTCTTAACTTCAGCTTTATGTGGACAATTTCTCGTCCGATGATCCTCATCGCATATCTGACACCCCACAAGGGGTTTCCTTTGCCCAGACGGGTTTACAGAAGGTTTTTCAGGAGATGACTCATCCTGCTTCATTTTTCTCCCTTTCTTTTTCTTCTTGCCCCCTGGTTGCTTCAGTTGTTTGCCTTTCTCGGTCGACATGGCATTTACCTCTAAGGTGAGAAGTTCTTCATTTTCATTTTGATCAGAAATCTTACGGGCTTTGTTAGATGTAGCCTTTGTTGATTTTGTGCTTGTCATACCTATCACGCCATCGCCGGCATGAGAGTCTTTGTTTAATTTAGGAGGGGGAGGAACGGAAAATTCCAGTCTAGGAGCATCAGGTATTTTACCATAGAGCGTGCCAGACTGAGTATAGATCAAGTCTAGATATTGTGCACGAGCAATAACTTGCTCTTCAGTGACGACTCCTCCCTTTTCCACATCTTCTATGATAGAAGGTAATAATGACTTAATAAACCATTCAGCTAGCAGCTGATCAGGAACATATGTTTTTACCATTCTGCGACGACGTCGCCACTCATGAATATGATCAGATATGTGAGTGGTCGTTGTTTGCTTGAAATTGGTAAGAAGTTCTATTCCCGTTTCATACCTTATGGGTAACTGAAAATGGGTTAAAAAGGTGGTGGCTAGGGCACTGAAGTTGTCAAACGAAGCTCTGGGCAATTCGATATACCATTTTTTTGTCGGACCAGTAAACATTCTCTGAAAAAGGCGAAGCCTAATCGAATCATCGTTTAGGGTGTTTGATGAACACCACAGATGAAAGGTCATCACATGATTCGATAGGTCTTCACCCAGATTTCCATTAAATTTAGGAATATCTGACAGAAGTTTATGCGGAAATTGCTGGCCACCAAGGGGCATAAGAAATTGGATAATTCGTCAGCCCGTTTAGATCTGGTAATTCTAGAGTTGCTACAAAGGGCAACTGTTGATTCAGGTTAGGCGAAGCATATCCAGGATAAGATGGAATCGCCTGAGCAATGGGTCTTTGCATACTAGCATAATTTATTTTATGCTTGTAACTTTGATAAGGTTGATGGGCATAACCATTATAATATGGTTGTTGATAACTGCTTTGGAAATGCGGTTTCCCATTACTTACAAAGACTTGCTGCTCAGGTCCTTGATATGATTGCTGGAATGGTGGTTGTTGAGATTGAACCAGCCATGGTTGTTGGACCATTTGCTATTGCCCAATACTGGATGATTGACCAAGATGAGGAGTCATAGTACTTGTTTGAGCCTGAGTCACTCCAGATAAGGAAGTACTAACCTGAGGTTGTGATTGAGTCATTGAGACAAGAGGCTGTTGTATTGCAACCTGAGAAACTTCGGGTTGACATACAACAGGTAGCGCTTGTACTTGCGATGCAGTCATTACAGCAAGTATAGTGGGAATATTCGACACAGGGTGGACTGGTTGCATTGAATATACAACCCTTGGTTGCTGAGGCAGTATTGGTACCCAACCGCTGGATGTAATTCCAGTTTGACCTGAACTTTGTTGTAAACTCCCATATGGTTGTTCTCCGGGAGGGAACAATGAAAAGGCATACTGCCCTCCATATGGTGTCAATCCAGTACTTAAAGGGTAGATTGGCCTTTGAAGACACATTGGATCAATTTGTTGAGTTTCAACATAAGAAATACCAGATGATAATCTAGATGAAGAAATAGGAACTGATCATGTCGTTGAAACAGTCCCTGATTGGACTCCGACTTGTTGTTGATAACTTGCTGGGATAGATGGTATACCGGCGAACATCGTTGGAGTAGCAGCAGGAGGCTCTGTCGCTGCTGCTTCAGATGACACAGTCCTGGATGTCGACTGTTGTTCAGACATATCTGGTCTATCCAAAAGATTTCCTAGTGATTCTACAAGAACTTGCGATGAAGGGAGACTAACTTCCAAGACCAACGAGGGAATAGTGACGTTATTCCGATTAAAATAAATTTTAGACGCTTTGACACAACTTGTTTTTTCAATTTTTAAGAGTCAAGAAAAAACAAAAGATGACTCTAGTCGCCTTCGATTTTTAATGAGCCTGAAGTGACAAGTGCTCAGATGGACCTTTTCCGTTAAGGAGTCTGAAAAGGAACGAAAGGGACTGCTCTAGAAATCTAGACAGATGGATTACCAAACCAATCGCAAAATTGCAGAATACTTTTTATGGTACGATAGTCAATCTTCTCGAATGTTGTGTTCACTGCATTGCGATCGATAGGGCAGCAGACACGACTTCCAATGGATAAAGGATAAAGCCTATTGTCGTCTCCCAAAATATACTCGACGGTACGTGGGAGCACAAGTCTGTACTGGCACTTATCATCTCAAAGTGGAGGAATCACCCAACCAACAGTGAAAACAATAGTTACCAGGCTTTACGATGCCAGAATACGTCTCTAGCCTAGACTTCTAGATGTTGTGCATTAGGTTCCAAAGCGTTGTTAGATTCATTAAATTTATTTTATAGTTGATCTTGCTTAAGAAATTTGCCTTTCAAGTTCACCGTGTGATGTAGATGTACAATTCCTAAAATGCAATCTAAGATGATAAACAGTCATTTTATCTTCTTTGTGCAATGAAAATCCTAGCTACTAAGGAAAGAGAGACAGTATTCTTTCAGCAAAGAGCATAGAGAACACACTATATGCACTGTCCTAAATCAAACCAATCAAACAGTCTAAATCAAAATGCACATGCATGTATTTTTTTTCAGACTTCTTAATATGTGAATGATAAAAAGAAAGCTAATGTGAAAATCTGAATTATTTTTCAAAGCGACAATTACTAACAAGTTTCTTTTCAAAATCAAAATGAAGACAATGACAACACTTTGCGATCTAGAAATGAAAACTTGCTTTCGACACTAGAAAAACTACTAGTTCAGATCGAATACAATAGTAATAGGGTAATCGACCATCAAGAACAATCAAATTCTCTTCTATGACTAAAAACGACACTTGCGACACTTTCAAATCAAGAAACGACAGTACAATTACACTACTTCTTTGTAAAGGAGAACTGAAAATGACTCAAAAATGCATAAAAACATTTACAGTTCTTTGCACAATGGAGGCGGAATATCAGCAAGGAAAGGGGTTTAAAATAGTGGTGTACTGACTACAGGCAGCAAAACTCTTGAATAGATATGAAAAGAGTGAACACAGTAACCAAAATTTAGGAACAATGCCTAGTCTAATCAACGCACCTGTAACACAGTGAAACTGAAATGAAACGCACCTACTACACTCTCGAAGTGCGCTAAATTTGAGATTCACAGAACAGACAGTGCGCTGGACCAGGGACGAGACTTTGATTGGGTTCCAGGTCACAGTTTGCAGTTCGGTTCAGGGATTTTGGCTGAGCAAGTGGTAATCAATATATCAATCATAGGGGTAGATCTAAGGAGGTTACTAGAGCCACCACGAGGGCAATTAGAAAGCTTGTAAGTCAATTGTTTAATTCATAAACAAAACACGGAGATTGACTGAAGCAGCGTTGATCTACTTTTCACTTGCATAGCAAATGCAGTTCGAAGGCTAGCTGGCTTGACTTCAAGCTCTGTCTTTAAGTTTATAAAGTAAACAAATGTAGATAAACAATCAATATATTCGTTCCCTAGCAGAGTCGCCATTTTTTACAGTAAAATATTAGTGTCCTAACTCATTTTTATATTAGTACCTGAACTCATTTTTATTTCGTGACTCATTAGTGTTCTTATGGAAAAACAAATGTTTTTGTCTGCGAAATTGCGGCACAGAGCAACCCCAACCACATTCCTAGAATCCCACTAAGGCTGGTAGCTATCTTAGAAACAAACAAAGTAAAACTACTTTCGTTTTCCTTTATGAAAGATAGATGAGAGAAGAATCAAGGAGACCAACCTCTGTCTTGCGCTTGGTTCCTTGCTCGATTCCTCTCTCTTCTGATAGTCCTTTGCTGCTTGCTTTCTTGTATACCCAGCTTCACAGAGCACCTGTAGAATCAAAGCAGCATAAAACTATACGAGAACATGGATCTATTATCATAAACAATCTTGGATCAGATGTAAATTGACCATACAAATGCATAAAACATAAATCACACAAGAGTATGGAGGAAAACTTGAATAGCTTTATTGATAATCAAGAAAGAGCCAAGAGAGTTACAACCAATCATTCTAACCCAGCTTCATCCTCTCAGCAAGTGAGCCCTTCGTCACCTCATGAAAAGCTTAGATCACCCAACACTATGATGTTTCCTCAAGAAACCAATAGCAATTCCTTACAAGATGCAAAATTCTAGCCTCTGGATCTCTGGGATGAGGGATCCATATATAGATGTCTGCAAGGGAGATGAGTCAGCTTGTGATTTGATTAGTGTCTTCCCTTTGATAGTTCTTGATTCCACTTGGATATTGATGATCTCTTACTCATCCCTGGTCGAATTCAGAGAGGCAAGTGTCACAGGAAAAGTTTCTGGAAGATTCCATGCTTCTCCACGTCGTGGATTGACACTGCCATTTGTCCCTTCTCGCCCATTGCACCCCATAGAAGGTATTTTTGAAATGCAACGCACCTACTATGTGTATTTAGGTGAGATGCAACGCACTTTGCCTATGGAGCAGGTGAAATGGTCCAGTTTTGACTACTTCTGAGCAGTTTTTCATGGAGAACTTCTGGGAGAAGCTATAATCAGTTGACCTTGTTCTTTTAGGGGTTGGAACAACACCTTTAGGGACTTAGGAGCCCTTGGTTTATGGACATTTTATGCTTGGGGTTGCAGTGCCCAAAAATGTCTATAATAGTTTCCCCCTAAAGCATGAGGTCGTTAATATTTTTTGATGTCGGGTGAAATGCTTTATCGTGAGGATCCGAAGTTCTTTCAAGCTGGAAGGAGACCTGTAATAAGATACAATACAATACATCATCTTCAAGGTACTGCAGTACAATTCACGTGGAGTGACCAGGAATGGAGTCATCATCGAAGAGCAAGTTATCGCTCGTGCGCAATATTTAGACTTGATTTACACTCAGTCTGGCATGCTCTACGATAAAATACCTGACGCTTCCAGACCGAAATTTTCGGTCCCTCCTCCTCCTAAATCAAACAACGACTCTCATGCTGGCGATGGCGTGATTGGCACGACAGACATGAAATCGACAAAGGCTACATCTAAAAATGCCTATAAGATTTCCAGTCAAAATGAAAAAGAAGAACTTCTTGCCTTGGAAGTAAATTCCGTCTCGACAGATAAAGGCAAAGAAACCAAGCAACCAGGAGGCAAGAAGAAAAACAAAGGGAAGAAGAAGAAACAAGAGGAATCATCACCTGAAAAATCTTCTGCAAACCCTCCTGGAAATAGGAAACCAAAAATCCATGCTTTATATGCGATGAGGATCATTGGACATCAGATTGTCCACACAGAGTTGAGCTTAAAAAATTATTCAAGAATTCAAAAACCTCGGCAGTATTAACTGATCCGTTTCCGAACCCAGGGGAAAATCTGGTTGACAGTCGAAATGCTTCCTCATCTCAAGTCCTGATGTTGCCAGTTTCCAAACAGCAAAATGATGCTTTGATATCGACAAGGAACAAAGATTACGAGAATCCACAGCTGTCGAACAACAAGGATAAAGATCAACCTAGTAGTTCGACAACAACTTCAATAGAAGTTGCACCGCCCATCATTCCCGAGCTGACAATAAAACCGCCAAAGGGACTAGTACACAAGTCGACATTTAATCCTTGTGCTAGAGCAACACAGCATTATAATATAGTGGAAGATCTGGCCCAATCGCCATCCGCTATGTCGACACTTGAGGTACTGCAAAATTGCCCATCCAAAAAGCAGGCTTTATTATCAGCTATTGGTGGGATAGACCCAAAGGATTCCAATCTTGTGTCCTTTAATCATAAAGGATATGATCCTCAGTTACCAGCTCAACTATCTTTCCTCATTCAAGTGAAAGCCCTCAACAAAACTGTTCATCGAATGATTATTGATGAGGGGGCATCTACATGTATTATGTCGATGAGTTGCTGGAAAACTTTAGGATCTCCAACCTTGTCGCGATCTTCGACGACATTAAAAGCATTCAACGGATGAACATATACCCCATATGGTATTCTAAGTAACTTATAGGTTGAACTAGGAGGGAAAACAGTAGAAATAGATGTCGAAGTAATCAACAGAAACCTCGATTACAACATCCTACTGGGAAGACCATGGATATATTCTATGCCTACTGTTGTGCCGACCTATTTTAGGAAGATTGCATTTCCCTTTCAAGGAGGGATAACAATCGTCGATCAACAAACTTTCCTCCCCAATGGTCCTCAAGTTACAGGAAGCATTCCAATGATCCATGGAAGCCCCCATTCGCTTCAAAATATCAGAGCAGGCCTACTAAAAGACCCTATATTAATGGGAACTTTTTCCCTTCTGCCTCTAATAAATATAGCGGAAGTAGCATCGGTAGGAACCTGCAATATGGTATCTTCGATTGAAAAGATCTCAGAAAACGATATAAACATGGATCATACGTAGGTATTGCCTCCAAGCCCAATGGAAATATTGTAGCAATCAATGTTCCTAGCGTGGGAGGCAAACCCAAATCAACGCTCATCAAGCATTTGGATAGATAGGTCTAAGGAATATGACACCCCTTCAGATCCTTGGTTGTGAGTGCATTACACCGACGAAGGAATTGTTCAATCAATGGTAATTGAAGGGGCACCATGGTAAGATTACCACCATCGTTCCCTTCTTCCGGATTGTGAAGAGGATACTCCTGATGACCTTCATCATCCTTTAGTTCTTGATTTCCTATCAAATACTGTAAACACGGTGGATTCCAAGTGAAACTTGTCCAACATTGAAGAGATTATCGCCATAAATATCTCGACCAAAACAGATGTTGTAGAGAATATTTATGTTGGAAAATGTTGTTCTCCTTTAGAACTGGAAATATATAACACTCTTTTTCGCGAATTCAGAGATGTCTTTGCTTGGTCATATAATGAAATGCCAGGCATTGACTCAAGTATCGTTGAACACGAAATCAAGATGTATCCAGATGTCAAACCAGTATGACAACGGCTACGGCAGGTGCACCCCAAGAAAGCCGCTACCATCAAGGTGGAAGTTGAAAAGCTCCTCCATGCTGGTTTCATTTACCCGGTTCCTCTAACCGATTGGGTATCGAACATTGTTCCTGTTATGAAAAAACAAGGAACGATTAGAGTGTGCGTCGATTATAGGGATGTAAATCAAGCTTGTCCAAAAGACAACTACCCTACACCCTTCATTGACCAGATAATTGATGAATGCGCTGGATGTGAAATCTTTTCATTTATGGATGGATTCTTGGGGTATAATCAAATAAATATCCGCCCACAGGACCAGTCAAAGACTGCATTTATTTGTTTGTGGGGCACATTCGCATATCGAAAATTACCCTTTGGTTTAAAGAACGCAGGGACAACCTTTCAGAGGGCAATGAATTGTGCCTTCCATGACATTAAAAACATCGTTCAACCATATCTCGACGACCTTTCGTCTCATTCGCGAAAGCGGACTAATCATCCGGAGCATTTAAGAGTGATATTTATACGTTGCCGACACTACAAGATACGACTCAATCCACACAAATGTGTGTTCTGTGTCAGTTCTGGCCGTTTACTTGGCTTTGTAGTCTCAAAAGACGAGATTCGTCTTGACCCAAATAAGGTTCGGGCAATCATTAATTTGCCTCCACCTTCGAATTTGCTTCAGATTCAGAAACTCCAAGGGAAAGAAAACTTTCTGAGGAGGTTCATTCCAAATTACGCCGAACTTGCTAAAGGTTATACACGTCTATTGAAAAAATAAGTTCCCTTCATCTGGGATCAGGTTGCGCAAGCTTCCTTTGATGCTTTAAAATAATCCCGAATGAAAGCATCATTAATGTACGCTCCTGACTATCAAAAGGACTTTAACCTGTATCTCGCTGCAGCGGATACAACCATCACAATGGTTTTAGTTCAAGAATACAAGGGAATTGAACATCCTATATATTATTTAAGTAAGAACTTAAATGATACAGAAAACAAATATTCTTATGTTGAAAAGCTAGCGCTCACAGCTATTCAAGCAATACAGAGATTTCGACACTATGTCCTCTTTTGAAAAACTACCATTCTGTCAGATTTCAACCCCATGAATTATATATTGTCGCGACAATTTGCATTCCCATGACTTATATATTTTCGCGACTTGGATGCGGAGTGAAAGTGTCATGTTCAAGAGCGACTTGTTACCAACAAAGTTTCTTCAAGTTTTCTTCCCAATTTTTCCCTAGTCATTGCTGACCAGTACCTCTTTATTTTTTTCAAGCTTGAGGAGGATAACATATGCTTGTTCTATAATTTTCCCTTTGGGAAAACCCATCGCTATGTTTTAACGAGCCTAGCGATAGTGAAACTCGTCCTTATCTGCTATGGACAAGTTTGTCACTATTAGGTTTTAATGAGTTTAACGACAAAGATAACTCGGTCCTTTTCAATTTTAGAGAGTCTGAAAAGGGACATAAAGGAAACTCCAAAAATCCTTTTTCGTCAGCTAATCCCTTAAGTCCGAAAAAGTAGAAAACAATACAGAAGGGATGAATTTTCGGTACTTTAACGAGCCGAAAAAAACAAGTGCTCGATCTTTTTGTGTAATAATCCCTCAGGTCCAAAAAGATTAAAATCTAAAGGAGGGATAGCACTTCCGGTCACTTTAATGAGCTGGAGAGGCCAATGACTCGGCAATCTTTTCATATTTTACAAGTCAGTTGAAAATAGCTTAAAGGAGACTTGTCTTTGAGGAACGAGTGATAAATTTGGGTAGCAGCTGATTCGAGGTAAGGTTTGGAATTTTCCAATCACAGTAGTGTTACAAGGATGGCTAACAGGATCACTCTTCGCAGCTGTTCCTCAAAAGGAGTAAACAATCAAGTGGAGGTGAATGATCGGCCAATACAAAGTGGAGGTGATGATGAGAACATGACCAAGGCTTCAAAGGCTGAAGTACTACATTCACGATGGTTATTTACCAGAAATTGGTTCATTTTTTAATGAGCTTAAACGCTGGGGGAAACATTTGCTCATTGCTTATGTTTATTTTTTAATGAGCATGAAGTCTGCGTTAAAACTTCTCGATATAACGGTCATTTCTTGACTTTACCATAAATAGCTTTGTTCCTTCAAAGATTGTATTGCATGTTCAATAGCTTCATCAAACTAGTTAGAAATGAATAATATACATTTAAAAAAATGAGTTAGGACACTAATATTTTACTCGAATTACGTAAAACGTAATTTAAAAGTGCTTTTACCTCTCATTTTACCATTTCATTTGAATTTTGGCTTGTTGGGGCTTTGGAGGTGCTTTCCCCACTTGATTTTCAACAGCTGATTCTGGGAGATTCTGTGGATGATTTTCAACATCGTCTGGACCAGGTAGGAGCTAAACCTGAGCTCTTTCATTTCATCCTTTCCATTTTGCATTCTGAGCCTGATTTTTGGTTTTTCTGAGCCTCTGGGGTTTTAAAAACTCGCCCTGGCTCCATCGCACCCTTTCTATATCGAAAAGTGCTTTGCATGTTGGTCTGTCCACTAGCCAATTGACATGCAATGCACCCAGAACACTACTGTAGGTGCGATGAGTGCAAGGAAGGAAATTTATGCACAATTTTGAATGGAAACTTTTGCTTGTTTCTCACCAAATCAGGATCTAACTCTTCTCTTGTTTGTTTTCAAACATTTATTGGAGAAAAATGACCATTACATGGCGAGAACGTGAGCATGAAGAAGATGACATGCTTGCTTTACATGATCCGGTTACAGTAAATGCACTTTGGAACTGTGGCCTGCTGAAGTTTTTCCACATCTCTAGCATGAGGCAAAAAATCAACTTGCTGCAGTATTTGATCCATGCTTGGGATCCCATCAGCCAGGTGTTCCAGATTAGGGGCAAATCCATCCCCTTGACTGTCGTGGACATCTATTTTCTGACCGACTTATCGAGGCGGGGTGCCCCCATCTCTTTATCAGGTTTGGCCCGTGGGGGTGAATCTGTGAGAGATTATATTCATAGGTATTGCAGAGAGGGATCTCAGCCGAGTAAGTATGGCAAGATCATCATCCGAGATGTCACTGACAGGTCACTAAGGACCATTCTTTTCACCTTTGGTAGGATGGCTAGTGGTGCGGCTCTTCATGTGGCCAACCGGTCTTATATGCAGTATGCCTTGGAATGTCTCGAACCGAAGTTGTTCAGCTGGTGTGATGCAGTACTCCTTGTGATGAAAGAACAGTTGACCAAGGTGAAAAACAGAATATTGCAGAACTTTGGACATGGTTCTATTTTGACTGCCTTTGCCTTGGAAAAGATACCACTGATGCAGCCGTAGTATATTGCACTTTGTTTACCTCCACCGACTAAACCACGTATGCAGAGATGGGTCGACCATATGTCTAGGCATGTTGGTCAGTCTCAGATTTCCTTTTCTGATACCTTCTTCGGGTGGTTCGATCGTCAGGATATGGTTTATTTCAAGTACCCATATGCTGGTATGGACTTCCGGGGTGACCCGGATTTGGTACTGCCGGCTGGCGAACAGTGGGGTGCCATTGGTAAATTCTTGACCATATTTCTGTTTATCGTTTTTCTTTTAAAATGTCCTTGTGCTTTATTCTATCAAGACTAATCAGAACTCATCTGCTCATGCAGATGTTGGTCCTGTTCGGCTAGTAGTATGCCTGAGAGTGCCAGCTGCTGCTCCAGTAGGCCTCCTAAAAGACCCTACCTTAATGGGTACTTTTGCCCTACTGCCTCCGAGTAATTTGGTGGAAGTGGCCACAGTGGAAACCTGCAATATGAAATCTTCTATATCTAATGGATACGTAATATTCATAAACATTTTGTCAGGATGGATCATCGCTATTTTGGAAATATTGTAGCAATCAATGTTCCTAGCATGGGAGGCAAACCCAAATCAACGCTCATCAAGAATTTGGATAGATAGGTCTAAGGAATATGGCACCCCTTCAGATCCTTGGTCGCGAGTGCATTCTACAGACGAAGGAATCATTCAATCAATGATGATAGGAGAGGCACCATGGGAAGATTACCACCATCGCTCCCATCTTCTAGATTACCACGAAGATTATTCCAAAAACCTTAATCATCCATTAGATTTTGATTTTCTATCAAATACTGTAAATACGGTGGATTTCGAGGACAGTTCTTTTACTTTGTCAACCTCATTAAAAAATGAAACAAATCCCTTTCCAAATCTCAAAGGTAAACCTTCATTCCAATCACCGAGTTGAATGCAATGAAGCTTGGGGCGCATGCACCTTGATTTGCATTATTATGTTGGGGGCATGCAAACTTATCACGAGCAGTGTTACTGCAGGGTTCAAGATCGTTAAAAAATAAACCCGCCACGAGCAGTGTTACTGCAGGGTTCAAGCTCATTAAAAAATAAACCCGCATCAAGCAGTTTTAACGCTGACTTCATGCTGGTTAAAAAATAAACATAAGCAATGAGCAATGTTTCCGCAAAGTTCAAGCTCATTAAAAAATAAACCTAGCCGCGAGCAATGTTACCACAGGGTTCAAGCTCATTAAAAAATAAACCTGCCTCGAGCAGTTTTAACACGGACTTCATGCTCGTTAAAAAATCAACATAAGAAATGAGCAAATGTTTCCCCCAGCATTTAAGCTCATTAAAAAATGAACCAATTTCCAATAAATAATCATCATGAATGTAGTACTTCAGCCTTTGAAGCCTTGGTCGTGTTCTCATCATCACCTCCACTTTGTATTGGCCGATCATTCACCTCCACTTGATTGTTTACCCCTTTTGAGGAACAGCTGCGAAGAGTGATTCTATTAGCCATCCTTGTAACACTGCTGTGATTGGGAAATTCCAAACCTTACCTGGAATCAGCTCCTACTCGAATTTATTACTCGTTCCTCACAGAACGAGTCTCCTTTAAGCTCTTTTCAGTTGACTCATAAAATATGAAAATATTGCCGAGCCATTGGCCTCTCTAGCTCGTTAAAGTGACCGGAAGTGCTATCCCTCCTTTAGATTTTAATCTTTTTGGACCTGAGGGATTATTACACAAAAAGATCGAGCGCTTGTTTTGTTCGGCTCGTTAAAAGTACCGAAAATTCATCCCTTCTGTATTGTTTTATACCTTTTCGGACCTAAGGGATTAGATGATGAAAAATGATTTTTGAAGTTTCCATTACATCCCTTTTTAGACTCTCTAAAATTGAAAAGGACCGAGTTATCTTTGTCGTTAAACTCGTTAAAACCTAATAGCGGCAAACTTGTCCATAACAGACAAGAACGAGTTTCACTATCGCTAGGCTCGTTAAAACATAGCGATGGGTTTGCCCGAAGGGAAAATTATAGAACAAGCATATGTTATCCTCCTCAAGCTTGACAAAAATAAAGAGGTACTAGTCAGCAATGACTGGGGAAAAATTGGGAAGAAAAATTGAAGAAACTTTGTTGGTAGCAAGTCGCCCTTGAACATGACACTTTCACTCTGCATCCAAGTCGGGTTGGGTTGTTTCATTCACCGGTCACATCACCATGGTCACATCACACCATCCACATTTGGGGTTAATGCTAGCAATCCATCATGTCAATGTTGCTGATATGTTCAAGAGAAGTCACTCAGAGAATTCACCTGTGTCTCACCCGCTGCAATACATTTACGCCCCATTCTTTCATGACTGCCACCCTGAACCTTATATCACCAGATCATTTTCACCTCCATTAAAATGATTTTATCCATTCCATGTCATTGATGTGGGATTCATTAAGGCCCTCCTATGATGGATCGCTTCTTGTCGACATCAGCTCATTGTCCAAGAAGTCGATCTAGGAACACCCCTTTCAGTACTTTGAAGCTTGCATGCCTCAATGACAAGTTTCTCACTTCCGCCGAAAGATTTTACGTGATGTTCGACGCCAAGTCCTTTATTCACACCACGTGAATTGTACTGCAGTACCTTGAGGATCATTATCATTATCGGTGATTCTTCTCGTGCCTGTTAACAGCTTACATCATTGGCTGGTAATCAGGTGATGTCTTTCCTTGTTCGACTCCAGAACATCTCTCACATGGATCGACTTGTACTTTGAGTGAAGATCGAACGAGATTGATGACCCCGGATCTAGTTTCATCCATCCGGGCTGTGATATATATTCAGGAAAATAAAGACATCAAATGTACATCATTGCTGCACAGATAATCATCCAATCTAAGGGATGATGGCTCTACCAGAATCATAAGTCAACACTCAGACGATTGTCTGTCTCATGTACATGGAAAATGAATTTATAAAGCTAAGCATGGGAATTCCAGCCTTAGCTAGATCATGAAAATATTATGAAGATAATGTATTGTATTGTATCTTATTACAGGTCGCCTTCCAGCTTGAAAAAACATCGGATCCTCATGATAAAGCATTTCACCTGACATCAAAAGATTAACGACCTCATGCTTTAGGGGGCAACTGTTATAGACATTTTTGGGCACTGCAACCCAATCATAAATGTCCATAAAATAAGGGCTCCTATGTCCCCAAAGGTGTTGCTCCAATCGCTAAAAGAACAAGGTCAACTGATAACATCATCTCCCAGAAGTTCTCCATGAAAAACTACTCAGAATTGGTCAAAATTGGATCATTTCACTTGCACCATGGCCAGGGTGCGATGCATCTCACCTTGTACACATGGGAAGTGTGTTGCATTTCAAAAATCCCTTCTATGGGGTGCGATGGACGAGAAAAGACAAGTGGCGGAGACAGTTTGCGAGGTGGATGATCATGGAATCTTCCAGAAACTTCTCTTGTGACACTTGCCTCTCAGAATCGCCCAAGGATGAGTAAGAGATCAATCAGATCTCCAAGTGGAATCAAGAACTATCAGAGTGAAGACACTAATAAAAAACCCAGAGCCGACTCACGCCTCTGCAAATATATATATATATCTATATATATATATATATATATATATATATATATATATATATATATATATATATAGATATAGATCTCTCATCCTAGAGATCCAGGAGGTTGGAGGCTGGAATTTTGCATCTTGTAAGGAATTGTTGTTGGTTTCTTGAGGCAACATCATAGTGTTGGGTGATCTAAGCTTTTCATGAGGTGAAGAAGGGCTCACTTGCTGAGAGGATGATGCTGGGTTAGAACGATTGGTTGTAACTCTCTTGGCTCTTTCTTGATTATCAATAAAGCTATTCAATTTTTCCTCCATACTCTTGTGTGATTTATGTTTTATGCATTTGTATGGTCAATTTACATCTAATCCTAGATTGTTTATGATAATAGATCCATGTTCTCATATAGTGTTATGCTGCTTTGATTCTACAGGTACTCTGTGAAGCTGGGTATACAAGAAAGCAAGCAGCAAAGGACTATCAAAAGAGAGAGGAATCAAGCAAGGAACCAAGCGCAAGACAGAGGTTGGTCTCCTTTATTCTTCTCTCATCTATCTTTCATAAAGGAAAACAAAAGTAGTTTTACTTTGTGTGTTTCTAAGGTAGCTACCAACCTTAGTGGGATTAGCAGTTCTGCATAGACACTTTTCCCTGTAACAAAATGGCGACCCGACTTAGTGACTCTACTGGTCACCCGACATCAAAAAGATTAACAACCTCATGATTTAGGGGGCAACTGTTATAGACATTTTTGGGCACTTCAACCCCAAACATAAATGTACATAAACCAAGGGCTCCTAAGTCCCTACAGGTGTTGTTCCAACCCCTAAAAGAACAAGGTCAACTGATTACAGCTTCTCCCAGAAGTTTTCCATGAAAAACTGCTCAGAATTGGTCAAAACTAGACCATTTCACCTGCTCCATAGGAAAATTGTGTTGCATCTCACCTAAATACACACAGTAGGTGCATTTCATTTCAAAAATCCCTTCTATGGGGTGCGATAGGCGAGAAGGGACAAATGGCAGTGTCAGTCTGCGAGGTGGAGAAGCATGGAATCTTCCAGAAACTTCTCCTATTACACTTGCCTCTCTGAATTTGACCAGGGATGAGTAAGAGATCATCAATCTCCAAGTGGAATCAAGAACTATTAGAGGGAAGACACTAATCAAATCACAAGCTGACTCATCTCCCTTGCAGACATCTATATATGGATCCCTCATCCCAGAGATCCAGGGGCTGGAATTTTGCATCTTGTAAGGAATTGTTGTTGGTTTCTTGATGCAACATCATAGTGTTGGGTGATCTAAGCTTTTCATGAGGTGAAGAAGGGATAACTTTCTCAGAGGATGATGCTGGGTCAAAACGATTGGTTGTAACTCTCTTGGCTCTTTCTTGATTATCAATAAAGCCATTCAAGTTTTCCTCCATACTCTTGTGTGATTTATGTTTTATGCATTTGTATGGTCAATTTATATATGATCCTAGATTGTTTATGATAATAGATCCATGTTCTCATATAGTGTTATGCTGCTTTGATTCTACAGGTACTCTGTGAAGCTGGGTATACAAGAAAGCAAGCAGCAAAGGACTATCAGAAGAGAGAGGAATCGAGCAAGGAACGAAGCGCAAGATAGAGGTTGGTCTCCTTTATTCTTCTCTCATCTATCTTTCATAAAGGAAAACGAAAGTAGTTTTACTTTGTTTGTTTCTAAGGTAGCTACCAGCCTTAGTGGGATTAGCAGTTCTGGATAGACACTTTTCCCTATAACACACATTACATAAATTGTTCACAAAAGTAAGCCTGAAGTGAGCTAAGCAAAAGTTGCAACAAAAGTGCAAAAGTTTGACTAACATCCAACTAAACTAATGAGCACCTAAGCCCTCCTATTTATACAACTGAAGCCTCCAACAGCTCTCCTAAAATCAAGGAGGCTTGGCTCCCAAGACTAGATATAGACACCAGTTCTTCTTCACTTGCTTAGCTGCCCCTTTGATGCATTTATGTGGTTGCTTGCGCTCCAAGCTTTCTGAAGGAGGATTCGAAGTAGGGGGTCATAAATGAGGGGAACACCCTCCTACAAATCCTCTCCCTTGTTTTCCTCGAATATTGGCTGCCAAATTCTCATTAAACCTTTTACTTTGTCTCAAAATTGACCAAAAATATGCATAAAGCACACATTAGACTTCATGGCATAATGACTAACCCAATTCACTCTATTAGCATAAATATAATTAAAAACATGCAATAAACTAACAAGAATGGTGGATTAAGCTGAGTTAGGAGGCCAAATGAGCCCATATAATTACCCATTTATGGGGCTTGTCAATGGTCTCCCTCAGAAATTTAGCAACCTTCTCCTTAGTTTTTTCCTTCACTACCTATTCTTTATCCCATTTAGTTAGGTAATAGATGCACACAATTATCTACTTCTTCTATTTGAATGGGTGATCAATGGGCCCAATGAAGTCCATGCTACATTTTTCAAATGTTTCGAGAGTCACTTGAGGTTGTAGGGAAATTTCATCCGTAGGTGTGGGCTTTCCCATCCTTTGGCACTAATCGCACCTAGTGGTGTGCCTTCTTGCATCTTGATGTAGAGTGGGCCAATAGTAACTCACTTGTAGAAATTTGAAGGTTGTCCTCTTAAAAGAAAAGTGGCCCCAACAAGGTCGATCATGTCATGCTGAGAGGATGTCCAATACCTCCTCTTCGCTCACACATCTCCTCAAAATCTAATGTTGCCCCAAATTGAAAACATTTCCCCCAATCCACATGAAAGGGGCACTCTTCCTAATAATCTCTCTTCTATCTGGAGGAAAGATTAGGAGGGAACCTCCCAGAAGCCAAGTAATTTTCTATATCAAAAATCCAAGGAGATAGCACTAAGATGTAAAAGATGTGTTCATTAGGAAGCTAATCATCTACCAACTCCTCATTTCTTGCAGGCAAGGTCAGTCTTAACAAAAAATCTGCAACCACATTCTCTTTCCCTGGTTTGTCAACAATAGTTAAATCAAATTGTTGCAATAATGAAAACCATCTAATTATCATAGAATTAACATAAGTTTATTCACTAAATACTTAATGGTTGCATGATCAGTGTGAAAAGAAGTTTTATATTTAGTGGTGTAGTGCCTAAAATTGTTCAAAGAGTGGACCACATCCAGGAGTTGTTTTTCAGAGACTGTTGTGATGCAGGAAAGTGTTCCCTCTATGGACAGAGGCAACCCCTCTAGCCCTAGAGTGGGTCTAGTCACAGCAAGGACAAAACAATAATTAATTCCCTTAAATAGTCATCATTGGAGGCCTGCCTCAAACCAGTGGTCGATGAAGTTCTGTTGCACTACTCTAGCTTCCATTTCCTTCTCCTTAATGAGCTATCAACCTGAAACACCACAAAGAAACAATAGAGCAAATAACCGCAAAACAACAATGATCTATTTACTCATAAAGTCAAGAAGTCATGAGTTATCAAGTAAATTACATACAAGACATAGGAAATCATCATTGATTGTATTAATAATAAATCAAGAGCAAACCTTACAACCAAGTTTTGACATCGCAAGCCTTCTCAAAGGGTCCAACCAGTGTGTTTCTTCAAGCATTCACTCTCTCTCATTCACAAGCTTTACAAAAGGTTAATGGCACTCCACACCTTCTTGCAAACTACAAAGCAATCCCACACTTGTCACACTCACACCAACTATCTATGAAACTCAAAAGCAGTAGCATCACTGTACAACCAAAAGAACTAGCAGATGATAACAATGGTGAGTGATTTTATATGAGAAGGAGCCTCCATGAAATGAGGGAGAGGGAGCTTATCCTCAGGGAAAGGAGCACAAAAGATGGAACTACCATGCTAGAGGGAGGAAGGTGACCCAAACTGACCCAACAACTAGGTCTAGAGATCCAAAAGGTCAACTATTGGAACAAATTTGCCCAATATGGATCGTCGCTAGTTCATAACTAAGATTTAGCGTTGACATCGCTAGTATCCAATGTATTCAGTCAAACCGTCACTAAATATGGCAAATAGACTCACACCGGAGCATGAAATTTGACCATCGCGGGAATCAGATGTACTCCTGCGATGGAGGCATGACTGGACTATTTATGAGCAATTTCCATTGTGTATATTTAGTGAATTATCGCGATGAGGCAGAAAAATTAGGAAAAGTGGGTCAATTGGCAACATAAGAGAGCATTTGTTCATCATGAGCATGTTTTACTAGAGACATGACATAGTAGAAGGACTGGGGTGAAGGCAGTGAAAAATTACTGTGTAACAAATTCCCCCTAAAGTATGAAGCCTGAGAGAGTGGGAGGGGTGAAATGCTTTACGAAACTATCTGAGCTAGAACACCATCTAGAAGAACCTGCACACGCAAGTACAACTGATATCTCTGATAGTGAAATACATGTAGTCTAGGTGTGGGCGCAACCATCCAAAAGACATATGAACTAGGTTTGTGGTATGGACGCAGCCATCCAGCTAGTAAGACCATGATAATGATAAATGTATGGTTGCAGCCATCCATGAAGACTCAGGTATGGTCGCAACCATCCATCAACGAGTCATGTAATCACGAACCAATCCATGTAGCCCGAACATGTGTGATCTGAGTCCGGGGTCTTGAAACCCAACTGATCATAGTATAAATCAAGGATAATTTTAGGGGAAAATGTTCGCCCTTTGGCGAAATTAAGGGGTTTTAAATTTTTAGTGGGCGAATATTTTGTATCATAGTACATTTTTACAAATCACCTCAAATAGCCCACCTTGTTTTAAGGGAGAGGGTAAAAAAGGTAAATTTAGCCCTTGAAATTAGGACTTACAACCTTCCATTCGCCCATTTTGAAGAATAGGTTTTATTTAAGTGAATCCATTCGCCCATTTTCAAGAATAGGTTTTATTTAAGTGAATCCTATGGGCCAAATACCATATTTATAAAAGAGGTATGGTAAATTAATAAAAATATAAATAAATGAGAGGTATGGTAAATAAATAAAACATTTTTTATATTTACTCTATAAGTCACCTTATATGCATGTAAGGGTGTAAACAAATAAAAATATAAGTAAAGTGGAGGTATGGTAAATAAATAAAACGTCTTTTTATACTTACTCAAAAGGTGTGGTAAATAAATAAAAATATAAATAAACTAGACGTATCGTAAATAAATAGAACCTCTTTTTATATTTAGTCCATAACCCTTGTTCTATTTATGAGGGCTCAAGAAAGAGGTTTTATTTAAGTGAATCCTATGGGCCAAATACCATATTTGTAAAAGAGGTATGGTAAATTAATAAAAAATATAAATAAACGAGAGGTATGGTAAACAAATAAAACATTTTTTTATATTTACTCCATAAGTCACCTTATATTTACGAACACTCAAAAAATGGGTTATATTTAGGTGAAACCTATGGCCAAAATACTATGGGACAAATACCATGGACTAGATTGTTATTAATACCATGCAAAAAACCGTTATTAACCCTAATATTAGAATTAATAAAAATAAAAATGGCACATGGTATTGACCCATTGTATTCACCAAAATGGCACATGGTATTGACCCATGGTATTCACCTGGAATGTAGCCTATTTAAATGGGGAAATTAAACCAGCATGTAGCCTATTCTAAGGTTCAGTAGGACTTTACAAAGTTGCCTATTTAAATGGGGAAATTAAACCAGCATGTAGCCTATTCTAAGGTTCAGTAGGACTTTACAAAGTTTTATTATTTAGTGAAAGACTCGCCAAGATCTTACAAGATTTTATAATTGAGTAAACTATTCGCCATGCCTGGTGAGAGATTCGCCAAAAAATTATATATACATATTATATTATTGATAAAATCGCCTTCCATTTTTCGTATATACCATGGAGATTCGCCCATTTATTATATTTATAAATTTTGGGGGGTTCTTAAAATTTCCCTGGTACAAATTCTAGCATGTGAATAAATGTGCTGAGGTCGAGCAAGATAGAAATTCACTTGATTACCGGTTAATGAGGAAAACCGTTTACAAGTGTGAGAGAAACCACTAATAATGCCAATGGTTCTCAAGGTATTGTCCAGTACAATCCACAAAGTGTGAAGAATGAGCTGAAGTCGAACACTCATGGAATCACCCAATCGATGACCAATGATGAAATTCAACCATCAGGCGCGAATAACTTTCCATTGAGGCATGCAAGTTCCAAGGTACCGAAGGGGATCTCTAAATCAATCTCCTGGATAATGAGCTAATGTCGACAAGAGACGATCCATCACAGGAGGGCCATAATGTTTCCCCCATCAATGACAAGAGATAGGGAACAAGTGGTAGATGGTAAAACAGAGTATCAGAAGAGGAGGTAAGGATGTGAATTGTAGAAGGATTATACTCTTGAACATGTCGACGACATGACTCTGGAGGGTGGCAGCATTCAGGTACCAAGGGATCAGATGGAATAAGGATAAATGGCAACCCAAAACCCCGGAAGGCCAAATGACGACGTATGGATATCCCACCCCGACAAGAAGCAAAAGTGTCAATGTTCAAGAGTGACTAGCTGCCGCAGGTAACCAATGACAACTTCCAAATTTTCCCCCACCATTGCTGGCGAGTACCCCAATTATTTTTAAAAACAAGCTTGAAGGGGATAACATATGCTTGTAATATAAGTTCGACCTTCGGTCAAATCCAAGCTAGTAATATTTTAACGAGCCCTAGGGAGGAGAAGCTCGACTCTCGTCATGGTGACAAGTCTAATGCCATTAGGTTTTAACGAGTCCAACATAGGTAAAAATCGAAGTATTTTTCATGTTTAGAGAGTTTCAAAAAGACACGGAAAAGAAAACTCCAGGGAGGTCCTTTTTCGTAGATTTTTGTCTCTCGGGCCCAAAAAAGTATAAAAAAATACTTGAGAGAACCGCTTGACCATTATGATCGAGGAGTACTTTTCGTCATTAGTGACCTCGAACTGAAAGAGTAGAAAAGCGATCAAAGACACGTCGTCTCGTAACCAATTATGAACCCGAAACGACAAAAGCCTGGCAATCTTTTCGCGTTTATACGGTTGGAAAGAGCTTAAAGCAGACTGCCTCTTATTTCGTTTAACGAGTCAAAAGGAATAACTCGATAATCTTTTCGTCTTTTAAGTAGGAAAAGAGCATTAAAGGAGACTTTACGGATCAAGTGCATACGAAGTACGACATAACCTTGCCACCTATAGTTCTGCACAAAACACGTCAAACATAAAACCCATTTGACATAAATGAGTAATATATGTGGAAATACAGTTAAAACGCAAAAACCCTAATCAAAAATGCGATATAAATGGAAAAAACCGACATCCTAAAGTATAACTTTTAATTTTTCAAAAAACTAATATAAAAAGGGTGGGGTAATTCATTTGCTTTTACCATTTACATTGCACATTTTACCTTTGAGCATTTGGAGCACTAACTCGAGCAAATTTCTCAAGCTGATTCTGGCCTCATCCATCCACGATTCATCCTGGAACCTTCGCCAAGTACATTTCTCCTTGCGCCGCATTTAGTAGTTTTTTCATGCAATTTAGTGTTAGGTAGGTGGGTTTAGGTGGATTTTCAAATCCGAGCCCACCTCTCAGTCGTCGCGCAAAAGCCGCTGAGGTCTGCGACGACCGAGCGTGGTTACACGTGCCACCTCTGCAATCGTCGCAAGAGACTGATGTACTCTTGCGACAATCGCAGGAAAAATGAACTATTGACTCAGTGCCATTACCTATGTTTTGAAAATAGTCGTGACGGCGGCAAGAAGTTGAATTTTTGTGTAAATTATGGATTTAAATTTATGAAAAAAACTCTAATTCATTTTTCTTTTAATGCAGGGCAACATGGCATTTGTTTGGCAGGAATGAACTCATGATGTCAACAATGAGGAAGCATTCAATGATGATGGGTGCCGAAATGCTTTACATGCTTGTAGGCTACTAAAATTTTTCCTCACTCCGCATCTTCAGGCTGAATCTGATTTGTTAGAGTTGCTAATTTGTGCTTGGAACCCAACAAACAGAAAGTTCATTATCCGTGGCAGAGACATTGAGTTCGATGCTATGGACATATATTACCTGACTGGATTGTCCCATCGTAGTGAGAGGCTAATTTTAGAGGGCCAACGAACTGGGGGTGAATCGTAGACATGCTAATAGCACAAGAGTGCCCACGGGCACACAAATCAAATAGCGAGAAAGTGGCAATTCCCACGGTGGAAGAATTGGTTCTTTGTGCAGTTCTATTTATGGTCACGAGGGCAACGAGCTCCCAAGACCAACACGAGGCAATGAAGAGCCAACTCTGGTTGGCTCTTGAATGCCTCAACCTGACCATGTACAACTGGGCGAAAGTAGTGACGATCAACATGAAGAGACAACTCACCAAATGTCGTCGCGGGGAGGTGAAGCAATTTTGCTATGGGTCTATCTTGATCCTGCACATGATAGAGTGGGTGTTGGCACTACAGTTGAAGGATATGGACTTGGACAGGCCCAGATCATGGGAGACCTGGATCACACGGTGGGCACATGTTATGCCACGAGAGGGTGGCGGACGACTAGTGTCATGGGGGACACTATTCCGCGAGTGGTTGGATCACCAGACGATCTTTGTCAAGGACTGGCCATATGCTGGTATGGACTTTCATGGAGACCCTGACATGCAGTTGCATGTTGGCGAGCAGTGGAACAATGGAGGTAAAACACTCGATCACAACATTTTTGTATTTTGTCTTTTATGATTTTTTTAGATTTTTTCATGCATATGTTTTAATGATGTACTCTATGGTACTTGTAGATGTGGGACCAGAGAGGCCTGTGGGTATATCTCCAGAGGCACGAAGGGATCTACAAGGCATCAAAGAGCTAGCCTTGGTTCCTCCAACTGGCGGTTCAGTGGAGATAGTGGCCCACAATCTTGAGGGCCTGACAGAGGGGATCCATGATTACAGGGGGATCGAGGAGGTCCCCATAGAGTACCAGATACATACAGTAGGGGTGATACCTAGGGTGCACAGACTCTTGAGGCAAGTTGCATGAGCGGTGGTATGCTACAAGGAGCATAACCTACCACAGTAGATGCCTAGGTTTTATTTCCTGCTGATTTTTTGAGAGACATGTGTCTCAGATATACGGAGAGCACAGACTCTATTTGGACATATACACTTATTTTTTGAGCGCCTCAGTGTACCAGACAAGATATATATATATCTATATATATATATATATATGGTTCATTATTGTGTTTTAAATGCTTCTATATGTTGTTTTGCTTACATGTTGCGTAAATGTCTGTCTAATACATGGTTTGCTAATGCATTAGTTAACATGTTTAATCTTCTTGGAATGTGTTGATAGGTAATAAAATCAAAATTTCTTTCCAACAATTTAACATGTAAATACAACCTTAAAATCCGATGATCTCTGATGGAATAACACTCATTAAGCTGGTGGAAAACAAGTTGAGAGTCCAGATTCACAACCATTGTATGAATACCGAGGTTGATAGCCTCAGTCAGTAATTCAATAACAACACTATATTCAGCAACATTTTTTGTGGTGCAACCCAGACAAACACCTTGAAGGTCTACTAACTCTCCGTGAGGACCGTAGATCACACATGCCATAGAAGAAAGGTTCTAGGTACTGCGGCAGGCACCATCAGCAAAACCGATGTAGGGTGTACCAGACATCTGCACAAGAAGAAAAAAGACACAATAAGTGGTAATTATGCCTACACACCAATCCAAACATGAAAACACACACAACACACCTGCTGAAAGCACATGTATGTACAATTCAAATGCATGGGGTTCATGCATAATATTTTTTCAGATAAAGCCCATTTTGGGGCTTATCTAGAGGGTTCCCTTCATAAACAATCAGCTCATAGGCCCCTTTTGCAAAACTCATTTTACAACATAAGGCCCATGCCACATAGGCTTGAATTTTCCTGCCCCCAGCTTATCATTTGCTTGATCATAAAGTAGGACTAAATCTCCTTCAATGAAAGAACGAGGATGGACAATATGATCGAAGTGAGTTTTCACTCTCTTCTTTTGTACTTCAATGGCTAGAGAGGCTAGTCGACAGGTCTCGTCTAGCTGCTCTAGGTAGAGAAAACGTTATTCTACCAGAGTAGTGTTGGGGAGTAATTCGACAGCTAATTTCAGAGCAGGGATCTCACACTCAATTGGAAGGGTAGCCTCCAGACTATAAACCAATTGGAATGGGGTGAACCCGGTGGCATCCTTCACTAAAGTTTGGTAGGCCCATAAGGCAAAGAACAACATCAAATGCCAGTTGGACTTGTGCATGCCGATGGTGCATTGAAGCATCGTGACTAAAACTTTGTTGACGGCTTCCACTTGGCCATTGGCTTGAGGATAGTACGGTGTTGAGCTATCATGCCGCAAGCCTAGTTGGATCATTAACTCAGTCATCATATGATTACAAAAATGTTTGCCATGATCAGTGATGATAGCCTAAGGGACTCCGAATCGTGAAATGACATGATTAAATAAAAATTTCACCGCTGTGTGACCATCTTCGAATAGTGTAGGCATCGCCTCGGCTCATTTTGTGAAATAATCAATGACAACGATGATATACCCATGCCCCCTGGCCGAGCGAGGGTTACAAGTCATATAATCAATGCCCCATTTGGCAAAAGGGCCAACGGTAACGACAGGGTGCAATGGAGCAGGAGGCGTGTGCATCTTCCGCTGGTAGATTTGGCACTCACGACAAGAGCAGATAGCAAGAATGCAATCCTTGAAGATAGAAGGCAAAAAATAACCATCATGGAGGATCTTCTAAGCAGTAGCATACCCAGACATATGACCACCACAGGCACCAGAATGGCAGTCATTTAGAACTCGTTCAACTTCCTTGAATGTTAATCATTGGCAGAGAATAGAGTTGGCACCGAGACAGTAGAGGGTGTCCCCAATAATGTGATACGGTTGAGAATGATGGTGAATTTGTCATCGAGAATCCTTGGACAAATCAAGACAAAAAGAGGACGTCTGGAGATAGACAATAATATCCCTGTACCAAGGATCGAGGGTACTAATTAAGAACAGAGTTTCATCTGGAATATGGTCCTCTAACCAAGAGGGTGTGGTAACAGATGGCAGAAGCAAAGCAACTCAGCAAAGACGAGGGACTTCTTAGAATTGGTAGTGGTAAAATCCAAGTTGAACTCTTGAAGGATGACAATCCACTTTGAGTATTTGCCCACCAGTAACTAACGTGACAAAATGTATGTCATTGGGTTGCAATAAGAAATCACCGTCATGGTATGCGACAAGATATAGTGGTGGAAACGTTGGATGGCACAAATGGTGGCCAATGCCAACTTCTCGATACGAATATCAAGTTTCTGTATCTAGTAAATTGCAGCTGAGATAGTAAACGAAATGCTCAGTACCATCATCATCATCTTGAACTAGAACCATGCCAATGGTGGTATCGGTAGTGACTAAATAAAGAGTGTAATCACGGTGATAGTCAGGGGGACGCAACAATGCAGCAGAAACAAGGAGGGCCTTGAAGTGCTCAAATGACTCTTGTGCAGTGATATCCCAAAGAAAATGGGTGTCCTACTTTAATAACCACATATAGCCTTTGGCCACTTCAGCATAATTTAGAATAAATCGTCGTAAAAAATTCGCTTTACCCTACAAACTCTGCAATTGCTGTAAAGAAGTAGGGGGAGGGAGATTTAGGATGGCTTCGACTTTAAGGGGATCGAGACGGATACCCTCCCGGGAGATGATGAACCAGAGAAGTCTGCCTGACTCAACGTAGAAGACACACTTGTGCGGATTAATCCAGATGCGATAGTGTCGATAGTGGAGAAAAATTTCGCGAAGGTGAGTTGGATGGTCTGGGCGCTTCAGTGAATGAGCCAGAAGGTCATCCAATTAAGGCTGCACAATATGTCGAATATCATGAAATGTATAAGACATTGTGCGTTGGAAGGTGGCACCGGCATTTTTTAAACTGAAGGGGAGCTTTTTATAAGCAAAAGTTCCCCACGGACATATAAAGGTAGTCTTGTGTTGATCCACAGGTGAGATATTAATCTGGTTATAACTAGAAAGACCATCCATGAATGAATATATCTCACTTTGAGCACACTCATCAATGAACTATTCAATGAAGGGTGTAGGGTAGTTATCTTTGGGACAAGCATGATTAATGTCACGATAATCAACACATACCCTAATAGTGCCCTGATTTTTAGTCACCGGGACAATATTAGAAACCCAATTTGTGAGTCGGATGGGGTAAACGAAGCCAGCCTTAAGAAGCTTTTCAACTTCCACTTTAATAGTTGCACCCTTTCGGGGGTGCACAGGGCATAAACACTATCGAACAGGTTTGGCACCTGGATATGTAGGCATCTCATGCACCATGATGCTAGGATCGATGCTGAGCATCTCTTATTAAGACCAAGTGAACAGATCATGAAATTCGCAAAAAGGATCAGTATAAAGTTGAATCTCCTTCGAAGTACAAGTTACTCCAACATGGATGTGCTCGAAAATCGCTGGTTTGATAGAGATGTCAATTGGTTGAGTTTGTGTAATGTTCCCCATATTCCCTTCAGAAGACACTTGATGAATTTGGATGGATGTCCGAAGGGGTTGGGAGGGGAGACAAGGAGCAAACCGCTTGAGACAAGTAAACATTTCCAAATTGGTAGGGAGAAACGAGGAACGATGGTGATGATCAGACCAAGGGGGTTACTCAAAAGACATGCTCCCAATAATCGCTTCATCAGTAGGAAAAATTTACTTCAAAGGCTCTGAAGAAGTGGCATCTCCAAGCCAAGGGGATTGAGTGTACGAGTCAAGAGCTCTGCTAGACGGAGCAGGTTGAGGGGATGGAGCCAATACAGAAACAATTTCGACATAGTTGAGCTCGACAAGACTCAATGGCATCTCATCACCCCAGGATTCTCTCTAATCAATAGGAGGAAGAACCCAAGGATCAGAGCAAATAGAAATCATATTAATGGGATCGATGTTGGGAGGTGGGAGTGAAAAAACACCCATAAGGGCAAGATCTTTAAAGAGTCCAGCACTCACACTCTCACATGAAATAGAGGTATGCTCCACAAAGGGCATGTTGCCATCGGAGGAGGAGGAGGCAAATAAGGACAACTGGTCTACTCTGACGATCTTCCCTTGATGAGGAAAACGAATAACACGAAATAGAGATGAAGCCACGGCTCACATGGCATATGTCTAGCTTCGTCCTAAAAGGAGGTTGTAAGTTAAATTGGCATCAACTACTTTGACCTCCACTTCGACCGTATTCCCTTCTAAAATAATAGGAAAACGTTGGAGTATACCATAAGGATGAGACTCTCTCCCATCAAAGGCTTCTAAGGTCATAGGAGACTGGCTCAGAGTCGGAGAACTGATAGCCTTCCAACAAGCAACAGACGTTATGCAAGTCGAAGTGCCTTCATCAATGACGATGCAATGAATAGTTTTAGAATTGATGATGACCTGAATAAGGAAGGCAATTTGGTGAGGCAGTCTCAGTATATGACTATCTAGGTCAAAAGTGATCAAGTCCGAGTCAGCCAGGTCAATGCCACTGATAGCCGATAGCAAGGACTTCCTCTGAGAGGGGCAGCTCTGGAGGACTTCTAATGTGGACATAGATGACAGAGCCTAGGCTAAGTCCTCAATGATGCTATAGTGTTGAGCAGCATGAGCATTAGGGTTGTAAGAAGACTTCCAGATCACGCCTTTAGGAGGAGGTCGAATGACCGCTTCAGTGCTAGGTCACTCGATATGGAGGGGACCAAAACTGGATGGAGGAGTGCTAGAGGGAACCTCAGTTTCCTTCCTGGAAGGCGATGGATATTATTTTTCCTGAGTACTAATGTGGACGAGAATCATCCTAGCCACAAATACCTGAGAACCAAAGGGAGAAGAGGATTGAGATTGATTGGCCACCATTTGCATTTGCTGCGAGGGAAAAGTCTCTTTGAGCACAACAAGAGTCCCAGGGGAACATTTTAACAAACGATTAACTTCAAACTGCCTGGGGCAGTCTTTGGTATAGTGATCCTCGTCACAGATAAGGCAAGGATACTTAGGCTTGCATTTAACACCTTCCTTGGGTGGAGGTTTAGGGGAATCCTGCTTCGGTTAATCAACCTTATTCTTTCCTTTTCCCTTCTTTTTCCCTTTCGAGGATTTGTCCGCCGTGGTGGACTAAATGGCGTTAACCTCAGAAGTTTTACCAAAATTGGATATAGCCTAAGAAGTGTTTTCATTCGAAGCATTTGACTTTTGCTTCCTAGGGTTCATGGAAGATTTCTTAGAGGACGTATTGACAGAACCAATGATGTCGTCAACAGATGGTGTTGGCAGGGCTTTGGAAGTTCCGAGCCTCAGAGCATCAAGAAAATAATAATATAGTGTACCAGACTGGGAGTAAACTAAGTCAAGGTACTGAGCATGCGTAATAGCTTGCTCTTCAGTTACACATGCCCCCATAACAATGTCTCGGGCTATCAGACTGACAAATGAGGTCGTGAACCAATCAGTCAGAAGCTGATCAGGAATCCAAAACTTAATCAAACGGTGACGTCATCTCCATTCATGGATATGATCGGAGATATGCATGGTCGTGGTCTATTTTAAGGATGTCAGGAGATGTGTGCCCATTTCATATCGAATTGGCAACTGAAAATGAGTTAAAAATTCCATAGCTAATGAGTTAAAGTCTTGAAAAGATCTGCGAGCTAGCTCAATATACCATTTAGCAGCAGAGCCAGTGAGGGTCCATTGAAAAAGGCGAAGCTAGATTGAATCATCAAGCCATGAGTTTGATGAACAACATAGATGATAAGTCATGACATGGGCTTGGGGATCTTCTCCAGCTTTACCGTCAAACTTGGGACAATCACCGAGAATTTTAGTTGGAACCGGTGGCCAATACGGATTATGAAGAATGGGATCATTTGTCAGTTTGGACACATCCGGTAACTCCAACGTTGCTAAAAAAGGTAATTGAGGGTTAAAGGACATCTGAGGTCACGGGTAGGAGGTAGCACCAGAGTTCCACCCAGCTGCTTGTTTCCCCCATTGATTTTGTCCGGACGGATTTGGCCCATAAGGGTTTTTTCCATAGGGATTTTTTCCATAGGGTTTATAGCTGTAACTGGACGATTGACCCTGGATTTTCCCCCCAGCATTCCACTGATTACCAACTTGGCCTACAGGAGCAACATATGGTTGCTGGAAATTCTGGTAAGGATTCACCTATAGTTGTTGATAATTTTGGTATGGGGAAAATTGAGTTTTCCTTTGGGATTGTTGATAACCATAAGGTAACTGGGCTCCAAACTGAGCCTGGGGGCCAAGCTGTGTTTGATAAGCAGGTTGGGATTGGGATCTAACCTGAATTTGTAGACCGGATTGGGTCTAGAGCACAGACTGGGGCTAAAAACTGGGTGGAGCTTGAGAAGCAACAATCATTTGAGTGCCCGGTTGAGCAAGCCTAGACGGATGTCCTTGAGAAGATAGAGGTTGAGCCATCTGGCTAGAAGGTTGGCCCATTTTCCAAAAAGTTATAACTTGTTGGGAACTGAGTTGACCTTACAAAACTGAAGGCTGTCCAGACTGACCAAATGGTTGAGTAGGCTAGACAATTGGTTGGCCTTGTTGAATTTGAGACTGACCAACTTGTCCAGAAGGGTGGCCTTGCTGGGTACCAGGTTGGCCTTGTTGAATGTAAGGTTGTCCTGGGTTACCAGAAGGTTGCCCGAAGTACATAAAAGAAGACCCACCGAAGGCCGAAGGTTGTCCCGGAATGGGTTGTCCTTGTGGGCTAACAGTTTGCCCTGAATAAGTTTGCCCATAGTATGATTGTCCGTAAGATGGTTGACCTTGATAGGGTGGTCCTTGAATATTTCAAGACTGTGCTTGGCCACCATGGTAAGCTTTTGTACCCCAAGCAATAGGAAACGGAACCGAGACCTCAACAAAAGGTTGAGATGCTATGGGTCCGGGGTGATAAATATGGGCTCCTCAAGAATCATAATAATTAAATGGTTTTAGGATCCAGATTCTAAGGAATTTGAGGATATTGATCATATGCCCCCCTACTGGAATGGAACCAGAAGAAGGTGAGGCACTTAGGCTAGGGTCAACAACCCTGGATATGGGTGCCGTAGGGCCACTGTGTGAAGGACCTATTGAAGGCCCGACAACAGTGGTCACCACTGAAGATGCAGTGACGACACTAACAGTGGGGGTTGTGGAAGCCACACAAATGGTTGGAATAGTCGGGACAGATGTCACATTGTGAATCTGGGGAGTAAAAGATCCCGAAGTCGAAGTGACAGTATGAGACCACATGGAACTTGTAAGGGGAGACCTAGAACCCATGATATCAGCTAGAGCATTATAACGTAAAGGCAGCGTGATACCAAGGGAGGTGACATGGAAGGGTGAAGTTTCCATTGGTATAGGAATTTCACCACTTGTCATCAAGGACTCTTCACTCTTACAAATAAATGCCATGAATCGAACCTAGCATAGTTGTACATGAGATAAAAAATTATCCAGATGCTAAGCCTATTAGCCAATGATTATGTCCTATACATCCATGAAAAGTTTCCGCTATCAAAACTGACGTTGAAAATTTGTTGATATCGAGATTCATTTACCCCGCTCCTTTGACGGATTGGGTATCAAACATTGTACTTGTTAATAAAAAACAAGGAACTATTCAAGTATGTGATGATTACAAGGATATCAATAAAGATTTTCCCAAGGACAAATACCCAACTCTATATATCGACCAAATTATTGATGACTATGCGAGGAATGAAATTTTTTTATTTATGGATGGATTTTCCAGCTAGAATCAAATAAACATACCCCCTGCTAATCAGTACAAAACCACGTTTATATGCCTATGGGGGACTTTTTCTTATCGCAAACTCCCATTTGGCCTGAAAAATGTTGGTGCAACTTTTCAGCAAGCAATTTCTTATGCATTCCATGATATCAAGCATATTGTTAAACCTTATTTGGATGACCTACCATCTCATTCAATGAAAAGGCACGATCATCCATTTCACTTAAAAGAATTTTTCATTAGGTGCAGAAATTAAATATTCGTTTGAATCCACAAAAATGTTTCTTTTGTGTACAATTGGGTCGATTTCTAGGTTTCATCATTTTGAAAGAAGGCATTCGTGTTGACCCCCTTAAGGTAGAGGCAATTCTGAATTTTCCTGCTCCTAATTCTAGCCTTCCAAAACTCCAGAGTTTGAAATGGAAAGAAAACTTTCTGCATAGATTCATCCATAATTATATAGAACTAACCCAGGGTTTTACTTGACTGTTGAAAAATGACATTCCATTTTTCTGGGATGAGCTTGCCGATAAATCTTTTGATGCATTAAAACATGCACTGACCAATGCACCCTTATTGCATCCACATGATTATTGTCGAGATTAGTTATGTACTTAGTTGCATCCGATGGCACTATTGGAATGGTGTTAGTCCAAGAGGATGATTCTAGAAATGAACATGTGATTTATTATTTGAGTAGAAACCTCACTAAAATTGAGATTAATTATGCACATGCGGAGAATCTAGTCTTGGAAGTTGTTCAAATTGTTCAATGATTCTGTCACTGTATACTTCTTTGAAAAACAAATGTCATTTCAGATTGCAACCCTATGATGTATATTCTTACTAATAAATCACTAGGGGTAAAATACTCAAAATGGATAGTTATATTACAAGAGTTTGATTTATAATTTGAAAGATTTAAATCAAATAAATATTTGGTTTTAGCCAAACTATTGTGTGAATTTCCACATACTGATATAGAAATTGTGGAAGAATATTCCTTTGTTGATGAACATCTCTTTCTTATTAGTAAGTATGGTCCATGGTATGGAGACATCATTATATATCTCCAAACCCAAACATTTAGGCCCAAGTTATCTAAAACTGATCATCGTCAGATCTGATACCAATCCCAACAATACAATATTATTGGTGACACGCTTTACCGTTGCGGTACTGATTCTATATTTTGACGTTGTTTGACTCTCCAAGAGGCTGAAAAAACATTAAATGATTGTCATTCTGGAGCATGTGTTAATCATATGTCTAGGTATGCTACTACCCAATAGATATTATGTGTTAGTTATTTTTGTCCTTCAAGGTTTAAAGATTGCATTATTGGAGTCCACAAATGGTATAATTTCCAAATCTATGATCGCAAAAAGAGAGAACCTCCAGCTCCTCTTCACCCTATCATATATGTCAGTCCTTTTTCCAAATGGGGCATCGATTTCATCATATGTAACCCTCACTCGGACGAGGGGGCATGGGTATATTATTCTTGTAGTTGATTACTTTACAGAATGGCCTGAGGCGATGCCTACATATAAATACGATGGTGAAACTATAGAAGTTTTCATTTTCAATCATGTGATTTCTCTGTTTAGTGTCCCAGAAGTGATTGTTACGAACCATGGTAGTCATTTTCATAGCTTTATGATGGTTGAACTATCAGCACAGCATGGCCTACACCATGATATCTCTACTTCTTACTATCCACAAGCTAATGGTCAAGTCGAAGCCATCAATAAAGTTTTAACCAATATTATTAAACTTATAGTTGGTAGTCATAAAGGAAACTACCATTCCATGCTCTTTTCGGCATTGTGGGCTTATCGTACTACTACAAAAACATCAACATGTGTTACTCCTTTCCAACTTGTTTATGGTTTGGAAGCAATATTACCCATTGAATTTGAAATCCCATCTCTGAAACTAGCTATCGAATTATTATCTACTACCTCTATAGATGAAGAACATTTTGTACATTTATCATGTTTAGATGAAAATCTCCATGATGGCACACTGGCTAGAAAAGCTCACAAAAACGGAGTCAAAGCTCAATTCAATCAAAACTTCAATCCTCATTCATATTCAGAAGGCAACCAGGTCTTGGTTTATGATCAAGCCCATGACAAGTTAGGTGCGTGAAAGTTCAAACCCATGTGGCATGACCCTTATATCATAAAACTCGTATTAGCTAAAGGATCCCATGAGCTTGTTGATTACGATGGTATATCTTTAGGAAAGCCCAGTAATGCTATTTACCTAAAGAAATATTATGCATAAAATTTTAGTGGATATTTGTACATTATTTACTGTTTTTTTAGGTATGTGTTATAGTTATTGTTTTTTACATTTTCTACTACTTCTCCTTATCTTGTTTTTCACTTGATTTACAGATGTTGATGTTCCTTCAAACTTACATTGGCTTTGTTGATGGCACTATTCGTAGTACTCAAAATTTATCTTCTGCAACCTGGGTTATCTATTCACCAAGTGATAAGCTAGTCTCTACTCATGGAATATGCCTCAGTCAAACAATGAATAACATCGTAGAATATAGCACAGTCATTGAGCTATTAACTGATGTGATCACATTTGATATTCGGCGTTTAATCATTAGATTAGATTCACAGCTCATAGTATTACATTTAAATAGTTTCTATGTAGTAATAAGTCCAACAATGTTAAGAATTTTTTTTCGGGTTTGTCTTTTGGAAACGAAATGTGATTATATGGAATATCAGCACATTCCAAGATATTTAAACACATTGACAGATGCATTGGCTAATCATGTGTTGAATAGACATTTGTGACATTTGTAAATTAAAACAATATTCATTCATATTGATCAAGATAAATTGTAGGCAAAAGTAGTATTTTTTCATTAAAATAGAGTTTGCATAGCCATGTGTCTACAAAATATGTCATCCAAGGACATAAGGCCTCGTGGCCTTTATTTTCTGAATATGTTGGCACCAAAAATAAAAAATGTGGTCCTAGAAACTAGAACAGCTAAGCATGATGATTCTCATGATAACAAACAAAAACATGAGAAACTCAACATAGTAAACATATAAGTAGCCCTAGAACCCCAACTGCATGTCCTTGATATCAGAGAGGAATGGCATCAATCCCTGTCTCTAGGATATCAAAAGTCAACTTCTCTAGGTTGTGTTCAAGCTCTACCAAAATGTCTACTGCCTCTAGATTAGCTGTCGCAGTTGCTATAGGCTGCTTGCCTCATTTGTAAAATTGCCTCAGCCATGATGGTTGGTTTGGGTCCACATTTGCACATGCATTTTGGATAATTATCCTTTGAAGACAAAAAACACATAAAATTTTAAAAAAATGAAAACGTGTCAAAATGAGAAATTCTCATCTAGGTCACCCAACTAAGCTCTGGCTGGAAGTGGGATATCGGGATCACCTCTGTAATCTATCCTAGGATATGGAAGTCCAGGATCAAAATGATCTATTGGCCCAACTAGTCGAAAAACTCAGGAGTATACCTCACTACTGGTCCATTGCCTCTATTACATTCCATTATTAAACCCACCTCATCATGCACAGATAACTAGGTTCCCCCTCATTTGCTAGAATCTATTGTGGCCGAAGAAGAGGAATCCTCTCTAGGGTAAAAGAAATAAGAATGGTTCCATAACCAAAGTTCTTCAGTTTCCCATTCTTGCATCTAGTTAGTTGTCCCTTCATGTTTATAACCACTGCCTTGCACCAATTGAACGTTGTGGATTCCTAGCATTCGACGATGGCCTGCATGTATGCCTGTGTGGCTAAATGAAGGGCAGCGCTACCACACATCTTGCTAGCAGTGAAAGTAATGGTCCTAAGGGGCAAGAGCTCGGTGGTTTGAATATCAATTCTACCATCCTTGGGAGGCGTACATCTACAAAAGAGTGGTAGATACCCATCTGTAGTATCTCCTCCTTTCCTCTATCCAAATAATAAAATATCAGCTCCCCGATGAGAAATATCAATCAAGAAATAAACATCATTGGCGTCAATGGTAACGCAATGATCTTAGATTACAAAACATTGTTCCTGGACATTCCAGGTTTTTACAAACCATGTCATCAGATCTACCAGAGCTTTCATCCTAGTAATGAGCCAGTATTTAAAGAGGCTAAAATTTCAAAGAGCCTACATGGTTGTTGGATCTGCCAAAGCTGCCAAATCATTGGCTTCATTCTCTCTTTCGCTCCACTCCATTTTGAATAATAAATTAACCTAAAATGACCATTTTAAAAATATTAGAATCATTTTTATGTTTGATGTCATATTATTTGGGGCCCAAATATTTCAAAAAATAAACCCTCGTCGCCTGTGTTGCCACTATTTTAATGACAGGGCGCGACTGCATAGATTTTTCCAGAAAATATCCACGTATGACACAATTCTCCATGTGGAAAATTTTACTTGACTGAAGGAAATCAATGCATGGCCAACGACATATTTTTGACAAACATTTTCCCCAAAAAATTAATTGAAAATTAAATGGAAATTTTAAGAGATAAAAAGCTAAGTTAAGGAGGGGCCTTCTACCTAGAAGAAGCGGTTTGCAATTTCATCCACCAGTTAGCTTGCAATCAGTCCCGGAAGTCTAGTGATAAAAAAAAGTCCTTTCTCTGCTCTCAAAGGGTATAAATGCAAATGTTGAAAAATAATTTACATTTTCCACTTTTATAGGGTTTTTTAGCTAAAAATAAATATTATTTCTATATTTAAAACCTTTTAGTAGGGGAAATTTTATATTTTTGAGTAGTTATAACGATTTACTGAGTTTAAATGTGTAGGATAGATTACAAAGCAATAATAAATCATTTGGCCTATTTAGCATACTTTTATCACTTTTTATGCTCTTAAAAAATTACAAAAAGCAAAAATCATAGAGTCCTCTTTTCAGCCCTTTTCTAACTCTTTAAAAATGAAAAGATTGTCGGGTACTTGTTTGTTTGAAATCGTAAAAGTAAATGAACAATCATCCACTCATTATAAGTTTACCCCTTTTATGGACTGATTTAGGACTATTTACGAAAAAGGTATATGTTGAACGAACATTGTCAACACATTTCTCTCTTGTATTATTTCATCATTTTTCAAACCCAAGGGACTAAAACTTATGAAATAGAACCTAATGGATTCTACTTATGTTATTATTCTAACTCTCTAGAACTAAAAAACACTGAGCTTTACTTTCTCTGTGCTCATTAAAATTTTACGGTAAAAGAACTGAATGAGTTTCATTTTTTTTTCTTTTTCAAACTCTTTAAAAGAAAATGACATCAATTTATTTCTTTAAATGACTCATAAACACGAAATAGTATAGGACCTTTTAAGTATAAGGGACCGAACCATTCCTTCTTAGAGTTCTTTAAAATACTTCAATGGATTCATCAAAAGGATGAGCTCATAGTCCAAGCATATGTTATCCTCCTCAAGCTTGTAAAAAATAAAGAGGTACTTTCCAGTAATGGTGGGGGGAAATTGGGAAAAGGTGTCCATTTTATATTTCATTTCTAAAGGTAGCATGTCACTCTTGAACATGACACTTCATCACATTGATGTTCAGTTTGGGAAATCTACAATTAATCAAATCTCATTGAAAGTCTTCATGGTTTTGGGTATTATCATTAAGTCAAATGCTGCCAAGTCAATTTTCATGTCGTTATGTGTTCAAGAGAAGTTTAACCTCAGTTCAAATTCCTTTGCAAATTTTATCCTTCAATCACGTTGGTCATCCTTTGAGTTAGTCCTTGCAAACTATTTTCAAAACTTGACATTGTGATTCGTGTCGTAGAATTTCCTACGACGAGTTGCTTTATATCGACTTCAGCTAATTATCTAAGAGATTGATATAAAAACCTTCAGTATATTGAAGCCTGTGTGCCTTAATGGTATGTTTCTCGCCTTTAATGATAGGTTCTCATCATTGGACTTTGATTGAAGAATTCTATGAGTGTTCGACTTCATATTACTTATTCGCACTTCATAGATTATACTAGAAGTACCTTGAGAACCATTATCATTATTTGTGGTTTCTCTCGCACTTGTTAATGGTTCACATCATTAACCAGTAATCAAGTGGTTTCTTCCATGTTCGACTTTGAAACATTCACTCAAATGGTTAGATTTGTACTGTGGATCAAGAGATGGAGATCAAGACCCTGGATCTAGTTTCATCAATCCAAGTTGTGAGGATATTTTATATTCATGATTATGTAGACCCATTATGGCAGATGGTTGCATCCATACTATGTCTACTATCTATATGATTTTGGTTTTCCCATGCTTATTCATTGAGTTCACTTTACTTTGAGTATGGGAATGCCTACCTCAATGATGATTATCGATATACATTTGCATTGTAATCCTTGAATGTTCTCTGTAGGTTTCCAACCATTTTACACACTTCCTACTTTAGAGGGCAATTTGTTACATGTCAATTTGTCGTCATGACACTTGATCAGTTTATGGGTATTTTTACCATCTGTGAACATGTTTGATTGAAATCCCTTAGAAGTCAAACAACCAGAAATATCTTGAACGAGATGAGAAATTTGGGAATAATAGCTGTCAAACCTTGTCAAGTTTCACCTGCGTTGATTTTCTAGCTTTTGTAGCACATTCGCTGCAATTAACTCTGAGAACAGTGCAATGATGCACTCTATCTACCACTATAAACCCACACAGGTGAATTCAAGAAAGTAAAAATAAAAGTACATTTTAGAAACGTAGTTGGTCAAATATTTCCCAAATGAAAGCTTCCAAGTGATGATTATTCGAACTATAACCCACAGATGATGCATCTTAATCAATTCCCTCATGGAAACCTAATCCCTCAATTAATGGATCTCACCCTCTTCTTTTGGATTTGAAACTTCTTCCTCTTGGCCTATAAAATTACTAGAGGGTAGAGGGTTAGAGGAGGTCGGAACTCAGAGAAGATAAACTTATGATGCTAGTTTGAGATTGGAAAGCTTGTAATCTAAGGAGGATTTTGAAGGCATTTGGGAGGAACCTCACAAGATCAAGACAAAAGTTGTAAGGCTCCTCCTTATATTTGATTAATACAAATGAACACTTTATCCCGGTTATTTGTCTTATTGGAATGTTGAATGGCTTATAATTGTTTACAATGTTTACTGAGGCAAATTCAATTCCTAATCTCCTTGATAATTAGGTTAAATTTTGTTTGGATTATTATATCGCATATGCTTTTGATCCTTTTAAGGTTTATGGTTGTAGGTCTTGTCAATCATTGAGGAGATGCATCAAGTCACAACAAGGGATCTTCATCGAGCATTTTGTGAAATAGGTAAGGGGTTCATCCATTAGCTTTAATTCTTATAATTCAAACAAGTGGAAAGTGTTAGTTCAATTGTCTTTCTTGTTTCTAGTTTCTGTCAAGGATCTAGGGAGATCACTCTTGTCCACAAGAGGGATTTGTTTGATGTAAAAACACACATGAAGAAGATCAGGAAAAGAGGATAAACAAAGGAAGCACAAAAGAGCCAAGAGCACACCTAAACATTGATGATAAAAGCACCTTAGAGACTCCAAGATTGAAGACCTTTTAGAGGGTGGAAGTTTTATGATAAAAATATGAACAAAGAATAGACATAGTGGAAGCCATGTCACCACTAAAGTAGATCCATGTTATCATTTATTGTTATTCCCAGTCATCCAAGATATTGACATGTCTAGTTTCATCATATGATGATGTGGAATTCAAGATGTAATATTGTAATCATTGTAAATGACAAATAATTACAATTCTAAAATTCATGTATGAACTCAAGATTCATGGAAGTCCAAAAGACATATAATAGCAAAGTCTTATGTAAATCCAAAATTCATTTGGAACTTCAAGGGTTATAGAAGTCCAAAGGTCACTAGAAGTTGTAAAGTCAAGAGTCATGAGGATATGAAAGGTCACTCCTCAAGTTATAAATAGATGCTCATTTCTCATGAAAGTGAATTTTAACCTTTGCTTCTCCCATAAAGCATAAGAGAGATAAGTTAGTACTTTTGGGGGGAAAGTGGTGGCTCCAACGCTCCACTATTGGAGAAAGTGATGTTCATTCTATTCATGCATCTTAGGACTTATAATTAATAATTGAATCCTGATGGCCAACACATTTTCGTACATGGATTATGAATTTTTGTAAGACTATCTTGTGAATGTTTATGATTCATGTTTTCTCTCACCAGTACTAAGGTAGTTGAACTATTTTGGTTTTTTTAGTGTTTATTCTGTTCAGAATGTATTGTAATGGTTGTAATGATTGTCACATATTTGTGGAATATCCTACAGGATGTTAGACGAAACATTCATGTTTATGTGTGTCTTTAATAGGGTGGTACTATGACTTCTCTCTTAAAGGCTCACTTCCTCCCCCCTCTATAGTCGAAGAACCTTGATGCACCTGCAACTAATCAAGGGAACATATGTGATTCTCTCTCTTTCTAACAGCTAAAGCCAAGGAAAATATTTAAGTAGACGACAGTCAGGTTGTATTCCAGATGGGGATCCCATCCCAAATGGTGTGAGGTCTAATTGGGGCCACATATCGAGAAGACCCCCTTGAATGTTGGAAGGTCCAACACTATCAACGTTTTTGGTGTTATAAGGAGGGAAACCATATTCTTATGGTTGATAAATCCACCTACCCACATCATACTTCCTGTGGCCAAGGGAACAACATTTCTAGCGCCTCTCTGACTCATATTCCTGAGGTAGGAAGATCCTCTCAACCTGACCCTAAAAAAAGTTGTGAATATTCTTACAGACACATCTAGGAAATTCAACCTATATCCCGTAGCTTTGTGAAGGCTACTAAATTAATTCTTGGAACACACAATATTCATTATTTTACAAAGAAGAAAGAAACAATCCTATGAGGAAAGTGGTTTTTGTAATGGAAGATTTTATTTTTTCCACCCCTAAATAGTTAGTGGAATCTATAGACAAAAAAAAAACCAAAGAAACCTTCATCTTATAATGGGGGGAAAATGTTGTGCTCTCATACAACACTTTTTATGGGTTAGGTTGTCTCGAAGAATATTTCTCAGTTTCTAAAGAAGAGGAGGAGTATAGGGATGAGAACATAGTAGAAAAATGTCTCTATTGGGTGACTTAGGGCCCACGTTCACTTTCAGATATTTTACATAAGATGTCACGACACTCATAAAAGTTGTTAATGAAATACAACCCTGACAAGGTGATCAAAGCAGAAAACGACTTGGATAACTTCTACCTACACGTACAGATGCTCAAGGTACATTGTGATGATGTTTCATGTAGACTCTTTCCTTGTACCTTAAATGGTAAAGGGGTTGCTTGGTATCATAGTCTTCCCGTAAATTCAATTCAGAATTAGAGGGGGTCTAAGAATTTGTTCCTTAAAAAGTTCACTGATGACAAAACCCTGACTATGTTAGTAAAGGAATTAAGGAATCTAAATATGGGGGTAAACAAAAGGGTCAAGTATGTTAATCACCGGTTCAATTGGGTATTAAATCAATTTCATCCTAATACAATACCTCATGCCTCCATCATGACTGATTGCTACACTTCTTTCTTTCTGACAAGTATTTCGTTGTTTGTAAAGAGAGTTGCGAAAGAAACTTTGTTACAAAATTTCGAAAGAAGCCATTGTAGTTGAAAAGGACTTTCATGCAATTAGAGCCATTATTGATGATGAACTGTCCAAGGTCTCAAGGGAGATAGGTAAAAGGTCTTAGGCCTCTTCAAGCAAGGCCAAAGGTAAAGAAGCTATTGAATTAGAAAGCTTGACCTTTAAGACTCTCAAGACTCTATCCATTGACTTGGCATAATTAAAATAAAGGACAAGTGAGACCATTGTTAGTAGAAAACCCCTAAAATTTAACTTCGTAAGAAGGAATAACAGCAACAACAACAACAACAATTAGTTGGCTAAGTCTACGCAGATTTCAAATTTCATGTTGAATGTTGAAAGCATAGGCATGGACAAATATTGTTCGTTTCATCAAGAGTATCATTCAGAGAAGACATACCCACAATGGAATTAAAACATGAATGCTCTGGTGGTGCACATTATTGACTCAGTACTTTCAAATGAGAAAAATGATAAAATAGAAGAAAAAAGAAGAATTCATTACGACTAAAGAAATTGTGGGTGTTAGACACATAGTAAACACTTTCAGCTATGTGTTCAATGTTGAGAAGAAACCTATTGAATAATAATTGTTGAATGAGACCCCGACTTAGAAGAAAAAACTTCAACATAAGTTGAGAAGTTAAGGGAATTTTCCTAAATAAGAGAATATGGGGAAAAAGTTGAAGGAAAATTTGTTAAGGAAAATCACATTCCCTGTCAACCAAGCTCATAACAAGCCTGGAGATGCTACCACAACCATGAATACTTCTGCCAGCAGTAAAACCAAGTCTACCATTTTGAAAGTGGAAAAAACATTATTCCTCCAGACACTTCGACGAAGCCTACTATGCTATACTATAACATAGTGGAAGATATGAAGAAATATCACACAACTATTTCAATCTTTGAGCTCACAAGGATAGAAAGCGAGTGGGAAATTCTTGCTCAAGAAATTTCCCAATCCTCATTAGGAACAAGGTCTCTAGTAATTCTTCTAGTCCCCTGGAGTTAATTGTTAATTCTTTAAAATTAGAAGATAATACTCTTTTCCCTCTGTTTTTATTAACTTTTGAAACTTTTAATTACAATGTTCAAAATTTCTTAGTTAATTTTGGTGCATCCATAAACGCAATTCCATTATTAGCTCCCAAGAAAATCAAAGCCAAATGAGATAAGACCAATGCACAGATTATTCAGCTAGATAAGTCTCTTTTCCAAGCTATTGGTGAACTCAGAAACATTCTTATTCGCTTATCATTTGATCAACGAGTTTACCAATGTATAAACATAATGATTTTGGACATCCTAGAAGTGTATGGTGTATTACTTAGTAGAGACTGGTCAAGAAACCTAGAGGGGTATTTTGCTACCAATTTGGTGACGTTTATGGCTTCTATACAGGGGCAAGAATAATAAAATTTGGGTGGAATCAAAACCTTAAATGAATTACATCACTACACCTTTTGAAAAGAAAATGATCACATTTCTTTCGTAAACCTAATTTTTGGTAATTTCTTTTTAGAAACCAACCTTGGAGGTGTTGAAGAATTAAGGGTACTGGTGTTTTTTAAGATTCTTCACTTCTTGATAACAATTTGTGTAGCAATTTTACAATTATCTTAGATTGATCTTCTTCTTGTATTATTAGCATGTGTATTTCATCAAACTTCTACCAAAAACATAAATACAAGAACACAAATCTTGGCTCTCTGCCAAGGCCAAAACATCTCTCTCTTAGAGAGGAAAACCCTTTGGTAATTTTCTCTTATTAAAACTTATTATTGATCAATGCCAAACCCTAGACCCTTGACTAGGATTTCCTCCAAGCACAAGTTAAGTCCTTCCTCTATTCTGCATTTTGTTCCTGGCACATAGACTTCCTCCTTCCAACACTTTTCTCCCCAGCACTTTGTCCTCCTTTGTTGTTTCTTTTATAGAGATAGACCTTCCTTGAGTGAGCCTTCTAGAAAAGATGTTATTCTTCTATTTTTACTCAAGTATACATCTTCTTTTGTTGAAAAAACAATACATTTCTTGAGGTATGACTGTAATACTATTATGTTGCCCTAGTTTATCCCATGTGTGGTATGTATCCTAGATAATTAAGGTCCTTTCACCATCACTAGAGGGATAGAATTCTTCACTTGACTTGGGAGGCCTTGTACACATAATTTCTAGCCGAAACAATAATGATTCTTGAACTATTTTGTCACTACTATTATACCCACAGATTGTCCTCATCTACCTCACACATGTGACTATATTCTTCCCTAGAAAAAATCCCTTCATTTCGCTTCTTCTTCCTTCCTTCTTTTCTTCACTTGGAGACCCTTAGACTTCTATTTTCCTCACTTTTCTCATCTTATATAATTCGCTGATTTAAAATATTCTTTGTTGAAGTTGTGAGGGAGTGAAAACCCTCTATATATAGAGGAATATCCCTCCTTTAGGTTGAATATCCCTCCTTTAGGTTGAATTGAGGTCGAAATCATGACTGTAGGCTGACTTGTCTATTTCTTCATCGTTTTTTTGCTTGAAGGATGTTTTTGCAAGGAGGAGACTTGTTGAATTTTCTTGGAGATATTCCTTTGACCTTATACAATAGTATACATAGTGTAACATGCCCTCTAAGGGTCTTCCATAAATACATGGACACTTTGACTTTCTTGAAGCACTTAAACATGTGCTTGATCTACTTCAATGAGAAAGAAACTCATTGTCAAATAATATAAAAATGATTTCTCTTTTCTTGAATAACTACAAATGTCAAAATTACATTTATGAAGACCGAAACAAGTTACACTTTCTTCAACACTCCCTCCTAAGTAGGGAGGTATTCATAACTCATTACAAGGTGTTTGGTTATTTTTCAATCTTGAAGAATTCACATAAGAGAAACTAGATTTTCAATCCATCTGTTATAGCATCATAATAACCAACATTGTTTCCATAGCAAGGCGTTGACTAACAACTCTATCTCTTAATAGATCAGAGCACAATGTTAGCAAGACCAATGACTTATACACATCTTAGTCATTATCTCTCAAGGTACATACCCACCCGGTTTTTCACTGAGTATGACCTTCTAGGACTATTCTTATATTGGGTTCCCAACCCTAAAAGAATATTGGTCCTATTGCCTACTCTTGTCTTGGATGCCCTAGACATCCTCAAAGAGTATCTGATTGCAAGATGATTACCCAATCCTCCCATTCTTTCTTCCCAATTAAAGAAAATAATGTTGTGTCTGTCACTTCCTCTCAATTAAGGAAGACATGTAGAAGTATCCTCTGACAGGGTAGTTGTCCAAGTTCCTTTGTAATTGGGAACTTGTTATAACTCCCTGTTAACTGGGGGCTTGTCCATTCATCAGGAACTTCTTTGTGAGTCCTCGAGCTGCTTGATCTCCTTCCTTTTATGTCATGAAATCTTTGTTTGAACTTCTTCTTAGTCGGGAACCATCCATAGATCACTTTCCTTCCTTTTTTGTCATTTCATTGCTTCCTTAGTGGAAAGTGGCCTTCTTGTTTCATATCAGGCTCTCTTGTCATCTGGTTATTCCTTGTCATATTGTCTATGCTTTCGACTACTCTTCACATGTACTTTCTTGTTCCCATGCTTTGATTTAGTAGCCCTTCATGACGTCATCCTGATATTGCTTCAACATTAAATGGTACATTTTTTGGATGGATTCTTCATCATGAAATATTTGTAGAGTATAATCATTTATCTACACCTTTCATATCTCCAACTTCATAGATTTCAAGTTTCCTTTGATCATTTTCTTCCTTAGTCAAAGTTGTCCTGCCTTCTTTTGCGAGATGTCTTCAATGCATCTTTGTTAGATAGTGATTCTTTGTGATCATGGTGTTATTTACATTCTTTATCTCTTTCTCGATTTGTTTCTTCTTGGATAGATATGTCAACCACTTCCTGCTCCTTGTGAGACCACTTTCTCATTTCTTGCCTCTAGTGCTAGTCATCATTTCTTTTTCACTAGATTCTTGGTCAACAATATTATACTCATTATGTGAGTATTTCCTTTTGTTGACCTTCATTGCATTGTAGTACATGCCTTCGAGCATTTCATTGGTGAAAGAGATTCTTTCCTACTTTATCATGTTATATAACTATTCCCATGGCTCAATAATATACAAATGATAACATGACTAAACTTTGATGCATACATACCTCATATTGATTCTCCTTTGATCATCTTAGCTTCATTTGGTTGTCCTTGATGTGGCCCTTCTTCCTCAATCTTAGCTTGCCTGCATATCATCCTTTTCTTGAATCCCATGAACAGGATTCCTAATGAAACATCTTCTTTTGTTTATGAATATTCTTTTGAAAATTCCATCATAGGATCTTGAAGACCCTTACCTTGAAAATGTTTCTTTCCTTTGATGATGGAGGTTTCCTAATATTCTCAATCATGATCAATTTTATTTCATTGTGATTGAGGTCCTATTCTAGTTATTCTTCTTACACATGAATATCTTGATCCATATCTACCATGCTCCTATATTCTAGAAGATATTTCTAACCATGCATTTTGTTCTATTATAAATACTCCTTCTAGATGAGTATTTAGAACTCTATGTACATCATACTTCTAGATTCTAGAAGATCTTTCTAGCCATGCAATTTTATTCTATTCCTACATGCTCCTATACTACTCAAAAATTTGAAAGAATACTTTAAGTAAAGAAATAAACTTAGTCATAGTAGAGATTCAGAGGATCTTCCTTCTTTTGCTTCTTCTCTTCTTTCATTTCTTGTGTCACATGAGCTTCTTCCTTTTTTCTTTTGTTGTTGTTGTCAAACTTTTTTTTAAGACAATTCCTCTTGTAGTGTCCATATTCTTGGCATCCATAGCATTGGATTTTGGACATATCTTTGTTGTTTGTTCTTCGTGGACCAAATTTTCCAAACTTTCCCTTTCTCTTAGCCATCGTAGCAAATGCTTGCTCCTTTGATCCCACATATTTATTTGGTTTAAGTCTTGTTTCCTATATATTTCATAGAGACTGCATTTCACTTAGTGGGGTGGCTTCCTTATTGGAATATAGGCTTGATGTGAAGTTGCCTCAATCCTCAGGTAGAGCATTGAATGCTACAGTTGTCATTTCTCTATCAGACATAACTTCCCCTAGCTCTTGAAGTTGATCCCTCATATCAGAGATCTTCATGAAGTAGGGATATATTCCTTCCTTTGATATCTTCATCTTATATAACTCATTTTGAAGAGATATCACTTCTCTAGCTATGGTTACTAAGAAGAGCTCTACTAGTTTGTCATAGATTTCTTTGGATGTCTCCAACTTGGAGACATAAGGAATGAGAGAGTCTTTGATGGATTCTATTAGAATCCTTTGAGATCATGTCTCATCCTTATTATACTTGGCTAAGGCTTGAGTTTTTTCCTTCGTAGGAATAGTAACATTCCCTTTGATGTGTTCTAGGAGTTCATTCTCCTTGAGAATTGATCAGTCCTCTTATTCCATGCAAGAAAGTTATTGGTACCTACTAATTTATTTCTTTCCTTGCAAAAAGACATTGATGTATATTTAGAAGGGGACATATACTTATTCGATATATTTTGACATGTAGTAGACTTGATTTTTCCTTGAAGACTTGATGACTTGCCTTCCTTAGGTCTTGATGTTCTTCAAGTTGCTTTCTCCAAGTGGGCTTGCTTGATGTATGTCCTTCTTTGATCTACTCTTGTTGTAGGTGCCTTTGTGTAAGGGTCTTCTTCTTTCTTTGTAGTCTTTCTTGATGAATGATAGATAATATACCTTCTTGAAGTGATTGAGACTTATTGGCTATATGCTTCAAAATTTGTAGATGTCCTTCCTTGATGAGTGTTCTTGGGATGCCCTTTCCTTGATGTGTCACGTTAGCTTTGATACCATGTTGAAGAATTAAGGGCACTGGTGTTTGTTAGGATTCTTCACTTCTTAATAACAATCTGTGAATCACTTTTACAATTATCTTAGCTTGATATTCTTCTTGTATTATTAGTGTGTGTGTTTCATCAAACTGCTACCAAAAACATAAAGACAAGAACAAAAATGTTGGCTCTCTGTCAAGGCAAAAATGTCTCTTTCTTATGGAAGAAAACCTTTCAGCAAGTTTCTCTTATTGAAGCTTATTATTGATCATTGTCAAACCCTAGACCCTTGACTATGATTTCCTCTAAGCACAAGCTAAGTCCCTCCTCTATTCTACACTTTGTTCCCAACACATAGACTTCCTCCTTCTGGCACTTTTCTCCCTAGCACTTCATCCTCCTTCTTTGTTGCTTGTCTAGAGACAAACCTTCCTTGAGTGACCCTTCTAGAAGAGATGTTATTATTCTATTCTTTACTCAAGTAGACTTCTTATTTTGTTGACCAAACAAGATATTTCTTTAGGTACATGACAGTAATATTGTTCTGTCGCCCTAGTTTTCCCCATGTGTGGTATGAACCCTTCAGAATTTGGGTCCTTTCACCTTCGCTAGAGGGATATATTTATTAAATTGACTTGGAGGCCTTGTAGGCCTAATTTCTAGCCCAAACAATAATGATTCTTGAACTGTTTGATCATTGTTGTTATAATCGCAGATTGTCCTCTTCTACCTAGCACATGTGACTATATTCTTCCTGAGAAACAATCCCTTCACTTCACTTCTTCTTCCTTCCTTCTTCACTTCACTTGGAGACCCTTAGACTTGTCTTTTACCCATGTTTATAGTCTTATATACTTCACTTATTTCATAGATTCTTGGTTGGCATTGTGAGGGAGTGGAAAGTATCTATATATAGAGGATTGTCACTCCTTTAGGCCAACTTGAGGGTGACATCATGACTGTAGGCTAACTTGTCTATTTCTTCATCATTTTGTTGCTTGAAGGATGTTTTTGCAATGAGGAGACTTGTTGACTTTGCTTGGAGGTATTCCTTTGACCTTATATAATATTCTACATAGTGTAACATGCCCACTAAGGGTCTTACATAAATACATTGACACTTTGACTTCCTAGAAGCACTTAAACATGTGCTTGACCTACTTCAATGAGAAAGCGACGCATTGACAAATAATATAAAAATGATTTTTCATAATAAATACAAATGTAAAAATTACATTTATGAAGACTGAACGTAGTTACAATTTCTTCAATAGGGTTCTACCTTGCACATCCATCACCCATACCACCAGATACATAGCTAGAAACCCTTCCTTCTCTAGATGGTGAAAATGAATTATCTAATACATATGTAGAGAACAATAGTAATTCTAGTATTAGTAGGAATAATAATGCATGAAACATCTTAGGAGCTAGCAATTTTTAGACTCTTTATTTTGATGGTTCTAAGACAAAGGACGGTTCCAGAGAAGGTTGTGTCCTCACAGACACACATAACAAGAATAATATAATTCCATGCCATCTGGAGTTCAATTCCACTAATAATACTACAGAATATTAAGCACTCATACTTGGATTGAAGAAATCTATAGACCTGAAGGTAGAGTTCCTAAAGGTAATTGGTGACTCAGAGGTAGTCACTCATCAGGTACGAGATACTACGCACTGTGTTTTGGTTCATCTCAAAAAATATGAGCAGGAGGTATGGCATTTGATAAATAATTTTAAAGATTTAAATATCATTTCTATTCCAAGAGTTATAAATGTGATAGAAGATGCATTAGCAAACGCTGCTTCCAGGATGTTGCCATTAAAAAATGGTTTCTCTATTAAAATGTTATATAAACCATATATACATGACAATGTTACTAATTTATGTGTTTTCAATGATGACCAACAAATACCACACTTTATGGTGAATGTTGATGTACTCAAAGGTGTCACCATAGAGGAGGATGAGCACGAGAAGGCTTTACAAGAAGCTTCTAAAGCACCAAAAGGAAACACTATTCCAAAAGGTGTGGTGTTTCTAGAGAAATTATATGACTTGAAAAACCAATTTAGAGGGCCTACTAACATAAAGACGACTCGGATTTCAAAGCTCGCATCTAAACAAGTCAACCTTGGAACCCCACAAGATTCGAAGTATGTGAACCTTGGTACCTTTTGTTCCCCACAAGAATGAAAAGAATTTATCTACCTATTCAAGCAGTATCAAGACATGTTTGCATGGACATACAATTATCTAAAGACTTATGACACTCATATCATCCAACACATAATTCCTATAAAGGAGAGGGTGCAACTGTTCCAGTAGAAACTATGGAAAGTCTATCTATCATTGGAACCCCTCATTCAGAAGGAATTGAGAAGGTTGTTAAATGCCCATATAATTTTAAAAGTTATAAATTACGGGTGGGTTTCCAATTTGGTCACAGTAAGAAAGGATTCTAGTGAAATATGTTTGTGTGTAGATTTTCAGAATCTTAATCAGGCTTCTGACAAAGATAAATATCCAGTCCCATCCATGGAGCAGATGCTCCAGATAGTGTTTGGGTCTGAAATGTTTTCGCGACTAAATGGATTTTTAGGCTATAATCAAATGCTACTAGTAGAATTAGACAGGTTGAAGACTACATTCTAGACCAAATGGGAAACATTCACTTTCATGAGAATTCCATTTGGATTAATTAATGTAGCTGAAAATTTTCAAAGAGTTATGGGCATCGCCTTTCATGGCTTGATAGGTCAAATAATTTTTTTTGTATTTAGATGATGTTACTATGTTTTCGAATAAAAGGTTTGATCATGTACATCATTTAAAGTAGATATTTGAGCGGTGTCGAAAGTATGGGATTTCCCTTAATCCCAAGAAGAGTGTATTTGGTGTGTGTGAAGGGATTTTACTAGGGCACATCATAGCAAAGAGAGGTATCACTATTGACCCAAAAAGGGTTAAGGATATTACAAAGATCTTATTTTGAGTGAACAAGAAATCAATGCAGCCTTTCCTGGGAAAAAATATTTTCCTCAAAAAATTGATCCCTAATTACGCTCAAATTGTCATACCAATATAGGAGATGATCAAGAAAGATGTAGTATATATATGGGACAAACGGAAGAAAGACAACTTCACTCAGATAAAATAAGTTATTGCCGAAGCACCCACACTATTTATTCTAGATTATGGAAAGGACTTATTAGTCTATGCATCTGCTATGGATTGTTTAATTGAGACCATATTAATAGAGAAGGACAATGAAGGGAATGAGTGGCCTATTTATTTTATGAGCGCTAGTCTACAAGGCTCAAAATTAAATTACCTTTCCATTGAAAAACAAGAATATGAAATATACAAGGAAGTGAAGTATTTTAGGCCCTATTTACTTAAAGCACATACAATTGTATCCACACCTCATCCAATAGTTAAAACCATGTTTGTACAATAAGATCTGGGTGAGAAGAGGGTGAACTGGGTGACCTGTCTTTAAGAATATGATCTAGAATTCAAGATAGTTCATACTATAGAGGGTCATGACCTATACAAAATAATAGTTGAATCAAAGGGTTCTCCTAAACAATATCTTTAAGGATGGGAGTAAGAAATTAAAATGTACAATATTGATCACGTTCCTTCATCCATGTCCACAACGCCTTGGTACGCAGGTCTATGATAGTTTTTGGAACATGGCACCTTTCCCTCGCACTTATCAAACAAACAAAAAAGGGAAATTTTTTAAAGGCTCTATCATATCAATTGGTCCATGGAGTGCTTTTTCGGAAGCACCACAATGGAGTTTTGCTAAGGTGCCTTGAGCCCCAAGATATGGAGAAGGTCCTTAAGGACTTACATGATGGACTGTAAGATGGAAACTATGCGAGCGACACTACAAAACACATAGTTATGAGGGATGGTTATTATTGGCCCACTCTTTTCAAAGATGTGCATGCATATGTCTGCAAGTGCCAAGCTTGTAAAAAATGTATCAGTTGTGGAAAAAGGTTAATTCCCCACTACTCCTAACAGCAGTTGAAGAACCATTCCCACTGTTGGAGAGGTAAATCCCCTCTACGGATAGAGGCGATCCCTACTAGCCCAATAGGGGTCTAGCAACAATCACACAATGCTGCCACGCATGTTCCTAGTTACAATTAAACAAGAAGTAAAGAGCACCTACTTGGATTCCTGCACTGTCGTTGGACGAAGAGATGTCTCCTTCGCCTCTTCGCTTCGGCTGGTCACAGTCCTCCGCGATCCCCGCGAACGGACACCTGCACACACGAAGAGAAGGCAAACGCAAGCGTGAAATCTAGTAAAAGTAACTATATGCCAGTCAGAAAAGACATAATTCACATTTATCCATTGCATAAACAAACGAGAATGGAACAATAATAGCAGTCATCTATTATTAATCAGAATAGAGAAGAGTACAACCAAATGTTCTGACGTCGATAAACTTCTCAGGAGGGATCAGTCAGCATGTATCTCAAGCATTCACCTTTGAGGATGGTTCTCCCAAGACAAACAACTCTCTCTCTCTCACACAAATGTCACAAACAAACTTCCCCAAGCAATGAATCACTTCCACTCCTAACACACCAAACCTATAGCAGCAATCTGAGCACTACAAGCTCTGTACAATCCAAGCTAAGTCTAGCTAGTTCCCACTAGTTTCTAACTATCAAAAACTAGCTGCTCATGGTAATGGTGGAAGTTTATATAGGAGAAGGAGTCTCCTAAAAAGGGGGAAGGATGAGCTTATCTTCAAGGGAAGTTGTTGGAAAGGGTCGAACAGACATGCCATAGAAGGAAGTCGACATTCACAAAGCTAACAACCAAGCCTGGAGTGATCTGGAAGGCTGGTTGTTTGAACAAATTCGCCCAAACTGGATCAGCGCGGATTATGAGGCAACTGACGCGATGTCGCCGCGTCCACATAACTAGGACAGTCATGTCAGCGCGGAAGAACACGGGAAAGGCGCGCTGGCGACCAGCGCGGAAAAGTGATGTCCTTCCGAGCTGGCAGCGCGCGGGATACACTATGGAGCGCCAGTCATCGCGGGTATTTTTAAAACAGACGCGCTGATGAACAAAACTTTAGGAAAATGGGTTTTTTGGGCCAGTTCAGAAGCAGGAACTTGGTGATTGTGAATTCTGGGCACAGCAGGGTGACTGACAGGAAGGCAGTGACAAATTACTGTGTAACAGATGCCCCCTAAAGCATGAAGACCGAGAGAGTGGGAGGGGTGAAATGCTTTACAACACACGCCGAACTGGAACATCACCAGGAAGGACCAAAATATCTCTGATAATCAAGTACATGCAGTCTAGGCATGGGCGCAGCCATCCAAAAAGACATGCGAAAAGGTCCGTGGAATGGACGCAGCCACCCAACTAAAAAGACCATAATAATGATAAGGTATGGTCGCAGCCATCCATGAAGACTCAGGTATGGGCGCAGCCATCCATCAATGAGTCATGTAATGATCATCCACAAAATCGCAACCTGGACCGTAACAGACAGGGATCCAGGGTCTTGCGCTCCATCCCGATCCGAACAAAGTACAAGTTCAAGCATGCGAATATATGGGTTGAAGTCGAACATGCATGAACATCGTCTGATTACCAGTCAATGATGAAAACTGTTAACAGATGCGAGAGGTACCACCAATAATGACAATGGCCCTCAAGGTACTATAGGTACAATCCGCGGCATGTGAATCAATGAGCTGGTGTCGAACACCCACGGAATCATTCGATCGGAGGCCAATGATGTAAACCTCGCGTCGAACACGAAGAACCTGCCATTGAGGCATGCAGGCTCTAAGGCACCTGAAGGGAGTCTCTAAGTCACCTTCCTGGATAATGAGCTGAAGTCGACAGGAAGTGACCTTGATCGAAGGTGGGCCATAATGATTCCCACATCATCGACGCGAGACAGAGGAAAAATGATTTGTGTGAGATATAAGGGAAGGTTGTACTAATGCAGAGGTCAACTTCTCTTGAACATATTGGCGGCACGACGGTGGATTTGGCAGTATTTGACATCAAATGAGCAGAGGTCATGGTGATAGGGCAATGAGCAGATGAGAGGTCAAAACAGGGTAACCCAAACCCACGGAGGCTAATGTGAAACGAGATGAGATATCCCCACCCAGACACGAATGCAGACTAGTGCCATGTTCAAGAGCGACATACTGCCGACACGACAATTATTACAGTTCCATTTTCCCTACCATTTCTGGCAGGTACCCCGATTATTTTTGGGTGGCAAGCTTGACGGGGATAGCATATGCTTGAAGAGTGTCATTTTGACAATGCCCGATGTCATCAAGTGTTTAACGAGCCTGACAAAGGAAAAACTCGGCGTCTTTTCTTGTTTAGAGAGTCTGAAAAGACAGCGGAAAAGGAGACTCCAAGGGGGTCCTTTTTCGTACAGTTGTGTCTCTCGAGCCCGAAAAAGTATAAAACAATGCCCGAAAGAACCGCCCGACCATTACGATCGAGGAGTACTTTTCGTAAATAGTGTTTTCGACTCGAAAAAGTAAAAAGCGGTCGAAGACACGTCATTTTAGAGCCAATAACGAGTGCGAAACGACAAACACCCGGCAATCTTTTTAGTTTAAACGGTCGAAAAAAGAGCTTTAAAAGTGACCGCCTCTCGTTCCGTTAACGAGTCGAGAGGGGGACTCGGCAATCTTTTCATCTTTAAACGGTCAGAAAAGAGCTAAAAGCAGACCTCCATTTTTATTCTCTTTAACGAGTCAAAAAGGGAAAAATACTCGACAATCTTTTCATATTTTATGAGTCAGAAAAGAGCTTAAAGGTGACTCATCCTAGAGGAACGAGTGGTATAAAGGGTAGCAACTGGTTCCGGAAATGGTGGAACTGCTCAAAACATGTAATGGTCAAGAGGCTGGCTAATAAAACCACTCATCGCTGCGGTTCCTCAGGAAAGGATAAACAACCAAGTGAGAGCATATGATCGGCCAAAGAGATGGTGGCGATGGAATGAAACAACCAAGGCTCATCTAGCGGAATTCAGCGGATAAAAATGGCAATCACGAGATGTAAATCGGGTATGGGTTCATTTTTACACAAGCTTGAACCATGGAGAACTTTGCTTGGATTCGGTTTCATGTTTACACAAGCTTGAAACGAAAAACTATGCTTGTTATAAGTTTGCATGCCCCCAGCATAATAATGAAAATCGAGGTACATGCCCCCCAAGCTTCATTGCATTCGAGAAAGTGGATGGAATGAAGGTTCACTCTCGAGATCTATGAAAGACTCGACTTGTATTTTACGAGATCTTAATCAAAAGACTCGATCTGGAAAGGGAGGTGTTTCATTTTTTAATGAGGTTGACACAGTAAAAGAACTATCCTCATAACCCGTGTTTCATTTTTTAACGAGCTTGACACAAGATCAGGAACTATGCTCGACTCCTTGTTTCGTTTTTTAACGAGGTCGACACAAGATCAGGAACTATGCTCCACTCCTTGTTTCGTTTCTTAACGAGGTCGACACAAGATCAGAACTATCCTCGGGACTGATCCAGTTTCATTTTTTAAGGAGCTTGACACAGGAAAGGAACTATGCTCCGACCAGACCCAGTTTCATTGTTTAAGGAGCTTGACACCGGAAAAGAACTATGCTCCAACCAGACCCAGTTTCATTGTTTAAGGAGCTTGACACCGGAAAAGAACTATGCTCCATCCAGACCTAGTTTCATTTTTTAAGGAGCTTGACACAGGAAAAGAACTATGCTCCATCCAGACTTCATCATAATGAACGGGAAGTGGAGGCCCCCAAGAAAGTGGCTCCGAAGGGAAGGCCGACATCTTGGAAATCAGGACCTAATGCCCCCAGGACACTATGCACGATGGTGTCATCACTGGGTAAGGGCACGGGAGAGGTGGCCACGTAGTTGATTTGCGGTGAGGCAGATGCAACTTGTGGATGAAAGCCAGGAGGGAAGGACGAGTGCGCGGGAGGGGCTTGTGGACGAACGAACGATAATTGATCGAACGTCACGATTCTTCCATCGTGTGGAAAACAAACCACACGGAAAAGTGAAGAAACAAGGGCTCCCATGGCATACACATAATCACGACCAAGGAGAAGACTGAAGTCTAAAGAACCTTGGGTAACCGAGACGTCTATATAGACAGTCTTGCCTCCCAAAGTAATAGGAAACTTTGGAAGGATCCCTAGTGGCTGACTCGTTCCTCCGTCAAATGCGGTGAGATGCGGCGCAACAGGTACGAGCGATGGGGAACCCAAAGCTCGCCAAGTCGTAACGGGCATGAGACTAACCGATGCTCCTTCGTCTAACACAGTGCCGGGCAGCGCCTTATTGCAAGCATAGGCGGTGACCCAGAAAGGCACGTGGGATGGAAGGGGAGGGGTAGTCAAACGACTCCAATCAAAGGAAATGACCGAATTACTTGGTGGGGGAACCATATGGTTGCCCCCCTGCTCGGAAAGAACCGAATCTAAATTCTCCGGAGAGGTTTCAGGAGAACCTTTATCAAGCTCAGGAGAATCTGAGGAGATGAGAAGAACATGAGAATTTTTCTCTTCCGAAACAGAGTGCTTGAGAGGAGGTGAACTCGAATCAACACTCTTTCCGACCAACGACGGGTCTGGAACAGGCTGGGGACAGCCAGGTTCGGGAAGAGGAGCCTGGACAAGAGAGGAATCTGAAGCAATCTCTTTGTCAACAAGGGCGCGATCTACAGTTGTAGAAAGACGTTGATAACCAGCTGGAAATGGATTCGGAGGAGCAGCAAGACTTTCCAACACAGCAGAGGCTTTATCCATGAGTGGACAAAGGTGAAGGGGATGTTTTCCTTCACAAAGTCGACAGGGGGTTCGAAGCTTCCCTTTCTCCTTACCATTCCCAACTGATGAGGTAACATTGCCATGATCGTCAGTGGGCGATGAAGGGCGGGCCGGATCGTGAGACCAAACTTCTAATACCCTGGGAATGCCAGGGCAATCACGAAGCAGATGGTCCTCCTTGCATAATCGACAAGGAAACTTAACCTTCCGCGGAGGAGCAGAAGGTGACCCGACTTCAGGTGTACTGGAGTGGATAGCTGGACTTGAGAGGGGGACTGTGCGTGTAGGCTCTCCCTGAGGGGACTTCTTCTTCTTGGTCTTCTTCTTCTTCTGCTTAGCCACCTGGTTACTCACATCGAGAATTTCACCAGGCGAAGTACAAGAGGACGACGTAGAAGTAGGCGTCGAAGGGGAGAGATCCACCTTAGGATCAACATGATGTCGTTCAGGTGGAGGGACTGATGGACTAACAGCCGATACGGTAGGGACCAAAGAGGTTGAAAACAACCACACAGGCAACCCGACAGTTAACCCTGGTAGGGACAACGTCGCCATATACGGAGCACCAACATTCCCAAGAGGAGGGAATTGTCCTGGATTCCCATCAGAGGGGGAACCTGGGTTGGTGAATCCCGGAAAAGTTGCCATAGAAAACGAAAACGAAACCCACTCAAGCTAACGCACACGAGATCTAATCAGGTGATGTTATCGCGGCCGAATAAATTTTTAAGACACATGAACTGAACTTGACCTTTTCATGTTTCAAGAGTCGAGAAAAGGACGAAAAGATGACTCCAGTCTCCTTCGAATGTTTAATGAGCACGAAGTGACAAGACGCTCACAGGCACCTTTTCGTTTAGGGAGTCTGAAAAGGATCAAAAGTGACTGCTCTGGAATTCTAGGTAGAGGGTGTGCCAAACTTTTCGCAAAACCACAGAATACTTTTTAGGGTACGGGTGGTCAATCTTCGTGAATGCTGTGTTCACTGCATTGTGAATCATAGGGCGGTCGACTCAGCTTCCTATGGATAAAGGATAAAAGCCTAGTGGGGTCTCCCTATATACGCGACGGTACGTGGGAGCGCAGTCCGTGTTAGACCACTATCGAGTCACAGAAGGAGGAATCACCCAACCTAATGTGAAACAACAGTGACTATGTTTAAAGACGCCGGAACACGTCTCTAACCTAGACCTCTAGATATTTGCGTTTAGTTCCAATGCGTTTTTAGATTTATTTGGTTCATTTTATAGTTGATCTTGAGATTAAGTTTCGATTTCAAGCTCTATCGTATGTTCGCTCACAATTACCTAGATGCAATCTATATGCCAAAGAATTCTGTTTTATTCGATGAATTCTAGCTACGAGAGGGCAAGAAATTTTCTGTCAAACAAAACAAGTACAAGCAAACAAGCAACTTAATGCAACTAAAGCGAGGAAAGGAAACTTTTCTTTTGAAGATGCAAATCAATGAAATGTTCTTTTCCTTTTCAATTTTCAAAAGCAAAGCTACTAGTTTGATTTTCTTTCAGTGACACAAAGCATCTAAAATAATTTGGAGGAACCGGAACACCAAGTAAACTACTTAATGAAAACACAAAGAGTTCCAAAAACACTCAACCAAAGTTTCCAAATCAAAGGAAAACAAAGTGTTGCACGAGCTATGTGATCTAAGCTCTGCAAGACAAGCAAGGATTGCAAGCAAGGAGGAAGCGAATGTGAACTGATCGATCCAAACAATCGTAATCTATGCTTGGTAGTGAAGAAATCGAATCAACATAAAAAAGGTGGTTCAATAATCGACACTAAAAATCAACCAGCAACAAGCAGTGGAGAAGCCTCAAGCAAATCAATAAGAGGGTTGTGGATGAACCTTGAATAGACAAGTAACCCAAGCAAATGGTTTCTCGATGAAACTTCTAAAGGGCTAGGTCACATGGTCACAAGACTCACTCGAATGAAATCAAAGAGAGAGCGTCCCTTAACCAAAAGCAATCAAAACAAGCTAATGAGGGACAAGAAACAACAGGGGATAAGAAAGATTGATGAATTCAGGAGATAAAGTTATAAAAACAACTTTTAGGAATCAGCGCAAATTTTACACTGAGCACCCGAGATGATCAAGGGTCAGCGCAACTTTTACACAGACCACCCGAGCTGTCAGCGCGACTTTTGCCCAAAAAACCGAGCTGATCTCAGAAAAACACAGTCATCGCGGAATTAAGCTAGAAAGTCGCGCTGTCATCGTGGATATACACGTCTTTTCCGCGCTGATCCGATTTTCAGCGCGACTGTTAAAATTAAATCCGCGATGGAGCTCAAAAATAGTGACAGGCAAATCAAAACTCCCAAATCAAAACAGCCAATCTTTCAATCAAACAGGGGCATTTCCCAGATCAACCCAGGAAACGCAAAAGACTGATAATTAATCCCCAAAGTTTCAAAAAAAGAGCAATCAAACAAACTCAAAACAAGGATGAATGAAAAAGGACAAAGGCTGTCCCCAGCGGAGTCGCCAAATTGTTGGAGAGGTAAATCCCCTCTACGGATAGAGGCGATCCCTACTAGCCCAATAGGGGTCTAGCAACAATCACACAATGCTGCCACGCATGTTCCTAGTTACAATTAAACAAGAAGTAAAGAGCACCTACTTGGATTCCTGCACTGTCGTTGGACGAAGAGATGTCTCCTTCGCCTCTTCGCTTCGGCTGGTCACAGTCCTCCGCGATCCCCGCGAACGGACACCTGCACACACGAAGAGAAGGCAAACGCAAGCGTGAAATCTAGTAAAAGTAACTATATGCCAGTCAGAAAAGACATAATTCACATTTATCCATTGCATAAACAAACGAGAATGGAACAATAATAGCAGTCATCTATTATTAATCAGAATAGAGAAGAGTACAACCAAATGTTCTGACGTCGATAAACTTCTCAGGAGGGATCAGTCAGCATGTATCTCAAGCATTCACCTTTGAGGATGGTTCTCCCAAGACAAACAACTCTCTCTCTCTCACACAAATGTCACAAACAAACTTCCCCAAGCAATGAATCACTTCCACTCCTAACACACCAAACCTATAGCAGCAATCTGAGCACTACAAGCTCTGTACAATCCAAGCTAAGTCTAGCTAGTTCCCACTAGTTTCTAACTATCAAAAACTAGCTGCTCATGGTAATGGTGGAAGTTTATATAGGAGAAGGAGTCTCCTAAAAAGGGGGAAGGATGAGCTTATCTTCAAGGGAAGTTGTTGGAAAGGGTCGAACAGACATGCCATAGAAGGAAGTCGACATTCACAAAGCTAACAACCAAGCCTGGAGTGATCTGGAAGGCTGGTTGTTTGAACAAATTCGCCCAAACTGGATCAGCGCGGATTATTAGGCAACTGACGCGATGTCGCCGCGTCCACATAACTAGGACAGTCATGTCAGCGCGGAAGAACACGGGAAAGGCGCGCTGGCGACCAGCGTGGAAAAGTGATGTCCTTCCGAGCTGGCAGCGCGCGGGATACACTATGGAGCACCAGTCATCGCGGGTATTTTTAAAACAGACGCGCTGATGAACAAAACTTTAGGAAAATGGGTTTTTTGGGCCAGTTCAGAAGCAGGAACTTGGTGATTGTGAATTCTGGGCACAACAGGGTGACTGACAGGAAGGCAGTGACAAATTACTGTGTAACACCCACAATAAGGCCTTGATGTTATTAAGGAGATATTTTCCCACACATCAAAGAAAAAATGGTATATCCTCACAGCCATAGATTACTTCACCTGGTGGTCATAGGCAATTCCTCTCATACAAGTGAATGACCAGGAATTCATTCATTTTTTACAATAGAAAATCATAATCAGGTTTGATGTTCCTACGTCACTTGTCTTTGCTAATGCGACATACTTTTCATCATTAAGAATTTATGAATTTTCATTACAAAAATGGGATTTTTTTAAAAGATGTAACTAATTACTATCCTCAGGAAAATGGTTTGGCTGAATCAACAAATAAAAATATCATTCAAATCATGAAGAAGACCATTTTTCTTAACATAAGAAATGGCATACTAGTTTTATTAAGGATCTTTCGGTTGACCGCGTAACTCTAAAGCCTTCCCTAAAATCCTCACCATAGTTTCTAATGTATGGTAAAGAATTTATCTTTCCCCTGAACCTATATCTCCTAGCCTTGCATCTCTCCCAAGACTCACAAGGTAAAACTTGCCTACTGGTTTAGAGCATGATAGATACTTTAATCAAACTTGAGGAAGAGAGGCTCAAAGTCACAGACCGATTTTCCATGCATCAAAGCTGCATAAAGCCCTAGTTTGAAAATAAATCTGTAGGGCCAAAGATCTTTGATGTCATTGACTTAGTTCTGAAATGGGATAAACCTCATGAAGAAAAAGGTAAACACATTAAGCTCTATCCATTTTGGATAAGACCATTCACAATCGAAGAGAGGCCAATCCACAATGCCTTCAAGTTGAAATATTTGAATGGGAAGGTTGACCCCCTTACCATAAATGATTGAGACCTTAAGCATTATTTTCAGTAGCAGTTATGAGATGCACTTGTTGTACATATTATTTTGCACTTTATTTTTATTTGTTTGAGTTAATTTCCATGTATGTTGTGTAGTCATGTCATATCGTGTTATATTGTTGGTCATTGTACATAAATAAGAATGTGTGTAAATTTCATGGACCAAATATTTTGTAGTGTAATCAAAGATAAGTGTGATAACCACAATGCTTGGTTTTCTATTTATTCTCCTTCTTTTTTTGGGAAGTGTCATAGGTTGAGGTAAGTCCAGACAGAAAATATGATTTGTCTAATATGAGAACCTTGAGAGAACCTATTAGACCCATGCTTATGCTAGAACCTGAGTTTATAATCTTGGTATATGTCTATTTCTATGTTAACTCTTGTCCAATATAGTAGAGAAGGGATAAGGGGAAAATATAAAGCAATCAAACCTAAATCAAAGGTATTAAAATACTTATTTGAAGGCGAAACCTCCTATGTTCTTAATAAGTCAGGATCCCTCTTTCACCCGTTGAAAATAATAAGTGCCAATGCACAGTCCTATTAACTAAATAAATAAATGGTGAAAGAAGAGAAATGCTTCAAGTGAAGGGAGGTGAAGCAAGTGACTTCACCGAGGTACTATGCACACTTCCTGGCAGTGAAGCAACACTTGTGATCCTGAAGTGACTTCATCGAGGTATTTTCCAATATTGTTGGAAGTGAAGAAACACTGGAGATGAAAATTTTGTTCTCTAAATATCCTAAAGGCTACATTCATATTACCCTTTCCTGAATTGAATTGATTTTGATACCATGTATCTTTGTGTGAGTTCAACCAAGTAGAGAAAAGAGAGGATGTTATGTATGAAACTAGCTCAAAAGGTGAACTTGGGGCAATAAATACATCCTAAATATGTGACCCTTAAATTATATCTATTCCCAAATAAAGAAGTTGAAGTTCTTCTAGTGTCTCACCAAGTGTTGTCACTGCTAAAACACCCTCCAAAATTTCACTACATTCTAATTTTGGAGCCTACTTCATGATCATATCAAGTGTCGCCTTAGTCGTAGAGTGTCATTTTGTGTTGTTTCATATGTATTAAGTTTTCTTGAGTGTTCTCATGTTTTGTTTCATCCATTAGAACATCTTTATATGTGTTACATGGTCATAACACCTTTGTTGTTGTAAAACAACACTTTTGGGTCACAATTGCACAAACTTTACCATTTATACTTGGGGAATTTGCACAAAGTGGAATTTTGATGTATATTCATCATTTATCAAGTTTTTGTAAGTTTTTTTGATGAATTAATATGTGTTTCACATGGTTTTATGTTGAGAACCCATCTTTCTCACCCCTTGACCAATCATCTAGACTTAAACAAATTTCAGTTGCAAAGGAAGCCTATTAAGGCCAAGAGTGCATAAGCGCACTTCGAAATCCTTAATGGGAGACCCTTCATTATTTAGATGTGCACCATGTGCCCTCGTAGAGAATTGGGAGGACTCCAAAAGCACGAATACCCTTCTCTGTTCTAAATTTCACCCTGCAAATTGACTAGGTCTTCCTTGATAACACTCCTTCAACACCCTCCTTGAGCACACTAGCGCCCCCGAAGCTCTGGATCTCAATCCCTTAGCCTTCCCCTATGTGCCATGCACCCTCCTAAATTTCTTGAGAAAATTGGCACACCCCGAAGGCACAAATCCCTAGCCTTCAGCCTTCAAGAGTGTGCTTTGCATCCTTCATAAGGCCTCATAAGAAAATGAGTGCACCACGAAGACATGAAGCCTCAGCCTTCAACCATTGGGAGTGCATCCTACACCCTCCTCTCTCCCTTGACTACATAACACACTTGGGAAGCTCAAATCCTTCCCCTTCATCCTTCAGACTTGTGATATATGCTTTGCCTAGGTTTCTTTCTTCTTTAGGACACATGAGCACATGCTGAAGCCTCGAAGCTCCTCCTCCTTGATCCCCTAGCCTTTCAGAGTGCACTCTTATGCCCTGAATCTCTTTTGACCATTTTAAGCACACCAAAAAGGCGTGAACAAGAAAATCTACATAAAAACATGGTAGAGTATGAGATTTTCAGACCAATAGCTACTCGTCATGAGCGATTGTATAAACAGGTATTCCAAGGACCTCATGGAGAGAACACACTATTGGGATAAGTAATGAGAGGGGAGGGTGAATTAGTATTTTAAATTCAAACTTCAAAATTTTATATTTTGAATAATATATGGTTCTGCTATTAAGACAAACTGCATATGTATGCTACTTTGAAGAAGGGAACCAACATATATCTAGTTTACTGATTTTTTAAGTATTCTATTAGATGATTATCCTTAATCAATGCATTAGTTGATTAATTAAATTTTAGTATGTAGTAGAAATCATAAAGAAATCATAGAAAACTCTCATAGAACACCAATATTTTAGGTGGAAACCTAATGTGGGAGAAAACCACCACTATTGTTGTCTTTGTCTTCTTTCTTATGATATAAAGAAAAATATTATACTTGTACCAATGAAAACTTTTGTTAGCATGTAGGAACCCACCTACAAAAGGCTATAGTCTTCTCTTGTTCTCCCTAAAATTGTTTACCAACTCCTACTAGAAGAATGGAGATACAACCCCCTAAAATTGTTTACCAGCTCCTACCGGAAGGGATTCCTTACCCCCTTTCTAAAGGCTACAACCATGAGCTCCTTGTGGACCAATTTTTATAATATTTCAAACTAGGTCCACCTATCAAACAATCGTCTCACAACCTATAGGCCAGCTTTCAACAAATTTTCAAATTGGACCCATATCAACCATAAACCCAAACAAACTGAAGCACTGAATCACTGTCACACTACAAATCAACTGAAATTATAAAGCATCAAGTCACTGAACATAGAACCCAATTAGAATAAAATTAAACATCAAATTATGTATGTGACTATGTTGTAGCAGCTACAACCACCCTCTAAAATTTTTCCTTATCTTTGTTTTGGGGCGTCCCTACCAACCTTTCACAGCATCATGTCTTGTCTTGTCAAGTACACGAGCTTCAGTGGTTTTCTTGCAGAATGATAGCTTGTCCATAAAATCTTGTTGCATTACCCTCATAATGTTTCAACCAGACTTACTCTAGCTACAGGCTAAGTAGATCCTTCAAGAAATTGCACAATTCTGGAGGGCAACCAGCCTTCCCTCCATAAATTGTGTATTTCTATTTGGCAGGTTGCTGGGCTCTAGAATTGCACAAATCTGCCTATCACTGTTCACTGAGAAAATTGTGCAGTTCCTCCCAGTAGGGCTGCTTAGCCCAGAAATTGCACAATTTTGGGCAGTAGTCAGCTACTCTACCTAGAAATTGCACAATCCCCCTAGGTAGATAGCCCAACTCCCTCCCAAAAATGCGCATTTTTTCCTCCCAGTTGAGCAAACTGTTGCCTGTGTAGTTGAATTGACTGGTTCCCTTCAAGAGCAAGAAAAACTGATTTGCATGCATGGGCTTCTCCTCCCAAGGTAGCACGCAAAGGCATCCCTTGTTCCAGGGATCTATTTTTAGCAGTTGGAGGTTACATGCAAGGATCATTTTAGAAACCTCCCACCAAGTGTCACTTTCCCTAGATTTGTGATATGCGTGTCGCAACCTCAATTGTATAGAAACTCATCAACAAGACACTGCAGAGCTCATTCCTCACATCGATCTTGTAGCTCTGACATCCCACATTTCATCTAGGAGTCATCGGTACACTCAGCTCAGTTGTTTTGGTGTAAGCCCACTTTTCATGTCTCGTGCTGCATTTCTGCTGCTTTTTGTGTTTCACTTTGTATGAATGTTGTTTGCTTGATTTCAGTGAGCACTTGTTGTCATTTTGATGCATATTAGCTTGTACTAGCACCGTTTCAGTTTTCATTAACATCTCACTGCTGTCACATGCATGACACTGTTCTACACAGTAGTTTCCATTGCAGTTACTCACTTCACACTCATGCATGCTTTCCCATTTTCTGAATCCTACACTTTTTGTTTGCATGAATGATCATTCACTCTTGCTTTCACTCATATCATCATGCATTCACACTTCCCATGTCTTTAGTCACCCATCGGCTAGATTGGGCTTCTTTCGCCCGGATCGTGCCTAGCTTGGCTATCACTTCGCATTTCCAGAAGTGAAGACTCTGCCCTCCCTCCATAACCTACAAAATTCTAGCCAGGAACTGACCTCTAGGCTTGCATTGCACAATTCTTGGAGGCAGTGTCCTGTTGGCCCCAAAAACTATGCAATGCAGTTTGCTGGTTGCATGTCACTACTGACTAAAATTATGCATTGTGCAGTTTCAATCCTCATCAAGCAAGTTTGGACTGTGCATTGCGGAGTTCCAATAGTCAGTCAGCCTCCTAATAGCCCAGACTGTGCCTTGCATAGTCTTCACAGTCAATCTCGTGACCTCCCGGTGGAAATTGCGCGACCTTCATGATCAATCACACAGGTATGTTACAAGTTAGTTCTCATGTTTGTTTTGGTTTTTGACTAAAAAATTGCTTGCCATGAGTGTTTCCATGTCTCCAGGTATCACAGGTGTTCATTTGCCTCTCAGCGGCATACGTACAATGGTATCCATGAGAGCAGAGTCGAAGGCACCATTTAGAGCACACTTGGGGATGTAGTCGATCAAGTGTCTATGAACATGCCTACCCACAAAGGCATTGAGTTATTCGTAGACAAGGACATCAAGATATAATGGCAGAAACATCACAGCAAGTGGCACCATCAATAGCAGCTGAAGGAAAAATACCAGATGCAATGAATGCTAGAGGAAGGTTGTTGAAAACACAAAGCCGGAACAAAGTTGCAAGCTCAAGCAAATCCACTTGTGATGAAAGAAACTTTGGAGACTCAGGCTATGAGGTGACGATCTGACATGAAGATCATGTGAAGGTAGAGAACAAAATAGAGAAGGAGTTGTATGTGTTGAAGCAGCAACCCAAGGAAGAATAGGAGTCGCACAGATGAGAGAATGAGTTGCAGTAGGAACAAGTACAACATCGGGTGCAATATGCACTCATGCATGAAACTGTGCCCGTACAAGTTATAGATCCATCATAGTAGCTGGCAGAAAGCAGACATGGTGAGCAGTTTTGTTGATCGCATGTAAGGAAATTTAGCAGCATGCATGTCATTATGCGCATGCATTCGATCTAACCCATTTGGCATACTCACCGAGGCAAAGACAAGAAGCAAGTCTGACTGGAGCTGAACATGCAGTTGACAGTTGATGTGCATGACCACCAACACACACTGGAATATTAGCACGGACACTATGCATCAGTGTGTTGTTGGTTGGTTTTCACTCAAGAAGACCATGTGCATGTTAGCAGATGAGTTGGATGGAGGAGCCACTGTTGGGTGTGGAGCCTGATTATCTTCTATATTCAAAGGTATCGCCACATAGGACCCCAGTTCGAAATGGCGGCGGCAACACCGCCCGTAAAATATTCGCTGTAGGGGGGTCCAGGGGGGGCGGCTGTGACCTTTGGGAGCCCCCCCTGGCGGGGGGTTTCGGGGGCAGCGCCCCCGAAGCTAAAAACAACTGTAAAATTGCCTTGTAAAAGTATAGTAATTTCTAGTCAATCTGGGCCGTTCATTAGGCAGAGGATCTGATGGTAGAACTTATGTTTATTTTAGGGTTTTTTTCCCTAGAAGGCAACCCCTCTCTTTATTTGAGGGTATTGTATTTGAGGCTATGTGATAGATGTGTATTCGGTGAGCGAGAAACAGAGAGGTGAGACTGTGAGAGAAAACAGAGGATATTACAGCGGATTTGCTGTAGGTTGTGTCTCTTCATTTTACTGGATAATAGAAAGGAAGGACTGGCTGTTCGGGGTGGACGTATCCCAAACTAGGTGAACCACGTATATCTGTGTCTCTCTTGTTTTGTGCGTTTTCTGTGTTTATATTTCTGCAATATTTTATGTGTTCCATTGCTCCATAATATATAATTTTCTAACAACTGGTATCAGAGCCGAAGGTCTATTTGGCTGATAAACTCGCAGGAAAGAAGGGTTCCTGGTTCGAGTGGGAGCAATGGCGGAAGATGGTAAGTTTAGGGTCGAGAAATTTAACGGCCAAAACTTCTCACTGTGGAAGATGCAGATGGAAGATTATCTATATCAGAAAGATCTATACCTACCATTGGGCGGAAAAACAAAGATGCCGACGGGTATGAAAGACGAAGAATGGAACCTTCTCGATAGAAAGGCACTCGAAACAATATGGTTGTGCCTTGCTGCGTCAGTCGCCTTCAACATTTCGAAGGAAACCACGATAGAGGGTTTGATGCAGACGTTGTCGAAACTATATGAAAAACCCTCGGCCTCAAACAAGGTATTTCTTATGAAACGCTTATTTAATATGAATATGTCGGAAGGTGGATCTGTTGCAAGCCATTTAAATGATTTTAATACAGTTACAAGTCAGTTAAGTTCTGTAGGGGTAAACTTTGATGATGAAGTTATAGCTCTGCTATTCTTGTGCTCATTACTAGAAAGTTGGAATGGTTTGGTAATGGCCATTAGTAACTCCATTTCTGGATCTAGTACTTTAAAGTTTGATGATGTTGTCGATGCTATCCTTAGCGAGGAAATGCGACGGAAAAGCTCCGATGAGACATCGAGAAATTCTTTGAGTGCAGAGTCTAGAGGAAGAAAAATGGAAAGAGGAAAGAGCTCAAGATATCGCAATAAATCAAGGAAAGGCAGATCCAAGTCCAGATCAGGGATAGTGTGCTGGAAATGTGGAAGTAAAGGACACCTAAAGAAAGACTGTAGATCTCGGAAGGGAAAAGAAGGAGATGCACAACAAGAAAACAATCATGAAGCAAATGTGACAGGTGAGGTGTTACAAGATGCTTTGATTCTTTCTTTCGAAAATATTACTGATTCCTGGGTGGTAGATTCAGGGGCTTCATTCCATGCCACACCTGATAAGAAATACTTCATGACTATGTTCAAGGAGATTTTGGACAAGTTCGTCTGGGTGATGGTAAACCTTGTAAAATCGTTGGAATGGGTAAGGTTCTTGTAAAACAGCAGAATGGAAACCAATGGCTATTAAAGGACGTAAGGCATGTTCCAGATCTAAAGAAAAATCTGATTTCAACAGGGCAGTTAGGCGGTGAAGGTTGTGTGACAACCTTCACAGATAAAGCTTGGAAGGTCACCAAAGGAGCCCTGGTAATAGTAAAAGGCAAAAAGGTTGGTACATTGTATTTATGCAATGGTATTTCAAACTCTGTTAATGCTTTAACTTCCAAAGGAGCAGATGCAGCATTATGGCATCATAGGCTTGGACACATGAGTGAAAAGGGGATGAAGATTCTTCACTCAAGGAATTTGTTTCCGGGTTTGAAGAATGCTGATTTGGACTTCTGTGAGAATTGCATTTATGGAAAACAGAAGAGAGTCAGATTTCTCAGAGTTGGGAAAGAAAAGAAGAATGAAAAATTAGAGCTTGTGCATACAGATGTATGGGGACCTGCTCAGGTATCATCTCTTGGTGGCTCTAATTATTATGTTACTTTTATTGATGATGCAACTAGAAAAACTTGGATTTATTGTATTAAGAATAAATCTGATGTATTTGATATTTTCAACAAATGGAAAGCTCTGGTTGAGAATGAGACATGAAAGAAATTGAAGTGTCTTAGATCAGACAATGGAGGTGAATATTGCAGCAAAGAGTTTGATAGGTACTATTCAGAGCATGGAATTCGCAGAGAGAAGACAGTTCCAAGAACACCACAAGAAAATGGTGTGTCAGAAAGGATGAACAGAACAATCATGGAGCGTGCAAGATGCATGAGATTGCATGCAGGACTGCCTTTACAGTTTTGGGCAGATGCTATAGATACTTCTGTTTATCTAATAAACGAAGGGCCTTCAAGTTCCTTGGATGGTGGTGTTCTAGAGGAAGCATGGACAGGTAAAAAGGTAAACTACTCTATTTTAAAGCCTTTTGGTTGTGAGGCCTTTGTCCATATTGATAAAGAAAATAGAACAAAGCTTGAGGCAAAGTCAAAGAAATGTACCTTTATTGGATATGGTGTTAATGATTTTGGTTATCGCTTATATGATTATGAAAATCACAAAATCATTAGGAGCAGAGATGTAATATTCAATGAAAAGGTCTTGTATAAGAATCAGTTGTAGGAAAAGAAGAAAGAAAACGAAAACAAGGAATACGCAGTTCTTGATGAAATCACTGAAAAAGTAAAGGTGCCTGAAAATAATAATAATCAACAACCACAACAGCAGCAACCACCACAACAACAACAGGCACCCCAAACACCTGAAAGTGGTGTTAGAAGATCTACCAGGACAAGTAGACCCCCTGAACGATATTATCCTTCATTATATTATTTATTGTTGACTGATTCCGGTGAACCCGAATGTTATGAAGAAGCAATGCAGGTTGAAAGCAGGAAGAAGTGGGAGGTAGCCATGGAAGAAGAGATGGACTCCTTAATGCATAACAAGACTTGGGATTTAGTCAGGTTGCCTGCAGGAAAACCTACATTGAAGAATAAATGGGTTTACAGGCTGAAGGAAGAAGATGGAGGAAAACAAAGGTAGAAAGCTAGACTTGTGGTGAAGGGGTTTGCACAGAAGAAAGGTATTGATTTTGATGAAATATTTTTTCCTGTTGTTAAGATGACTTCAATCAGAACTATTTTAAGTCTTGTAGCAGCTGAAGATTTGCATCTTGAGCAGTTAGATGTAAAGACAACCTTTCTCCATGGGGATTTGGAGGAAGAGATATATATGCAGCAGCCACAAGGATATGAGGTGAAAGGGAAGGAGAAACTAGTGTGCAAGTTGAAGAAGAGCTTGTATGCCTTAAAATAGGCTCCAAGGCAGTGGTATCTAAAATTTGACAAGTTTATGTCTGAACAAGGTTATACTAGATGTCACTCTGATCATTGTGTTTATTTGAAAAAGCAAAATGATGGCAGCTCTATTATATTGTTATTGTATGTAGATAACATGCTTGTTGCAGGATCTAACATGCAGGAAATAAATGTGCTCGAAAGAAAATTGGAAAATTCATTTGCAATGAAGGATTTGGGAGCTGCAAAACAAATCCTTGGTATGAGAATAACTAGAGAAGGAAAAATCGTAAATTAACATTGTCTCAGAATGAGTACATACAAAAGGTGTTGAAAAGATTTAACATGCACAATGCAAAACCAGTTAGTACACCTTTTACTAGCCATTTCAAACTTAGCAAGGAAATGTGCCTAAATACCCAAGAAGACATGGATTATATGTGTAAAGTTCCATATGCATCAGCAGTTGGAAGCTTAATGTATGCAATGGTCTACACAAGGCCTGATATTGCACATGCAGTGGGAGTTGTAAGCAGGTACATGAACAACCCAGGAAAGGAACATTGGATGGCAGTGAAATGGATTCTCAGATATTTGAAAGGTACCACAAATCAAGCATTATGCTTTCATGGTTCAAACATCTCCCTACAAGGATATGTTGATGCAGATATGGCAGGTGGCAGAGATAACAGGAGGAGCACTACAGGATATGTATTTGCTGTTGGAGGAACAGTTGTCAGTTGGGTTTCAAAAATCCAAAGTGTTGTTGCACTTTCAACAACAGAAGCAGAGTATGTTGCTGCTATAGAGGCTAGTAAAGAAATGATTTGGTTACAAAGGTTTATGGGTGAATTGGGTAAGGAGCATGATATGGGCACGTTATACAGTGATAGCCAAAGTGCCATTCATCTTGTAAAGAACTCAGCATTTCATTCCAGGACTAAACACATACAGTTCAAGTACCATTTCATACGATGAGTGTTGGAAGATGGAGAGTTGAAGCTGGAAAAGATACACACTAGCCAGAATCCTGCAGATATGCTAACAAAAGTTGTAACCAGGGAGAAACTGAGAATATGCTCAGTTTCAGTTGGTCTTCAAGGATGACAATGAAGATGAGAAACAACCAGGTCCAAAGAGGAGTCATTGTCCAGCAAATGGAGCTGCAGTGGAGTTGCCACAATTAGTCTCCAAGTGGAAGATTGTTGGGTGTGGAGCCTGATTATCTTCTATATTCAAAGGTATCGCCACATAGGACCCTAGTTCAAAATGGGGCCGGCAACGCCGCTCGTAAAATATTCGCTGCAGGGGGGTCCAGGGGGGGGGCAGCTACAACCTTTGGGAGCCCCCCCCTAGTGGGGGGTTTCGGGGGCAGCACCCCCGAAGCTAAAAACAGCTGTAAAATTGCCTTGTAAAAGTATAGTAATTTCTAGTCAATCTGGGCTGTTCATTAGGCGGATGATCTGATGGTAGAACTTATGTTTCGTTTAGGGGTTTTTTCCCTAGAAGGCAACCCCTCTCTTTATATGAGGGTATTGTATTTGAGGCTGTGTGATAGATGTGTATTCGGTGAGCGAGAAACAGAGAGGTGATACTGTGAGAGAAAACAGAGGATATTACAACGGATTTGTTGTAGGTTGTGTCTCTTCATTTTACTGGATAATAGAAAGGAAGGACTGGCTGTTCGGTGTGGACGTAGCCCAAAATAGGTGAACCACGTATATCTGTGTCTCTCTTGTTTTGTGCATTTTCTGTGTTTATACTTCTGCAATATTTTATGTGTTCCATTTCTCCGTAATATATAATTTTCTAACAGACACACCAACACACCAGGATGCAACAGAAGTAATAGTTTGCTTCAGCAAGATGTGACCATGGGGTGCATGCACACCATCACGTCCAGCCAAGCTTGGCATCTGCTCACCACCTTCACCATCACAAGCATGGCAAAGATTTGGTCTCACCACAATGAATTGAGTGGCATTGATGTCATGCATGTCTTGGTCAAGCCATTTTTTCTCACATGGGCACATGTGTTTTGTAATGTAACATATTGTCAAGTGGAAGTTCAAGTGTCGATAGTTGGATGTTACAGTCATAGGGTAGATGAAGACTCATGAGAGTAGATGAACTATCACAAAGGGGAATTTCAAGGGTCACTCCACCCTTTTCTATAAAGATAACCTCGTAACTCATTGTAAAGGCTTTTGGTCAGCCAAGCTTTTTATAGGACTATCTTAGAGAGAGCTTGGATAGTATTGTAACGAGCCTTGGCTTCTCCACTGTGTAGAGCTAGTATATCTCTTTGGAGGAGCGGCTGGTTGTGGCTATAATGTTCCACTATTGGAGCTAGTGGTTAGACATGGATGTATTATATGATTGGAACTTACACTTATTAATATAACAGAGCCATCACATTTCATGCATATGTTGTATTTTATTCTATGCTATCTGGTTTACTCTAAATGATATATGTATTTGTTTGCTTACACATGCATGTATGGACTTTTTTGTGTATGTATGTATGAATCTTTCTGAAATGTGTTGTTGGTTTAACCATCACTTTGGATTGCTAGCTAACTTTCCTTCCATGTAGTGATGCATCTTTTCTCTTGTGTTCCCTTCTTAACTTTGTGCTATCACAGGTTTCCAAGGGGTGCACTCATCTCAACCCCTATGCATTTGAACCTCTCATGCACCTTCCTTGGCTTGCTGCAACTATCACACCCTTGCTACCAACAAAGACACCTTACTTACCTTTGTGCGAAATCACGGTCAAGGCATTACCGTACGACCCACTGTTGGGACTCCTACACCAAACGATCTGAGGTCTAATTGGGACTTCTTACCAGGGAGATCCCCTTACATGTGGGTGGGTCCATCACCATTAACATTTTTGTGCTAGAAGGAGGGCCAAATAACAAGTTGAGTCCTCACATCTGTTTTGAATCTCTACATATCTATCATGACTAACTACAGAGTTTCTCTTCTGGATTGTATGTCTTATGGAAATGACTTCATAATCTCAGAAGAGCTCTTTGATAACTTGTCACATAAAGCATACGATGGTGGAGGTCACATAGCCCTGGTTAGGCACATGGTCGGCATTGTAGGCTCATGCGAAAGACATGTAATCTTTGAAGAATACATGACCTGTGCGCTATACACCTACATGCTTCGAGGGCACCTAATGCATTGGTATGCCACACTGCTTGAAAAATCTATTCATTCTCTTTCTCATCTAGTCGTAGAGATAGACCGTGCTTTCAATCGCTTTAGCCATAAAGAACTCGATCAAGAAATTATGAAATTATGAAAAGCACCCGATGAATCTGTTGATCAGTTTTACACACACTTTTGTAATCTTGCATACTGATTTCCCGAAGATGAAATTTATTGGGAATTTCTTTATGGGATATTTGAGTATCTTCTTCGCAAATACAAACCCTGCTCAACACACTTCAGTGATGGATCTGTGCAATCATAGGCAGGCATAGTTTTTGTCACAAGTGATTGTCCACCTTCACCTCATCAAACAGCTCCACCACCGCGGAGTGATGTGAAAGATCTGCAAACACATCTATTGAAATGTCACATCCTCCCACCTCACCGGCTCTTGATATTTTCATAGATTTGGCTTGCAAGCCTATCGGTTGTCACGTGGATTCATTCCCTCAACCTCCATCCCCACATTTTGTTGATCCTCCAGATTGAGCTATCTTATGTTCTCCCATTCCGAACTCCTCACCTGTTGTGAAAAAAGATAAAATTGTCGACAAAGTTGGTGTTATGTGGCCAACCTGCATCATCATTCATGATGAGTGTGTACAGAAATCTAAAGAAGAACCCACAGTGAAGGATGACTCCCTTCCATCCACACCTCATCCGCTTTATCCTAACATCCCTTGTGATTCTGCCATTACTGATTTCCCTTGTGAAACCCCTTTTCTGGATGTTTCTACTTCTGATCATTCAGAGGACACGTCTGATATCAGTCTATCATTACAGTGTGGAGAGGACACATCTTCCTCCAAAAATCCATCTAATCTATCATCTGTCATTTCAGAAAACATAGAGGGTGAGCATATTTACTTTACATCTACCCCTATACACAATTCATCAAATCATGAGGATGCTGACAAACATCTTGATTTTTCTGATCTTGGTTGCCTTGATCTCACCACTTCCTCATCTGATCACGATGTTGATTCAATTGTTGTTAACATGTCTAAGACACTTGTCTATGATGATCTATCTATCAACGAAGTCAAAACCCCGCAGACCGTTGAGGCACTTTAGCCCAAGATGATGGTTATGTAAGGCCCTCATTGTCTTGAGGTTGGTTTCGCTTCCGGTCAGGAAATTGTTGAAACACTCAAGCCTCTTCATCACTCTCTGCTTTGCATTGAAGAGCAACTAGACACCCAGACTTCGCTTCCTCCACTTGAACAACATGATCCCTTCGCTCATGCATTGGAGGAATCTTACACAACAAGCACACATGCGCAATGTAAGTGGTCTATTGTTGGCTTAGGGGGTCCTGACCTAGGTTCAAAGTTAAGTTTTCCAAACAAATCCCTACACTACTGGCCCTTTCGGCATCAACCCATGGAGCGCGTACTGAAGTCTCACCCGAAGCAGTATGGGGGGATGCTGGAACCAAGTTTTCACACCCAGAGGTGAGCGTGATGTTGTTTTGTGTTGTAAACCTATCTTCGTGTAGATCGAAGAGCCCCAAGGGCTTATCGATATAAATTCTCTTAATCAGATTCTAGACCTTTGCGAAGGTCTATGGTTGTCTTTTGCGGACCCTAAACGGGTGAATCAACCACTTACATGCCTTTGTAATTACCCTTAGTTTTGTATTTACCCATATCAGCTTAGTGTTTGATAACATTAACATTCAACAATATATTCTTCACGTAAACAGTTATTATTACTTGCGTTCATATGAAAATGTAATTCATGTAAAATCGTACATGAATACAATATTAATTCATAAACCCATCATTCGTCATAACACAGTAGCACATTCGTTCATAACAAAAATAAATAGACAAAACACAAGTTTTGCAAGAATAACCTCTTTATTAATGATTGTGTTCTTCTTATGGACTCAAGACTTCCCTATCCACTCAACTGCAGGGGTTCACACACTCAACTGCAAACTCTACTCTAGGCCTCTGCAAACATATCTGTAGAGCCTCTCTTCTATTATAAAACTTCTTGGCCCTTTCTTCTATTGACCCATTACATTCATTCTTCTCTACTATCATTATCATGCCTTAGACTCTCTAAGACTCTCCTACTTATACAATCCCATCGTTAAGCCGACACAACTTACATAATAGAAGGGTAAAACCATTTATGACACTTTACCATCTACGCACCCCGCCACCACATTTTGAGGAGACTTTACACTTTTTTACAATAAAACTTGGCCTCTTGCCCCAAAATTGACCCTAGGGGACCCTGTCCCAACAAGCCCCCAACACAAATATCGTGACTCACCCCCAAGTCACTATGTTGGCATGGAGATCTTACTACAAAGACCTCCCAGCTCCACCTATGTTCCTGCTACCTCAGTTGCACTCTACATGGATGCTTGCTTGATCTACTCCACTAGCTGCTTTGTTACTGGTCCTGCATTGTCTTCCTTTATCTTCTGTTGTGTTCTTTGTAGGCTTGCCAGCTTCTCCTCGATGGTGGAAGAGATAAAATAGGCCTCATCTAGCCAAGGCTCCAATTGGCCTTAAGGACCGCCTCTTTGCTTTGCACTTCTTCCACCTATTCGAGCAACTGCTTTGCCTCATGCATCTAAGCCAATCATTGTGAGATAGTGGCAGTGCATGTCATTGCTCTTGCTTCGTCATACTGCTGTTGTAATTCATGGGCTTCCGTATTCAACCTCTATATGTTAGGATCCTCCTAGAGCACCGTGACTACCTCCATGGATTGCTCAAAGAGCGTGGTGCAATCTGCCACCATGGCATCTACTGTTGTGACTGCATCCTTTACAGCTACCTCGCGCTATTCTCTAATCTTTGGTGGAGTTGAAGGTTGTGACTTCAACTCAAGCTCTGTAGTCTTCAGGTTCAGTTCAAATTGAAAATTGGCCACTTTTTTTTTCTTCGCGCATGCCTGTAGCCAATTTTCGGATCTTGGCGTCCACTAGTGCTTCTTCTAGGATATGCAATTCAGGGACTGTCCTGCATGCCTCGACCACTATGGCTGTAGTTTTCTTTCTATGTGCCTACACTTTATTCCATGCCTCCAATGTTACTATCTTCTCAACAAACATCTATTCATTGTTAACCTTATATTCATTGATCATGCTCAACACACGCTGCTCCCAATCCTTAAGCTACGCAATCACACCTTCTTCCAAGGTATGAAGGAACTCACTGGGGAGAGCGGCCAAGTTGAGGCCCACATTCTTTGAAGTGATAAAAATTGCCTTGTCAGAGGTTTCCTCTGCATTCAAAGCCCCATCAGGGAGCATGACTACCCAGAGATCAATTGTCTGATCCAAATATATTGCTTGAGTGGTCCCTGGTGCCAAACTGGTGGATGTCGTGTTGCTCTGTACTACACTGTCTTGAAGTCTAGTTGTTTGGATTTGCACCTCATGCAGACCCGACTGTATGGCGACCAAAGCTTTCTTTTGCTGCTACTCAAACTGCTGCAACAATTTTGTCTTTGTATCCTGCACCTTATCGCCAATATCTTCCAAGTCACCCTCTGTCAAGGAAATTGGATCTAGCGATGACTTGGAGGCCTTTTTCTTCTTGTGTGGTCCTTCCTTCTCATGCTGCCTATATCGCTTCACCTAGAAGCGAGTACTTTCCTGCTAATCTATGATGCCTTGATCTAACCTCTCTTCTTCCTTTTTCTGGGGCAAAGGAGATTTCAAACTTCTGTCAGAGCCCGCTCCTCCTGTTCAGCCTGTTCTTTTGCAGCATGCTCTACTTCTTCTAGGGCCTTCTCCTCGACCTCTTTCTTCCTCTTTTCATCCAACAGCTGAACCTTCTGTCTATCCACTTCTTTTTTATTTTTATCTACAGACATGATAGTTCAAATAGCCTCATCAGATGGAATGTGCTAGTCTGTTGGCCAATGACTGATGACTTCTGCAATCACGTCATCCATTTCTAGGTAGGGTAAATCAAACCATTTCTGGTCAAGGTCCTTGTGCACCCAGATGTAAACATGGTGGAAGTCTTCCTTGAACTCCATGTACGCTGACAACTACTCGAACATAGTTGGTGACAACCGTGGCTTCTGGTTGATAGTCATGCGAATACTCACCTCCATCAGCACCCAGAAGACTTTGCTTTCCATCACCATCGCAACATCTTTCACAGCCCAAAGAGACGCGAACTTTGCCACTTCTGGTAAATCCTTCTCCACGGGAGGAAATTGGCTGTCCTCTGGAAAGTCCCACGTGACCAGCACTATTGAGAGTAGCAACCAGTAATAGTGAAAAGTCTTACTCTCATTCTACGCCTCTATGCAATTCACGAGGAACTCTCTACATAGGTAGCACATTATTGGGAGCAGGATCCCCTAAGGGAAGTTTTGGGGCTAAAAGCCCATGTTTAAGTCAAATTTCATAATAAAAATGTAAAGACTCCACATTTTGTGGGCGTGGAGCGCAAAGGTGTCATAAGTAAAAAAGGGTAGTCTGCCCTTAGTTTTGTAAAGTAAAGTCAGCTGTAAGAGACCTACCCATGGTTTGCGAACCATGAGATTGTATAAAAGAGCTAAACTCTAAGTAGTTTTAAAAAAAGGAGAGACACATGATGTAATGGAGTCATAAATTTGAAACATGAAATATAAGTCTTGGGTTGTAGCATAGGTAGAGGCTCTGCAGCTGAGTGGGCAGAGGCCCAGGGTAGAAGTTCACAGCTGAGTGCACAGATCCTTATAGTTGTGTGCACAGGTTGGACAGAGTTTGTAAACACTTGGAAGATATTAATAAAGAGAGATATCCTTCAATTTCTATGTCTTTGTTATGTTTATGCATCTTGATATTTTATGTATGAATTTCCTTTATTATGATTATATGATGTGTGAATGATTGCAATTACATTGAATAATTGAATGCATTACAAATATTTGTTTACACGGTATTAACTTTAAATATTTGATAAGATAAGCAAGTCACTTAGATTAATTAGGGAATCTGCATGGCACACTCCCATAGCAGTGCAAAAGTACATGAGCAGCAGTCTATGGCTACAAAGATCGATTGTACCCTTTCATGGATGTATTGAAGGATGGAATAGAGGGTTCGTCTCACAAGCCCTAAAGCGAGGCAACCTTCATGAAGGTAGGGATAGAGGGAATTAAACGACCTCATAACCATCTCAGGGTGTGGAAACTTGGTTCCAACATCACCCCATACTACTTCGAGTGATACTTCAGTCTGTGTTCCGTGGGCTGATGCCAAAAGGGCCAGTAGTGTAGGGATTTATTTGGCTAACTAACATTGAACCTGGGTTAAGCCCCCCTAAGCCAAAAAATGGTTCCGTTGCCAGGACTAGAATCTCCATAAGAGATGTTGATGTCGTATCATTGGAATCAAACTAAGAAAGAGATCAGAGACTGGTTGGATAGAAAGATCCATGAATTCACAGCACAGGAGAATAGAAACCAACGACTGACAAAGGAAAAATGGTTGGATAGATACCTGTATATAGAGATCCATGGGATCTTTTTATGCTCCTTCCCAATTGAGCTATATGAGTGGATCGCGAAGCTAGTAGATAGCCAAGGAAGGTGGAAACTTGACGGTCCTATTTTTTGGACCCCGAAGCTAATACGAAAATTGGGAGCATCTGAGGACAAGGTCACCTGTGTTATCAATCATCAGCTCGATCGTGTCATTGGAGGATTTGTGACTGAATTCATAGTCAACACCTCAGTCAGCTATGACGCGGTGGTGTTGTGGGGAAAAATGCCTATGTAGGACGATCCTATCCACCTAACGTGTGACAGTGCCTTAGCAACAAACAGAGACAGCTATTCTAGTATTCTTCCTTTATGAATTAAGAATGAAGAGAGAGATAGATGGACTAACCGGTGTCTTCCGTTTGTCCCTCGATCCAGCTTCTCTTCTCTTGGAGAGTTCCCAGCTACTTGCCTTCTCGCTCACCCAGCTTCAAGAGGTTTCTGCAAGATCACAAGAAGAGAACACTACACAAGACATGGATTCATATTCATAACTAGTTCAGGATTAGAAATAAACTAAACATACTAATGCAATCATACATCAAGAATACATCAGCATATAGGAGAAACCAAGATAGCTTTATTGATGAATAACAAGGTTCAGGAAGAGATACAACCCAGAGGGCTCCAATCCAGCATCTTCTTCCCAGCAAATGGAATTCCTATCTTCACCCCCTTCAAAGAATTAAGCACCCAATGATTCCAATCTCAAACCAACAGCAATTCTTTGCAATAACAAAATTCCAGCCCCTAGATCTCATGGAGGAGAGATCCATATATAGATGTTTGGAGAGAGGATGAGTCAGCTTGAGATCTGACTAGTGTCCTCTCCCTCTGTCAGTTCTTGATTCCACTTGGAGGTTCTTGCTTCCACTTGGAGATTTGGAACCTCTTACTCATCACCAGTCGAATTCCCTGAGGCAAGTGTCATTTTGGAAGCTTCCTAGGTTTTGACACCTTGAGAAATGAGCCTGCCACATGTCCATTCTCGTTCAGCGCAGGTAGCCAGTGTTGGCTTTGACATTCAGCGCAAACAGCTAGTGTAGCCGCTGAAATGATCCTGAATTGACTTGTTTTTGAGCAGTTTCTGGTGGAGAACTTTTGTGAATTGCTGTGGTTTGTTAGCCTTGTTCCTCTAGGGGTAGGAACAACATGTTTAGGGACTTTGGATCCCTTAGATTATGGACATTTCATGCTCAATGATGTAAGGCACAAAAATGTCTATAACAGTTGCCCCCTAAAGTATGAGGCTGTTTATTGGGCGAAATGCTTTATCAGGGGGATCCAAAGTTCATCTAATGCTGAGAGGAGACCTGTAATAAGATACAATACAATACATTATTTTTCATACTGCTTTCATGATCTAGCTGAGGCGGGCATTCCCATGCTCAGCTTTATAAATTCATTTTTCTGTACATAGAACAGACAATTGTCTAGTGGTAGACTGATAATTTTGATGAAATTATCATCCTTTGAGTAGGATGATTATCTGCTGCAATGATGTACATGTCAATGTCTTTATCTTTCCTGAATATATATCATAGCTCGGATGGATGAAACTAGATCCGGGGTCTTCAAACCCGTTCGATCTTCACTCTAAGTACAAGTTGATCCATGTGAGAAATGTTCTGAAGTCGAACATGGAAAGACATCGCTTGATTACCGGTCAATGATGTAAACCGTTAACAAGCGCGAGAGGAATCACCGATAATGATAATGACCCTCAAGGTACTGCAGTACAATTCACGTGGTGTGAATAAAGGACTTGGCGTCGAACACCACGCAAAATCTTTCAGTCGAAGGTCATTGATGTATACCTGTCGCCGGAAGTGAGAAACTTGCCATTGAGGCATGCAAGCTTCAAAGTACTGAAGGGGTTGTTCCTAGATCAACTTCTTGGATAATGAGCTGATGTCGACAAGAAGCGATCCATCAAAGGAGGGCCTTAATGAATCCCACATCAGTGGCACAGAACAGAGCTAATGATTTTAAGGGAGGTGAAAACGATCTGTGACATATGATTCAGGGTGGTGGTCATGAAAGGATGAAGGATAATGTACGGCAGTGGATGGGACACGGTTGACTTTTCTGAACGACTTCTCTTGAACATATGGCGACACTGATGCGATGGATTGGTAGCATTACCCCAAATATGGATGGTATGGCGAGACCATGGATGTGACCGGTGAATGGAACAACCCAACCCGATTGTGGTACGGAGGAAAAGTGTCATGTTCAAGAGCGACTTGCTACCATCAAAGCTTTCTTTAGTTTCTCCAAATTTTTCCCCAGTCATTGCTGACCAGTACCTCTTTATTTTTGTCAAGCTTGAGGAGGATAACATATTCTTGTTCTATAACCTGCCCTTCGGGCAAGCCCATCGCTATGTTTTAACGAGCCTAGCGATAGTGAAACTCGTTCTCGTCTAAAGACAAGTTTGTCGCTATTTAATGTATTTAACGAGTCTAACGACAAGGATAACTCGGTCCTTTTCATTTTTAGAGAATCTGAAAAGGTACATAAAGTTAACTCCAAAAGTCCTTTTTCGTCATCTAATCCCTTAAGTCCGAAAAAGTATAAAACAATACAGAAGGGATGAGTTTTCGATAGTTTTAACGAGTCGAACAAAACAAGCGCTCGATCGTTTTGTGCAATAATCCCTCAGGTCCAAAAAGATTAAAATCTAGAGGAGGGATAGCTCTTCCTGTCCCTTTAACGAGCTGGAAGGCCAAGGACTTGACAATCTTTTCATATTTTACGAGTCAGATGAAAAGAACTTAAAGAAGACTCGTCTTTTGAGGAACGAGTGATAAACAGGGTTAGCCGTTGATTCCAGGTACAGGTTGGAATTTTCCAATCACGGCAGTGTCACAAGGATGGCCAAGTGAAATCACTCTTCACAGCTGTTCCTCAAAATGGGTAAACAATCATATGGAGGTGAACGATCGGCCAAATGAAAAGTGGAGGTGACGGTGCAAACACGACCAAGGCTTTTAATGGCTGATGATATTACATTCACAGTGGTTATTTACCGGGATAGTTCATTTTTTAATGAGCTTAAACACGGGTGGAAACATTTGCTCGATCTTATGTTTATTTTTTAACGAGCATGAACTATGTGCTAAAACTGCTCGGATCTTGCGTTTATTTTTTTAACGAGCATGAATTGTGTGCTAAAACTGCTCGATTACCCAGTCATATGATAAGAATGTCTTAGTGAAGATGCTATTTTTTATGGAGCTTCATCTCACGAATCTTTGCTCCGCATCCTTTCGTTATGCAAGTTCGGAAACGACTAATCCTACGAGTTTAAAGGGTTAGACCTACAGGTTTAAAAGGAGGACCTAAAAATTTAAAAAATAAATAGCTGCCCCTTGCTTGCACTCTAAAAGGTTTGCATGCCTTTAGGTATAAAATATGATTTCAAGGTTACCCTTACTTTGTCCGCCAAAACATTTGTTTAAGCAGGAAAGGCCTACCTCTTTCAGGCTACCCAAAGATTGTCTCGTTAATCTTTTAAAAAAAACACTTCTTCGGCGATATCTACCGAGATAGACAAAGGTGAATGACCTTAGTGCCAAACACGTAACTTTGACAAAAGAATCTTATTCTAGAATAACCCCTCTCCAGCAAGGGCGGGGTACAGACTAGTCATATTCTCCCGCGGAAACCTACTCTATACCCAAAGTTTTCCTCCCGAAGCAAACCAGGACGCATGCCCCCTGGGTTCCAGTCATATCCTCCCCGATATCTCGCGCTCATCAAGAGGACGGACCGTGGGTTGAGACACTTCTTGCGTGAATAGACCATTTAGGGATGGTACATGACTATTTGCGATGCGTGATCCGAGAAACGAAAGTTGGTCCACGAGCTTGACCACTCTTCCTTCATGCGGAAAACACATTACTCTAAAGAGGGAGGCGACTATAGCTCCCATGCAATATATATAGTCTCGTCCAAGGAGTAGGTTATAATCCAAGGGTCCTTGAACGACCATCACGTTCATTTGAACGGTCTTCCCTTTCAATGTTATGGGCACATTGGGGAGGATCCCTAAAGGTCGACTGGTTCCTTTATCAAAGCCTGATAGATTTCTCATTTCAGGCAAAAGCGCTGGTGAACCAAGCACTTTCCAAACAATAGAGGAAAGGATACTCACAGATGCCCCCTCATCAATGATAGTGCTAGCCATTACCATTCTGTATATTTGAACGATAATTCTGAATGGTATGCTTGCTGGCAACCGGGGTCTGCCTAGTTGGTTCCAGTCGAAGGACACAACCAGGTTGCTTGGTGGTGGGACCGAATAGACGGCCGGATATCGCTCTGACGAACTTCCCTCCTGCGATAAAGGAATGGGGGCATTGCCCCCTTGTTCATCAGAGTCAGTGTTGATGAAGAGAATTTGGACGGTGTCGTCTTTATTCTCCTCTGTGATGGTATCATTCGAAGATTGAGCCTCTGAAGGCAAAACCGGGTCAACTGCCGTCTCAACCTTTTGACTTTCGTCAGGCATGGATCCAGACGGTTCATCTTCAATGATAGGTGCTTCGGCTGACCACCTAGTCGGGCCAGCCGGGTTCTCAACTAGTGAAGGACTTGGCAGGAGTTTTTGATATCCAGGAGGAAGTTGCACTCGTAAAATCGGGCGATCTTCCAGAACTCTTTTAGCCTCGTCTAAGAAGGGACAACGGTGGATGGCATAATCGCCTTCACAAAGTTTATAGGGAAATCTAGCTTTCCCTCTCTGTCCTGGGACTTCACTTTCACTAGTCGACGGTGAGCAGTCAACATGGCTATCAGAGGTTGATGCTACCGAATTGTGCAAACGGGGAGACCAGTCCCTTAGTATCCGAGGGATGCAGGGACAATCTCTATGGAAGTGGTATCCCTTGCATATGACACATGGCGATTTAGGCCTGGTCAGTGCTGTGTGTGGATTTTTGTCAGACGACACTTGTTTGCCCCCAGTCGCTTTTGGCTCCTTCTTCTTCTTTTCCTTCTTCTCCTTAGGAACTTGTTTTTTTTGTTTTACTAGTTCCATCAAGCAAAGAGGAAGGAGGAGAGGAAGAGTTAGATGAGGTAGAAGGCTGGTTGGAAACTCTGGTCTGGTCTAACTGTTGACTCGACTGTTCAGGAATGGTGGTGTTCTGAACGACATTGGTTGAAAAGAGCCAGACAGGCAGGCCAATTGTCAGTCCTGGAAGCGACAATGTGGCCATATGGGGCGCACCAACATCTCCGCAAGAGGAGAAGGGACTAGGATTTCCACCAAGGGGAATTCCTTGGTTGGTGTGCTCCATTTTTTCAACCTAAAGATCAACGCAGGAATAAGGGTGATTGTTCCGTTTAAAATAAATTTTTAATGACGCTTAGACACAACTTGCTTTTTCAATTTTAAAGAGTCGAGAAAAAGCTAAAGATGACTCTAGTCTCCTTTGATGTTTTAACGAGCCCGAAGTGACAAATGCTCGTATGGACTTTTTCTGTTATAGAGTCTGAAAAAGGCCAAAAGGAACTGCTCTGGAGTTCTAAGCAGAGGTTGTGCCAAACTTTTCACAAAATCGCAGAATACTTTTTAGGGTACGGGCGGTCGATCTTCCTGAATGCTGTGTTCAGTGCATTGCGATCAGTAGGGCGGCCGACACGGCTTCCTAAGGATAAAGGTTTTATGCCTATAGGGGTCTCCCAATATATACGCGACGGTATGTGGGAGCACAATCCGTACTGGCGCTATCGTCCCTCAGGAGGAATCACCCACCATCCACGAGATCGATAGTCACCAGGCTTAACGACGCCGGAACACGTCTCTAGCCTAGACCTCTATGTTGTGCGTTATGTTGCAAAGCGTTGTTAAGTTCATTCAATTTATTTTAGGTTGATATTTTCAGAATTTTGCCTTTCAAGGTTCACCACGAGATGTATGATACAATTCCTAAATGCAGTCTAAAGATGATAAGCAAGCTTTATATCTTTTCAACTTTGAAAATCCTAGCTACTAAGGGAAAAGAAAGACACCATCTTTTCTCAAAGAGAAATCAGCACACTCTAATGCACTTTTCCTAAATCAGACATGCAAACTATCAAGATGCAAATGCACAATGCAGGTGTTTGTTTTCTGCTTTCTTAGTATTGATGCCTACAAAGAAAGCTTTTTGTACAACTTTGAATTTGCTTTTAAATGACAAATACAAACAAGTTTACTTTTTCGAAATCAGAGAGGGTAGAAGAGATTACAACACTTAACGATTTTCGAAATGAATACTTGTTTTGACACTTAAAAGAGACAAACTCAAACCAATAAGCAAAAGTAAAGGTATAATCAACAGTAAACAGCCAATGAACTCTCTCCTAAGATCACAATCAACAGATCTGAATCAAGGGCTACAGGATGACTATTTCACTCATGCAAAGGAAGACTGCAAATGACGCCACAAACACATAAAAACACTCACAGTATTTTTGTACAAAAGGAGGCGGAATCTAAGCAGAGAAAAGGAGTTATCAGACTGGTACCTATGCTGGTTACAGGCTGCAAAAATCAGAGATCAAAACAGGGCAAAACAGAGCAGAGAACCCCAGCTGCACAAGGCCAAACTGGTTCAGCGCAACCTCAACACAGGGGTTTTGACATTCAACGTAGGTAGCCTTCACGGGACCTGCATTGAAATGCAGAATCCCTTCACTGGATCTGCGCTGAAGGAGAAACTCTCGTTTCCCACAGGTTCTGGGTCACAGATTGCTATTTAATTCATTGTTTTAGGCCAAATAAAAGCAACAAGCAAGGTGTAATCAAAGGGATGCTTTGAGGGGGTACTAAGATCTATCACAAAGGATCATCAAATCATTTGTGAGCCCATTGTTCAGATCATAGACAAGTCCAGTGATTGGATAAAAGCAGCAACTGTCTACTTTGCATCCGGGAAAAGCAGATGCAGTTCGATTGTTGCTGTCAAGTCTATGAAACAAACAATGATAGAAACACAAATAAAATGACTAAACAGATCTCCCCAGCGGAGTCGCCAATTTTTTGTGGGGAAAAATGCCTATGCAGGACGATCCTATCCACCTAAGGTATGACAGTGCCTTAGCAACAAACAGAGACAGCTATTCTAGTATTCTTCCTTTATGAATTAAGAATGAAGAGAGAGATAGATGGACTAACCGGTGTCTTTCGTTTGTCCCTCGATCCAGCTTCTCTTCTCTTGGAGAGTTCCCAGCTACTTGCCTTCTTGCTCGCCCAGCTTCAAGAGGTTTCTGCAAGATCACAAGAAGAGAACACTACACAAGACATGGATTCATATTCATAACTAGTTCAGGATTAGAAATAAACTAAACATACTAATGCAATCATACATCAAGAATACATCAGCATATAGGAGAAACCAAGATAGCTTTATTGATGAATAACAAGGTTCAAGAAGAGATACAACCCAGAGGGATCCAATCTAGCATCTTCTTCCCGGAAAATGGAATTCCTATCTTCACCTCGTTCAAAGCATTAAGCACCCAATGATTCCAATCTCAAACCAACAGCAATTCTTTGCAATAACAAAATTCCAGCCCCTAGATCTCATGGAGGAGAGATCCATATATAGATGTTTGGAGAGAGGATGAGTCAGCTTGAGATCTGACTAGTGTCCTCTCCCTCTGTCAGTTCTTGATTCCACTTGGAGGTTCTTGCTTCCACTTGGAGATTTGGAACCTCTTACTCATCACCAATCGAATTCCCTGAGGCAAGTGTCATTTTGGAAGCTTCCTGGGTTTTGACACCTTGAGAAATGAGCCTGCCACATGTCCATTCTCGTTCAGCGCAGGTAGCCAGTGTTCCCTTTGACATTCAACGCAGGTAGCCAGTGTTGGCTTTGACATTCAGCGCAAACAGCTAGTGTAGCCACTGAAATGATCCTGAATTGACTTGTTTTTGAGCAGTTTCTGGTGGAGAACTTTTGTGAATTGCTGTGGTTTGTTAGCCTTGTTCCTCTAGGGGTAGGAACAACATGTTTAGGGACTTTGGATCCCTTAGATTATGGAAATTTCATGCTCAATGTTGTAAGGCACAAAAATGTCTATAACAGGTGGAGTGACGCTTTTTCAAAGGATTGCGAGGTAAGTACATGAAATCTTTGAATAATTGGATTAAAATGCTATTGTGCGAAAAATGGGTTATGCAGCTACCTTGATGTTCAGAACTACGCGAAGAGGAAAAACTTACAGGAACGAAGAGAAGAAGGGTCTTGAATATAGCCCATTGATTTCACCTCTGTGAGGTGACGAGGAAGGGATAACAAAGGTTTCTCCATGAAGTGCTATTCAGTTAATATGACAAGGATTACTGAGAATGCCACCTCCACCCACACCACCTCCAACTTCACCCGTACCGTCTCCACCTCAACCATAGTTCAGTATGGAAAATGCAGTAAAGTTGCCCTTGTTCAAGGGCTTGGGAAATGAGGATCTGGACCAATTCTGGTTCATTGTGAAAGCTCTATGGGAAGCTCAAGGTGTTACATATGACCATATAAAGAATGCGACATTGGTTAGTGCCCTTCAATATCGCGTGCTAACCTGGTATATCAAGTACTCAAATGATAACCCGAATGCTGGAGTGGTAGACATCCAGAAAACACTGAATAGAGAGTTTAGTAGGCCTAAATCTAAGGCACAATTGATTGTGGGATTCAAGGAGATCGCGATGCAACCAGGTGAGATGCCTTGGAAGCTAGATCAGAGGTTGAAGTGTACAATCTGCGAATCCAACATCAATTTGACAGATGGACATCATTGCGAGTGGTTTGTAGCTTTGCTACTACCACACTTAAGGGCTACGCTGTCATAGCAGAAGATAACAACTCAGACGAAGGCCATAGAGATTGTAATGAGACAGCATGAAACTTTGATGCAAGATCCAAACCTAGCAATTCAGCAGATCCATGCATAGTTGAAGAATCTGTTCCTTGAGATGTAAAGTTTGAAGCATGATAGAATGGTTCGACCGAGGTGCACGAAGAGGTATGGTGCTTGAAATGTAAGAGTCATGGTCATGACAAGGACCATTTCCTGGTCTTTGCGAACTATATTGCAAGAGGAGGGCCCATGCCTTTAAGGCTAGAAGCTTAAGGAGGACCTAGCGCGGGGCTTGCAATGTGGTGTGCTATATATCAAGTAGCAGTAAAACATGCCACGAATAACTATAATATGTTGCAGAAGTTTCTATAGACACCACAATAGTTGTTCTGCAAATTTTGTAGGTCGGTAGGGCACAATGAGGGTAATTTCATGAGTTATGAATTGATGATGGATAGAACTCCCACCAATAGGTTTCAGGCCAAAATGCGACCCCCTGACCAGAGCACAGGGATGGTGTGGATAGGGTTTTAGGGATGCAGATGTGGCCAAGGAAAATGAGGACTTAGAGAAGGTCGAGGACAGTTGATCTGCTATAATTATAGTGGACCAGGACACTATGCCCGCGATTGTACTAACCCAAAATGTCTGTCATGCAAGTATTGCACGTTGTTTGATCATGAAACAGAAGACTATCCTACATTGATAGTAAGGATACGTTACAAAGGGGCACTACCACCTTCACCAACTCAAAACCTGCAAATGATGAGGTCTGAGCTGTGTGAGGAAGATCCAAACGTAAATATAGTGCTCAGAAGTGGAATCGCATCGGGAGATGAAAAATGGAAACAACCAGAAGATAGTACGTGGTTCCACAAAGCTCTAGTGAAGTAGGCTGAGTTTGATTTGAAGCACGCACATGAAATCTTCATGGAAGCCAAGAAGAGCTTCACTGAGGCATCCACCTCAGGAGGCAAGGATAATCCTGATCTAGAGATGGACCTCTCTATGATCACAAGCTTCCTGGAGACCAGTATGAATTTACTGCGTGATAATAAAGCTGTGAAAGGGTTACAATATCTCATCAATAGATGCGTTGGAACCGTGCAGGGTGACCCATGCATAGTACGAAAGATTGGCAAGCATAAAACAAGGACAGGACGGGAGATGATACTAACCATGCATATAGGAGAGTCTGAGATGGATTAGGTTATTTTGGACCTCGGATCAGATGCAAATGTCTTGCCAAAGTAGACTTGGGAATGAATGGGGAGGCCTGTGCTGCAATGGACTCCAATTCAGATAAGGATGGTGAATCAGCAGAAGATCATCCCCATGGCACGACTGCAGGGGGTGACTGTGGATATTGAGGGTGAAAGCGCGTTGGCTGACTTTGAAGTAATAGACATAGTGGATGACAAAGGGTAGGGTTGCCTGTGAAAGACACTCTAGGAAGCTCTCCAAATTAGGAAAAGGTTCAACAATTTCTGCTTTAGTCGTTGAGGCTTCTAGTGATCCTGGCAGCCTCATAAATAGAAAATAGCATGTAGTGAAGCATGAAGGTGCATGTTGGCAACTAAGGGTTGAGGTTGATAACGTATTAATAGCCAAATTAGCTGTGGGGAACGAAGCATGTCTAGCTTCAAAGGGAGGTGGTGCAGTAGCATTTTCATCTAATGAGAGCATGGTGGACAGCGTGGGCACAATGGACACAGAAGAAAAAGGAAACCCATTTATTAATGTCTCTTGCATTGTTTCTAGCAATCCCGATGTGGGTAATTACGATGTTGGTAATTACGTTGGAAATGTTGGTGATAAGAGATGTGTTGACAACGGTGGTAGTGAACTAGGCAAGACTAGTAACACAACAGCTGCAGATGATAGCGCTGTTGATAGTAAACGGCCTCTTGAAATAGCATCATGGACAAGTGATGCAGTAGCAGATCCAGTTAATAACGAGAGCATGGTGGACGTGGTGAGCACATCAGGCTCCTGCATTGATTCCAGCACTCTCAATAATGAAAATTTTGGTGGTGTTTGAACTAAGATTGGTGTTGAAACTGTAAATGACAGTGTTGCTACCATAGCAAGCATGGATGGGGTGAGTATCACAGCACACTTTGACAATAAGGATAAGGACAACAAAAATGTAGAAGGTAAGAAACGTGTTTTGGAAATTAATATAGGATGTAGAATTAATTCGCTAGTTAATGCTACCATAAATAATAACAATAGCATTCATATTGACATCGCTAATAGGACCTGTGTAGATAATCAATTTAGGGAAAAACCTAATAATTGCAGTAATAATAGGTCTGTTCTTAGTAATCCCAATCTTCCCAGTAATCCCAATGTCCCTAAAATAAGTGGTTCAAAACTACTACCTGATAAGAGAGTCGTTAATATCTCATCCTTAATTCTCACTCTCGAAGAAATTAATACGCTCAACAAAGGCTTGGGGTTCACAGTATCTCCCAAGAACATTCCATTTGAAAGCATCATCTGTAACATTGAGCATGGGACTCAAGGCCTTTCTTTGGATGATAAAGAGGTATTAAGATAGGAATGTTCCCTTGTTATGTTGAAACCTAAGCGGCCAAAGAGTAATTTAAATAAAGAGGGGCAGGATGCTCTTAGATCACTTCGTAATAATGATAAGATAGTTGTACTTAAGGCTGATAAAGGAGGGACAACTATTGTTTTAGATAAGGAAGATTACATTCATAAAATGAATGAGAATTTAAATTGCGGGAGTTATAGAAGAATCAACTCCAACCCCATTCCTAGGGTTATAAAATAGGTCAAGAAGGCTATCATGGGAATGAACCTTGAAGATAAAATGAAAAAGACATTGATTCCATCCTGTGAGGTTATACCTTGAATTTATGGATTACCAAAAATTCATAAGGAGGGGGTCCCTCTTAGACCAATAATCAACACCATTGGTTCCCCTATCTATGAATTAGCTAAGTATGTGGTTAAGATCTTGAAGGCTCTAGTTGGTAACATAGACTATTTTATAAAAGACTCAAATGATTTTGTAAAACTTATTAAGAATGAAAGGGTGGATAAGGATGATATTCTAGTAAATTTTGATGTGGTTTCTTTGTTTACAAAGATTCCTCTAGATGAAGTTGTTCATGTTATAAAGATAGCCACCAATCCTGAAACAACAAAACTTGCAGAAGTTTGTTTATGGTCCACCTTTTTCAGTTTTCAAGACCATTATTATGAACAAATATCAAGAGTTGCCATGGGATCCCCACTCTCACCTATTGTTGCGAACTTATACATGGAGTACTTTGAAAGAAAAGCCCTTGACTCATACCCTTTGAAACCGACTTGGTGGAAAAGATTTGTTGATGACACCAACTTAAAATGGACTCATGGCAAGGCTGAGCTGGAGAGGTTTTTCAATCATCTTAACTCTATATCTTCCAAAATCAAGTTTACTATGGAGCTTGAAGAAAATAGTAAAATCCCCTTTCTAAATGTCCTGATCAGTAGAAAATAGGATGGTACTTTTAGACACCAGGTCTATAGGAAGAAAACTCATACCATCATTCATCGCAAGAATTTGGCATCTTAAACACTCAGGCTATTACGGCTCTCAGAATTTCTGACGTTGATCACCTAAATGAAGAAATTAAACACTTAACCTCTGTTTTCAAAAACATAGGATACAAGGAGTTTAGCATTAAGAAAGCTATACAAAGAGCTCAAGATAAGGTCCTCTCTAGGGTTCCTTGGGAAAACAGGAAAGAAAATTGTGGGAAAGTGTAGCTCCCATTCATTAAGGGGATTATGGATAAGATTGCAAAAATTTTAAGAAAGAAGGACATAAACACTCAGCTTACAACATGTGGAACAATTAGGCAAATGATGAGGTCAATTAAGGATAACATAGATCATCAACAACTCAAGGGTGTGCATAAGATTGATTTCTCATGTGGCAAGAGTTATATTGGGAAATAGGACGATCTCTGAAAACAAGACTTAAAGATCACAGAGCTGATATTAAGAATGGGAGATCTCGTACATCAGCCCTTGTAGAACACTCATCCAAAACCAAAAATCATGTTTGTTTAGAGGACGCCAAAATCGTTGCAAGAGAGGATCATTATCAAAAGAGGAAAATCAGAGAGGCTATCGGAATTATGAAATTTCCTCAGAACCTCAGCAGGGACAGTGGGAGTGAGATTAATAGAAATTGGATCCCCCTGATTAGACAAATAAAACCCTCCAAATCTTTTGAAGTATAGTATCACTGGTATCTCCCCAAATTAATTAATAATAACCAATATATCAGAATAAAAATTTATTCTAGTGACTATAGAGTATAGTAACAATAGTTTTAAAAATTAACATTTGAAAAAGAAAAATTATTAAAATTATTAAAACAAAACATTATAAATTAATTAAATTAATTAATTAATTAATTAATTAAATCAATTAAATAATTTAATTCTTTATTAATTAGGTACTTAGGCTAAATAAAAATAAAAAATTAAACAATAAAATTAATCTATAAATCAATAAAATAAATGGGAATAAAATATCTCATCATGTTAGCTTAATTTTACATCTTTATTAATTAGATACTTAGGGTATATAACTTAATTGATTGATTAATTGATTAATTTATTTATTTATTTAGTAATAAATAAAAAAATAAAAATTGGTTTTAATTAAAATTAAAATAAACTAAAATAAACTAATTATAAAAATAAAAGAAAATTAAAAATAAAAATGAAGGGAAAAAATATATACTAATTAAAAAACTTATTATAATAAATAAAAACTAGAAAATAATTATATTACATTATATAAATACACTTATTACAATTATTCCTTTCAATATCTCATTAGTTTTAATCAGTTGTATTCATATTCATATGAGGAATTAATAATTAATTTATTTAACATATAATTAAAATTAAAATAATTGAAACTAAAATAATTAAAACTAAAATAAATAAAATAATTAAAATTAAAATTAAAGAATTCATATATGTAAGTTATTCTTTGAACTGGTCGGTTTCTATTAAAATTTTTCATTATTTAGGTTTATATATACTCTAGTCGGAAGATTCTTCTCTCAAAAACTATCATTCATAATCTATCATTTTCGGTCCTAATGATGGACCCCCTTTGGGGTTCGAAATGTCAACATAATGAACATAATACTGTGGATAATCCAGATCATACTACTCCAAAAAACTACCACATAAGCTTAAATTCTAACAAATCCCTATCCTGCACTCTTGAGAATTCACTGGGCTACTGATATGAATGGGGTAATCAACCTAAAGAAGCAAAAAATGATATTTGAGAAGAAATCGTTGCACGTAATAATACCCCTAGATCTAGCTGAAGGATTGCACTATAATAAACCAGTTAGCGATTATGAAAGTGATGATGATTTGGAATGTATCTATAAGAAAATAGCATGAGACCAAGATTGGGTGAATCCCATTGCAGATGGATGGATTGCTTGGGATCATGAGAGTTCCTGCACTTCAGACTCCGATGAAGAGATAGAACACTCGCAGAATCAGTTACATGAGGTAACTACACTAAATTAGAACATGACGACCCGATCGTTGTGTTGTGTGTCCTCAGAGATAAGAAACCTGCCTACTTATGATGGTTTGAATGATGTAGATATCTTTTTGGATGCATTTGAAAGAGAGGTGTCAGAAAAGCAGCTCTTCCAGGCATTGGATTGGGCACTGCGCACTACGCTTGCAAGATGGTGGGGTACACAGAAAGGAATATTTGATGATTGGAACGAATGTAGAAGGATGATAAGAACATGTTTTGAGAAGCCTAAAATGTGAATGACAGACAAGTATGATGGGCAGGATGACCTGTGTGCGCATTTGGCCAAATGGGCCAAGGCTTATGGAGAAAAGACCCAACCTAAGTAGGTGCATTTGTTCTATCATATCCAGGATGTTGTCCCAATGAATTGGTATGTAGAAATAGAGCTTCGCAATGGCACAGGTGGATGGGATGTTTTGTGCGAGGGATTTGTGATGACATTCAGTTTTGAAGACGGGTTTGACTGTATTGATGAGGTACTACAAGAAGTGAAAGTAGCTATCTTTCGGATACCACAGGATCCTTTGGACCTGGTTCAGCCTGAGTGGGCTACTTAGCTAAGTCATGCATTGGAGTGCTATAAAGTGACCGTTGAAGAAGAAGATGAGGATCCATGGAAGATTTAAATTCAGGAAACAGAAGGTCACCACGAGGTTAAAGGACCACAGATTGAGAACCCTGTTATAATCACGTCATTGAAAACAAAACAAGTAACATTGGTACGGAGGCAAAACCCAAATTCGCGAAGATTGGAGAATACTGGGATGATGCAATAGTGGATAAGGTCCCTAAATTGCTCTGCAAATATCAGGATTTATTCCCTACCAAGTTTATAGATTTGAAGGGGATAATTAGGGACCTAGGTATGATGAAGATTACATTGAAACTTGACGTGAAGTTGGTTAAGAAAAGGCCTTACCATCTCAATCTGAAATATAAGGAGAAGGTCCACGTAGAGCTAGACAAGATACTCCCAACAGGTATCATTAAGCCTATGGAAGAATCTAATTGGGTAAGCCCAATGGTGGTACAGGAGAAAAAGTAGAAGGATGAAATAAGGATATGTGTGGACCTCAAAAAGCTAAATGATGCTTGTGTGCATGATCCTTTCTCGACTCTATTCACTGATGAAGTGTTGGACAATGTAGGTAGCCAGGAAGCATATTCCTTCACTGATGGGTTCTCTAGGTTCCACCAGATCAAAATCACACTAGAGGATAGGAGTAAGACAACCTTTGCAACAGAGTGGGGTTGCTTTTAGTACAATGTAATGCTGTTTGGATTGAAGAATGCGCCTACGATCTTCTCGCGCGTAGTTGTTGCTGTGTTCAAGGAATTTATTCATAATTTCCTATAGGTATATTTTGATGATTGGATTGTGTTTGGACTGGTTAAGCACCATGTAGCAAGCTTGCACTTGATGTTGGATACCAGTCGAAGATACCAGATCGTGCTCAATCTCAAAAAGTGTCTATTTTGTGTTCCTTTTGGGAACCTTTTGGGGCATGTGATTTCCAGACAGGGACTCATGGTAGACCCCACCAAGAGAGCAGTAATATTGAACTTGGAAGCACCAAGGAGTGTGAAGCAGTTGTGCGCTACCCGGGGACATATGGGATATTATAGAAAGTTTATCAAAGGCTATGCCTAGATCACTGTGCCTATGGAGAAATTGTTGAAGAAGGATGTCACATTCTGTTGGAATGATGACTGTAAGAAGAGCTTGGATATATTTAAGAAAAAAATGGTCACCGCGCCAATTCTAGTCTTCCCGGACTAGAAGAAAGCGTTTCATGTGCATGTAAATAAGTCATGTATAGTGCTGGGAGTAGTACTGACACAGGCTAACAGAGAAGGCTTGGACCATCCTATCGCGTTCGCAAGCCGAAGATTATCCAAAGTAGAGAAAAACTATTTCACCACTGAGCACGAAGGGCTAGCCATGGTGTATGCACTCCAGAAGTATAGGAACTACTTGCTGGTGCTGGGCTTTAGTATTGCAGCAATGATGCTGCAACTCCTGGGACTCCCTTCTTTACTTTTATCAACCCGGTAGTTCGTAACAAACTTGGAAGCGACAGTGCTATATGCACAAGTACTAGCTCTTGCCGCAGGCTGTCACTTGATCAGCTGGCACAAGTCCACTAGGAGCTTAAGCCAACTTCTATGAGCTCTTAGAAGAAGCTTTTAACTGTGATGGATGAAAGCTAACTCAAAAGAGGCTAGTCTACTTGCAGAAAGGGGATGAAAGCTGAAAGGAGATGTAAACCCTAGCAAACCCTAGTTTTACCGACTAACCCTACTGGTGCAAGAAAAGAGATGAAAGTTGCTGAAATGGATGCCATTGATTCTTTGAAAGGTAAAATGCATGTGACTAAGCTACTTTTGAAGTAAAATATGAAAAAAAACATCTTTTTGTATTTTTGAGTAATCTTGCAGAATTATTATGCATGTGCTTTAACTGTTTTTTTTACTGTGCAGAGGTTGACTGGCGAAAGGAAATGGAATGGGTGCTTGCAAGAGGTTGGGAAGGTGAGAAGAGGGCCTAAGGGGTCCCTAGCACCCTTCCAGAGAGTTTCACAGTGATCAGATCTCGAAAAACTGCTCACGTGAACTTCTACAGGAAGTCTGCAGGGGTTCTATAGGATGTTCTACAGGAAGGTCTACAGGAAGAGCCAAAAGAGGATTCTAGAGGGTTGATGGTGGAAAAATGGTAGGAAAGTGGAAATGGAGGATGGATGAGGATGTGAAGGGGTCTAGGATCTAGTAAATGAAGCTAAGGAGTGATGAAGGTGGTTGGATTTGTTCAAGGATGGAGGGAGCAATGTTGCACAAAAATGTAGAAATTAGGTCAAATAGGAAAAATGTGGCAAATGAAGGGAAGGAATCTGGAATTATGGGTTGGAGTAGGTTGTATGATGAAGGAAGGATAGGTAGGGATGTATTACAGGTGTTTTTCACACTATTTTCCGAAACTGATCGAACAAAGACGAGAAAGACCAGAGATCTATCTATTTTGACCTAATCTGACCTAAAAACTAGAAACATAATGAACAGAAGGTTATAGACAGGAAATCATGCAAAGTAACTATGGAAACTAAGAAAGAACAGATCTAAACATGCAAGTACAACCGGTATCAACTTTTCCAACTAAAAATCTAACACTAGCAATTGCATAGAAAGGAAAAAAGAATGTTTTTGTGACAGCAAGTATGCCTTCGTCTCAACTCATGGTCCCAAGGAGGGAGAGGTGAGATCAAGGATTGCTTGATGGCCTTTTTGCAGGTCTTTTCTGTTACCAAAAATTCAAATCAACCTGGAGCAAGGAAGGCTATTTTAATCATAAAAAACAACCTAAGTAACAAAGCAAGATCTTAACCTAAATAACAGAAATTATTCTATGAATGCAGCAAAGACACATAAAAGTAAAAAAAGGAGGTACTGGCAATTGGGTTGGGCCCAACCCCAAGAGCTATAACCTCCTAAGAAAACTCAGAGCTGGTGCAAAGTGAAATTTATCTCCATTACTCAAAAAATAATCATGTCACAACAATGTTTACAACGAGAGCTCGAAAATGCGCTGAAAGGCAGAGTAGCACCAAAGTGTGAAAAAAACTATTCAAGAGCTAAACTAACAAGGCTTGAAGCCTTTCTACTTATGCACCACGAGGACTCCCAACAACCCTCCTTAACTTTAGGGGCTTGGCTGCTCAAACTGCAATTAATCAGCCACTTCACAAAATCTGCTCGGCTGCCCCTTGAAATCATCTTTGGTGGGTTGTTGAACTCCGAGTTGATGGTGGAGAACTCGAGGAAGGGGTCATTTAGTGCAAGAGACACCCTTCCTACAAATCCTCAACCTTGTTCCCTCGTATTTGGCTGTCAACTGGCTCATAAATGCTTGACCTTGGTCCAAAAGATGTCCAAAAATCTACAATAAGCACGTATTAGACTTTGTGGTCAAGTGACTATTCTCATTCATTCAATTAACATAAATATATTCAAAAGCATGCATAAAACTATGAAGAATGGTGGATTAATCGAGAATAATAAGCAAAATGAGCCCAATAAGTTACCCATTTTTTGGGCTCATCATCACCCCCCTACTGAACGTGTTGCTCATCCTCTGAGAAACTAATCTATCTCATCATCTTTGATTGCTTTGACTACCTCTCTAACATCCCAGGCTTCCGAGGTGATGTCCTCTTCTTGGTCATGTAACCCTGCTTTTCTCTCTACTTCCTCCCATTGCCTGTGTTCTTCTTCTTCTTTGACCCCTTCCAACAGTCCCAAAAGCAATGGAGGACTGAACTTTAGGCCGATCCAGTTGGCCTGCAGATTTTGCATTGACTGCTTATAAAGTGGTACTCTCGCCAAGGCCTCCCTCATCCTTGTTGGGGAGTGGTACTCTTTGATTTTTAGACTGTGGGACGATGTGTTCCTTCTCCTTGTGCAAGCATGAATGCAGTTATCACCCAACAGTCTCTCCATGTCCTCAAAGTGAGCAATGGAATGAGCTTACTTTTCAATGTAGTTTGGGAGAACCTGCGAGTTGTTGGCAAGGTGCTGATGGGCATAAAGTAAAGTTGAGGGATCTTTTGGTTCTGCTCTGATCATGAGTGGCTCACTTAGCTCCCTGTTCATAACATTTTGAATCTCTGCTGCCTTATTTTCCTCATGGTTTAACCAAGAGGCCATGGCCCTTAGTTGCACATCTCCCAATGCAGCATTAGGGTCCCACAGATTCATGTTTGGAAGGGCCAAGTTATGTAAATAGAATTCTGATAACTTGGCCTTATCATCTGCTGAGCTACTGTCACACAAGTCCATAAACTGATGGTAATTCTGAAATGGAATGGTGCCCCTCTGGGCCAAGGTGTTAATTTGAAATTGCAACCATTGATCTTTAAGATATAAGGCATATGACTTAGTGGGTTGCCTACATTGTAAGGCTTCTATTGCCCAACTGGCCATCCAGGCCAATTGGGCCTCTCTCTCTTTCAACCACTATTTCAAACTCTGTATTTCTTTTGCTGCCTAAGATTCCTATTCTTGCAGCAACTTTGTTAGTATTTTCACATTAGATTGTAGCTCTTCCTCTTTCTACTATGTCTCAGCTGTGTCCTTATCTGCTGGAGTTCCTCCCTGCTATTGCTGCCCTCCCAAAATGGATAGCCTATCTTTCTTGTGGACTTCCTGTAGCTGCAACTATTTTTTCAACAGCTCAGTCTCCTCATGCAGCTTGTCTCTTTTGCAACTTTCTACATGTCTTATCATGGCCAGTTCTGCTCTTAATTCTTTTAATTTCTCTTCCATGTGGCCTATGTCCTCAATTCTCTTAGACTTGGTGATTTTCATCCATGTGTGTGTTCTAATCCTTTCTTTCTCTAATTTTAAAAATAACGATACAACAAATTTCTGTGGATGATTTTCCCACCCTCTAGCAGGTTGTAGTATGAGCCCAAGTCAGATTGAGGGGTAGGTTCAGGTATTTCTTCTATTTTTCTCTCCACTTGTGATTGTTTAGCTACCTTTTCATCCAATTTCTGAGTCTTTTTCAACTTGGCTAGAGTTTCCTATAGAGATGTTGCAGCTTCCTATAGAGTTGCCTTTGAGTCCAATGACTTAATTTTCTCTTTCCATGTAGAGGTTTTTGGGCTTCTACTTTCATAATTAATGGATATTCTGGAAGGAGACTCTTCCTTCTATTTAGTGGGTGAGTCCTCAATGATAATCGGTTCCTTGGACGGTGGCTGAGGTTTTCCTACTTCGATCCTTATACTCTTTCTGGATTTGAAGTACATGGAGGTTTGCCTCTTTCTTTTCCCTTTTTGTTTTATAGGTGTGCTTAATGCAGCAAGCACAACTGCTACCTCCCTTACTAATGTCTTAGGGGATTTCTCTTCCTGTTGTTCTTTTTCTTTGCTTCCTGTAGAAATCTCTATGTCCACTGTTTCTGTCTGTATTGCTGATGTATCAAGGTGTGTCTTTCCCTTTTCTTTCTGGGTGCCTACTTTGGCTATGGCAGCCTTCATTTGGGCTTTCTCGGCCTTTTCCTTTCTACTTTGTATCCTCTTTTCCCTTGCTGTTTTCGATGTTGTTCCTTTCTCTATTTTAGGCTCAACAGTCTTGCCAATTTCTTTCTGTTCTTCCTGTGCTTCCTCTGTTTTGCCTTTTGCTTGAACGTCCTGGGTTCCCTCATCATTGTTCTTCTCAATTTCTTCAGTGTGCTCCCCCTCTGCCTCCTTCACACCAAATAGAACCGGGAATTTGGAAAGAAAGAAAACAAATATTTTCTCAAAGGGGGGAACCAGTCACTGCTAGATGGGGTGATGTTTTTAGCCAAAGTTCTAATGTTATCATCCCTGGACATGTTTCCGAAGATTTCCCAAGATATGGGGACAATGTAGGTATGTAAAGCATCTTCCACCAACAGTTTGATGAGCCCATGATGGGCCAACTAATCTAGGATCCCTTCATTTAAAGTTTTACCACATTCAATTAGGGACTGAAGAAGGAAATATGGGATGCTCAGCTTTTTGGCTGGAGGCAAGTCAATCTCATGCCTTAATTCACACAACAACCTAAAATGATATCCATAGATGATGTTAAACCTTCCTTCACATGTGATATACTTCAGAATTGGAAAACTAACTTCACTCCAGAGAGGAGGCAAGATGGTTCTTCTAACCCCATTTTTATCTTCTACAAGATGCTCCGTGGGCAGAAAAAATGACTTCTTAGCAACTTGGCCCAATGATCTCTCTTCTTTGCTCCAAGGGAGCCCCAATTGTAGACCAGTAACTCCACTGATGAGCTCAAGGGTGAGTTCTAGGTTCAAAACCCTAAAACTAACTATGGCATGTGTTTTTCACTGTGGTCTCAGGGACATTAAAAACTCTTTAGTTATTTCCTCATCATAAACCTGGATTTTGTCAAAGAAGGAGATCCAATTTTCCTGAGTGAAAAGGTCCACCACCTTAGGTTGCTCGTGAAACTTGCTGGAGTCAGAGGGTTCTTTCCTTATGAATCCTCCTGGCATGGTGTTAAGTGCTCTTTTATGTTTCAACTAGAAAATAAAATGCTCAAGAAAACAACAGTCAATCGCTGAAACAAGGGATAGTTGAATTCGGTTTCCTCTGAACCCAAGAAGGAATTTCTGGTGTATTCAATATCAACTAGCCATAATTCCCTTGTTTTAAGATTAATGTCACTCAAAATTTCACTATCTATTTATGAAAAGGAAAATTTGGTTTTTACAGAACAGAGCATAGGGACATAGGTTCTCTTCTCAGCATACAGATAGATATGTAAATTCAGTTTTTCACACACATAGACTGGTCTCTATGACTGCATATAACCTCCTTGTAGGAGAATTTAAAAATAAATGTGGAGGAGATTTCTGATGCAGAAAAAATAGGGAAACTCAGTGAAATATGCAGGAAACTTTCACGTTTTTTCAATACACAGTCAGACTTTCCTCTTGTTTTTCAAACTGATGCCGCTCAATTCACCACCTTTCACAAAAAAATTATGCACAGAGAAGTTTTTTTCGAGCCTACCTCGTTTGGAGCTTCAAATTCAATGAAAATTCTGGGTTTCCTTTCTCTGCAGAGCTGTCCTACCTTTCTTGTAGAACCCTTCATGTAGAAGGCTCCCAGTTCCTGTAGAATGAAACTATGCTTCAGATAGAGCCTGATATGCAAGATATTTTCAAAAACAGGCAAAAAAAATGGTGGAGGATGATTGGTTAATTGTTTTTGGAAACGGTGGATGTGTACTCCAGTCGAGGACATTGTGAGTGCAGAATGAACAGAAGGAAGTGCATGTTTTAGCTGGGCATCTTTTAACTGCGGCGTGATTCTTGGTAAGGGGATGAGGTGGCCAAACTAGACCATTGGTTCAATGTCACAGCCATAATGTTTATACATGTTTCTGACCACCATCACCTCCTCTCTACCGTTATCCGCTGCCACCACTACCAATCTCGGCAATTTCTCCCTGAATGGACACTCCACACGTGCTGGCTGTCCACCGAATAAAAAATTTTGAATGTAACAGGGCTCGTTTGGATTCCCCGAGGATTTTCAACTAGCTGAGGGTGGCCAGTTGACTGGCCATTGATTCCACTCAATCCAAACCATTCCCATAGTCATGCAGCCTTAAAATATGATTTATGCAATTGAAGAACGAGTTTAGGCACTTACCTGTGTGGTTGCGTTTTTGTTATGAAGATTTCAAGTTTGGAAGCCATTCTTTTGTTTGTTGTTGCTACATGCACACTGCATGCTTGGTCTCAGCTGTTGCGATGTGAAAATGTTCAGGTAGAGCACCATGCATGCTTCTTCTGCCATACTTTGCAGTCCCTGTCTCTGAAGTATGTCTTTCAGAGGGATCAGCTACTACAGGATTCCTATAGGAAGTCCTGTCGCTACTTCTCCTCCTGGAATGCAAGCTAGAATGAGCAGGGCTACACTACTAGCGAGGGTCTCGGCTGATGAGGAGTCTATATAGAGGGTGACAGGTATGGTGAGTGAGAAACTGCTGCTTGATTTGTCATCAAAACGTTTTTTCTGGCAGTATGAAGAAAACAAGGTTTCTGTGTGTCACTGTGCAGGCACATATAAAAATGGGTGTAATGGAGGTGTATAGAGATAGAAAAAGGCAGCATATGGTGATGAATGGAAACAGGGATGTGGACAGGCCTCATAAGCAGATTCCTGACCTTCGGATTCCCTTCTGAGATCAATTTTTCTCGTCTGTAGGTTCTACAGGATCTTCATGTAGAAGTCACAGAACTTCCTGTAGAAGGTGAAATCTTGGCCTGAATGAGATCAAATATTAGGGAAGGGTAGTGGTCATGGAGGAATTGATTGTGAGGGATGCATGCAGCCTGGTGCTGACCTCTATCTTTGTCTTGTGCGATCCTCCTAACCGGCAATGACCTTCCTACAACGTGCAATTTATTCAATAGAAGTCAGGTTTGTTTTTTCTTTGTGTTCTTTTTTTTTTCTTTTTGTTTTTCTCTGAGACAGCCGGGCGCCTCCAGGAGGTTTTCACCCTCACTGTCTACCATGGGCACCTCCAAGATGTTTTCACCCAAGGATCTTTTATTCTTTTTCTATTTATGTTTTTTGGTGCTCAAAATGTGGGTGGAGTGGAGACAGGGGCCTGCTCCACTATGAGCACTGATTTATCCATAGTTTCAATGAACTCCTGCTTATAAAGGGGCTTCCTGTAGATCTTCAATCAATGCCCATTGATGAGCATGGGGATGGCTTCTTCATCAATGGTCTTGATAAGGACTGAACCATTATCATTATATTTCTCCACTGCATATGGTCCCAACCATCTTGTTCTCAGCTTCCCTTTGAAATCCTTGTATCTTGAATCATATAACAACACCCAATCTCCTAGCTGAAATTTCTTCTCTTTAAGGTTCCAGTAATGCCATATTTTTCTTTGAATTTCGACAAACTCTGAGTGGAGGAGGGCCTACATTCTCTGTTCATCTAGTCCATTCAGCTGAAGTAGTCTTTCTTGTTGTGCATGGCTAAGATCTAGGTCCAGCTGAGCTGCCAACCTCAATGTGTTGTATTCAAATTCTATGGACAACAAATCCTTCTTCCTGTAGGCCAGCTCATAAGGTGTGAAACCTGTTGTAATTTTCAAAGTAGTCTTGTAGGCCCAAGTGGCCTCAACCAAGCGATCTACCCAATCTCTTCTATTTCTGCTCACCACTTTAGTCAAAATCTCTTCCAAAGCCTTGTTAGTGACTTCCACCTGCCCATTTTCTTGCAGATGATAAGGGGTGGAAGTTCTATGCTTAATCTTGTGATGAGCAAGCAAGTATTCAATCAAGTTAGACTTAAACTGACTTCCTTGATTTGTGACTAATTCTCTTGGGTAGCCAAACTTGTAGAAGATATTTTCCCTCAAAAACTCAGCCACTTTTTCTTCTGTTTCTACCTTGATTGCCTTTGTTTCTACCCACTTTGTCACATATTCCGTGCAGACAATGATGTAAGACTTTTGTTTTGAAGGAGGGTTGATAGAACCCACAAAATCCATCCCCCACTTCTCAAATGGCTCGAAAGTCACCTGAGGTTGGATGGGCATTTCATCCCTTGGAGTCAGTTTCCCCATCCTTTGACATCAGACACATTGGCTGATGTATCTTCTGACATCTTGATGAAGAGTGTGCCAATAGTAGCCTGCCTATAGAATTTTGAAAGTGGTTCTTTTTGCTGCAAAGTGGCCTCCACAAGGTCCATCATAACAGGTTAGGAGGATGTCAAAAACTTCCTCCTCCCTGACACAACGCCTAAAAATTTGATCTAGGCTAAGTTTGAACAAGTTGCCCCCAATGCAAGTGAATGGGGTGCTTTTCCTCGTGATCTTGCTCTTCTCTTTTGAGGATAGGTGTGGCGAGAACTGTGCTGAAACCAAATAATTTTCTATATCAGCAAACCATGGAGAGATTATTGAAATAGAAAACAGGATTTCATCTTCCATTTGATCATCCACCATCCCTTCTTCACCTGCAGGCAAATATAGTCTAGACAGAAAGTCAACAACAACATTTTCCTTACATGGCTTATCAATAATGGTCAAATCAAATTACTGAAATAAAAGTAACCATCTAATGATACGAGCATTTACATCAGGTTTATTCATCAAATACCTAATTGTAGCATGATCAGTGTGTACGAATGTTTGATAACCAGTGATGTAGTGCCTAAACTCATTTAGGGAATGGATTACAGCTAGGAGCTCTTTCTTGGTTATAGTATAGTTTAATTCTGTCTTGGATGGGTTTTTACTGACAAAGTATATGGAATACGGTAGCTTCTCTTCAACTTGTCTTAAGGCTGCTCCTATGGCTTTGTTCGAGGCATCTGTGTGGATGTGGAGAGGTAGGGCCCAGTTTGGACCTCTCAATATTGGGGCAGTTACCAGCTTATCTTTCAACACATCCAGAGCCTCTTGACAGTTGTCAGTTCATATAAACTCGAAATCTTTCCCCAAAAGACCAAACAATGGAGAGGCTAGCTTACTGAAATCTTTAATGAACCTTCTATAACATCCCAGTAAGCCTAAAAAACTTTAAACATCTCTTACCTTTTGAGGAGGTGGAACCCTTTGGATAGTAGAAATCTTGTTGGGATCCACTTGTAATCCTTGCTGAGAAATTGTATGACCTAGCACGGTCCCTTCAGTCATCAGGAATTCACATTTCTCAAGACTGAGGGATAGGTTCATCTCAATACACTTGCTTAAAACTTTTCCCAGGTTAGTCAATGCTTCTTGGGAGTTGGACCCATAAGGAGTAAAGTCATCCATATAGATTTCCACTGAATCATGAACTAGCTCAACAAATATGCTTAGTATTGCTCTCTGGAAAGTGGCAGGAGCGTTGCATAATCCAAAGGGAAGGACTCGGTAGGCAAAGGTACCCCATGGACAAGTGAAAGTGGTCTTATCTTGATCTTCCAGGCTGATTTGGATCTGATTATACCCACTACACCCATCTAGGAAGGAAAAGAACTTCTTCCCTGCTAGGCCATCTAACACTTGATCTATGAAAGCCAAAGGGAAATGGTCCTTCCTGGTAGCTTTGTTAAGTTCTTGATAATATACACAGATTCTCCACTTCCCTTTTTTCTTGGGAACGAGCACCAGAGGAGAAACCCACTCACTGTCAGAGATGGCGTAGATGAATCCTGCATCCAACAACTTTTGCAATTCTTCTTTGACAATGTCCTTAAGGGCTGGATTCATTCTCCTCTGAGGCTGCCTAACTGGTTTACAATCCTCTTTAATGTAAATGTGATGGGTACAGACTGAAAGGTGGACTCCTTTCATCTCCTTATAGCTACAAGAAAAAGCATCCAAATGGGGTTCAATAAGCTACACAGCTCCTTCTCCTGAGAGTGATATAGGGATGATTTGATCTTCAAGGTTCTTTCAGGGTCAACTTCCACATTCTTAACTCAGGAAGAGGTCAGATCAGCCACACAGAGATCCACTAAAGCACTGGCTTGGTTGTCTACTACCAACTCCTCTAATGGCAGCACACTCGGAGGTGGATTTTGAATTAAATTCTCAATAAGGTCATCCTCGGTTTGAGGACCTTCCCTGGTTGCTTCCACGATGCACACTAGTGCAAAGTAGACTTCAACCTCATCTTCCTCCTCCAACTAAAGAGGTAAGTCATGTTCGAGCAAAGGTTCGGTAGGAGGATATAGGACTAGCTGTTTGGACATTGACCCATTCTTAATGGTCATGCTCCCAGCTCGACAACTGATGTAAGCATCTGCAGTAGCTAACCAAGGCCTTCCCAAAATGAGGGGGTATCCAGTGAGTTTTGCCTTTGGCTGAAGGACCAAGAAGTCCACAGGGTGCTCCCAAGAATCAACAGAGACCATGACATCTTCCACAATCCCTTCGAGAGTCACGGTGGAGCGGTCTTCTAACTGCAGTACTGTCAAGGTCTTTCTTAGGGAACTCTGAAGGTTGAGTTTGAGCATAGTGTCCCTGGTCATCACACTAATGGCAGCCCCTAGATCAATCAAGCTATGGGGAATTATGGTGCCATTGGTGTGGACATCAACTACAGGACTCTTAGGGTCCAAATATTTTGGACAGATTACTTGTCCCAACATGAGGTTGGACAGTTGTCCTATGACATTGATAGTTGGGGCATCTCTCTTACGCCTATCTGGGTGCCTAAAACACTTCTCTTTGATCAAATTTTTTTAGATTAGTACGTCTTTGATGGCCTGGAGAAGCAGTACTTTACGCACAACTGTTTAAGTTCTCCCAAAAGTTCAGTCTCTTCTGGGTTTGGTTGCATGGTTCCAGTTAGTCTCTTAGGAAAGGGTGGAATGGCTTTGGGTTCACTTTCATGTTCCTTTTCTTCATCCTCCTTAGGAGGAGGTTGGCTATCTGGGAGTACCTTCCCAGATCGTAGGTTGATCTCCTGAATCTCCACAGCATAGGTAGGGCATGCTGTCTCTTCAGTATATACCTACTGGACCTATCTGTTATTGGGGTTCGGGTTCAGTTGAGTAGGCATCTGGGGTTGTCTTGGAGGAGCTGGAGGTAATAGTTGTGGTTGAGTAGGTGGTGGAGGAAAAATAGTGGGAGGAGAGTTGTATTGGAGCCTCCACCCCTGTTGAGGTGCATTCCACTGAGGTTATGGCTGAACATGAGAATGAAACGAATGAGCAGCAGGTTGAGTATGGTATTGAAATGGATATGACCAAGGAGGGGGTGTGGACCAGGAAGGATGAGCAGGGGGGCCCAAGAAGGTATGTGAATGGATTCGTTGGGGTTGTAATAAGTCTGGGATGTCCCTTGCACCCCCTGCTAGTAAGGTCTGGATCCATGTGGCCTCCTTTGATTCAAGAAGTAGAGTGGTTCAGTGGCTCCTTCAGCCCCTTGGTACATAGATTTAAGTCTAGGTAAGGTTGGGCACTAGTTTGTAGGGTGGTCTTCCTCACAAACAAAACATACCTCTACTAAGTGTAATGGACACTCATTCCGAGGATGCTTCCTTGTACATCTAGGACAAAAGATGGCCAAAGCCTTCTCAACTTCCTCTTTCTTCTATTGGATTTAGAAAGTATCCAGTTGCATGGCAATGGTCTGTCTCATCTCACTTTTAAGGTCTTCCATCTGATTTGCAAACTCATGTTTGGAGAAGGTGGCACTGGCTGAAAGTTGATTCCCCCTACCTCTTTTCCGGGCTACCCTAGAATGGTTTCTAAACACAGTCTTTATCTCATCATAAGGTAGTTGGTAGGTGTCTCCTCCAACTAGCAAATGGAGGGTATCTAGAAGGTCTTTAGGGATTCCTCAGAGCAGGACCAGCTTCAGAGATTCAGGGGAAAGCATGAACCTGGACCTTTTATAACTGAGTTGGAACCTTTCTTCATAGTCTTCTAAGGATTCATCACTTCCCATGGCCATTCGAAATATTTCTCCCTTTGTTTCCTTTGACCTACAATAATTCCGGTATTTGTTGTTAAAGGCTTGCTGCATCTGAGCCCAAGTTGTGATACTATTTCCAGGTAACCCCATGAACCAGCCTAGTGTTGCATCCTTGAGGGTAGAGGGAAAGAGTTTCAGCTTTTTCTCATCTTCTGTATAGTCATAAATTCAACAAAGGACAACAAACTCAAACAAGAAGGTATCAGGGTCTTCAGTGGTCAATCCATGGAAGTGAGGTAAGACTAAGGGACTTATGTTTTTCATTTTTGTGTCCCCATTGGTCTCTCAGATGGGGAAGGCACCTTCTATTCTCTCCTCATCTCCTCTACCGTTTCTGTTTTCAGGCATGGTCTCAGGAGGAATTTTTTCTTGCTCTTCTTCTGTTATAGGATCTTCGTAAATCTCTGGAGGTTCACCTATGTGATCTTTTAAATCACTGCTACCAAAGAAGAGAGAAGGGTGACTCAGTGATGTGGTGGGGGTGTTGGGTAGGAATTTTCCTAAATTGTCTCTGTTCCTATGAGGCATGAAAGGAAATATTTTTAGTTGATTTTTGTGTTTTTCTCTGCTTGTACCTGCAAAACTAAAATTGATTGAACACTAAATTGCAAATAACTAAAGTAAACCTTGCTGGAATGAAAACTATGGAATTGAAATGAAGGCAGGAAATGACTAATCTATGCTACTAAAATGAAATTGCAGAAATGAAATGATAGGCTACGCTTGCAGAATTGAAATTGTTGAATTGAAATGCTAATCTACTCTTGCGGAATTGAAATTGCAGAAGGGAAATGCTAATCTACGCTTGTAGAATTGAAATGCTAGTCTAGGAAAGCAATAAATGTCAAATCTTCTCTCACGAAAATGAAATTGCAGAATTGAAATGAAACAACTACTCTACTCTTGCTGAAATAAACTACTTAGCAGAAGGTTGTAGTAGAAGATAGAAGAAAAGCGGTAATCACTAATACTCTAACGCTTCCCTGGCAATGGCACCAAAAAGATGGTGGGCTCCAGTATTGCAGCAATGATGTTGCAACTCCTGCGCCTCCCTTCTTTACTTTTATCAACCCAGTAGTTCGTAACAAACTTGGAAGTGATGGTGCTATATGCACAAGTACTAGCTCTTGATGCAGGTTGTCACTTGATCAGCTGGCACAAGTCCGCTAGGAGCTTAAGTCAACTTCTATGAGCTCTTAGAGGAAGCTTTTTACTGTGATGGATGAAATCTAACTCAAAAGAGGCTAGTCTACTTGCAGAAAGGGGATGAAAGCTGAAAGGAGATGCAAACCCTAGAAAACCTTAGTTTTACCGACTAACCCTACTGGTGCAAGAAAAGAGATGAAAGTTGCTAAAATGAATGCCATTGATTCTTTTAAAGGTAAAATGCATGTGACTAAGCTACTTTTGAAGTAAAATCTGAAAAAAGCATCTTTTTGTATTTTTGAGTAATCTTACAGAATTATTATGCATGTGCTTTAACTGTTTTTTTTTATTGTGCAGAGGTTAGCTGGTGAAAGGAAATGGAATAGGTGCTTGCAAGAGGTTGGGAAGGTGAGAAGAGGGCCTGTGATGTAGGAAAGTGTTCCCTCTGCAGATAGAGGCAACCCCTCTAGCCCTGGAGTGGGTCTAGTCATAAACAAGGACAAATGAACAATAGCTTTCCTTAAAAAGTCATAGTTTGAGGCCTACCTCAACTGGTGGTCGATGGAGTTCCGTTGTGCTGCTCCAACTTCTGCTTCCTTCTCCTAATGAGTAATCAACCTGAAACAATGCAAAGGAAATACAACAAAGTACGTAACCGGAACAACAATGATCTATTTACTCACAAAGTCAAGAAGTCATGAGCTATCAAGTACATTACATACAAGACATAGGAAAACATCATTGATGCATTAATAATGAAATAAGAGTAAGCTTACAACCAAAGTCTTGACGTCACAAGCCTTCTCAGAGGGATCCAGCCAGCATGTTCCTCAAGCATTCACTCTTTGAAGATGGATCTCCCAACATACAAGTCTCTCTGTTGGGTCTTTATAATACTAGTGATTACCCCATTACTATTGTAGTTATACCCCTTATTTATATTGTTGTGCCCCTATTACCCCCATGTTGTTATTTCTGTGCCCCATAGAATCCCTCTATTGTTATTTTTGTGGCTTTATATTATTATTGTTAGGTTGGCTGGATTATATTGTGACTCCTTAGACTCCTATATATAGAAAGGAGGTTTTGTCATTTGAATCATCCAAGAATTGTTCATTTATGTAATGTAAAGGAGGTTGCCCCCTCAAAGAGGCTAAATTCTAAGGCGTTGATCTATCTTTTCTATCTTTTCTTGAGTTGGTTTCATAACATTTGGTATTAGAGCTTTGGATTCTAGGGTTTTGCTGCTCCAAACAGGTCATCGTGGCATTTTCGCTATAACTTTTTTATGTGACGTTTCAAAAGTCGAAAAAAAAACCCATTTGAGAAGAAATTTCGCTCAACCTTGGGTCTGAATTTCAGAGCTTTTCGTGCGATATTGGCGGAGATATGATCTGAGGAATTTGGTCTTTTTGCAGACTCCTGAATTACATTCAAAACAGGTGACCTGGGGAAAATCATCATAACTTTCTCTCTGGGGATCATATCGAAATTTTGTAAGAAGTTACAAAAAGAGGACGGAATTTAGTTTCTTGTGTGCATGTTTCAGATCCAAAGATTGAAACAGTGACTCGTGGCACGTCGTACAAGTTCGCTCTACTGAACTAGTCTAGAAGCAAGTCACTGTGGGAGATTTCACATAACTCTTCCTTGGAGAATCCAATTTGGGTTAGACTTGTGGCATTGGAAAGAGGACGCAGAAGGCTACCACAAATCACAATTTCAGAACTGGATGATCCGAAATTATAGAGATACATCAGATTCAATATCAGGCTTCTACAAAGTGAAAAAAGGTGTGTAGCTTTTTAAAATTTTTGCGTAAGCTTGGTTTAACGGAATTCAAAGGGCATAGTAAGGCATTATTATCGGTAACTGATGCCCCGAGGAAAGAAAATGCAAACACCTAGTAAGGAACCTAAAAGCTCTAGCATGACTCATGAAGAAGAGGAAGAAATGCTACATGATATATCAAAATTACAAGAACAAGTTCAACAAATGTCACGCTCACAAAAGCTAACAGAAGCTAAGATAAATGGCGTGGAATCTAAAATAAATGGCGTTGAATGTAAGATAAATGGCGTGGAATCTAAGATAAAGGGCATGGAAGCTAAGATGGATGATTTGAAGACAGATTTAAAGAGAGACATGGCAGATTTGAAGACAGATTTGAAGACAAACATGGCAGATTTGAAGACAGATTTGAAGACAAACATGGCAGATTTGAAGACAGATTTGACAAATTTTCTACAAGAAATACTTACTAATGGTGAAAAGGTTGTAAAGGAAACTCATGATGTGAATAAAATTAATTTTAATCATGATTCCATATACTCTAATGTTGGATCGAAGACCCACCATATTCCAAAAATCGATATGAGGAAGTTTGATGGCAAGGATCCCGCCACATGGATATTACAGATGGAGCAGTTCTTCGATCTCAATAATGTGCAAAACACACAAAAGGTATGTATGGAAACTGTATAGTTGGAACCAAATCAGTTTGTATGGTATCAATGGCTTTTCTCTCGTAAAAAATTTAGCACTAGGGCAATTTTTACGGAAGAATTGATAGCACATTATGAAGATACAAAAAGCAACACTTTTTTTAGCCAATTGATAAGTCTCAAACAAAAGGGTTCAGTAATGGAGCACATTGAGGAGTTCCAAAAATTGAACATAAGGGTAAAAGATATTCTAGAGGAGCATAGGATTGATGTGTTCATAGGGTCTTTAAAGGATAATATCCAACATGATGTTCGCCTTTGGGAACCTGATTCATTAGAGAAGGCATTCAGGTTAGAAAGAAAAAAGGAAAGCAAAATTATGGCAACCAGGAAGCATACCACTCACAACTATAAAGACGAAAGTGTTGTTGCCCCTAGTCTTCCACAACATATAAGGTTGATACCACAACAATTGGAAGAAAAAAGAGCAAAAGGGCTTTGTTACAGTTGTGATAGCAAATACACTAAAGGTCATAAGTGTGCTGAGAAGAAATTATTCTACATAGATTATGAAGAGGAAGAAGAAAATGAGCAAGAAAGGTCAAAAGAAGAAGATATACTCCAGGAACAAAGCCTAGATGAAGAACAAATAAATTCGACCATATCTTGTAATGCATTGGCGGGAATTACCACTCCTCAAACCATCAAGATAGAAGGACAAATCAAGAAGAAAAAGGTAATAGTGTTGATTGATTTAGGAAGCACCCAAAATTTTATTCATTGTAGGGTAGCAAAAGAATTGAATTGCTTCCTATATCCAGCACCAGAGTGTCAAGTGATGATTGCAAATGGAGGAACAATAAATTGCTCTAGAAGGTGCCATAATATCAAGCTAGCCATGGGAGAATATGTATTGACTAGCCCAATGCTTTCCATTCCAATGGGAGGTGCTAATGTTGTACTAGGAGTCCAATGGCTACAATCCTTGGGTATAATAGCTTTTAATTTTCAAGAACTTTTCATCAAATTTTCTACGGAAGGAAAGGAAGTTGAATTAAGGGGTATTGCAAGGAAACCAGGAAAGATAATCAGCTCTAATGGTATGACAAAGCTTCTAAAAAAGGAGCAAAGAGGTGTAATTGCACAATTCTGTTCGCTAGATGTTTCCACATTGGAGTCATCTATTTCTCCATATCTCCAAAAAGTCCTGGACAATCATTCCAAGGTATTTGAGACTCCCAAAGGTCTCCCACCTATGTGTGATCATGATCATGCTATTCATCTGATTCCAGGAAGTGTTCCTCCAAACATCAGGCTGTATAGATATCCCTATGTCCAAAAAAGTGAAATTGAACGTATGGTTGCAGAAATGTTAGAGGCTGGTATAATTCAACCAAGTCAAAGTTATTTCTCTGCTCCAGTAGTACTGGTGCACAAGAAGGATGGATCATGGCGCATGTGTCTGGATTATAGGGAGCTCAACAAGCTCACTATTAAAGATAAGTTCCCCATTCCTGTCATTAATGAATTACTGGATGAATTGCATGGATCAATTTACTTCACCAAGTTGGATCTTCGTTCGCGATATCATCAAATCAGAATGAAGATTGAAGACATTCTGAAAACAGCATTTAGAACTCATGAGGGTCATTATGAATTTTTGGTCATGCCTTTTGGCCTTACCAATGCACCTTCAACATTTCAAGGTTTGATGAATTCAATTTTCAAACCATTCCTTAGAAAATTTGTGTTAGTATTTTTTGATGATATACTAATCTACAACAAGTCTTGGAAGGATCGTGTTGAACATGTTGACAAGGTGCTACAACTATTGGAGGAGAAACAATTATATGCAAAAAGATCCAAATGTTTCTTTGGAGTCTAAGAGGTGGAATATTTGGGTCATATTGTATCTCATGAAGGAGTTAAGGTAGACCCTAGCAAAATTAAAGCCATTAAGGAATGTGTTATCACTTAGAACTATAAACATTTGTATATATAGTCTTTTGTCCAAATTAAAGCTCAAAAGTTGGTGTCAAATTGTTTTTATTCTATGTTTCTTACTTAGGTTTGGAGTTTTAAAGGGGTTTGATGTAAATCGTGCTCTAATCTTATTGGTCATCCTCCACTATCATGGTTTCATAAGTCATGTCTTGTCTCCTTCATATCACCAATCCTTTCCATAGTTTCGCAGCGTAGTCTCCTATTGGTCAGTTTTGCAGCGTATTTCCGTAATTTTGCAGCGCAGTTTCTTATTGGTCAATTTCGCAGCATAATCATTGTTTAGCCATTCCGCAGCATGTCACCATCAAGCCATTTCGCAGCACATTATGACAATTCAAAACTAGACACGCTGCGAAATTGCGGATTCCTGCGTTTTGCAGCGAATATTTCTCAAAGGGTCAAGTCTATTGTTGAGTCATCGTTTCCGTCCGTTCATGTCAGTGGGCGTACCTCCCAAACACTCATTAACCATTACTCCTCCAATAGGTTTGTAGGCATGCACATAAATATAATTCAAATGGGTTTTACCGTGCATAGATTCTTTATGGTGATCATAAATAATGCACAAGTGACCAGCCTGTGCGAGGAGATATTTGAATTGCAAGCGAGCCCGAGTTTTTTCAAGAGAGCCTGAATTGCAAGCAAGCCCGAGTGAAAAAGAATTGAATCATCAGTTTAGTTGAAGCTGTTGGTAATTGACTGTGCGGAAATTTCAAAGGCGAAATGGAGCGGAAGGGGCATAGGTCTGGGAAATGTCAGAGAACAAAGCCATGAAGAGGAGGATTGAAGACTTGAAATCACAGCTAGGTCAGTGGAAGAAGGTGGAGGACTTAAAGGCTCAGCTAGATCAATTAGCTGATAAATAAAGTTGCTGCTCAAAGAGAGGTATTGTTCTAAGTTTTGTAAAAATTTTGACTTAGTTTCATTATTTTGAAGGCATCCAGACCCCTGTCATATAAAAAGGAGTTTTAGCAATTGGAGGTATAAGCAGTAAATACCTTAGAGAAAAGATAAATTGTTTAAACAGTTTCGCAGTTTCGTAGCGCGCTACGAAACTGCGAAACTACTGTAGGTGCTGTTTTTAATACAGGCAAACAGTTCGATGGAATAATCAGAAATTGTCAAAGGAAACATCTGAGGGACATTTAGGAGACCGAATGAAGCTAGCATAGCCAGTCAAATGATGACAGGTGTTCCTTTGAAAAAGTGTAATGTTTTGGTTCAAGTTCAAGTTTTTATTGTAAAGGCACTTTATTACCGGTCATTAGGGTTTGGAAAGAGTTGCATACGAGGAGTTTTGGGCTTGCACACCTGTTCATCAACGAAACCTCCAGCACATTTGGAAATATGGTGATGCTCATTATTTTTGGGATATTAAAGAACTGGAGACATGCTGCTACATTTTCGAAGAGGTAGTGGAAGACTGGAACCGGAAAAACAGGGGTTTTATCCTAATATTATTGAACCATCAACGCATCCAGCATCCAAAGCTAGCCTGGAACATTGAATCCTTTTCTCAGCTATCTTGGCCAAACTGAAAGGAGACAGGTGTCAAGGAGCAAGAAAGAATCATTCTACGAGGAGGATAGAATTAGAGTTTTAGTTTAATAAGGACTCTTTAAAATTCCAGTTTAGCGCTTATTGTATTTAATGAGTCATTTAAATAGCAGATAGGGGTAATTAGTAGCAGTCATCGAGCTCCCCTCATGCTAGAGGAGGAAGCTCAAAGTAGTTAAGGATATGTTTCTATATATAGAGGAAACTTTGATGTAATGGGGGTTGGATATTTGAAGAAAAGGGAGTATTATTTTGGCTTGTGTAAAAAACTCAGTTTCAGTAATACAATTTGTTGCTTGTCTTCTCAGGATTCATACAGTGTTTCAATGCTCAAGATATGTGGTTTTGCTTTATCCTTAATGTTTTTACAGTTGTATAAATACACAATCACTCAGAATTCACTTTGCTGCTCTGATTTCCTGTGTGTATTTGTAAGCTGAGGTTTCTATGAGATGTGTTTTGAGTATTTAAACATCACATGCCCTGACTTCTATGTATGAGTAGTGTTATAGTTTACTGAAGGATGATTAACTCCATAAGCCCAATGGAAGTCTTTGTAATGTCTGTCCAGCCAACGTATTTGTTAAATTCACTTTACAAGAGTTAGCCATCTTATCAATATTCAAAATCAATAACCTTTTGAGAGAGCCCTCTCAGGCTAGGGAGGCTAATCCTTAGTCAAAATATTGGTCTGAAACAGTTACACAGAGTCTACCTGATCAGTAGCCCTTCAGTGCTTGATTTTGTGATAACAGAATGGAAAATCCCCACATCCATAAAGCATCTGCGAGGATTTCTTGGGTTGACAGGGTATTATCGCAAATTTGTTAAGAATTATGGGAGAATAGCAGCACCTCTAACAACATTATTGAAGAAAGATGCATTTTAATGGACTCTAGAAGCAATAAAGGCCTTTGAACATCTTAAAGAGGCAATGTGCCAAGCACCGGCCTTAGCTACACCGGACTTCATAAAAACCTCTATTGTGGAATGTGATGCTTCAGGAAATGGAATTGGTGTTGTTCTAATGCAAGATGAAAGACCCATTGCTTTTGAAAGTCATCCAATCAAGGGAAACTTTTAAGAAAAGTTATTTATGAGAAGGAAATGTTGGCAATACTCCGTGCACTTAAGAAATTGCGACCCTACCTAATGGGAAGACACTTCAAGGTAAAAACGGATCATGATAGCCTTAAATACTTTTTAGAAAAAATATTATCCTCTAAAGAGCAACAAAAGTGGGTCACAAAGATGTTGGGTTATGACTTTGAAATCATCTACAAAAAAGGGAAGGAATATGTGGTGGCAAATGCACTCTCAAGAAAGGATGCGGATGTGGAAGCATTGTTGTGCACCATTTCTATTATCCAACCAGATTGGATAAACGAAGCAAGTGAGGAATGGAAGAATGATGAAGTGTGGACACTTATTCGAAAGCTACAACAAGATTCCAGTACGTCTGATACATTTAGTTGGCAAAATGATTCGTTATGGTACAAAGATCGCTTATACCTCTGTAATAATTCCCAGCTAAAACAAAAGATTCTTATGGAATTGCACACTTCTCCTTTAGGAGGGCACTCAGGATTTTTAAAAACTTACCATAGGGTTACGAAGGAATTTTTTTGGGATGGCCTTAAATCAGATATTCAAAAGTTTGTGGCAGAATGTTTGGTTTGCCAACAAAATAAAGTTGAAACAATTAAGACACCGGGTCTATTACAACCTTTATCCATTCCAAGTCAACGTTGGGAGGAGGTTTCAATGGATTTTATCACTGGTTTACCCAAGTCTGAGGGAAAGAGTGTAATCATGGTGGTAGTTGACAAACTTACCAAGTATGCACACTTTTATGCATTATCAGATCCATTTAAAGCCAATAAAGTTTCTACTGCATTTATGGAAACAATTCAAAAGCTACATGGAAACCCAAAGATTATTGTAAGTGACAGAGATCCCATTTTCACTGGAAATTTTTTGATAGAATTATTTTCTTGTCTTGGTACTCAGTTAGCTCATAGCTCATCTTATCATCCTCAATCTGATGGGCAAACTGAGATAGTAAACAAATGTTCGGAAGGATATCTTCGTTGCTTTGTATCTGATAAACAGACACAATGGGTCAAATGGTTTCCTCTGGCTGAATGGTGGTATAACACTTCCTTCCATACAGCAACAACAATGACCCCATTTATGGCACTTTATCGGTATCAACCACCATCCATCACATCATATTTAAGAGAAAATTATAAGGTTCAGGTAGTGGAACATCACATCGAACATCAACAACAAGTACTCCAACTCTTAAACGATAACCTCATGTTGGCACAAAATAGAATGAAACAACAGTTAGATCAATATCGCAGTGAGAATTTTTGATGTAGGTGATTGGGTATTCCTATGGCTACAACCATATAAGCAAATGTCTCTAAAGCAAGCTAAGAAGGATAATAAATTATCACCAAAGTATTATGGTCCGTACAAGGTGTTGCAAAAGATTGGTACTATGGCATACAAACTGGAGCTTCCTGCAGCTTCTCGATTGCACCCAGTTTTCCATGTTTCATGTTTAAAGAAGGTTATAGGCGACAAGCTCCCAGTTCAAATAATATTTCCAGAACTTGACGAGGAAGGAAAAATTATATTGGAACTGGAAGCAGTCACAGAAACAAGAACTCGAAAGCTACGAAATCGATCAATTCCAGAGTATCTTATCAAGTGGAAGAACTTATCCGCTGAAGATTCCACATGGGAGGATGAGAATTTTATGCAGAAGTATCCAGAACTACTCAAGCGTTGAGGACAACACTTTTTTGAACGAGAGGGGCATGTTGGGTTCCTATAATACTAGTGATTACCCCATTACTATTGTAGTTATACCCCTTATTTATATTGTTGTGCCCCTATTACCCCCATGTTGTTATTTCTGTGCCCCATAGAATCCCTCTATTGTTATTTTTGTGGATTTATATTATTATTGTTAGGTTGGCTGGATTATATTGTGACTCCTTAGACTCCTATATATAGAAAGGAGGTTTTTTCATTTGAATCATCTAAGAATTGTTCATTTATGTAATGTAAAGGAGGTTGCCCCCTCGAAGAGGCTGAATTCTAAGGCGTTGATCTATCTTTTCTATCTTTTCTTGAGCTGGTTTCATAACACTCTCTCACTCACAAGTTTTACACAAGATTAAAGGCACTTCACAACCTTCCTCAAGCTATCAACAATCCCACACTTGCCACACTCACACTAGCTATCTAGAAAACTCACAAGCACTAACAACACTATCAGCAACCACTCCAAAAACTATCCAAAAAACTAGCAGCACATAGCAATGGTGAAAGTTTAAATAGGAGAAGGAGTCTCCATGAAAGGTGGAAGAATGAGCTTATCTCCAAGGAAGGTAGCACAAACAATGGAACAGCCATGCCAGAGAAAGGAGGGCGACATAAACTATGCCAACAACCAGGTCTAGAATCATCTCGAAGGTTGACTGTTGGAACAAATTCACCCAATCTAGATCATCACGGGCACATAACTGATATTCTGCGCTGACATCGCTATTGAATAACATAGCTAGTCAGGTCATCGCGTAAGATTACAAACGACCTCGTGTTATCACATAAAATCGAACCATCATGGGAATCAGGTGTACTTCTGCGATGGCAGTGCTTCTAGACTGTTTTGGAGCACCCTTCAACGCGTTTATTTAGCCAACATACATGATGAGGAAGAAACCTTTGAAAAAGTAGGTCATTTGGAAACCTCAGAGAGCATTTGTCTAACATGAGCATGTATGACTTTGGACACATGACACATTAGGAAGACTGGGATGAAGACAGTGACAAATTACTGTATAACAAATGCCCCCTAAAGTATGAAGCCTGAGAGAGAGGGAGGGGTGAAATCCTTTACGAAACTGGCTGAGCTGTAACACCATCTGGAAGAACCTGTAGGCAAGTATAACGGATATCTCTGATGATGAATTACATGTAGTGTAGTCATGGGCACAGCCATCCAAAAGACATACGAAATAGGTCTGTGCTATGGATGTATCCATCCAGCTAATGAGACCATGATGATGATAAAGGTATGGTCGCAGCCATCCATCAATGAGTGATGTAATCATAAACCAATCCACGCAGCCTGAACATGTGTAATCTAAGTTCGGGGTCTTGAGCCCATCCGATCATAGTACAAATTCTAGCATGCGAATAGATGTGCTGAGGTTGAGCATGATAGAAAATCGCTTGATTACTGGTCAATGATGAAAACCGTTAACAAGCGCGAGAGAAACCACCAATAATGCTAATGGCTCCCAAGGTACTTTCTAGAACAATCCACGAAGTGTGAAGAAGGAGCTGAAGTTGAACACTCGTGGAATCACCCAATCGGCGACCAATGATGAAAGTCGACTGTCTGGTACGAAGAACTTGCCATTGAGGCATGCAAGCTCTAAGGTACCAAAGGGGATCTCTAGATCAATCTCCTGGATAATGAGCTGATGTCGACAGGAGACGACCCGTCGTAGGAGGGCCATAATGTTTCCCCCATCAACGACATGAGATAAGGAACAAGTGGCATATGGCGAAACAGAGTATCAGAGGAGAAGGCGAGGGTGTAAACTGCAGAAGGATTATACTCTTGAACATGTTGGCGACACGACTCCGGCGGGTGGCAGCATTCAGGTACCAAGGGATCAGAGGCTCGAAGGAGACAACGTGAATTAGATGGAATGAGACTAGAATGATAACCCAAACCCGCAGAAGGCTAAATGATGATGTATGGATGTCCCAACCCGATAAGAAGCAGAAGTGTCGATGTCCAAGAGTGACTAGCTGCCATAGACAATCAATGATAAACTTGTTGTTAAGTCCAATCTAGTAATAATTTAATGAGCCCTAGGAAGGAGAAGCTTGAGTCTCGTCATGGTGACAAGTCCAATGTCGTCAGGTTTTAATGAGTCTGACATAGGTAAAAATTAGAGTCTTTTTCATGTTTAAAGAGTTTGAAAAAGACACGAAAAAGAAAACTCTAGGGGGGGTTCTTTTTCGTCAATTTGTGTCTCTCGAGCCCGAAAAAGTATAAAATGATACTCGAAAGAACCGCCCGACCATTACAATTGAGGAGTACTTTTCATAAGTAGTGACTTCAACCCGGAAAAGTAGAAAAGTGGTTGGAATCACGTCATTTTGTAATTGATAATGAGCTTGAAATGACAAAGGCCTGGAAATATTTTTGTGTTTAAACGGTCGGAAAAGAGCTTAAAGGTGACCACCTCTTGTTTCTTTTAACGAGTCAAGAGGAAAACTCGGCTATCTTTTCATTGTTCAAGTCGGAAAAGAGCTTAAAGATGACTTTATGGATCAAGTGTATATAAAACTGCCATAACTCCGTGACCTGTAGCTCTAAACAAAAACACGTCACACATAAACCCATTCGAGATAAAATGAACAATATACATAAAGATATAGTTAAAAAGCCAAAATTTGACTAACTATGTGGAAAAACAATGAGAAAAACCCACATTTATAAGATATAATTTTTAAATTTCCAAAAATTGCTATAGAAAAGGGGTTAATCCAACCATTTTTACCATAGTTACTGTTCATTGCACTGTGGAGCACTTTGGAGCACTGAAGTTGGCGAGCCAAATTCGGCTTTGATCATCCGTCATTCACCCTGAAACTTGTTCTAGGTAAGTAGTCCTTGTCTTGCGCTTCAATTTCATACCTTTTTCACGCATTTGAACATTAAATGTGTTGATTTGGGTAGGTTTCTTGAACTGAGTTCTGCCGCTTGGTCATCGTGGCTATAGCCTTCGGGTCTGTGATGACTGAAAAAAAATTGACACCTAGCATGCTCCGATCATCACGGAAAAGTGGTGTACTTCCGTGATGATCGCGAAAAAAATGAACTAGAGACCTCGCGTCATCACATCTGTTTTTAAAACAGATGTGATGAGGACACAAACTTATATTTTATACAAATTACGCGTTGAATTTTGATAAACGAAGTGCTAATTCAATTCTCTTCATCATGCAGGTGACAATGGAATTTTTTTGGCAAGAGCGGATGCATGATGACAATTATATAGAAGCTTTCGCCGATGTGGGGTGCCAAAATGCATTGTGAGCATGTGGATTGCTCAAATTCTTCCTAACTCTGCATCTCCGATCACAACATGAGTTGCTGGAGCTACTGATTTAGGCCTGGAATCCCACAGATGGGAAATTCATCATCCGAGGCCGGGATATCAAGTTTGACGCTACAGACATATATTTTTTGACCAGGCTATCTCGTCGAGGTGAGAGGCCCATTCTGGAGAGGCAGTGAACCGGGGGTGATTCCTTAGAGATGCTGATGGCTCAAGTGTGCCCACGGGTATGCAAGACAAGGAGTGGGAAGGTGGCAATCCTAATAGTGGATGACGTGGTCCTTCATGCGATGCTTTTCATGGTGACACGGGCAGCGGGCTCCCAAGCCCAACGTGAGGCTTCGAAGACCCATCTCCAGCTAGCTCTCAAGTGTCTCAATCCCACCATGTTTAACTGGGAAAAGACAGTGACGACGAACATGAAGAGGCAACTCACCAACTGTTGTCGAGGGGAGACGAAGCAATTTGGTTATGGATCCATCTTAGTCCCACTCATGTTGGAGCGGGTGCCGGCACTACAGTTACAGGACATGGATTTGGATTTACCCAGGCCATGTGAGACAAGGGCCACACGATGGGCTCACGTCATGCCACGAGGAGGTGGCGGACGACCAATGGCGTGGGGGACATTGTTCCGAGAGTGGCTAGAGCACCAGACGATCTTCGTGGACGATTGGCCTTATACTAGCATGGACTTCTACGGAGATCCTGACATGAAGCTACCTGTTGGAGAGCAATGGGATGATGGTGGTAAGACACTTGATCACACTTTTTTTTTTTTTTTATGATGACTTTTTATTTTTTCATGTATATGTCCTAATGACGAACGCTACAGTGTGTAGATGTAGGACAAGTGAGACCCATCGGGCTAGCTCCAGAGGCACGGAGGGATGCACAGGGCATTGCAGCACTAACCTTGGCTCCTTCGATTGATGATACGGTGGAGACAGTGGCACAAAACCTTGAGGGCCTCACAACAGGGATTCCAGATTACATGGGGATCGAGGAGGTCCCCATAGCATTCTAGATCCATACAGTAGGAGTGGAACCCAGAGTGCACTGCTTGTTGAGGTGAGTAGCACGGGCGGTGGTATGCTATAGGGAGCATAACCCGCTGTAGTAGGCACCTAGGTTTTTATTTCCTGCTGGTGGTTTTTTGAGAGACATGTGTCTTAGATGTACGGAGAACACAGACTCTATTTGGACATGTACACTTATTCTTTGAGTGCCTCGGTGCACCACACAAGATATATATATATATATATATATATATATATATATATAGATATATATATATATATATATATATATATATATATATATATATATATATATATATATATATATATATATATATATATATATATATATATACATACATATTCCTATGGTCTATTATTGTGTTTTACATGCTTCTTGTATGCTGTTTTGATTACATGTGACACAAATGTCTGTCTAATACATGGTTAGCCAATGCATCAGTTAACGTGTTTAACCTTCGTGGAATATGCTGATAACTAATGGAATCAAAATTCCTCTCTAAAAATTTAACACGTAAATACAACCTTAAAATCCGATGGTCTCTGACAAAATATCGCCCGTTGAGCTAGTGGATGACAAGTTGAGAGTCCAGGTTCACAACCAATGTACGAATACCAAGATTAATCGCCTCGGCTAGTAACTCAATCACAACACTATATTCAGCGACATTATTTGTGGTACAACCTAAACAAACACCTTGAAGGTCTATCAACTCACCATGAGGATCGTAGATCACCCATGCCGTAGAGGAAAAGTTGCGGGTACTGCGGCATCGGTGGAACCAACGTAAGGTGCACCAGACATCTGCACAAGAAACAAGAGACACAATAAGCAGAAATCACGCCTTCACATCAAGCCAAAAACATGAAAACAAACACACAACACACCTACTAAAACACATGTATGTACAAACCAAAGTGCATGGAATTCACGTATAATACTTTTTCAAGTAAAGCCCATTCAGGGGCTTATCGAGAGGATTCGCTTCATAATCAATTAGCTCATAGCCTCCTTTCTACAAAACCCTCTTTACAATATAAGGCCCGTGCCACATGAGCTCAAATTTTCTTGCCCCCAACTTACCATTCGCTTGATCATAGAGCAGGACTAAATCTCCCTCAACAAAAGAACAAGGATGGACAGTATGATCGAAGCGAGTTTTCACTCTCTTCTTTTGTGCTTCGATAGCTAGAGAGGCTAGCCGACAGGTCTCGTCCAGCCTTTCCAGGTAAAGAAGGCGTTCTTCTACCGAACTAGTGTTGGGGAGTAATTCGATGGCCAATTTCAAAGAAGGGCTCGCACTTGATGGGAAGGGTAGCCTCAAGTTCATAAACTAATTGAAATGGAGTGAAACCGGTGGCAGCCTTCATAGAGGGTCAGTAGGCCCACAAGGTGGAGAACAACATCAAGTGCCAGTTAGACTTGTGCATTCAATGGTACGTTGAAGCATCGTAACTAGAACCTTGTTGACGGCTTCTACTTGACCATTGGCCTGAGGATAGTATGGAGTCGAATTATCATGTCGCAAGCCTAGCTGAGTTGTTAGCTCAGTCATCATGTGATTACCGAAATGCTTCCCGTGATCAGTGATGATAGCCTCAAGGACTCCGAACCATGAAATAACATGATTAAACAAAAATTGCACTGTTGTATGACCATCTTCAGATAATGTGGGCATCGCCTCAACCCATATTGTGAAGTAATCAAATGGCAACAATGATATACCCATTCCCCCCTGCCGAGCGAGGGTTACAAGTCGTATAATCAATGCCCCATTTTGCAAAAGGGCCGAAGGTAACAACAAGGTGCAATGGAGTGGGAGGTGCAGGCATTTTTCCACTGGTAGATCTGGCATCATGACAGGAGCAAATGGAAAGAATGCAATCCTTAAAGATGGAGGGCTAGAAATAACCAGTGCGGACGATATTTTGAGCAGTAGCATATCTGGACATGTGACCACCATAGGCGCCAGAATGGCAGTCATTCAAAACTCGTTTAGCTTCCTCTAATGTCAAGCATCGACGGAGAACAGAGTCAGTGCCAAGACGGTACAGGGTGTCCCCAATAATATGATAGGGCTGAGACTGATGAAGAATCCATTGCCGAGCATCCTTAGACACATCGGGATGAAAAGAGGACATCTACAGATATAAAATGATATCCCTGTACCAGGGATCGAGGGTGCTAATTAGGAACAAAGTTTTGTCTGGGATATGGTCCTTTGATCGAGAGGGCGCAGTAGGAGATGGAAAAGAGCAAAGTAACTCAGCAAAAACGATGGATTTATTAGACTTGGCGGTGGTGAATTCCAAGTCGAACTCTTGGAGTATAATGATCCACTTCGAGTACTTGCCCCCCACCAACTGACGTGAAAAATTGTATGTCATCGGGTTGCAATCAGAAACCACAGTCGTAGTGCACAACAAGATATAATGGCAGAAACATTGGACGGCACAAACGATGGCCAATGCCAACTTCTCGACGTAAGGGTATCGAGTTTCCATATCTAGAAGATTGCAGTTGAGATAATATATAACATGCTCAGTGTCATCATCATCATCTTGAACAAGAACCATGCCAATAGCGGTATCGGCAGTGGCCAAATACAGAGTGTAGTCGCGATGATAATTTGGAGGACGCAACAATGGAGCAGAAACAAGGAGACCCTTGAGACGCTCGAAGGACTCTTGAGCAGTGGCATCCAAGGATAATTTTAGGGGCGAATGTTTGTCCTTTGGCGAAATTAAGGGGTTTTAAATTTTTAGTGGGCGAATATTTTGTATCATAGTACATTTTTACAAATCACCTCAAATAGCCCACCTTATTTTAAGGGAGAGGGTAAAAAAGGTAAATTTAGCCCTTGAAATTAGGACTTACAACCTTCCATTCACCCATTTTCAAGAATAGGTTTTATTTAAGTGAATCCATTCGCCCATTTTCAAGAATAGGTTTTATTTAAGTGAATCTTATGGGCCAAATACCATATTTATAAAAGAGGTATGGTAAATTAATAAAAATATAAATAAATGAGAGGTATGGTAAATAAATAAAACATTTTTTATATTTACTCCATAAGTCACCTTATATACATGTAAGGGTGTAAACAAATAAAAATATAAGTAAAGTGGAGGCATGGTAAATAAATAAAACGTCTTTTTATACTTACTCAAAAGGTATGGTAAATAAATAAAAATACAAATAAATTAGATGTATCGTAAATAAATAAAACCTCTTTTTATATTTAGTCCATAACCCTTGTTCTATTTATGAAGGCTCAAGAAAGAGGTTTTATTTAAGTGAATCCTATGGGCCAAATACCATATTTGTAAAAGAGGTATGGTAAATTAATAAAAATATAAATAAACTAGAGGTATGGTAAACAAATAATTTTTTATTTATTTTTATATTTACTCCATAAGTCACCTTATATTGAAGAACACTCAAAAAATGGGTTATATTTAGGTGAAACCTATGGCCAAAATACTATGGGACAAATACCATGGACTAGATTGTTATTTATACCATGCAAAAAACCATTATTAACCCTAATATTAGAATTAATAAAAATAAAAATGGCACATGTTATTGACCCATGGTATTCACCAAAATGGCACATGGTATTAACCCATGGTATTCACCTGGAATGTAGCCTATTTAAATGGGGGAATTAAACCAGCATGTAGCCTATGCTAAGATTCACTAGGACTTTACAAAGTTTTATTATTTAGTGAAAGACTCGCCAAGATCTTGCAAGATTTTATAATTGAGTAAAATATTCGCCATGCCTGGTGAGATATTCGCCAAAAAAAATATATACATATTATATTATTGATAAACTCGCCTTCCATTTTTCCTATATACCATGGAGATTCGCCCATTTATTATATTTATAAATTTAGGGGGGGTTCTTAAAATTTTCCCTGGTGGCATCCCAATGAAAAGGGGTATCTCGCTTTAATAACTGCGTGAAACCTTTAGCCACTTCAACATAGTTCGGAATGAATTGTCTTAAAAAATTTGCTTTGCCCTACAAGCTCTACAATTGCTACAAAGAGGCAGGGGGAGGAAGATTCAGAATAGCCTCGACTTTAAGGGGATTTAAACGGATGCCCTCTCAGGAGATGATAAACCCGAGAAGTCTGCCGAACTTAATGCAGAAGACACACTTATGAGGATTAAGCCTGATACGGTAGTGTCGACAGCGGAAAAATATTTTGCGAAGATGAGCAAGATGGTCTTGGTGCTTGGCTGAATGAGCTAGTAGATCATCCAAGTAGGGTTGTACAATGTGTCGAATGGACAGAGGCAACCCCTCTAGCCCTAGAGTGGGTCTAGTCACAAACAAGGACAAATCAACAATAGCTTTCCTTAAACAGTCATAGTTGGAGGCCTACCTCAATTGGTGGTTGATGGAGTTCCATTGCGCTACTACAGCTTCTGCTTCCTTCTCCTAATGAGTAATCAACCTGAAACAATGCAAAGGAAATACAACAAAGCACGTAACTGGAACAATAATGATCTATTTACTCACAAAGTCAAGAAGTCATGAGCTATCAAGTACATTACATACAAGACATAGGAAAACATCATTGATTGCATTAATAATGAAATAGGAGTAAACTTACAACCAAAGTCTTGACGTCACAAGCCTTCTTAGAGGGATCCAGCTAGCATTTTCCTCAAGCATTCACTCTTTGAAGATGGATCTCCCAACATAAAAGCCTCTCTCACTCACAAGTTTTATACAAGATTAAATGCACTTCAAAACCTTTCTCAAGCTATCAACAATCCCACACTTGCCACACTCACACCAACTATCTAGCAAACTCACAAGCACTAATAGCACGATCAACAACCATTCCAAAAACTATCCAAAACACTAGTAGCACATAGCAATGGTGAAAGTTTAAATAGGAGAAGGAGTCTCCATGAAAGGTGGAAGAATGAGCTTATCTCCAAGGAAGGTAGCACAAACGATGTAACAACCATGCCAGAGAAAGGAGGGTGACATAAACTATGCCAACAACCAGGTCTGGAGTCATCTGGAAGGCTGACTGTTGGAATAAATTCACCCAATCTGGATCATCGTGGGCACATAACTGATATTCTGCGCTGACATCTCTATTGAATAACGTAGCTAGTCAAGTCATCACGTAAGATTACAAACGACCTCATGTTGTCACATAAAATCGAACCATCGCGGGAATCAGGTGTACTTCCGCGATGGCAACGCTTCTAGACTGTTTTGGAGCACCCTTCAGCGCATTTATTTATCCAACAGATGCGACGAGGCAGAAACCTTTGGAAAAGTGGGTCATTTGGCAACATCAGAGAGCATTTGTGTAATATGAGCATGTATGACTTTGGACACATGACACAGTAGGAAGACTGGGATGAAGACAGTGACAAATTACTGTGTAACAGGGCCTAAGGGTTCCCTAACACCCTTCCAAAGAGTTTCACAGTGATCAGATCTCGAAAAAATGCTCACATGAACTTCTAGAGGAAGTCTGTAGGGGTTCTATAGGATGTTCTATAGGAAGAGCCGAAAGAGGATTCTAGAGGGTTAATGGTGGAAAAATGGTAGGAAAGTGGAAATGGAGGATGGAGGAGGATTTGGTAAATGAAGCAAAGGAGTGATGAAGGTGGTTGGATTTGTTCAAGGATGGAGGGAGCAATGTTGCACAAAAATGTCGAAATTAGGTCAAATTGGAAAAGTGTGGTGAATGAAGGGAAGGAATCTGGAATTAGGGGAGTAGGTTGTATGATGAAGGAAGGATAGGCAAGGATGTATTACAGGTGTTCTGCACACTATTTTCTGAAACTGATCGAACAAAGATGAGAAAGACTAGAGATCTATTATTTTGACCTAATCTGACCTAAAAAATAGAAACATAATGAACAAAAGGTTATAGATAGGAAATCATGCAAAGTAACTATGGAAACTAATCAAGAATAGATCTAAACATGAAAGTACCACTGGTATCAACTTTGTAGAAATTTTGAATAATAAACACATATTCAACAGAGATTATCCCGATTATACACTATTGCGGAATACATGCATAATACATAACCTCCTCTACATTGATCATCAATTTCCAGAAGCAGAAACAATAACATGTGCACATAGAAGCATCAATCATACATATCAACATAGTATTTTCTCGGGGAAAGCATCTCGCTAAAAACCCCAACTATCTGTATATTATATTGATTGAGAACATGTAACAAACATAGCACAATACTCCTCACAAGTACTTAGTACTATCTCCACCTGTTACACACAATACAGCTCAGATCTGACCTCCAAATCTCCTCCGCTGCTTGCCTGCCTCCACTGCACAATACCTGCTGAGAATGAATGAATCCAAACTCGTTCCAAGTTCTATTTACCTTGGAAAATCACTCACACTGGAGATCACGTGAGCACAGGCTATATTACTGGGCATTCTCATGGGCATACTCAATACATTGCTTGTGCAAAGTCTCATGCACAACTATAGTCACAACTGATAGCAATCTCAACCTCTAACACCTGTCTCCACTGAACTATACATGCACTGAGTTAATTGATGTATTCCTTAGTTGCATTATGAGTTAATAATTAGTGAATTAATTAATAACTAATTCAAACAACTCATCACTTAGTCTATTGATCAGTTAGACTAAATACAACTAGTTCAACTAAGTCAAACTGAACAAAACTCCATTAACTGCTCATACAACTCCACAGAACTCAACCACATGAGTTCTAACTAATGTCCTGCATGCAATAGCTCAAATGACCCACAAAGAAAGTGTATTTCCTTATGACAGCTGCATGTGCCACATCTGTAGCTCAAATTTAAGTGATCCAAGAGAATAAGATTAAGTTTATAGTCTAAATATTATTATGAGACAATAATATTTGACTTTTCTATTTTTGACTAGCAGTCTAAAATTAGACTCTAATCACTCCTACTGTGATCCAAAAATAGACTTTGCACCATAATTTTCCTGCGGGCCCACTTAGTGAAGGCGACTCCTTTCCACTAAGCTCCATCATCTTGTTGCATTCTCAACAAGCATTTCTTGTTGCACACTTTTCAACACTCCCTCTCAATAAGAAAGGTTTCCTCTCAAACCTGATCCTATAACACTGGAATGTTCTACATGCAACACATCTGCCCGGTCCACTTTGCTCCAGCAACACTTGGAACAAAAACACTCCCAACTGACCACTCTGTTGGGCTAGGAACATACTCTGATGTTGAAGCTCTACCTGCTGCTGACAAGTGCTCCCTCTCTAACATCTGCGCTACTACAACATCTCCATGCATCTCGCACCATTGCACACCTCTTTGTGCCACCTAGCACTATGCAAAACACTTGTGCCTCTCGCATTGCTGCAGGCTGCATGTTATGTGCTGTCCTGGGATTCCCTGCACTGTTGCTCTCTTTTCCGTTCCATCCGCATCTATCTCTACCCGATCAATCAGTTCGCGCTACTCCACATCAGGGATCTCGTAGCAAGGTATCATCCAAGAGGTTGGGTACCTCAAGGATCCTGCCCCTCCTCCTTAGGATGATCAATCCACATCACCCCACCTCCTACCTGGAGGTATGGCTGCATGCGATCCCTCAGCCCACCTGGCTTGAAGTTTTCCCCTACTGGAGGTCTCTGCATGAGTAGATGTCTCTACTCAATCTCCTCTCAGCTTCCCTTGTTGTGGCTGCTCCACAACCTCCTAAAAATGCTACACCAATCGTGGCTCCTCCACAATCGTCTGAGACTTCTTCTGGCTCTGCATGTTGAGAGGTAATATATGCTCCCTCTCAACCACCAAGTCTCCATTAGTTGCCTCGCTACTCAAGGCTTTGCATGCATCTTGAACCTCAAGAGCATACAGGTTCTTGAACTATGAACCAATCTGCTTCACCTATCTAGTGATGATGTGCCTAAGGAAAACCTTTCCCTTACTGAAGACTACATCACAGCCTCTGTCTTCCAGCATCGCGATCGACAGCAAGTTTCTCTTCAGTCCTGGTACATACATGACATCAGTCAAGGTAAGACGAGCTCCACGCTCCCTCTGAAAAATAACCATGCCTACACCCGAGACACTATACTTCTCATCATTACCCATTGCTATGAGTATCTGGAGATCTTTCTCCTCCAAAGTACTGAACAAAATTTTGTCACCGGTCTTGTGGAAAGATGCTCCACTGTCAAGAAACTAACCACTTCCCACCATGGATGAAACCATGCATGCGAAGAGTGTGAAGTCCAACTCAAACTGTGAAGCAAGTGAGGCTGCCTCACCTTCATATCCTTCCCCAGATCCCTTCTTGGACTTCTTCTTTGGGCAATTAATAACATAATGGCCCAACTCATGACAACGAAAGCATCTCACCTTCGACTTGTCAACCTTCTTCCCATCATTGGAAGAACTAGATTCGGAAAGAGAAACCTTCTCCTTACTCGCTAAGGCACAGTTCTCCTCATCATGCATAGATGAAGAACTATCTCTGGTGCGCTGTCTAATCTCCTCTTGCACAAGATCTGACCAAAGTCTCTCCCATCCTGGAAATTTCTCCCTTCCATTCACCGAGTCCTGGTAGCTATACCAACTCTTAGGAAGGCCAAGGAGTGATAGACTCACCATATCCTCATCCTCAACAGTTACCCCCACACTTCCCAGCTCATCATGGCATTGGGTGAACTTCGTGAGATACTGGGGCATACTGTCTCCATTCTCACATGTAATTTTTCTGAGTTTATCCTTGAGCGCCATTCCACCAGCTCAAAACTCAACCGCTTCTGATGTAAAATTCGTGAGAACAAAGTATTTCTTGTATAGAGATCGACTGTATGGGCATTCACCGGATATCTCACCTTCCAAAAGAAGGATGAATCCAGAGGCTACCTGGCCTGATTACAGACTCTACCTGAAGAAATAAATTGTAAACACTTTCTGAATAGTAGATCTGATGATCAATCCTCACTTTGATATCCTGTATAACTTTTCCTACAAATCAAAGGGCTCTGATACCATGTAGAAATTTTGAATAATAAACACATATTCAAAAGAGATTATCCCGATTATACACTATTGCGGAATACATGCATAATACATAACCTCCTGTACGTTGATCATCAATTTGCAGAAGCAGAAACAATAACATGTGCACATAGAAGCATCAATCACACATATCAACACAATATTTTCCCGGGGAAAGCATCTCGCTAAAAACCCCAACTATCTGTATATTATATTGATTGAGAACATGTAACAAACATAGCACAATACTCCTCACAAGTACTCAGTACTATCTCCACCTGTTACACACAATACACCTCAGATCTGATCTCCAAATCTCCTCCGTTGCTTGCCTGCCTCCACTGCACAATACCTGCTGAGAATGAATGAATCCAAACTCATTCCAAGTTCTATTTACCTTGGAAAATCACTCACAATGGAAATCACGTGAGCACAGGCTATATTACTGGGCATTCTCATGGGCATACTCAATACATTTCTTGTGCAAAGTCTCATGCACAACTATAGTCACAACTGATAGCAATCTCAACCTCTAACACCTGTCTCCATTGAACTGTACATGCGTTGAGTTAACTGATGTATTCTTCAGTTTCATTATGAGTTAATAATTAATGAATTAATTAATAACTAATTCACACAACTCATCACTTAGTCTATTGATCAGTTAGACTAAATACAACTAGTTCAACTAAGTCAAACTGAACACAACTCCATTAAATGCTCATCCAACTCCACAAAACTCAACCACATGAGTTCTAACTGATGTCCTGCATGAAACAACTCAACTGACCCACAAAGAAAGCGTATTTCCTTCTGACAGCTGCATGTGCCACATCTGTAGCTCAAACTAAAGTGCTCCTAGAGAATAAGATTAAGTTTATAGTCTAAATATTATTACGAGACAATAATATTTGACTTTTCTATTTTTGACTAGCAGCCTAAAAATAGACTCTGATCACTCCTGCTGTGATCACTCCTACTGTGATCCAAAAATAGACTTTGCACCATAATTTGCCTGTGGGCCCACTTAGTGAAGGCAACTCCTTTCCACTAAGCTCCATCATCTTGTTGCATTCTCAACAAGAATTTCTTGTTGCACACTTTTCAACAAACTTTTCCAACTAAAAATTTAACACTGGCAATTGAATAGAAAGGCAAAAACAGTGTTTTTGTGGCAGCAAGTATGCCTTGTTCTCAGCTCATGACCCCAAGGAGGGAGTGGTGAGATCAAGGATTGCTTGATGGAATTTTTGTAGATCTTTTCTATTACCAAACTGTCAAATCAACCTGAAGCATGAAAAGTTATTTTAATCATAAAAAACAACCTAAGTAACAAAGTAAGATCTTAACCTAAATAGAAGAAATTATTCTATGAATGAAAAAAAGACACATAAAAGTAAAAAAAGGAGGTACTGGAACTTGGATTGGGCCAAACCCCAAGAGCTACAGCCTCCTAAGAAAACTTTACTCAAAAAATAATCATGTCACAACAATGTTTACAGCAAGAGCTCGAAAACGAGATGAAAGGCAGAGTAGCACCAATGTGCGAAAAACAACTATTCAAGAGCTAAACTACCAAGGCTTGAAGCCTTCCTACTTATGCACCACGAGGACTCCCAACAGCCCTCCTTAACTTTAGGGGCTTGGCTGCTCAAACTGCAGTTAATCATTTACTTCACAAAATCTGCTTAGCTACCCCTTGAAATCATCTTTGGTGGGCTATTGAACTCCAAGCTGATGGTGGAGAACTCGAGGAAGGGGTCATTTAGTGTAGGAGACACCCTTCCTACAAATCATCAGCCTTGTTCCCTCGTATTTGGCTATCAACTAGCTCATAAATGCTTGACCTTGGTCCAAAAGATGTCCAAAAATCTGCAATAAGCACGTATTAGACTTTGTGGTCAAGTGACTATTCTCATTCGTTCAATTAACATAAATATTTTAAAAAGCATGCATAAAACTATGAATAATGGTGGATTAATCGAGAATAATAGGCAAAATGAGCCCAATAAGTTACCCATTTTTGGGGCTCGTCAGCTGGGAGGCCATTTTAAGACGTATACGGATCACTCCACGCTGAAGTACCTAGTCAATAAGCTTGTGTTTGGGGGGAGAATTTGCAAGTGGCTCTTATTGTTCCAGGAGTATGATTTTGAAGTTGTTGTGAAGCTTGGATGAATGAACGTGGGGCTAGACCATCTATCTTGGATTGAAACATGGGAGGAACCCACTAACTTGGAAGAAGGATTGCCTGACACACAACTATTTGTAGAGCGCATCATGGATGGTCATTTGAGGATATAATACATTGCGTAATGATGGGTACTGCACTGGAAGGATACACTGTCCAAAAAAAGAAGGAATTAGTGGTGCGTGTGATAGATTTCTCTGTCATTGCTAGGCATCTGTACAAGATGGGGACTGATGAGATATTGCAACGGTATGTACCTGAGTTTGAAAGAAGCAACATCCTCATGGATGCTCATGGGGGCGTCGTGGGAGGACATTATGCCAGAAGAGCAACTATGTAGAAGATTCTTCACGTAGGGTTTTGGTGGCCAACCATCCATCAGGACTCAAAAGCATATTGTAAGGCATGTGATGTGTGTCAAAGGACTAGTAGGCCATCACGGAGGGATGAGATTCCTTTGAACCCACAGATGATGTTGCAACCATTCAAGAAGTGGGTGATAGATTTTGTGGGACCCATTCAGCCACAAGGAAAGATGGGAGAAAGATACATTATCACCGCGATGGAGTATTTGACTTGTTGGGCAGAGGCATAGCCTGTGAAGGATTGCACACGTGCAACCGTTACAAAATTCCTCTTTGATCATTTATTGATGCGATTTGGTTGTCCCAAGATATTGATGAGTGATCGCAGTACGCAATTCCTGAATGAGACGATCAACACGTTGACAGAGGAATTTTAGTTATATCACCATAAGAGCATACCTTATCACCCACAGGCTAGCAGGATAGTGGAGGCATTTAACAAAGTGCTTGAAAGCACATTGACCAAGGTTTGCAATGCTCAGCGAAGTGATTGGGACCTACGCATACCTGCAATATTATGGGCTTATCGAACGACATGCAAGAAGTTGACTAGACAAACCCCCTTTAGGCTCATCTATGGGGTGAAGCAGTAATGCCTATGGAGTCTATTGTGCCTAGTCTGCACATAGCAGTGCTCATAGGTATGAAAAATTATGGAGCCCTGGAGGGGAGGTTCACACAGTTAGGTGAACTAGAGGAAGAAATATTTCTAGCTAGTTTCATCAACAGGTCCAAAAGAAGTGTGAAAAGGCATGGCATGATTGACATATTAAGTTGCTTACATTTAAGGTAAATGACCTAGTTTTTCTATATGATAGTAAGTTTGATAAATTTCCAAGGAAATTCAGGATGCACTGGTTAGGGCCCTATGTCATTAAGCAAATTGCCGATGGAGGAGTAACACAGCTGGTCAAATTAAATGGAGAACCCTTCCCAAGAAATGTGAATGGCAGTCACTTGAAGCCATACATCGGTGGTCCAGCCATGTGACTAGATTAAAGTGGCACAATATTAGAGCTCCAAGCAGCTGAAAGGAGGCGTAAGACTATAAAATACTATGCCTAGGTTGGGGAGCTACGCGATTGGAGGAGCAATGAAGTGTCACTGGGTCCACGACAGCGTGGAGGGAGCTGCTCTACCCAGAGAGTAATCGCACAGGTGGCCAGAAAGTGACTGTTATAGTCACTATTCATGACAAGACAGTAGAAGTGAGGCCAAATGGAGTGGGCGGCTAGCATTTAAGACAAAATTTATTGCTTAGATCCTTGAAAATTTGCCACCAATCTAGGATTAATGAACCGATTTTGGGGGGAAGAGTCGAATTTGAATTCAAAATGCCCTATAAATTACAAGTGGTTGTCTAGCAAGAAACACTTGGCATTTTGAGAATTAAGCTGTTGAGCTCTCAGATGCCTATGGAACCAGAGTTCTTCGAGGCTCTCAAATAGATCCCTGCATTTACGAACTTGCCTGAGACATCACGAGAACTGATAGAAAGTTTTATGTCAGCACCCTCCGAAGTTATCAATATAAAGAAAGTAGTAGAGGAGCTAGCATAGGAAATGGAAAGAGAAGCAGAAGTAACTGCTTCGAAAGTGGCCAAAGTATTGGCAGAGGTCCCTAAATCCCCGAGAACTCTGAGACTGAAGCCAACCCCAACCAAGGAAACCATGAAGGAAAATAAGGGGAAACAACTTGCCATACCGATGCGTGCATTGCCGAGGAGAAACCCACCAAGGCCCACTGTATAGGAGAAAGGCAAGGCTATAAACGTAGAAGAAAAGGAGGAAGATATCGAAGACATCCCGATGGATGATGGGGATTTGGGAATGGAAGTGGACAAGGTTGAAGCCTAGGGTGTGGACCCTATTACATGGTTGTTGGAGTATGTCCCTCCATGCAAGCCTGAGTCCAAGGTCCCAAAGGACATTGATGAGAGTAAGAATCCCTTGCAAACCCCTCTACTACCTTATGAAATTGTTTTCGATGGTTCGTGTTTGGCACGAGTACTAATACTGAAGCTTGAATACTGGGACTTGACGGACCATGAAATGTTCCCACACCTGGCGACCGAGCAACTGATGTGCCGCAACATGGATACGAATACGGGGATGACCGCATTAGAGCCACGTAAGTGGCTCAGGGGAGTAGAGAAGGCAAGGTTTCTCAACGTGCTATAGGTGTTGCACTATAACCACACCCTAGTGACAATTTTGGTCATCAAGTAGCTACTGTGCTTGGTGCATGATTGGTGTCTCTGGCTGGAGGAGCCGATACCCATCACAGATAGGTTGATTCACTGAATAATGTGCCTTCCGTATACAAGTGAGAATCCGCCAATGATCTTCGGCAGTAAGGGTGGAAAGCAGGCTCTCGTAGAGTCAATGAAAGAGAAATTCAAGTTGGTGAAGGAACCATGCAAGTACGCTATCTCCAAGATCTGCGACCCCGCTATGAAGGTAGTGTTACACAGTAATTTGTCATTGTCTTCACTCCAGTCTTCCTACTGTGTCATGTGTCCAAGTCATACATGCTCATATTAGACAAATGCTCTTTGATGTTGCCAAATGACCCACTTTTCCTAACTTATCTACCTCATTGCATCTATTGGCCAAATAAATGCACTGAAGGGAATTCCTAAACAATCCAGAAGCGCTACCATTGTGGAAGTACACCTGACTCCTGCGAGGGTCCGATTTTATGTGCCAGTGCAAGGTTGTTTGTAATCTTTAGCGATGACCTGACTAGCTACGTTATTCAATAACAATGTCAGCGCTACAGTTCAGTTATGTTCCCACGATGATCCAGATTGGGTGAATTTGTTCCAACAGTTGGCCTTCCAGATGACTCCAGACTTGGTTGTTGGCATAGTTTATATCTCCCTCCTTTCTTTGGCATGGTTGTTTTTTCATTTGTGCTACCTTCCTTTGGGATAAGCTCACTCTTCCACCTTTCATGGAGAATCCTTCTCTTATTTAAACTCCCACCATTGCTATGCACTGCTAGTTTTTGGGATAAGTTCTGAGAGTTGGCTAATGGAGCAGTGTTGTTAGTGTTTGTGAGTTTTCTAGATAGCTGGTGTGAGTGTGACAAGTGTGGGATTGTTGATAGCTTGTGGAAGGTTGTGAAGTGCCCTTAATCTTGTGTAAAACTTGTGAGTGAGAGAGACTTGTGTGTTGGGAGATCCATCTTCAAAGAGTGAATGCTTGAGGAACATGCTGGCTAGATCCCTCTGAGAAGGCTTGTGACGTCAAGACTTTGGTTGTAAGCTTACTCTTATTTCATTTTTAATGCAATCAATGATGTTTTCCTATGTCTTGTATGTAATTTACTTGATATCTCATGACTTCTGGACTTTGTGAGTAAATAGATCATTGTTGTTTTTGGTTACGTGCTTTGTTGTATTTCCTTTGCATTGTTTCAGGTTGATCACTCATTAGGAGAAGGAAGTGGAAGCTGGAGCAGCACAACGGAACTCCATCGACCACCGGTTGAGGTAGGCCTCCAACTATGACTGTTTAAGGAAAGATATTGTTGATCTGTCCTTGTTTGTGACTAGACCCACTTTAGGGCTAGAGGGGTTGCCTCTATCCGTAGAGGGAACACTTTCTTGCATAAAAAATTGACGACCGCTGGGGATATTTGGCCTTTGTTCTTTTCTTGTTTACTCTTGTCTTAATTTTTTGGTTTGGTCTCTTTTGATGTTTTGGGGATTACTTATCGGTCTTCTGAGTTTCCTGGGTTGATCTGGGAATACCCCTATTTGATTGAAGGGTTGACTATTTTTTATTTAGGAGTTTTTGTTCGCCTGTTATTGTTTTGAACATCATTGCGGCTTTAAATTTAACAGTTGCTCTATCATCACGTCCACCCTTTTTTAATATCTTGTTCATCACGAAATTATGCCTTACAGTCGCGATGGTTCTGAAAATCAGACCATCGCAGAAAAGTCATGTACTTCCATGCTGACATCACTCTATTGTTGCGGCATGTCCTTTATCAACACTTATTGCTTGTGTATTACCCGCGCTGATTGTTGTAGAATTGATTTTCTCAATTCTACCTCCTGAATCCATCAGTCCTGCTAGTCCCTTGCTGTTCTCACTTGTTTGATGACTTATTTTTCCCTGTTTATGCTTGAGGCACTCTCTTGTGAGCTTTGTTGAATGAATCTTACTTCTTTGCTTATGTGACCTAGTTCATTATTTCAAGTCTTTTGGATTAGTTTAACTTGGTTGCTTGATTGCTCAAGGTTCGTTTGCAGCTCGTTGTTGGTTTGATTGAGCCTTCCCCTTTGCTTGTTTTTGGTTGATTGTTTAGTGACCTTTATTGAACCGATCTCTGGCATTAATTCGATTTCTTTTCACTACCAAACATAGATCACAATTTTTTGGATCAACCGGGTTTTTCCACACTTGCTTGTTGCTTATTTGTTTCTTCTAGATTTAGAGACATCAAAATCAAAAGAATTGCATTCATTTGGTATATGAAAGTGAAAGTGAATTTGCATTTCAAGTTTACATATTAGAAAGTGAATGTTTAAATCTCTCATTAGTAGTATCCGTGCACTTTAGGAATTGATGTCTACTTGCATTGATTGACTGCCTTTGTTGTCTTGGTTTTCTTGGTTTTGGAATGATCTCTCTACCCTCCCATAGGTAGGTGTTCATTGAAGAAAAAGATATTTTTTGATTCATTGTAGCTGCATCCTAGGATTTGTTGTATACATACTGTAAGGTCTGAAAACTGAAACATAATTCAAGATCAATTCTAAAATGAACTGAATAAATCTAACAACACATTGGAACATAACGCACAATATATAGAGGTCTAGGCTAAAGACGTGCTCCGGCGTCATTAAACCTAGTCACTTTTGTTTCCACTCAAGGTTGGGTGATTCCTCCTTTTGTGACTCAATAGTGGTCTAGCACGGAATTGTGCTCCCATGTACAATCGAGTATATGTTGGGAGACCCCACTAGGTTATCATCCTTTATCCCCAAGAAGCCGTGTCTGCTACCTTACAAGTCGTAACGCACCAAACACAACATTCGGGAAGATTGACTGCCGTACAGAAAGTCCTTGGTTTTCATACGACTGCCAAGGTGTATATGTAGTTTTACAGATTTTTCTGGTAAACCTTATGCCTAGTTCTCTAGATTAGTCACTTTTGTTCCTTTTCGGACTCCCTAAAAGAAAAGGTCCATCTGAGCACTTGTCAGTTCAGGCTCATTAAATATTCGAAGGTGACTAGAGTCATCTTTTTGTCCATTTCTCGACTCTTTAAAGATGAAAAGGTCAAGTTATGTTCCTGTGTCTTAAAATTTATTTGGCCATGACTCACATTTACCCTGTTAGATCATGCTTGCGTTGGCTTGAGTAGGGTCCTTTCTCATTAGTTTTCCTAGGGTTTTTGAATCATCATCCTGGCAGAATCACTGATCCCGTCTCTCATTCCAAGTGACCAAGGGTCTCCCTCTTCTGTTGCTCCTGAGATACCGGTTGTGAGTGATACTCTCCCTGTTATTCTGAGTATCCAACCAATTAACTATCGTGCTCTAGAGGACGAGTCTTACGATATTCACTGGAACCTCGTTTGGGAGCCTTCTGAAGAAGATATTCCTGGTACTCCTCCTAGTGTTTCAGGCCCAATGTCTTCTTCCGGTATAGAGGACACATCCCCCGTCACGAGTGAAGAATCCATTGTGACGAGCAGTGAAATTCCCATCTCAATGGAAACTACACCTTTTCATATCACCCCTCTTGGTGTCACGTTGCCTTTACGCTATAAGGCTTTGAGGGATGTTATGGGTTCTAGGACCTCTTTTACGAGTTCTATGTGGTCTCACACCGTCACTCCAACCTCAGAGTCTTTTATTCCTCAAATTCACAATGTGTCTGTCACTTTCGTCCCGAATATTCCAACTGTTTGTGTGGCTTCTTCAACCCCTGTTATTGGTGTCATTACTGCATCCTCAGTTGTGACTATTGTTGCTGGACCTTCTTCTGGATCGGCAAATAGTGGCCCATCAGCATCTGTACCCGGAGTTTTTGATCCTACAATGAGTGCCCCACCTTCTTCTAGTTCCATTCCAGTAGGGGGGGCATACAATCAATATCTGCATGCTCTTCAGAATCCAGATCCTCAAAATCTATTTCATTATTACGATTCTAGAGGGGCTCATATCTATTACCCTGGACCCATGCCATCTCAACCCGCAGTTGAGGTCTCGGTTTCGTTATTTGTTGTTTGGGGTACCACCACCTATCATGGAGGCCAGGCACCACCTGCAAATTCTCAAGGACCACCTTATCAAGGTCAACCGTCTTAGACGCAGCCTTCCTATGGGTAGTAGTATTACGGGTAGCCTTATCCAGGGCAACCTGGCAGCCCACAAGGACAACCCTTCCAGGGACAACCTTCGGCCTCTAGTGGTCCGTCTTTTACCTATTTTGGGCAACCTTCTGGTAATCCAAGACAACCTTACATGGAACAAGGCCAACCTAGTGTCCAACAAGGCTACCCTTCTGGGCAAGTCGGTCAACCTTACGTTTAGTAAGGCCAACCAACTGTCCAGTTTAGTCAACCATCTGGACAAGTTGTTCAGCCTCAAATCCAATCAAGTCAACCAACTATCCAATCTGCTCATCCATCTGGTCTATCAGGACAACCCTCAGTTATGCAAGGACAACCCAACACCCAGCAAGCTCAACCTTATGGGCAAATGGGTCAATATCAATCTCAACTAGGTCAACCTTCTGGCCAGATGGCTCAGTCTCAATTCTCTCAAGGACATCTATTTGGGCCTGCTCAACCGGGCACTCAAATGATTGTTGCTTCTCAAGCTCAACCTGGTTTTCATCCCAAGGCCGGACTCCAGACCCAATCCTGTTTTCAAATGTAGGTTGGATCTCAATCTCAACCGGCCTATCAAATGCAGCCTGGCTCCTAGGCTCAGTTTAGAGCCCAACCACCTTATGGTTTCCAGCAATCCCAAGGGCAAACCCAATTTTCCATGTTCCAAAATTATCAACAACTGCAGGTGAGTCCTTATCAGAATTACCAGCAACTGTATGTTGCTCCTGTAGGCCAAGTTGGTAATCAATGGAATGCTAGGGGGGAAATCCAGGGTCAACCATCCTATAAACCCTATGGACAAAATCTCTACAGACAAAACCCTCTTGGACCAAATCCGTCCAGACAAAATCAATGGGGGCAACAAGAAGCTGGCTGGAACTCTGGTACTACCTCCTACCCGCGGCCTTAGATGTCCTTTAACCCTTAATTACCCTTTTTAGCAATGTTGGAATTACTAGATGTGTCCAAACTGACAAATGATCCTATCCTTCATAATTCGTATTGGCCCCCAATTCCAACTAAGATTCCCGGTGATTGTCCCAAATTTGATGGTAAAGCTGGAGAAGATCCCCAAGCCCACGTCATGACTTATCATCTATGGTGTTCATCAAATTCATGGCTTGATGGTTCAATCTGGCTCCGCCTTTTTCAAAGGACCCTTACTGGCTCTGTTGCTAAATGGTATATTGAGTTAGCTTGCAGATCTTTTAAGGATTTTAACTCGTTGGCTATGGCATTTTTAACTCATTTTCAGTTGCCGATTCGATATGAAATGGGCACACACCTCCTGACATCCTTGAAAAAAACAATGACTACACATATCTCCGGTCATATCCATGAATGGAGATGGCATCTCCGTTTGATTAAGTTTTGGATTCCCCATCAGCTTCTAACCGACTAGTTTACAACCTTATTTGTCGGTCCGATAGCATGGGACATTGCTATGGGGGCATGTGTAACTGAAGAGCAGGCTATTGCGCGTGCTCAGTACCTTGACCTGGTTTACTCCCAGTCCAGTATGCTATATGATTATTTGCCTGATGCCCTGAGACCCGAAACTTCCAAAGCCCCGCCAACACCATCTGTTGATGGGGTCATTGGTTCTATTTATCCGCCTTCCAAGAAATCTTCCGCAAACCCTGGGAAGCAAAAGTTGAATGCTCCAAATGAAAATACTTCTCAGGCTATATCCAATTTTGGTAATACTTTCGAGGTTAACGCCGTCCAGTCCACCATGGTGGATAAAGCCTTGAAATGGAAAAAGAAGGGAAAAGGAAAGAATAAAGCTGATCAACCTAAGCAAGATTCCCCTAAACCTCCACCCGAGGAAGGTGCCAAACGCAAGCCCAAGTATCCTTGCCTTATCTATGACGAGGATAACTATACCAAAGACTGCTCGAGGCAGTCTGAAGTTAGTCATTTGTTAAAAGGTGCTCCCAAGACTCCTGCCATGCTCAAAGAGCCTTTTCCCTCACAGCAAATGCAAATGGTGGCTGATCCATCCCAATCCTCTTCTCCCTTTGGTTCTCAAGTATTTATGGCTAGGATGATTCCCGTCCACATTAGTACTTAGGCAAAAGAGTATCTATCGCCTGCAGAGAAAGAGCCTGAGGTCCCCTCTAGCACTCCTCCGTCTAGTTCTGGCCCGCTCCATATCGAGAGACCTAGCACTGAGACGCTCGTCCGACCCCCTCCTAAAGGTGTACTCTGGAAATCTTCTTACAACCCTAATGCTCATGTTGCTTAACATTATAGCATCGTTGAGGACTTAGCCCGGGCTCCGTCAGCTATGTCCACTCTAGAAGTTATCCAGAGCTGCCCCTCTCAGAGGAAGTCCTTGCTATTGGATATCGGTGGCATTGACCCAGCTGACTCGTATCTAATTACTTTTGACCTATAAAGCCATATACCAAGACTGCCTCACCAAATTGCCTTCCTTATCCAGGTCATCATCAATTCTAAAACGATTCATCGTATCGTCATTGATGAAGGCGCTTCGACTTGCATAATGTTTGTTGCTTGTTGGAAGGCTATTGGTCTCTGACTCTGAGCCAGTCTCCTACAACCTTGGAAGCCTTTGATGGGAGAGAGTCTCACCCTTATGGTATACACCAACGTTTGCCTATTACTTTGGAAGGGAAGACGGTCGAAGTGGAAGTTGAAGTTGTTGATGCCAATCTTACTTACAACCTCCTTCTGGGATGCAACTGGACATATGCCATGCGAGCCGTGGCTTCATCTCTGTTTCATGTCATTCATTTCCCTCATCAGGGGAATATCATCACTGTAGACCAGCTGTCTTTCTTTTCCTCCTCTTCCGAAGGCAACGTTCCTTTTGTGGAGCATACCTCCATCCCATGTGAGAGTGTGGTAGCTGGACTCTTTAAATTTCCTGCCCTTATGGGTGTTTTTTCACTCCCACCTCCTAACATCGCTCCTATTAATATGATTTCTGTTCACTCTGATCCTTGGGTTCTTCTCCCCACTGATCAGATAGAATCTTGGGGCGATGAGATGTCGTTGAGTCCTGCCAAGCTCAACTACGTCGAAATTGTTACTGCATCGGCTCCACCTTCTAAACCTACTCCTTCGAGCAGAGCTCTCGACTCGTATGCTCATTTCCCTTGGCTTGGAGACGATGCCTCTTTAGACCCTTTAAAGGAAATATTTCCTTCTGATGAAGACATTATCGAGACTATGTCTCTTGAGGAACCCCCTTGGTCCAATCGTCACCATCGTTCCTCGTTTCTCCCTGCCCACCGGGAAATGCTTACCTATCTCGAGCGGTTTTATTTTTGTCTCCCATCCCAACCCATTCAGACATTCGTTCAATTTTATCAAGTGTCTTTTGAAGGGAACATGGGAAACATCACGCAAACCCAGCCAATTGACATCTCTATTAAACCAGGGATTGTCGAGCATATCCATGTCGGAGTAACTTGTACTCCGGAGGAGATTTAGCTCTATACTAATCTTTTTCGCGAATTCCGTGATGTCTTTGCTTGGTCTTACGAAGAAATTCTGGGCATCGATCCTAGCATCGTGGTGCATGAGATACCTACGTATCCAGGTGCTAAGCCTGTCCGACAGCGTTTATGCCCCGTGCACCCCCGAAAGGCTACGAATATTAAATTGGAAGTTGAAAAGCTTCTTAAGGCTGGTTTTATTTACCCCATCCCACTCACAGATTGGGTCTCCAATATTGTCCCTGTGACTAAAAAATAGGGTACTATCTGAGTTTGTGTTGATTACCGTGATATTAACCAGGCCTGTCCTAAAGATAACTTCCCCACACCCTTCATTGACCAACTCATTGATGAGTGTGCTGGGAGTGAAATGTATTCATTCATGGACAATTTTTCTGTTTATAACAAAATTAATATTACGCTCGCTGATCAGCACAACACTGCCTCTACCTGTCCGTGGGGGACTTTCGCCTACGAAAAGCTCCCTTTCGGTTTGAAAAATGCTGGAGCTACCTTCCAACGTGCAATGTCTTATGCATTCCATGATATTCGACACATTGTGCAGCCATACCTGGATGATCTACAAGCTCATTTAGCTAAATGTCAGGACCATCCCGCTCATCTTTGCGAAATTTTTCTTAGCTGTTGACATTACCGCATCAGACTCAATCCTCATAAGTGTGTCTTTTGTGTTGAGTCAAGAAAACGTCTTGGGTTTATCGTCTCCCGAGAGGGCATCCGTTTGGATCCCCTTAAATTCAAGGTTATTCTGAATCTTCCTCCCCCAGCTTCTTTGTAGCAATTGCAGAGTTTGCAGGGCAAAGTGAATTTTTAACGACGATTCATTCCAAACTATGTCGAAGTGGCTAAAGGTTTTACGCAGTTATTGAAGTGGGATACCCCTTTTCTTTGGGATGCCATTGCTCAAGAGTCCTTCGAGCGTCTCAAGGTTCTCCTTGTTTCCGCTCCATTGTTGTGTCCTCCTAATTATCATTGTGACTACACTTTGTATTTGGCCGCTGCCGATACCACTATTGGCATGGTTCTCGTTAAAGATGATGATGATGACACTAAGCATGTCATTTATTATCTTAGCTACAATCTTCTAGATATGGAAACTCGATATGCTTATGTCGAGAAGTTGGCATTGGCTGTCGTTTGTGCCATCCAACGTTTCCACCATTATATCTTATTGCGCACTATGATAGTGGTTTTTGATTGCAACCCAATGACGTACATCTTGTCACGTCAGCTGCTGGGGAGCAAGTACTCGAAGTGGATTGTTATCCTCCAAGAGCTCAACTTGGAATTCACCACCGCCAAGTCTATGAAATCCCTTGTCTTTGCTGAGTTACTTTGCTCTTTTCCATCTCCTACCACACCCTCTCGGTTAGAGGACCATATTTCGGATGAAACCCTATTCTTAATGAGCACCCTCGATCCTTGGTACGGGGATATCATCGTCTATTTGCAGACATCCTCCTTTTGTCTTGATGTGTCTAAGGTTGCTTTGCGATGGATTCGTCATCAGTCTCAACCCTATCGTATTATTGGGGACACCCTATACGATCTCGGCGCCGACTCTATTCTCTGCTCATGCTTAACATTCAAGGAAGCTGAGCGAGTTTTAAATGACTACCATTCTGGTGCCTGTGGTGGTCACATGTTCGCATATGCTACTACTCAAAAGATCCTCCATGCTAGTTACTTTTGGCCCTCCATCTTCAAGGATTACATTCTTGTCGTCCACTCTTGTCACGAGTGCCAAATCTACCAGTGAAAGATGTGTGCGCCTCTCACTCCATTGCACCCTATTGTTACCGTCAGCCCTTTTGAACAACGGGGCATTGATTATATGACCTGTAACCGTTGCTCGACCGGGGGGCATGGTTATATCATCGTTGTCGTTGATTACTTCACAAAATGGGCTGAGGCGATGCCCACACTATCTGAAGACGGTCACACAACGGCGCACTTTTTGTTTAATCATGTTATCTCACGGTTCAGAGTCCCTCGGGCTATCGTCACTGATCACGGTAAGCATTTCTGTAATCACATGATGACTGAGCTAACAACCTAGCGAGGCTTGCGGCATGATAGCTCAACTCCGTACTATGCTCAGGCCAATGGCCAAATAGAAGCTATCAACAAGGTTCTAGTTACGATGCTTCAATGTACCATTAGCATGCACAAGTCTAACTGGCACTTGATGTTGTTCTCTCCCTTATGGGCCTACCGAACCTCTGTGAAGGATGCCATCAGTTTCACTCCATTCCAATTAGTTTATGGACTGGAGGCTATCCTTCCCATCGAGTGCGAGATCCCTTCTTTGAAATTAGTCGTCAAATTACTCCCCAACACTACTCCGGTAGAAGAACGCCTTCTCTACCTAGAATGGCTGGACGAGACTCGTTGAATAGCCTTTCTAGCTATTGAAGCACAAAAGAAGAGAGTGAAAAATCACTTCGATCATACTTTCCATCCTCGTTCTTTTGTTGAAGGAGATTTAGTCCTGCTCTGCGATCAAGCAAATGATAAGCTGGGGGCAGGCAAATTCGAGCCCATGTGACACGGGCCTTATATTGTAAAGCGATTTTTTGTAAAAAGGGGCCTATGAGTTGATTGATTATGAAGGTAATCCTCTCGATAAGCCCCAAAATGGTCTTTACTTGAAAAAGTATTATGCGTGAATTTCATGCGCTTTGGTTTGTACATACGTGTGTTTTTAGCAGGTGTGTTGTGTGTGTGTTTTCATGCTTTGTCTTGGTGTGTAGGCATGATTGCCGCTTATTGTGTCTTTTGCTTCTTGTGCAGATGTTTGGTGCACCTTATGTTGGTTTCGCTAATGGTGCCTACCACAGTACTCACAACCTGTCTTCTGCGGCATGGGTGATCTATGATCCTCATGGTGAGTTGATAGACCTTCAAGGTGTTCGTCTAGGTTCTACCACGAACAATGTCGCTGAATATAGTGTTGTTATTGAGTTACTGGCCGAGGTGATAAATCTCGGTATTTGTACATTGGTTGTGAACCTGGACTCTCAGCTTGTCGTCCACTAGCTCAATGGGCGATATTCCATTAGAGACCATCAAATTTTAAGGTTGTATTTATGTGTTAAATTGTTAGAGAGGAATTTTGATTTTATCACATATCAACATATTTCATGAAGATTAAACACGTTAACTGATGCATTAGCTAACCATGTATTAGACAGACATTTGCATAACATGTAATCAAAACAACATACTAGAAGCATGTAAAACATAATAATGAACCATAGGAATATGTATATATATATCTCGTGTGGCGCACCGAGGTGCTCAAAAAATTAGTGTACATGTCCAAATAGAGCTTGTGTTCTCCATACATCCGAGACACACGTCTCTCAGAAAATCACCAGTAGGAAATAAAACCTAGGTGTCTACTATGGTGGGTTATGCTCCCTATAACATACCACTGCTTATGCCACCTGCCTCAACAGGCGGTGCACCCTAGGTTCCACTCTTATTGTGTGGATCTGGAACACTATGGGGACCTCCTTAATCCCCATGTAATATGGAATCCCTACTATTAGGCCCTCAAGGTTCCGGGCCACTGTCTCCACTGTATCATCAGCTGGGGGAGCCAAGGTTAGTGCTGTGATGCCTTGTGCATCCCTCCGTGCCTTTGGACCCAGCCCAATGGGTCTCACTAGTCCTACATTTGCATACCATAGCATTCGTTATTAGGACATATACATGAAAAAATCGAAAAACATTATAAAAATAAAATGCAAAAAATGTGATCAAGTGTCTTACCACCATCATCCCACTACTCTCCAGCAGGTAGCTGCATGTCAAGATCTCCATAGAAGTCCATGAAAACATATGGAAAATCCTCCACGAAGATCATCTGGCGCTCCAGCCACTCTCGAAATAGTGTCCCCCATGACATTGGTCATCCACCACCTCCTCGTGGCATGATGTGTGCCCACCGTGTGGCCTTGGGCTCACGTGGTCTGGGCAAATCTAGATCCATGTCCTGTAACTGCAGTGCCAGCACCCGCTCAAGCATGAGCGGGACTAAGATCAACCCGTAACCAAACTGCTTCATCTCTCCTCGATAGCAGTTGGTAAGTTGCCTCTTCATGTTCGTCGTCACCATTTTTGCCCAATTAAACATGGTTGGATTGAGACATTCGAGAGCCAACTGGAGATGGGTCTTCGAAGCCTCGTGTTGGGCTTGGGAGCCCGCCACCCATGTCACCATGAAAAGCATAGCATGAAGGACCATGTCGTCCATTGTTGGGATTGCCACCTTCCCACTCCTCGTCTTGCATGCCTGTGGGCACACTTGAGCCATCAGCATCTCTGAGGAATCACCCCCGGGTCGTTGCCCCTCCAGAATGGGCCTCTCACCACGACAGGACAACCCGGTAAAAAAATATATGTCTGTAGCATCAAACTCAATATCCTAGCCTCAGATGATGAATTTCACATCTGTGGGATTCCAGGCCTGGATCAATAGCTCCAGTAGTTCAGGTTGTGACCGGAGATGCAGAGTTAGGAAGAATTTGAGCAATCCGCATGCTCGTAATGCATTTCGGCAACCCACGTCGGTGAAAGCTTCCACATCATTTTCATCGTGTGTTCGTTCTTGCTAGAAAAACACCATTATCACCTGCATGATGAGAAAAAACGGATTAGCACTTCATTTGCAAGTTTCAACGCGTAATTTGCATAAAAATATAAGTTCGCTCGTCATCGCATCTGTTTTTAAAACAGACGCGAGGTCGCTAGTTCTATTTTTTCGCGGTCAACGTGGAAGTACATCACTTTTCCATGATGATCGCAGTGCATCATGTGTCAATTTTTTCGGTCATCGTGGACTCGAGGTCTATACCCGCGATGACCGAGCGGCGGAGTCCGATCAAAAAATCTACCTAAACTAACACATTTAACATTCAAAATGCATGAAAAAGGTATGGAATTGAAACACAGGACAAGGACTATTTACCTGGAACCAGTTTTAGGGTGAATGATGGATGAACAAGGCCAAATTATCTCACCAACTTTGGTGCTCCAAAATGCTCCACAGTGAAATGAACAGTAACAATGGTAAAAATGGTTGGATTAACCCCTTTTTATAGTAATTTTTGGAAATTAAAAAATTATATTTTATAAATGTGGGATTTTCTCATTTTTTGTCACATGGTTAGTCAAAATATGGTTGTTTAACTATGTTTCTACAATTATTGTTCATTTTATATCGAATGGGTTCACGTTTGACGTGCTTTTTACAGAGCTACAGGTAGTGGAGGTATGTTAGCTTCGTGTACACTTGGTCCGAGAAAGTCGTCTTTAACGCTATTTTCCGACTTGAAAAATGAAAAGATAGATGAGTTGTTCCTCTTGACTCGTTAAAATTAATAAGAGGCGGTCGCCTTTAAGCTCTTTTCTGACCGTGTAAACACAAAAAAAATTGTTGGGCCTTTGTCGTTTCAAGCTCGTTATCGGTTACAAAACGACATGATTCCGACCTCTTTTCTACTTTTTCGGGTCGAAGTCACTAGTTATGAAAAGTACTCCTCAATCGTAATGGTTGGCTAGTTCTTTCGAGTATCGTTTTATACTTTTTTGGGCTCGAGAGACACAAATTTACGAAAAAGGAACCCCCTGGAGTTTTCTTTTCTGTGTCTTTTTCAAACTCTCTGAACATGAAAAATACTCCTTGTTTTTCTTATGTCGGACTCGTTACATCCTGATGACATTGGACTCGTCACCATGACGAGACTAGAGCTTCTTCTTCCTAGGGCTCGTTAAATTATTACTAGGTTGGACTCAACAACGGGTTTATCATTGATTGTCTATGGCAGCTATTCACTCTTGAACATCGACACTTTTGCTTCTTGTTGGGTTGGGACATACACACATGTTAATTTGGCCTTCTGTGGGTTTGGGTTACCATTTAGCCTCATTCCATCTGATTCATGCCTTTTCTGTCATGCCTCTGATCCCTTGGTACCTGAATGCTACCGCCCTCCGGAGTTGTGTCACCAACATGTTCAAGAGTATAATCCTTCTGCAGTTTACACCCTCTCCCTCTCCTCTGATACTCTGTTTCACCATCTACCACTTGTTCCTTATCTCATGTCATAGATGGGGGAAACATTATGGCCTTCCTGCGATGGGTCGTCTCCTATCGACATCAGCTCATTATTCAGGAGATTGATTTGGAGATCCCCTTTGGTACCTTAGAGCTTGCATGCCTCAATGGCAAGTTCTTTGCACCTGACAGTTGACTTTCATCATTGGTCATCGATTGGATGATTCCACGAGTGTTCGATTTTAGCTCCTTTTTCACACTTCATGGATTGTGCTAGACAGTACCTTGAGAACTATTGGCATTATTGGTGGTTTCTCTCGCGCTTGTTAACGGTTTTCATCATTGACTGGTAATCAAGCGATTTTCTATCACGCTCAACTTCAGCACATATATTCACATGTTAGAATATGTACTATGATCAGATGGGTTCAAGAGTTGAACTTAGATTACACATGTTCGGGCTGCGTGGATTGGTTTATGATTACATGACTTATTGATGGATGGTTGCGACCATACCTTTATCATTATCATGGTCTCATTAGCTGTATGGATGCGTCCATACCACAAACCTATTTCGTATGTCTTTTGGATGGCTGCACCCATGCCTAGACTACATGTACTTCATTATCAGAGATATTAGTTGTACTTGAGTGCAGGTTCTTCCAGATGTTGTTACAACTCAGTTAGTTTCGTAAAGCATTTCACCCCTCCCACTCTCTCAGGCTTCATACTTTAAGGGGCATCTGTTACATAGTAATTTGTCAGTATCTTCACTCCAGTCTTCCTATTGTGTCATGTTTCCAAGTCATACATGCTCATATTAGACAAATGCTCTCTGATGTTGCCAAATGACCCACTTTTCCTAAGTTATCTACCTCATCGCATCTGTTGGCCAAATAAACGTGCTGAAGGGTGCTCCTAAATAGTCCAGAAGTGCTACCATCGCTGAAGTACACCTAATTCCCGTGATGGTTCAATTTTATGTGCCAGCGCGAGGTTGTTTGTAATCTTTATCAATGACCTGACTAGCTACATTATTCAATAGTGATGTTAGCGCTGCAGTTCAATTATGTACCCGCAATGATCCAGATTGGGTGAATTTGTTCCAACAGTCGGCCTTCCAGATGACTCCAGACCTGGTTGTTGGCATAGTTTATATCGCCCTCCTTTCTCTGGCATGGTTGTTCCATCATTTGTGCTACCTTCCTTTAGGATAAGCTCACTCTGCCACCTTTCATGGAGACTCCTTCTCCTATTTAAACTCTCACCATTTCTATGCACTGCTAGTTTTTGGGATAGTTTCTGAGAGTTGGCTAGTGGAGCAGTGCTGTTAGTGTTTGTGAGTTTGCTAGATAGCTGGTGTGAGTGTTATAAGGGCTCTGGACACCACATATCTCCACAATGGTATGATATTCTCCACTTTGGGCCTAAGCCCTCATGGATTTGCTCTTGGGCTTTACCCCAAAAGGCCTCATACCAATGGAGATATTTGTCCATCCTTATATACTCATGATCCTTCCCAATTCTAGTTAATGTGGGACTTTGGTCGTATACCCAACAAGTGTGACAAGAGTGGGATTGTTGATAACTTGTGGAAGGTTGTGAAGTGTAAAACTTGTGAGTGAGAGAGACTTGTGTGTTGGAGATCCATCTTCAAAGAGTGAATGCTTGAGGAACATGCTGGCTGGATCCCTCTGAGAAGGCTTGTGATGTCAAGAATTTGGTTGTAAGCTTACTCTTAGTTCATTATTAATGCAATCAATGATGTTTTCAAATGTCTTGTATGTAATGTACTCGGTAGCTCATGACTTCTTGACTTTGTGAGTAAATAAATCATTGTTGTTTCCGGTTATGTGCTTTGTTGTATTTCCTTTGCATTTTTTCAGGTTGATCACTCATTAGGAGAAGGAAGCGGAAGCTAGAGCAGTGCAATGGAACTCCATCGACCACCGGTTGAGGTAGCCCTCCGATTATCACTGTTTAAGGAAAGCTATTGTTGATCTGTCCTTGTTTGTGACTAGACCCACTCTAGGGCTAGAGGGGTTGCCTCTGTCCATAGAGGGAACACTTTCCTGCATCACAGGTAGCCACGAAAATCCTTGCAGGGAAGGTGATGCGGAAGTGTCGTGCCAATGAGGTTCTAGCTCCTGTTGTCACACTCGCATAGGATTCCACGGAAGGAGTCTAGTTTAACTAGTCAAACTACCTTTGCAAAGAGTTCTTGGCGAACTACAACAAACTACAAGAGCTCAGAAAGGTGTTCCACTATGCATAGATCTTGTTGTCAATTGTGCTAGTACCATGGGAGCTACTAGAAGACATATAGTTCCCTTTAGTTGTGCTAGACCTCCTTGAAGCAGCGAATTACGTTTCACTATGGGAGACGAAGGATATGCAGTGAGTTGGGAACAGAAAGATCTTCTAGATCTTGATGGAAATGAATATCAATATGGCATCAATCGTAAGTCACGATTGTCGCCCACAGTGTACTCTAACTTGCAGATCTATGCTGAGTTCAAAGTCGACTTCCATCAAGTATCAATCAGGGCATGGAATGACCCTACGCAGAAGTGGTACGACTTGCCCTATATGGCCACAGATGATGCCATTGATGCGGTTCTAGATCAATGGTCGATAGATTGGAGCACTACCACGGACTTGGTAGTGGGTGGAAGCAAGTCTACTGCGCAGAAGAAGAAGGAGGAGGCCAAGCTGAAGATGGTGCAATTGGTCAAAAAGAGGAAAAATGAGGCCACTGAAAAGGCCTAGACAGAGCAGGCAAGAAGACAGATAAGTGGCATAGAGTGGGGCTCTGACAAAGGCACATGGTCACCTTAACCTGAGACTGAAGTGGAAGAAATAGAGCAGCACAGTGCGGACCCTCAGGAGACGTCTACTCACATTAAGTTCCCAAGAGAGCTAGAAAACGGAAAGCCCAGAAAGAAATCCAAAGCAACCAAGACCTCGTTGGACCCTATCACATTGATAGAGGGTGACTTACACAATATCAGTCACACAATCAAAGACGTCATAGTGATGGCCCTACAACAATTTCAGCAACAACAGCAAATCATCCTACGGCCATCCAGACTGGGTTGCAGGAGTTGTAGACCAACGTGTTGTAGGCTGGTATAGTGTCTACCAACTTAGCTATTAACACTTCAGAGGCTATTGATATGCTACACACGAAGGCTTCCAATGCAATAGTGCTGCTAAATGGAGCATTGACCATGGAAAATGAGGTTGACAGGCACAATTAGTACCTTGAAAGGGGTTGGGCTGAGCCTAGTAGTGCTTCTATGCAAAGCACTCCACCTCTTGCAAGATGGAGTAATTACAAAACTGAGGGCCCGAGAGCACCACACCCTCCAGGTGATCAGCGAACAATAGATCAACAATGAAAAAATGGCCCTATAGAGAAATGTTTTCATCACTGCTAAGGCCGGGGCAACAAACTAGAGTAAGAAGATTATGCAGGTCGTTGATGAGGCATGTAGAATGGTCCCAGAGTTGGCCATTTCAGAGGAGGAACCAGTCGAGGTCCGTATCCGCAAGTTGACCATAGGGGTACGTGACACTCAGATAGAGATGGTGCATGTTCAGTTGGAGCTGAACCTGGAGATTACAGAGCTCCAGTTGAAGGCCCAACCTTCAACACTGCCAAAGGTAAAGGAACAACGGGCCACCACTATCACATAAGTAGTTGCGGTGGTGGAGAGTGTGGTAGTAGACTGCACGTAGTTGTTTGAGAAATAATTTGAGTTCCTAACAAGCTTGCAGGAGGACCCAAATATACATAGGCCAGAGAGGGAAACACATGAGCTACAACAATGCTATGATGAAGTTAGGGGCACAATGCGAACCGTCGCACTGACACAGAGGCTAGCCAAGCTGTAGAAGGCTAAGCAACTGAAGGAACAGGTGGACACAGTGCTGCATAAGGAAGAAGTGTTGAAGGCATGACTAAAGCCTTGGTTGGAGGAAGCTTATGCAGTCACAAGAAATATTGAAGGCAAGCTTGTGACTCTACAAGCAATGCAACAAAAGCTTCATGCTGACAATGCAGGGGAAGTGACTGAGAAGACAGTGGAAGATGCAAAGTAGGTGGCAACTTAGTGCACAGCCGAGGTAGCGGTCATACGGGTCGAGCTAGATGGGCTTTGCGCAAAGATCTCCGCACCTACTAAGTGACTCAAGGGCGAGTCGCGATGTTTGTGTTGGGGGCCTGTTGGGACTGGGATCCCCCAAGGGAAGTTTTGGGCTAAAAGCCCATGTTTAAGTCAAATTTTCTAATAAAAATGTAAAGACTCCACATTTTGTGATCGTGGAGCATGAAGGTGTCATGTGTTAAAAAGGGTAGTCCGCCCTTAGTTTTGTAAAGTAAAGTCGGCTGTAAGAGACCTACCCATGGTCTGCAAACCATGGGATTGTAAAAAAAGAGCTAAGCTCTAAGTAGTTTTAAAAAATGAGAGACACATGATGTAATGGAGTCATAGCTTTGAAACAAGAAGTCTAAGTCTTCGGTTGTTGCATAGGTAGAGGCTCTGCAGCTGAGTGCACAGAGGCCTAGGGTAGAATTCTACGGCTGAGTGCATGGACCCCTGCAACTATGTGCGCAAGGAGGATAGAGTTTGTAAACACTTGGAAGATATTAATAAAGAGGCATATTCTACAATTTCTATGTCTTTGTTGATGCATCTGGATAGTTTAAGTATGAATTTCCTTTATTATGCTTATATGATGCACAAATGATTGCAATTACATTGAATAATTGAACACATTTATGAATATCTATTTACATCGTATTAACTTTAAATATTTGATAAGATAAGAAAGTCACTTAGATTAATTGGGGAATCTGCACAGCATGCTCCCATAGAAATGTGAAAGTACCTGAGTAGCAGGCTAGGGTTGTGCGAAGGTCGATCGTACCCTTTCACAGAGGTATTGAAGGCTGGAATAGAGGGTTCATCTCACAAGCCCTAGAGCGAAGAAACCTTCGTGAAGGCAGGGATAGAGGGAATTAAATGACATCACAACCATCTCACAGTGTGGAGACTTGGTTCCAGCATCCCCCCATACTGCTTTAAGTGAGACTTCAGTCCGTGCTCCACTGGTTGATGCCGAAAGGGCCAGTAGTGTAGGGATTTGTTTGGATAAATAACATTGAACCTGGGTCAGGCCCCCCTAAGCCAACATGCGCCGAGTTGAACAGTACGCCTTTCACGCACTGAGCCACCAAAGAAACTACTAGTTCCGACACCTCATCCATTTGGCACTTTCTCATTACCTTGCCAGCTCGAATTTGCATGGTAATCATGACCACGGGGTCGGTAATGCTAGTAATTTAATACCCACGCAACTTTTTTACAAGCTTAAACTTGTCCTTCATCTTCTTAGTGAGGGCACACTTGCTTATCTTTCCACCAAAACTCCTTGTCCGGATTCAGTCCAAAGTGCGGTAATAATGTGATCTTATGGATCAACATGTCAGTTATGTGGATTAGCTCATTTGGCCATAGGAACCCATCGTGTACTAGGAACAACAACTGCCTGATGACTATTAGGTTTATGTTTGACTGATGGTAGTGCGGCACCCATAACAAGTTCAAGATTCCTGACTTATTGACTCTGCAAATCCATTCCACCGACTCCAACGCGGTGACTCCAGACTCATTGTAGAAAACCCTCTACATGAGTGTGTCAATAGAAAGGTGGGGGAACCACTCAAGGTCCATGAAATCCCAGTCTTCAAGCTTCAAATTTGAGACTCGTACCAATCACAAACCTTCAAAGGTAATATTCTCTAGCAACAGAGGAGTGTTGAGGGAGAATTGTCCAGCATCAGGGTCTTGTGAGACCTTCGCCTTGCCCTTTTGTGGAGGAATATACTCTGGAAATTTTGAAATAGGGTCCACCCCCTCAATGTCAATATCCTTTGTGCCATCCTCTACCTCTATATCGACCACCTTCCCCTTCTCCTTCGTGCTCGACTTTCCTTTCCGCTGCGCCTGTGTAGCTGCATGTTTCCTCGGTGACTCTCGCACTTGCATCTACTTCTTTTGCTTATCCTTCTTTGGCTTAGGGACCTCTCTTATCGGCATAGGCTTCATCCTAGGTGACCTTGGCACCATAGGCACCGTTGCTGACACCTCCATACTCAAAACTGCAGGGGAAGCTCCCTCAGAAGAAACAGTCCCTCCAGCGCTTGCAGTTTCTGTGGGACATGGTCCTAACATGATGTCTCAAATAAGCTTGCAATCTAACTCAGAATATTAAGAAAACATGGGGCTTGCGAGAAAATCCTCAAAGAACTCACGGTTCATGCGCAACAGACAAGACAACTTAGGAATTCTTAGAATGCAAAGTGTTTCTCGCTGGACGACCACCTGTAATTTATAGGCGAATTCAAATTAAAATTCGACCATTCGCCCCAAAATTCATCCATAAATTCGACATTGGCAGTATATTTCCAAATATTTCACACTTGATTTTAGCCTTAAATTCCTTAAATGCTAGTCACCCACTCCTCTTAACCATCTTTTGGCAGTCAAATCATGAACAGTGATGATAATGGTCACTTTCTGGCTACAGTGCACGATCTCCTATTCTATAGCTCAACTCCTTTTGTGCTTCTTCTGGTACTGTGACATCCTCCTATTTCACATAGACCCATCATCGCGTTGCTCTACAACCTAGGCAATGTATTTTATAGTCCCACACCTCCTTATAGCTTCCTGGAGTGCTAAGACTGAGCTACCATCATGTAGTCATCAGGACAAATTCCCAGTGTATGGCTTCAATCAGCTACCATTTACCATTCCCGGAAATGGATCTCCATTCAATTTCACAGGATGAACTACTCCACCACCGATAATCTCCTTAATCTCATATGGCCCCAGCCAATGCATTTTAAATTTTCCTGGAAATTTATAAAACTTGCTATCATTTAATAAAACTAAATCATTTACCTTGAAAGTGCATAGTTTTATGTGCCGATCATGCCATGCCTTTTCACATTCCTTCTACACTTGTTGATGGAATCCAGCCAAAAACATGTCTTCCTCGAGCTCTGTCATCTGCACGAGCCTTTCCTCCAAGGCTCTACAGTCCACCATCCCTGTGAACGTTGCTATGCTTAGACTAGGCACAATATACTCCATAGGCATCACAGCCTCCATGCCATAGACCAATCTAAATAGTGTCTGACCCGTAAGCTTCTTACAAGTAGTTCTATAGGCCCATAACACAAGGGGTACATGCATGTCCCAATCATTCCTTTCTGCATTGCAAACCTTTGCCAGCACATTCTCAAATATCTTATTAAATGCTTCAACTGTCCCATTGGCCTGAGGATGATATGGCATACTCTTCTGTTGATAAACTTGGAACTCCTCTATTAGTGAGATGATCATTTCATTAAGGAAATGCATATCATGATCGCTCACTAAAATCTTTAGGCAACCAAACCTGGTCAAGACATACTCAAATAGATATTTCATTGTTGTTGTCCCTGTAAAGTCCATCATAAGTTGTGCCTCTGCCCATCTGGTCAAATACTCAGTCGAGGTGATGATATATCATGCACTCGTCTTCTTTCCTAGAGGCTGAATTGGTCCTACAAAATCAATTTCCCATTTCTCGAATGGTTGTAATGATACCTATGAGTCAAAGGCAGCTCATCCCTCTGTGATGGTCTTCCGATTCTCTAACATGCATCGTACGCCCTACAATATTATTTGGAATCCTTATGTAATGTTTGCCACCACAACCCAGCGCGTAAAATCTTTTGTGTTGTTGATTTTCCTACATAATGGCCTCCCGCAGCTCCTCCATGAGCTTTAGCTAGGATACTACTTCATTTGAAGTCAGGCACATAGCGTCGTAGTATCTCATCTGATCCCATTTTATATTAGTGACCTGCAATAATAGAAAAATCTACCACGGACACCACCAATTCCTTCTTTTGTTGACTCGTGTACGCTTCTGGAGCCGTTCTCATAGTTAGGAAGTGGATAATATCTACAAAATGATTGTTTGCTACCCACACTGCAAAGAGCTCTGTGTCAGGCAACCCCTCCTCCAAATTAGTAGGCTCCTCTCCTATTTCAATGCGTGATAGGTGATATGGTCCTACATTCAATATCCTTGGCTTCACAATTACTTCGAAATCGTACTCTTGAAACAAGAGCATCCATTTGCATATTTCCCCCTCAACACAGGCTTGTTGACCACGTACTTTAATGCAGAATGGTCTGTATACATCTTAAAGTCTCCGCCTAGCAAGTAATGCTGAACTTCTAGAGCACGTACACCATAGCCAACCCTTCGCGCTCTTCTGTCGAATAATTCCTTTTAGCCTTTGACAACTTCCTTCTCATGAAGGCTATCAGGTGATCCAGTTCTCCTTCACCAGCCTGTGTCAGCACTACTCCTAGCATAATGCATGACGTGTCCACATGCACATGAAAAGCCTTCTTACAATCCAGGAAGACTAGGATCGGCGCGGTGACCATTTTCTCTTCAAATACATACAAACTCCGTTGAAATTCCTCATTCCAACAGAATGTAGTGTCCTTCTTCAATAGCTTTTACATTGACGTGGTAATTGGGGCATATCTCTTGATGAAGTTTCGATAGTATCCAGTATGACCTAGTGTTGTGCGCAACTATTTAACACTCCTTGACGCCTCCAAATTAATTATGGCCACAATATTAGCAAGGGCCCACCATTAATCCTTGCCTGCACACTACATGACTTAGCAATATTCCGAAGGGGACACAAAATAAACACTTCTTCAAGTTTAGTGCAATCTGATACCTCTGGAACGTATCCAGCATCAAGTGCAAACTAGCTATATAACGCTTTACCAATCCAAACACTATCCAATCGTCAAAGTATACCTCCAAAAACTTGTGAATGAAATCTTTGAATGCTACAATGGCTATGCAAAAAAAGCTTGTCAGTGCATTCTTAAGTCCAAAAGGCATTACTTTGTACTGAAAGCATCCCCATTCAGTCGCAAAGGTAGTCTTGATCCTGTCTTCTTGCATGATCTTTATCTAATGGTATCTAGAGAACCCATCATTGAATAAATAGGCCTCCCACCCTCCAACATTATCCATCACTTCATTTGTGAACAGAGTTGGGAAATGATCATGAACGAAAGCATCATTCATCTTCCTGAGATCTACGCAAATCCTTATCTCGTCATTTTGCTTATTTTCCTAAACTACCATAGGACTTACCCAATCAGACTCTATTATATGAAATTTGCATCTATGGATAAACACATTTTCCCTAGGAGGGTAGATACCCCTAGAACAACAGAAAGAAAGTAGTTTAACCTTTTCCTACAGTAGATAGATGAGATGAAGGAACTTACTTGTAGCCTTTTTCTTCCTTAATCCCCTTTGAATCACTCTCGTCACTCCCACTTGAACTAAACCTGCTCAATTGGTACCTGTATCAATAGAAACAAAAACAACAGATGATCAAAGCATAAATGATCTATCTACTATAAACCAATGGAATTGAAGACATTGAAACACATAATCATCATAGATATGAACAATAATATGAGAAAAGGAATAAACTCATTATTAATGCCAAAGGAAGAGTATCACCCAATATCGTTCAATCCTATGCCACTCCTCCAGCTTCAGTCCAACCCTCACCACATCAAAAGCACACCAATCCAGCAGCATAACATTGCTTGACAGGACCTCAATTCTCAAACCAACAAAACTTCCTTACAAACTTCAAATTCTAGCCCCCGGATCACTATGATGAGTGCTCAATTTATAGGAAATGGAGGTGGTTTTGTCATAAATGAGGGTATTGAATGGTCTTCCAAACTTGGAGTTAGTTTTCATGGAGCAAGGGATGATAGGATAAGAGGTTAATGGATCCTTAGCCTATCCAATTTCGAGCACATAGGAGGAGATAAGAGATGGGAGGCTTCTAGAATCATCTAGAATCAAGGAATATTCCTAGAACCCTATGCAAATTTCTCTCAATCTCACCCACTGTAGGTCAAGGAGGGCCTAAGTGCATTGTAGTGCAGGCCAGAATGGGCCTGCCTGCTCTGCAGCGTAGTTACCCCTGACCAAGGCTACGTTGGTGTCCCGAGGAGGCATTTCAGTAAGGCTTCAGGCTTGGAAGCTTTCATGGATGGAAGCATTCAATGAGATGACTTGTCTAGGGCATGTAACAATTGAATTAGGTTTGATGAGCCCTAATTGTACTGATCTGAATGTTGGGAGTGATGTGTCGAAATAGACCTATAACAGTTTCCGCCTAAAGCATGAAGTCAAAAATGATAATGTCGAGTGATATGCTTTACGATGTGGCAGAGAGGATTTAAAGCGGATGGTGACTTGCGTCAATTACAATACATAATATCATGACATTTTTCACTTTTCATGAATTACTGAGGGAAGGCATACCCATACTTAGCATATAAACTTTTCATTACATGTACATAGATAGTCATCTACAGATATAGACCCATGATAGGATGACAATCCATGTAAAGCCATTGTACAGATGATTTAGTACTCTCTTGGAATCACAACCCAGATGGATGAAACTAGATCTAGGGTCTTCTATCTCATCCAATCATTTGCTCAAGTACGAATCTAACCATGTGAATATGTGATCTAAAGCCGAACATGGGAAGATACTGTCTGATTTCCAGCCAATGATGTAAGCAGTTAACAGATACGAGAGAGATCACCGATAATGATAATGATTCTTAAGGTATTGTAGTACATTTTGCATGGTGTGAATAGATGTTTTGACATCGAACACCATACAAAGTCTTTTAGTCTAACGACAGTGATGTCAACCTATCGCTGGAAGCGAGAAACTTGCCATTGATGTATGAAAGCCTCAAGATACTAGAAGGGTGTTTCTAAGTCATCATCCTAGATAATGTGCTGATGTTGACAAGAATCAGCTCGTCGCAGGAGGACCTTGATGTATCCCCCATCAATGACAAAAAATGAGTGTAATGATTTTGGAGACGGAATGTCACTGATGACACATGGTTCAGGAATGGCAGTCATGAAAATGAAGGTTTATGAGTATTACAAAGGATGAATTTTAACTTAGTGACTTCTCTTGAACATGTCAGCGACACTGAATGAATTAGAAGCATTGACCCAAAACAAAAGTGATAGATGGTGTGATATACCATAGGTATGATAACCATCAAGCAAATAACCCAACCCAAATAATCATAGAGATGAAGTGAAAGTGTCATGTTCAAGAGTGACTTTCTACCATAAAGTGATTTACCCCTTTTTCCATTTTCCCTAGTCATTGCTGACGAGTACCTCTTTGTTTTTTAACAAGCTTGAGGAGGACAACATATGCTTGTAGTATAATTCCACCCTTCAGGTGAATCCATCGCTATGTGATGTTTTAACGAGCCTAGCGAAGGTGAAACTCAGTCTTCTCATGATGGATAAGTTTGTCACTATTTGATGTTTTAACGAGTTTAATGACAATGAGAACTTGGTCCTTTTCATGTTTAGAGAGTTTTAAAAGGGACAAAAATAAAACTCCACGAGTTATTTTCATAAATTTGTCTCTCATGTCCGAAAAACGCTAAAATAATACAAAAGAGAACCTATTGACCATGTTCGATCAACATATTCATTTTTTTTGTAAATAATCTATCTTAGCTGGGAAAAGGATTAAACTTATACTGAGTAAATGTTATTTCCAATCCATTAACGAGTTGAAAAGGATAAGCGCTCGAAAATATTTTCATATTTCAGGAGTCTGAAAAGAGCTTAAAGAGGACTCCAAGGGGGGTTCCTTTTTTGATGTTTAACAAAGCTCGAAAGAGAGATAAAAGTATGCTCTGTGGTCAAAAGTACAATTCACTTGGATGTCAAATTCACAGTATTAGCTGTAAATATGTTCAAATAAACACCAAACGGATTAAACATACATGTTTCATTGGTAAAATTAGGTAAAAAATATAGTTTGTTCATTAAATGAACATGAAATAAACAAGAATTTACCAAGTCATTTTCACCATTTGATATTTATCATTCAGTTTTGTGCTTTGAACTAGTTTTTACCTAGAACTTCAGCAGCTGATTGCGAGATATTTTATGGATCATTTTTCACACCGTCAGGACCAGGTAGGAGATCTACCTTTTCTCTTCCATTTAAGTTCATTCTTTTGCAGTTTCAGACAAGTTTTTTAGGGTTTTGGGGTCCCTAGGGAAAATATACTTCGCCCTAGGATCAATGCAGCCTATCACATCGAAAAGTGCATTTCAATGCACCCAAACAGAAGGGAACCTATTCTATAGCACAATATCTCAAGGCCTGGGCTGCACTAGGCGAAGTTGAGAAATTTGTCTCTCCTGTTTTACCCAAAAAAATCTTCAATTTTTTGCATGAAATGGATCCTAACTAAGCTTATGGTTTGATTTTAGGCTTTGATTGGATCAGAATGACTATTACTTGGTGTGAAAGAGAGCATGAAGAATAGGATATGGTTGCTCTAAATGATCCAGGTACTGTTGAGGCCCTCAGAGACTATGGGTTACTCAAATACTTCAGGTTGTCTGGGATGAGGCAACAACTAGAACTATTGCAGTTCTTCGTTCATTCATGGGATCCAGTGGATCAGGATTTTCACATAGGGGTCAAGGTGCTCCCTATATTGATTGATGATGTTTACTTCATTACAGGATTGTCGAGACATGGTGCCCCCATATCTCTTTTAGGTTCTGTCCATGGTGGTGAATTAGTGAGGGACTACATTTGACAGTTCTGTCAGCCAGGTACATAGCGTAGAAAATATGGGAGGATAAACATCAAAGATGTTCATGATTTTCCTTTGCGAACAATCCCTTTCACTATCGCAAAGTTGGCGGGTAGTGTGACACTTAATTTGGTGAATAGATCATACATGAAGTTTGCGCTTGAGTGGGTTGAGCCAACTACATTGAAATGGTATGAGGCAGTTCTCTCTTCGATGAAAGAGAAGCTAACCAAAGTAAAGAGTGGTATGACAAATAATTTTAGCTATGGTTCGATCTTGATTGCCTTTACCTTAGAGAGAATTCCATTGATGCAACCTCAGCATGTGTCACTAAGTTTCACTAGTGCTAGAGATCCATGGATCTAGAGATGGGTTGAGTTGATGGCTTGACATGTTGATCAATCATCAATCTCATTTCAACCTGCATTCCTTAGTTGTCTCAATCGAAAACAAATTGTCATCGAGGAGCATCCATATGCAGGGGTGGACTTTCATGGAGATCGAGATTTGAGGTTACCAGTGGGTGCTGAATGGGGTGCTTTAGGTAAATTGTTTTGACCAAGTGTTTTTAATTTTTTAACTTTCTACATGTTTTTGTATTTTTTATGTTTCCAAGACAAAACTAAAAATGTACTCATGCATTCATATGTTGGTATTGTTCGGCTAATGGGTCATCAACATGAGGTGGGTGAACCAGCACGAAGAAATGTCAGAAGAGTAGTTCTACAGGATTTGGATTTGACTGAGACATTGGCAGAGTTGCAGGATCATATAGAGGGGTTAACCCTTAGTATTCCGGATGTCCGAATCGAGGAGTTACCGATGAGGCTGTAGTGCCATACTATTGGTGTACCTAGCTGTTCGATGAGGCTATTATGCATGATAGCTCAAGCTGTGACCTATTATCATGAGCATCATTAGGTCTACTTAGGATGTTTTTCTATATGCATTTTGAGTTTTGAGGTCAGATGACCAACATGTCTTGGACACAAATTTTGTGAAAACTTTAAACATCTATCTATTTTTCTTTCATTTTTTTTATATATGGTTATGTGCAATCCTATTCAACTATTGATATGAATTGAAAATTTACTTTTTACATGTGTCGTAAATGTCTATTTAACACATAGTTTGCTAATGAATCATTCAATGTGTTAAATTTCCTAGAAATGTGTTGATATTGCATGTAATCAAAATGTCTTTCCAAGAGATGAACTCTAAGGAACATACAATAAATTTTTGGATTTCAGATGGTATAAAAAATTTCTAAGTTGCAATACGACAAGTTGTGAGTCCAACCTAATGATGATTCGGCGAGTGCCAAGTGAAATGGCATCAGAGAGGAGTTCGATAAATGCACTATACTCAGTGATATTTGTCGTAGAACGACTGATACAAATCGCTTGAAAACTCACTAACTCACCACTCGGAGTGAATATGGCCCATGTTGCAAAAGATAAGTTCTGTGTATTACGACTAACACCATTGCCATAACCAACAAATGGTTCCAAATATTCTGACATCTACAGCAAATGAAAAGTGGATTACTTAACCACATAAAAACTCTAAAGGTCACACTGTGACAGACACACATGCAATCAAAGCATATATACAGTGTTTATTACTATGAAAAATTAGGCACAATAACGTTTCAAATACAACCCGTTTCGGGGATAAGACAATGGAATTCCATCATAATCAACTAACTCATAAGCACCTTTTTCCAAGACACACTTGACAATATAGGGGCCCATCCATAATGGTTCAAATTTCCCTGCTCCTAGTTTATTAGCTTCCTAATCATAAAATCAAGACCAGGTCTCCTTCTGAGAAAATGCAAGGCTTGACATTTCGATCATATTGCACCTTAATTCATTTCTTATGTGCTTTGTTAGCAAATGCGGCTTCACGACGTGTTTGATCTAGATGGATGAGTTCTAGTAAATGTGCTTCTTCATCATAAGTGTTGGGTAACAGGTCAATCGTGCATTTTAATGATGAAATTTCACATTGTACAAGCAATATTTCCTATAGACCATACGCCAATTGAAAAGGTGTGAATCCTGTTGCATTTCTCACCGAGGTTTAGTAAGCCCACAAATCCGAGTATAGGATTATATGCCAGTTTTGTTTATGAACTTCTATCATTCGTTGAATCATTCGCTTAAGGATTTTGTTCATAGCTTCAACTTGTCCATTAGCTTGTGGATAATAAGGAGTAGAACTATCATGTGATAGTCCTAACTTGGCAGTCAATTCAGTCATCATATGGTTGCGAAAATGTGAGCCATGATCTATAACTATAGCTTGCAATACACCAAACCATGCAACCACATGGTTGAAGAAAAAAAGAGTAGTCATCTCACCATTGTTGTTTAATGTAGGCATGGCCTCAGCCCATTTCGTAAAATAGTCCACGATGACAATAATATACCCATGGCTCCCGTCCAAGGTAGGGTTACATGTCATAAAATCAATGCCCCATTTTGCAAATGGTCCAACAACGACAATAGGATGCAGTGGTGTAGGTGGTAATCAAGTTTTATAGTCAAAAATCTGGCATGCATGACAACTTGTGACAACAATAATGCAATCATTGAATACATTTAGCCAGAAGGAACCGGCACAAAGAATATTTTATGGGGTAACATAACCAGATAAATGTCCACCACAAGCACTAGAATGGCAATCATTCAAAACTTTCTCAACTTCCTCAGAAGTGACGCACCTCCATAAAATTGTATCGATATCATGACGGTAAAGGGTGTCACCAATGATCAGATAATCTTTGGCTTGATATCAAATACGTCGTTGTTGCGAGTGAGAGGTATTACGCTGAAAAGTTTGGGTTTGGATATAGATCAGTATATCTCTGTTATCTCTGCTATGTTCTTCAGCAATTGTTGAGTAAAAATAGGTGTTGGGTAGTGCTGGTTTGGTTGTATGAGGTTGGCAGCAGTCTTTCATTCTTTCTCCTTCATTTTCCCTTTTCTCCTTATAACTCCAACACTTCTGTTTCCTCCTTCTTCTTAAGTTCCCCTTATTCCCCTTTAAAACCCCTATATCCCTTTAAACCCCTCTATCCTTATTCCCATTTCCCCTTTAAACTTCCGGGCATATTTTGTTTTAATTCTATAAACCCCGAAAACCTTTTAACCTCACATTAACCTTTGTTTTCACTTTAACCCTGGCTCTAATACTTTAATCATATAACCCACACATATATAAAAAATTATTATAAAACCCTGGGCCCGCGACTTTGCCTGTCACATCAACCCCAAACATATGTATTAAAACTAGGCCATCCGATCCTTTGTTTGATAATCCAATGCCATTTGCAAGCCCTCTCCCCGTAAGCCGATCATCCATTAACCCGCGGGGAAGCGGTTTCCCACCTGCCACATGTCGCATTTTTGTTGGATCGCGCCCCACGTTACGGAAACCGCCTGCAGCCCATAGGCGGTGCGGGGAAACCACCCACCCGTGAAACTGCTCATCTCTTACGTCTCCCCGCTGACTATCTACCCTACAACTTCTGTGTGCGATGACCATCGGATCTGCCCAACAGTAATCTGACGGCCCTCATTCACCCCGTTCGTCCATCTCCTGATAGCCTTCATAATTAAATCTTCGTTGTTGATTTTTATCATCCGACGACCCTTGTTCATTCGCCTGTCTATGATATTTCCTGACAGCTACCTAGATCCAATCTGCACCATGCATTTTCAAAATCCAATGGCTGATATTGCCTTTGTGTCTTCCATCACAACCCGATAGTTTTCAATGAAATTTTTGTGTTTTGATCAGTCCTGCGCGCCCGAAGGAGAAACGAACCCATGTTCAATACACAGTTAGAAATAATGAAGAAATGGTTATGTGGTTGTAACGTTACCTTCTTACTTTAGGAGTTGTTCCTAGAATTTAGGAGGTTGGTTTCAACTACCTATTTTTCAGTCATGTATTTAATATGTAATATCATTCATTGTAATGCATTGAGTGAACGAGAGAGAGAGTCTCCTCCTTGTATGAGTGCAGCCTCCAGGTGATGTACACACCTGTGAGCTGCAACTCCTTCTGATTAATTCAACTTTCATTATTTTTATCTTGGTATCAGAGCTTAGGGTAGAGGTAGCCTTAATTTTTTTTTTTGGGATGTATCATTAGTTGCACATCTGTAGTAGTAGGAGAGCTTGTAAATGTATCTGTGTGATCAGGTGGAACTGCAGTAACACCTGGAGTGAAGGGTCTCAGATGACTGATCATCTCTGAGCTGGAGAAAAGGTTGAGCAATTGGCGCTACTTTTGGGCTGAAAAGCGTGCCAGAAGGGCCATTGGCGCTACTTTTGGGCTGAAAAGCATGCCAAGGTTGAGCAATTGGCGCTACTTTTTGGCTGAAAAGCGTGCCAGAAAAATTATAACTAAAATTGGAGCGGATCCGTGGCTATTAAGCGCGCCAATTTTCGTGCACTTCGTAAATTTTTGTTTTCCGCAATTGGCGCGGATTTTTAGCTATTCAGAGCGCCATAGAGCCAACCTCTTTCTCTCTAGAAATCTGCAATTTTGTTTTTTTTTTGCAGATCGGAGTTGCCCGGTGGTGGCACGTGGAGATTCTGCTCGGTGGTAGTAGATTTGATTTGCCCAGCAGTGGCGAATCGAGATCCTTGATCGCTCGGTGGTGGCGAAGTGAGATCCTTGATCGCTCGGTGGTAGCAGATCGGATCTGCCCGGTGGTGGCGAAGTGAAGTCCGTGATCTGTTCAGTGGCAGCAGATCGGACTTGCCCGGTGGTGGCATCTTAAGTGTTCAGTTGGGCGAAAATGAACAACAGTTTGGAATCATACCTCCACGAGTCTGGCAAGCTTGATGGAACGAATTTCTCCAACTGGAAGTTCAAAATGCAAACCTTGCTGGAGAGTGCGAACACGTGGTCGATCGTCTTGGGAAATGAACAGAGAGCCAGAAATGCAACCCAAGAACAGGACTGGGATAAGAGAGAAACAAAGGCAAAAGTAATACTGAAGATGTCTATCAAAGACAACATTATCCCTCATATTCGAGACTGCAAGTCGGCCGCGGACATTTGGAATACGATCAAGGGTTTGTACAAGACACAGAACTCAAATCGGGTTCTAGCACTTAAAGGGAAATTGTTTGCATTAAAGATGGGTGAAAATGAATCAGTTGGTGGATTCATAGCCAGAGTTAAGGATCTGAAAGACCAACTGGGAGCCATTGGAGAGAAGGTATCAGATTCAGATCTGGTTACACTTACACTGAACAGAATGACAGATGAATATCAGACATTCATCTCAGCGTTGTCAGCGAGGGAGAAAGCCCCCTTGTTTGATGAACTGACAGGGATTCTGCTCCAGGAGGAGGAGCGACGACAGAATCTAAAGACTCAGGGCAATGATCTTGCTCTGATGGCGAAGAGAAGACAGCACAGAGGAAAGCAACACCAGTACCAACAACAGCAACAGCAACTGCAGCAGTAGCAGAAAGGGGCCAACTCCTTTCAAGGGAAATCATCTAGAGGTATGACTGATACTTATGTTAAGAGATGTTTTTATTGTGGAAAGGCTGGTCACTAGATCAGAGAATGTTACAAGAAGCAAGCCGATGAAAGGAGAAGCAAACAGAAGAAACATCAAGGTTGTTTTCCTGAAGAAGAAGATGAAGATCACAGCTATGATCTTAGGCTATTTACAGTCGACTGTGCACTTTCTGCATCAAGAGGAGATGATGACAATACATGGTATGTCGATTCAGGCGCATCCTCGCACATGACTGGTAAGAAAGAATATTTTGAGTTTCTTGAAGAATCTGCATGTGGATCCAAAATTTATTTGGGTGATGACAGTGGGTATGAGATCAAAGGTTGTGGAGATATTCCTGTGAAATTACCAAGTGGCGATATCAAGCATCTTAAAAATGTTTTATATGTTCCAGGAATCAAAAAGAATTTGATCTCTGTCTCTATGATAACAGACCAAGACATGCAGGTACAATTCTTCAAGAATGGATGTGTCATTCAGGATAGCAAATTAGAGACAGTTGCAACAGGAGTACGCGTGGGTAATTTGTATAGACTGGATGCAAGGAGCATACCATGACAGGCGATGGTTGCAGCAACATCAACAGCTGAGAATCTCTGGCACCAGAGATTTGGACATATCAATCTACAAGATCTCATCCTGCTTAAAAATAAAGGTATGGTCGATGGACTTCCTGCTTTACATAATGTCAAATTGGAATGTGATGGTTGTGCACTAGGGAAGATGCATAGAGATGAATTCCCTGTGCATGTCAATAGAAAACAAAGAGACATCCTAGAGCTAGTGCATACAGATATTTGTGGACCTATGTAGACTAGGTCTTTAGGAGGTGCATATTATTTTCTACTGTTTGTAGATGATTGCACTAGGTTCTCCTGGGTGTATTTTTTAAGCAACAAGAGTCAAGCTTTCAGATATTTTAAAGAATTTAAAGTGATGATAGAGAACCAAACAGCAAAGAAGATAAAAATTCTCCACTCAGATCAAGGGGGGGAATACAGGTTAAATGAGTTCATGAACTTCTGCAAGCAACATGGGATTATACAACAGTTTACAGTGCCACACACTCCACAACAGAATGGAGTAGCAGAACGCAAGAACAGGACTCTGGTGGAGTGCGCCAGGAGCATGCTTCAAGGTAAGGGCATTTCTAATGGTCTTTGGGCAGAAGCCATTAATACTGCTGTTTATTTAAAGAATAGAAGTCCTACCAAATGTTTAGGCTTCAAAACACCTTTTGAAGCATTGTTTGGACTCAAACCAGCAGTTGATCATCTGAGAATATTTGGATCTAAAGCTTTTGCTCATGTACCGAAACCAGATAGGAAAAAGCTAGATCCCAAAGCCTTGAAATGCATATTTGTAGGATATGGCACAGAGTATAAAGCATACAAATTATATAATCCTGTGACTCATAAAGTGTTTGCAAGCAGAGATGTTATCTTTCATGAACAGATAGAAGATGGAAAGAAAGACTCTGACAATGATGGCCATATTTCATTCTTGATAGAACTTAATAGTGAAGATGAAGAAGAACAGGAGCAGGAGCAGAAACAGGAAGAAGCAGCAGCAGATGGCATAATAAGTGATGATACAGGCCTGGACAGTACTGAAACAGAAAGAGTTGAGGTGAGTCCTTTACCTAGAAGATCAGGTAGAAAGACTAAACTACCTGCAAAATTTAGAGACTATGCTTTAATGTCCAAGATTTTGAACATTGTAGAACCCTTAAATTATGAAGAAGCAAGTAGATCAGATGAATGGAGGGCTGCAATGCATGAAGAAATGGAATCCATATATAGAAACCATACTTGGGACTTAGTTGATCTGCCAAAAGGAAAAACCCCTATAGGTTGTAAGTGGCTGTATAAACCTAAGATAAATGCAGATGGTACTGTAGAAAAATTCAAAGCAAGACTGGTAGCAAAGGGTTATTCACAACAGGAAGGAATTGATTTCAATGACACCTTTGCCCCTGTAGCCAAACTTAATACAATTAGAATGCTAATCTGTTTAGCAACAAAACATAAATGGAAGCTACACCAGTTAGATGTTAAATCTGCATTTTTGAATGGGGAATTAAAAGAAGAAATATATTTAGTATAGCCCCTTGGATTTGTGAAAAAGGGGCAAGAGCATTTAGTGTGTAAACTGCATAAGGCACTATATGGATTGAAACAAGCACCCAGGTCATGGTATGAAAAAATTGATTCATTCTTTATTAAGCATGGTTTTCATAGGAGCCTCAACGATCTAAACCTGTATACGAAAATAAATAAACAGAGGCAGATCATTTTGATTTCTTTGTATGTGGATGACATGATAATAACAGGGAATGCAGATAGTTTAATCAAAGAAATCAAGCAGCAAATGTCACAGGAATTTGAAATGAAAGACCTTGGCGATCTTCATTATTGCCTAGGACTGGAAGTGTGGAAAGATTCTGGTCAAACTTTTCTAACTCAAGGAAAGTATGCCAGAAACCTGTTGGAAAGATTCAGAATGGAACAGTGTAAAACAGCAGCAACACCATTGCAGCAGAATCTCAAGCTAAGCAGTGATGATGGCACAAAACAGGTGGATGCCACTTTGTATAGACAGCTAGTGGGAAGTTTGATCTATCTTACGACAACTAGGCCTGATCTGGCATACTCTGTTAGTGTGCTGAGCCAGTTTATGTCCAGACCACTTGACAGTCACTGGAATGCAGCGAAATGTGTGTTGAGATACCTTAGTGGTACTTGTAATTATGGTATTTTATACACTGACAGTTCTGATGTTACTTTAGCAGGTTATTCTGATTCTGATTGGGCAGGTAACCTGGACGATCGTAGATCCATCACAGGTTATGCATTCAGCATCGGATCCGGGGTTATTTCATGGTGCAGCAAAAAGCAAAGTACTGTAGCGTTATCGTCATGTGAAGCAGAGTACCAGGCGTTGTGTGCAGCTACATGCGAAGCCATTTGGTTGAGGAGATTGCTTAGTGATGCAGGCGAAGGACAAAAAGCAGCAACCAGCATCAAAACAGACAATCAAAGCACAATAAAGCTTGCATACAATCCAGTTTTCCATAAGAATACTAAACATATTGATACTCAATTTCACTTTGTACGGGAAAAGATACAGTCTAAGGAAATTTGTGTGGATTATTGTAATACCTGTGATAATTTAGCTGACATCTTTAGTTTGAATTACTTAGAGGGATGTTAGGTGTGCACAATAACCCTTTCTTCATTAAGGGGGGGAGTTAGAAATAATGAAGAAATAGTTATGTGGTTGTAACGTTACCTTCTTACTTTAGGAGTTGTTCCTAGAATTTAGGAGGTTGGTTTCAACTACCTATTTTTCAGTCATGTATTTAATATGTAATATCATTCATTGTAATGCATTGAGTGAACGAGAGAGAGAGTCTCCTCCTTGTATGAGTGCAGCCTCCAGGTGATGTACACACCTGTGAGCTGCAACTCCTTCTGATTAATTCAACTTTCATTATTTTTATCTTACACTACACAGTTAAGATTTCAGCTGCCACATTCAAAGACAATACGGTCAGGGACAAGGACGGCTTCGAGCAAATCAAGATATAAATCGGTTATGGAGCCTTCTACACATTAAATTCCATATGCTCATAAAGGACATCAAAGTACAGAAGCATCCATTTTATTCATTAAAAATCAGTCAAACTGTTATCAGAGACCCATATCTAACTTTAAATGTGGTTGGTGGTCCATTATGACCCCTCCATGTGTTATTCTGTTGTAAGCTTCAACTTCTAGAGATTGTAACTACTGCGTAACCTGCAGCGTCTGGTCTTCATTTCCAGCTAATACAAGCTTCTTTTGTTGTTGATTACTCACTTTCCACTTCTTCTTCTTGTTCTAGGTTGTGCCTATTATGCTTTATTCATGTGTTGTTAATGTATAGCATTAGAGGGACTGTCATCCCACCTCTGTGTTAGGATTTAGCATGTATCATTGAAGTTGTTTTCAGGTTTCTGTTATTTTAATACCAGAGAGCTATCATCCTGTCTGTGTATTAGTAGATAGATTTACAGACCTTTTAATTGGTTGCAGCCGGCCATCACAGGGTCTTGTGCATCTGCTGGTGTGGTCAGTCTTCTCCATCATCACATTTTATTCAAAACTGTGAGTAATTGGTGGTCTAAACCCTTGTAGTCTGAGGTGTTCACCCATGTCTGGGGTTAATCACAGTAGAAGTGGTTATCTAGCTTGAATATGCAACATTTCTTTCATTCATCCACCATTTATCCAACATTTTGTTGAGTTTGTAATGTTCCCGAGCATCTTTGTGATACAACCTAAGAGAGTTTCTTGGGGTGATAACATTAATTGGCGCCGTTGCCAGGGAGAGGAGAATTGAAGGTCAGCTTCCCTGGGAGAATGAAACAGCTTCAAGCTTTGATGACAGACAAGGTTTGAACAAAGTTTCTGGTTGTAATCATTTGTCTAGTGACTCCATTGGAGGAAGACCATCCTTTGGTGACTCCACATTGAAGTTCTGGCTCAGTTTGTGAGAAACACTCGAAGAAATCCTTAGAAATTACCAGCTGAACTGGTGCCTGAACCTGAGAAGACTATTAGATCAAAGAGAGCTTCACAGAAAGGGGCATCAGGATCAGGTAAGCCTAAGAAGTCTCATTCATCTCTGAAAGATAAGGTTGTTGATGAAGATTTACAGTTTGAAGATTTAGAAATCAACACTGTTAATAAAGAAAAACCTTCAGAGATTAGTTTAGCCCCTTGTACAGTTAGTTCTCCTTTGAATCTCAGTCCAAATAAAGCATCCCATTCAGTCCAAAACATCCCTTTATCTCTGCCATCCATCACATAACTTCCTGTTATTCAATCTGCCACTATTCTTGCAAATATTCCAATCATGGTAGGACAACAAGCACATATGAGGATAGAAAGAATTGTAGCTGCCAGATATGGACCATTAGTCTTGCTTGTGCCTTTAAATCCTATGCCTATGGGAGAATATCAGAAATATATGCCTAAATTCACTGGCACAGAGGGAGTGACAGCAAAAGAACACCTTGAGGCTTTTTACAGTTATGCTGATAATTTAGATATAAGTGAAAATTATGTGTGGATGAGAGTTTTGTTCCAGAGCCTTGATGGAGAGGCTAGGAAGTGGTTTAGAGAATTACCCCAGAGATATATAACAGATATTGAAGCATTAGATGATGCATTTTTGAAGCAATGGGGAGATAAAAAAGACTTGATGTATTATCATACTGAGTTTGGTAATCTGAAGAGGGAAATTGGGGAATCAATACCTGATTTTAATAAAAGATTCAATCGAATGTATAGTAAGATACCAGCTGAGGGAAATCCTACTCCTACCTCTGCCAAACTCACTTATGCAAATGCTTTTGACTCTGATTTCTGCCTATTATTGAGAGAAAGGAGATGTGCTACGCTGGCAGACATGTAGGATGCAGCCCTAGAAGTAGAGTCTAATATCATGGCTGCAGAGAAGCTAAAAAGTCAAGCTGATAGGAGAAGATAGAGAAGTCAAGCTTCTACTTCTTTTGCATCATCTTCAAAGTCTAAATTAGATAAAATGACCAAGATGATAGAGTCATTGGCTGCTGAAATTTCTAGGCTAAAGGTTGAGCAGAACTCAGGGAAAACAATGCAGCAAAACACATTTGCCCCAAGAAATCCAAATCCTTTCAAAAGAGCAAATGAGCACTTACAAATAATGTAGAGGGGTGAAGAAACAAAAGAGGAACATAAAGTAAAAGCTTCCTTACAAAATGTAGTCATGGAGAAGGAACAATTTGAAGAAGATGAGGATGAAATTCACTGCATGGAGGATAAAGGCAGCACTGCATTTTTTACGTTGGCTTAGTATGAACAATCATTGCTACAGGAACAAGACAGTCAAGAGTGGTATAGAGAAGTTTTCCTACAATATGAATAGTAGAAGAGATATAACGTGAGGTCGAATGTAGGAAATGCCAAAGAAAATCCTGCCCAAAGTGTTGTTGTCCAAACAAAACCACAGAAGATCAAGCAGAGAAAACCAAAAGCTGATCTAGTCATCCTCAAAGCTCCAGTTCAAGAGGTAAAAAATTCTGATAAATCATCTTCTTCTTTTAGCTTTGAGTCAGAAGTTCAGAAATTGAAAATATCTGTGCCTCTGGTTGAGTTGGTGAAGAGTGAACTATTTAGGAATCCTATCCTTGAAGCTCTTGAGCTAGAAACTAAACAAACCTCCACTGAATCTGTTAATTTGCAAGATGACAAGCCTGCCATTATGTTCAGTCCCATGATTGAACCTACTGATAATAATTCTCCATCGTTTTATGTCTCCTTGACCGTTCATGATAAAATCCTTCACAATCGCCTGCTAAACATAAGGGCCAGCCACAATTTAATGCCTAAAGCTGTCATGGAAGAGTTAGGCCTTGATATCACTAGACCCTATCATGATTTATTTTCTTTTGATTCAAGGAAGGTGAAATGTCTTGGATTGATTAAAGACCTGGCCATTACCTTAACTCAGCTGCCCATGAAGAGTATGATGATGGATATTGTGGTATCAGATGTCCCTCCTAAGTTTGGCATGCTGCTGTCTAGAGGGTGGATTAAGAGACTCGGTGGGACATTGCAGAATGATCTATCTTATGCCACTTTCCCAGTTTTTGGAGGAGAAAGCAAGATGTTATATAGAGAGGCACAGTTGGCATATATCATCAGTGATGAGAAGAATCCTACAAATCATCCAATATATGCAGTGGACACGGATTTTGGAGCATGTATTCTCCAAATAGAAGAGTCTCAGAAGGCCACATTGCAGATCACAAAACCAACAGTTCAGGTCAAGAAAGAGCAAGGAAGTCAGATTTGGGAGATGTTCTTTGATGGATCATGTTCCAGGGAGACTGCAGGAGCAGGGGTGGTGCTAGTATCTCCACAACAAGAAAGCATTCAACTGTCTTTTAAGCTGGTTTTTCAAGTGACAAAAAACATAGCAGAATATGAAGCACTGTTGTTGGGGCTTAATGCAGCCAAAGACAGAGGAATCAAGAATCTGAAGGTATTTGGAGATGCTGATATGATTATCTAGCAAGTAAATAAAACATTTTAGGCAAAGCACCCAAGGCTGAAAGCATACAGAGATGAGGTGTGGAGAATCAAATATTCTTTTTATTTTTTCTGTATTTCATACATTCCTAGAGCCCAAAATCATCTTGTTGATTCCGTTGATGTTTCTTCTAGTCTATTTATACCTCCCATGCCTCCTAGACTAATGTATGAAGTTAAAATGAAATTTATACCTTCCTTGCCTGATAATGTCCATCATTGGAAAGTTTTTGAAGATGATGATGAGTTAAATAGGTTCCTTAAAGTCATTGATGAGTTTTCCGAATTGAAAATTGACCAAGAGAATGATGCCTTGGAAGAAAAACCCCAGTCCCAGCTTAGAAATAAGAATGGTAAAGACAGCATAGTCCAGGTTCCTAGTAACCATATTCCTAAGGGTCTAATTCCTCTTGAAAGACTGTTTGACCAAAATGATGTGCCTTACAAAGTTGCCCAAAAAGAACACCAATCTACAGTCCGTAAGCATGATATAGGAAGTCCAGGTCAGCCTAGGTATGTGAATTTGTCCACTAATTTGTCTGTTGATCAAAGTGATAAATACTGCAATTTAATGAGGCAATTTGTTGATGTGTTTGCCTGGGAGTATAGTGACCTGAAGACATATGATAAGAGCATAATTCAGCACAAAATCCCTCTGGAAAAAGATACTATTCCTTTCAAACAAAAGTTGAGACCAATAAATCCTATGCTTCTTCCACTGATTGAAAAAGAAATTAAAAAATTGTTGGCTGCCAAGATCATTGTTCCACTCAGGTATTCAAAATGGGTAGCCAATCTAGTGGTGGTGAGGAAGAAGAGTGGAGAAATCAGAGTATGTTTGGATTTCCAAAATTTAAACAAATGCTCCAAGAAAGACAACTATCCTCTGCCAAAAATGGAGCATTTGCTACAAAAAGTCTCAGGAGCTAAAGTAATGTCTTTCTTGGATGGAGTTTTAGGCTTTAATCAGATTGCTGTGTAGCCAGATGATCAAGAAAATACTACATTTACCACTCCTTGGGGCACTTTTATGTATGCCAAAATGCCTTTTGGAATGATGAATGTTGGAGCTACCTTTCAGAGAGTTATGGATATAGCATTTGTGGGATAGAAGGACAAATTTGTGCTTATCTACCTTGATGATATAATAGTTTACTTCAGCAGCCATCAAAATCATTTGCAGCATTTGAAAAGAGTGTTTTTGAAATGCAAAAGGTTTGGAATATCAGTCAATCCAAAAAAATCTCAATTTGTTTTAAATGAAGGCAAGCTGTTAGGACATATTATGTCTGCTGTAGGTGTTCAGATCGACCCAGAAATAGTAAAAGCCATATAGAATTTGTCTGTCCCTAGATCAAAGAAGGATATCCAATCCTTTCTGGGAAAAATTAATTTTGTCACGAGGTTTATTTCAAATTTTGCAGAACTAGTGAAGCATGTTACCTCCATGTTGAAAAAGGATCAGAGATAAGATGGACTGATATAGCAAGACAATCATTTGAGTCTATTAAATAAGCTATTATGGAGGCTCCCACATTAATAAGTCCGGACTACAGCAAGGAGTTCCACATATTTTCTTTTGCCTCTAAAGACAACATTGTAGCTATTTTATTGCAGCAAGATGAAGAAGGTTCTGAACATCCAGTGGCATTTTTCAGCAAGAACTTGAGGGATGTTGAACTGAGGTATGATATTATAGAAAAATAGGCATATTCTCTTATTAAATCCTTAAAGGCTTTTAGAGTTTATATCTTGCATTAAAAAATAATTGCATATGTGCCTTCTGTTGCAATAAAATATGTCTTAACACAACCTAATGCTGACGGAAGAAGGGGAAAATGGATTGCAAAGTTGATAGAATTTAACATAGAGCTAAAGCCCACCAAGTTGGTCAAAGGTCAGGGGCTTGCTAAGTTATTGGCTGAAGAAAATTTCATGTCTTTAGACATTGATTTCCTGTGCGCTATTGCAGAAAACGGTCAGACAGATGAAGAAGAAAGAACAACTGAAACAGTGAGGAAGCAGTCAGTGGGCGAGAATCTAGCTTCATGTAATTGGTATGCTGAATTAATTATTTTCTTGCTGAAGCTAGAAATCCCTTCAGGATTTACTCAAAGTCAAGCTAGAACTTTAAATCTTAGGGCAGCAAAATATTGTATGAATGAAAATCTGCTCTACTGGAGGGATCCATTTGGAATATTTTTAAGGTGTCTGGACAAAGAACAATCAAAAGGAGTGAAGCAGTAGTTTCATAGCAGCATGTGTGGAGGGCACCATTATTGGAAAACTACAGCCCATAAAATTCTCAGAGCTAGGTACTATTGGCCCACTTTATTTTCTGATGTGTTTTCTTTTGTTAAATCTTGTGACAGGTGCCAAATATTTGAAGGAAAACAACAGTTGAAATCCCCGCCCTTAAAACCAATACATGCAAAAGGACCTTTTCAGCAGTGGGGTTTGGATTTCAATGGAGAAATCAACCCACATTCCAGTGGCCATCACAGGTGGATATTAGTAGCCACTGATTATTTTACTAAGTGGATTGAAGCAGTCCCTACTAGGAAAGATGATCATAATGTGGTCATCAAGTTTTTGACAGAAAATATCTTCAGCAGATTTGGTTGTCCACACAAATTAGTCACAGACAATGCATCAGCTTTTAGGGCAAAAGAATTGGTGGAAATGTGTGATTCAATGGGTATCAAACTTGTTCATTCCACCTCATATTATCCTCAAGGAAATGGTCTAGCAGAATCCTCTAATAAAAGTCTGATAAGGATAATTAAAAAGCTATTAGAGGACAATAAAAAGAATTGGGATTCAAAGCTCAAGTATGCACTGTGGGCTGACAGAGTGACCATTAAAAAATCCACATGGAATTATCCTTTCAAGCTGGTGTATGGCACTGATGCTATATTCCCAATTCAACTAATTCTCCCTATGGAAAAATTCCTTCAAACAGAGCAGGATGAGGAAGAAGAAATGGCAAAGAGGATCTCTGATCTAGCAGAAATACATTAGATTAGAGAACAGTTGGTTGAAAAGGTTGCAGCACATCAAAAAAGGATCAAGGAAGCCTTTGACAAAAAGGAAAAAACAAATAATTTCCATGTTGGTGATTTGGTTTTGAAGTGGGATGCATTAAATGAAAAGAAAGGCAACCATGGGAAATTTGACGCTTTCTGGACAGGGCCTTTCATCATTTCATAGGTTCAAGGGAACAACACCTTCATACTAAAAAGTATGGGAGGAGAGACAGTTTTTCATGGCCCAGTTAATGGGCGGTTTTTGAAAGTTTATGTGGTTTAAGTTCTTTCGCCTTAAAAGTTGTAAATATTCTGTTTTATTTAGTTTTGTGCAGGCAAAGTAGACTCCATGCCCAATGGAACACTAGGAATTTTGGCTAATTTGTTTTCAGCTGGAAAGGCAATGGTCTGCAGGTTCTTGAGACCTCACAGGGAGGATCTAATCCCCAGAAGGAGCCAATGTTAGCTCTGCTATGTTCTTCAGCAATTGATGGGTAAAAATAGGTGTTGGGTAGTGTTGGTTTGGTTGTATGAGGTTGGCAGCAGTCTTTCATGCTTTCTCCTTCATTTTCCCTTTTCTCCTTATAACTCCCACACCTTTGTTTCCTCCTTCTTCTTAAGTTCCCCTTATTCCCCTTTAAACCCCCTATATCCCTTTAAACCCCTCTATCCTTATTCCCATTTTCCCCTTTAAACTCCTGGGCATATTTTTTTTTAATTCTATAAACCCCGAAAACCTTTAAAACTCGCATTAACCTTTGTTTTCACTTTAACCCTGGCTCTAACATTTTAATCATATAACCCGTGCATATATAAAAAATTATTATAAAACCCTGGGCCCACAACTTATCCTGTCACATCAACCCCAAACATGTGTACTAAATCTGGGCCATCTGATCCTCTATTTGATAATCCAACGCCATTCGCAAGCCCTCTCCCCGTAAGCCGATCATCCGTTAACCAGCAGGGAAGTGGTTTCCCACCTACCACATGTCGTATTTTTGTTGGATCGCACCCCACGTTATGAAAACTGCCTATAGCCCATAGGCAGTGCGGGGAAACTGCCCACCCGCGAAAACGCTCATCTCATACATCTCCCTGCCGACTATCTACCCTGCAACTTCTGCGTGCGATGACCATCGGATTTGCCCAGCAGTAATCCGATGACCCTCATTCACCCCGTTCGTCCATCTCCTTATAGCCTTCATAATTAAATCTTCGTCATTGATTTTTATCATCCGACGACCCTTGCTCATTCGCTTGTCTGTGCTATTTCCCGATAGCTACCTAGATACAATCTGCACCATGCATTTTTGCGATCCAATGGTTGATATTGCCTCTGTGTCTTCCATCATAGCCCGACAGTTTTCAATGCCATTTTTGTGTTTTGATCAGTGCTTCTCACCCGAAGGAGAAATGAACCCATGTTCAATACACTGCACAGTTAATATTTCAACTACCACATTCAAAGACAATACGGTCAAGGACAACAAGGACGGCTTCGAGAAAATCAAGATATAAATCAGTTATGGGGCCTTGTACACATTATATTCCATATGCTCAGAAAGGACATCAAAGTACAGAAGCAACCATTTTGTTCATTAAAAATCAGTCAAACTATTATCAAAGACCCATATCTAACTGTAAATGTGGTTGGTGGTCCATTATGACCCATCCACGCTTAGTAGCAGAGCAATTTTTGTAAACAGATTCTATATATACTCAGAAAAAAGAATGTAATAGGTTGATAAGTGTTATTCTATTGTAAGCTTCAACTTCTGAAGATTGTAACTACTGTGTAACCTACAACATCTGGTCTTCATTTCCAGCTAATACAAGCTTCTGTTGCTATTGATTACTCACTTTCCACTTCTTCTTCTTGTTCCAGGTTGTGCCTGTTATGCTTTATTCATGTGTTGTTAATGTATAGCATTAGAGGGACTGTCATCCCACCTCTGTGTTAGGATTTAGCATGTATCATTGAAGTTGTTTGCAGGTTTTTGTTATTTTAATACTAGAGAGTTGTCATCTTGTCTGTGCATTAGAAGATAGATTTACAGTCTTTTTAACTGGTTGCAGCTGGCCATCACAGGGTCCTGTGCATCTGCTGGTGTGGTCAGTCTTCTCCATCATCACATTTTATTCAAAACTGTGAGTAATTGGTGGTCTAAAGCCTTGTAGTCTGGGGGTGTTCACCCATGTCTGGGGTCAATCATAGTAGAAGTGGTTATCTGGCTTGAATATGCAGCATTTCTTTCATTCATCCACCATTTATCCAACATTTTGTTGAGTTTGTAATGTTCCCGAGCATCTCTGAGATACAACATAAGAGAGTTTCTTGGGGTGATAACAATCTCCATACCACGAATCAGATGATGAAATCAGAAATAGAGACTCATCTGGAATTGATTGTTCTGTTGTTCAATCAATATCGGTAGAGGGAAGGTTGTAAAGAAGCTCAACAAAGACTAGAGGTTTATTTGATTTGGATTTGACGAATTCCAAATCAAATTCCTTCAAAATGAAGATCCATTTCAAATATTTCCCCCCAGCAATTGACGTGACAAGATATATGTCATAGGGTTGCAATCCAAAATGGCAGTGGTCTTTCAAAGAAGGATATAGTGGTGAAATCTCTGTACAGCTTGAACAGTAGCCAAAGATAACTTTTTGACATAAGAGTACTTAACTTCCATATCATTGAGATTGTGGCTCAAATAATAGATCAGATGTTCAGTCCCATCTTATTCTTGGACTAAAACCATAGCAATGGTTGTATCTACAGCAGCGAGATACAAGAAATAGTCATTTGGATAAATAGGGGCATACATTAATGATGCTCGAATCAAGGTATCTTTGAGAGCATTAAAGGAAGCTTGTGCAACCTGGTTCCAATGGAAGGGAATCCCCTTTTCCAAAAGATGAGTAAATCCTTTAGCCATTTTGGCATAGTTGGGAATGAACCTACTTAGAAAGTTAGCCTTCCCTTGGAGTCTCTATAACTGCAGTAAATTGTAAGGTGGAGGCAGATCAAGAATTCCCTTAACCTTCAAAGGGTCGAGTCGAATTCCTTCTTTAGACACTACGAAACCAAGCAAATGACCAGAACCAACACAAAACACACATTTATGTGGATTGAGTTGAATTTTGTAGTGTCAGCACTGTAAAACAATAGCTCTCAGATGTCGCAGGTGATCAACCCATTTCCATGAATGAGTCGGTAAATCATCTAGATATGGTTGAACAATTTGTTTGATGTCATGGAAGGCATAATTCATTGCCCTCTGAAAAGTTGCCCTAGCATTCTTCAAACCAAAAGGGAGTCTCCTATATGCGAATGTGCCCCGAGGATAGTCATAAAAGAAGATATTTCACATCTGGCACAGTCATCAATTATCTGGTCGATAAAGGGAGTGGGATAGTTGTCTTTTGGACAAGCATTATTAACATCCCTATAATCAATTTCTTCTTTTATGGCAGAAACCTTCTTTGGATGAACAAGATAGAGGTGTTGTCGTATCGGTTTGATATCAGGATACATTTTAATCTCATGTTCAACTATACTAGAATCAATACCTGGCATTTCCTCATATGACCAAGCAAATATATCGTGAAATTCATGGAAAAGAGCATGGTAAATTTCAAGTTCTGATGGAGAACAATATTTTCCAACGTGGATGTTTTATAGAATTCTAGGTTTGGTCAAAATATTGGTAGAAATGGTTTCCTCGATATTCGATAAGTTTTGTTCGGAATCAACTATTTTTATCAATACAAAATTCGAAAGGAAATCAACAATTGAAAGGCGATTTGGTTCATTTGGAATGTATTCTATGTGATCTAGAAGATGGGATCAATGAGGATAATCTACCCATGGTTCTTCTTCTGTCATCATTGATTGGATGATTCCTTCATCAATAGAAAATGTACGTGAAAAAGGATTAGAGGAAGTACCATATTCTAACAAACGATCAACCCATACAATTGGTGATAATGGATTTGGGTTTGTTGCACAAGCCAAAAATATTGATTTCTATGAAAGCTCAATTGGGCTTAGTGGCATGGTTTCATTATACATATCATCTTCAAAATTATTGGAAATCTTCCATGAATCAGATGAAGTAGAAGATATCATGTTGCAAGTCTCAACTTTTGCAACTTCTGCCATTTGTGATGGTGACGGTAGTGAAAAGATACCCATTAGGAAAGAATATTTGAAGAGACCTACTCCAACATTCTGAAGTGATATCGGGGGTCTGTGAACTAACAGAATGCTTCCAATACCCTGTGAACTAGAGGAAAAGAAGTTGAGTTGATCAATTACTTTGATTTCGCCTTTATGATGGAAAGTGATCATACGAAAGTATGTCGAAAACACAACAGCCATAACATAAACCCACGGTCTTCCTAACAAAATGTTGTAGTCAAGGGGTCCGTCAACGACCTCAACTTCAACAGTTATAGTTTTGCCCCCTAGTTCTATCTGCAGGTTACTTAAAATTCCACAAGGTGTATAAGTACAACCATCAAAATATTTTAACGTTGTAGGTGATCGTGACAAAGGTGGGGAACCAAGTGTTTTCCAGCAATTAATTGAAATGATACAAGTAGAAACATCCTCATTAACAATGGTTTAGTGAATGAGTTTATTCAAAGCCTTTATTTGGATCAAGAAAGCTAATTGAGCTGGTAATTGTGGCGTATAACCCGCATGGTTAACAACCACAAGATTGGAATCTGTTGGATCAATTCCACCAATTGTTGACAATAAAGCTTGCTTTTTGGAGGGACAATTTTGAAGCACCTCAAGCATTGACAAAGCAGAAGGTGACTATGCTAGATCTTCTACTATGTTATAATTTTGCGCTGCTCAAGCTCGAGGGTTAAATGTAGATTTATGTACAACTCCTTTAGGTGGTTTTATTGTTAACTCTAGTGCAATGGGTGGTGGAATAGGATCAGACGAAGTCAAAGTCAAAGTAGTTGGTTTATCTCAAGCCTCATTATTTGACGATGATGATGTATTACCATAATCTTTACTTCGTGTAGTCACAAAAACATCAATTTTAGGCCTAGAGGCAAATAGCATAAGCACTTGTGAAGTGGAAGCATGATCTCTAGCAACCAAATGAGTCCCTGGATTCGGAAAAGGGTTTGTCAACATAGCAAATGCACTAGAAGTCATGAGAAGTTTTGAGACTTCAGAGCGGTGAGGATAGTCTCATGTGAAATGCTCCTCGTTACAGATTAAACATGGATAACAAGGTTTCCTAGCTGGAGAAGAGGAATTAGATGATTTCCCTTGAGGGGGAGGATTTTGTTTATTTTTATCTTTCCCCTTCTTCTTGCTTCTAGGTTTCTTTTCATTCTTACCTTTTTCAAATGACACGACATCTATTTTGGAAACATAAGTATTATCAGATTCACTAGAAGTTTGCTTGGAAATAGCAAGTGTTTGACCAGATGGTCTACCTGTTGTTTGTGTTCTTGAAGAACCAATCACACTGTCACTGGAATTAGAGTCCTTACTAGATGGAGGTGTTGGAACAGTAAAACCTGGCCTGGATGCATTTGGAATTTTGTCATAGAGCATGCCAATTGGGTGTAAATCAAGTATAAGTATTGGGCAAGAGAAATTACTTGCTCTTCAGTAACAACTCCTTTAGCCACATCCTTGGTGATAGACGGTAACAAGGATTTGATAAACCACTAAGCTAAAAGCTGATCAGGAACATAAGTTTTGACCATTCGACAACGATGACGCCACTCATGAATATGATCAGAAATGTGAGTAGTAGTAGTTTGTTTAAAGTTGGTCAATAGCTCCATTCCAGTTTCATATCTAATGGGTAACTGGAAGTGGGTTAAAAATGTGGTGGCTAAGGATGTAAAGTTATCAAATGAAGCTCGTGGTAATTCAATATACCACTTTTCAGCTGGACCAGCAAGCGTTCGCTGGAAAAGGTGTAGTCTAATTGAATCATCATTCAAGGAGTTGGATGGACACCATAAATGAAAAGTCATAACATGGTTGGATGGGGCTTCTCCAGAGTCTCCATTGAACTTTGGAACATCAAAAAGTAATTTATGAGGAATCACTGGCCACCAAGGTGCATAAATAATTGGATCATTGGTAAGCCGATTTAAATCCAATAATTCAAGTGTTGCAACAAAAGGAAACTGTCGATTTAGGTCAGGTTGAGTGTAACTAGGGTAAGATGGAATTTCCTGGGAAATAGGCCTTTACATACCAACATAAGGCATATGTTGTTGGTAACCTTGATAGAGGTAAGTTTTTTGAGCAAATCTGATATAAGGTGGTTGTTGGGCACTAGGATAAATTTGTTGTTGTCCAAAGCTAGCATAGGCTTGTTGACCAAGACTTGGGTGAACTTTTTGTTGACCAAACCCAACATAGGCTTGTTGACCAAGTCCAGGATAAGTTTGGTATTGTTGGAATTGTTATTTTTGATAATGTGGCTGCCATGGTTGTTGATTTAATGGTTGTTGCCCACCAATGTAATTTTGACCAGGTTGTGAATAAATTAAACCACTATAAGTCTAAGTCATTCCAGTAAATGGTAAACTGGCTTGAGGTTGTTGGATTCCAGGTACAAATGGTTTTTGTAAAATGGCCTGAGAATACTGAGTCTGTTGACCTAAAACTTGCGGGTCAGAGGTTGAAGGACTAGTTTGCAAAGGTTGAGATACAATTAACTGAGCTTGTGACTGTGGTAAAGTCGTAACGACAAGCACAGTAGGTATGGATGAAGCAGATTGCATTGGTTGTGATGGATACACAAGCCTTGGTTGAATAGTCATTATTGTCTGCAACTGACAAATAGTCATTCCAGGCCGACCTAAAGACGACGACATCCTGCCATATGGTTGAACCCCATAAAATGGAGGATAAGCATATTGGGCATATTGTTCTCCATATAGAGGTAATCCAGTGTAAAGTGGATACATTCGACGGTAACCAGATGGACCAGCTTGATATTGACTTGATGGATCAAATGGTTGAGTATCCATAATTGAAGAACTAGGTAAAATCACTGTGGATGACATGGGTGAAGACCATGGACCAGAAGCAACACCTGGGTGGGTTCCAGATAAAGATTGGTAACCCGGTGGGATGGATGGAACACCATACAGATGTGACTCAAGTGTTGTACTAAACATCGAAGAAGTAGCGACAGTGGATTTTGCTGCAGCTGTAACAGATGGTACATTATGGGATGTTGATTTAGCCATTGTCAAATGACCCAATAAATGTCCTAATGAATCAACGGGGGTCTAAAAGTAGCCAGGATCAAAAGGAGCAGTAAAATGAGACGTATGAGGATAAAGATAAAGCCTGGGTCCAAAACGAGTTGGATTTTTGGTTGTTTCTTCTTCAGTTTCCTCTTCTATAGAAATCAAACTAGGTGGAAGGATTTCTCCATCAGATCCGTAATAGATTTCTGGTGTTTGACTCTGTGGTAAAGGGTAAGTCTCAACAGTGATAGATATCTAAGGATAAACCAATCGATCATCTTTCGATAAGAGAAAAACTTCTGATTGTTCAACTTCTAGATCCAAGTGTTATGGTAAAATAACAATAGGTTCAGGTTGAGCTTCTTGAACAACTTTTGGTTCAGAAGTAATTTCTTATTGAACAACTTTTGGTTGAGAATCAACGTCTTGTTGGAAAACTTGGGTAACCATTTCACTAAGCTCACTTTTAGTGTCCTCAGGTAATTATAAATGTTCCACTTCAGTAACAAATGTACTAGTAATTGTAGGAGTAACTGGATTCACAGTACTTGCTGGTATAGGTGACTCTGGTAATTCATATGAAGAACCAAAAGTTTGTGATGTACTGGATTCGGTTAAACAAGGCCTCTTTTGCTGGCTAGGTGTAGGTTCAGGGGGGTAAAGGTGGTTTATTCATTGTCCTCTGCGAGCAATGGTATTCACAATCAAGGCAAAAGTAGGGCTAGGAGGAGAAATACAAATTGATTTTAGAACCACAAGAAACATTGATCTTTCAGCAAGAAAAAACAAAAGCAACTTTGGAAAAATCAAGCCAAAGGTGGGTTTTTTAGCCTAAGAGGGCTCGACGCATGTCAGAGTGGGAGACAGTACCCTGTAGTGCACTATCTCTAAGGTAGGGCTGCTCTACAATGCATCGTATCAAGACCAACACTGCACTGGTGGCAGAGAGTCAAATCAAGAGGAATTCAAGCACAAGTTTTGACCAAAAACACTTCAAAAAGACTGAAATAAGATCAATAAAATCAAGCAAATTCTACTAGGGTGTAATATGATGAGGGTAAGGCACCAAGAATGATAGTCATTCCCTAGTATGGTTGCCAATTCGTTATATGGAATTTTCATCTACGGATAAACACCTCTTCCCTAGGTGGGTGTTGGGCATGGGATCCCCCCAAGGCAAGTTTTGCAGCTTAAAACCCAAGTTTTGACTAAGTCCATTGTAAAGACTGCGATTTGTGGGCACAAAGTGTGAAGTTGTAATAGAGTCATAGGGTTGTCCACCCTTACTTTTGTAAATGTAGTGTCGGATTGAGAGATCTACCCATGGTTCATGAACCATGGGATTGTATAAGTAGAGCGAGGCTTTAAGTGTAAAAAGAAGATAAGAAGAAAAATCAATCCATGAAGAAGTAAGTTTAAGTGTGGAGTCATGTCTTTGGGTCATAGAGTAGGAGAAGGATCTGTAGCTAAGTGCACAGAGGCCTAGTAGTCCACAGCTGAGTGCGCAGACCCCTGCAACTGAGTGTGCAGGGCAGGTTGAGTCTATAGCCATTGGAAGCATTAATAAAGAGAAGTTTTACCATATTTCTGTGTATCTTTTCCTATTTTATTCATTGAAGTATATTAGGTATGAATTTCAAGTTTACCATTTATTTATTGTGCGAACTTATATAAATGTTTTGAGTAAGTGAATATAATATAAGGTGTCTCGTTATGCGAAGATAACTAACTGTTATAAGAAGATAAGTAAGATCCACAGTGTGACTTGGGGAAATAGTGCAGATTATTGCTCCAGCAGCATGAGAGCCCCACAGCCCCTAGTTAAGGTGGTGTGAAGGCGAATATACCAGGGCACGAAGGCCCCACAGGTCAGGGAAGTACGCGAAGTAACCTATGTGAAGGTATTCACAGTTGGACTAAATCAACCCCTCAGACATCTCAAGGGTGCGGAAACTTGGTTCCAATATCCTCCCATACTAGTTCGAGTGAGACCTCAGTCCACGCTCCATGGATTATTGCCAAAAGGGCTAGTAGTATAGGGATTTGTTTTGCTAATTAACTTTGAACCTGGGTCAGGCCCCAATAAGCCAACAAATGGTTCCATTGCCAGGACTAGAATCTACATAGGGATGTCTAATTTCATATCATTGGAATCTAACTAAGAAATAAATTGAAGGTTGGTTGGACAAGAGAATTCATGAGTTCGCGGCATAGGAGAACAAGAATCTACGACTATCAAAAGAAGAGTGGTTAGATTGATACCTATACACTGAGATCCAAAAAAATTTCTTCGCATCTTTCCCTACTGAACTATACAAGTGGATCGCCAAGTTAGTAGATAGCCAAGGAAGGTGCAAGCTTAACAGTACTATTGTGTGGACCCCATAGTTGGTGCGCAGATTGGAAGCATCGGAGGATAAGATTGTGCACACTATTGATCACTGGCTTGATAGAATTATAGGAGGATTCAATATTGAGTTCATGGTAGATACTTCAGTCAGCTATAGTGAGGCAGAGTGACGTTTCCTCTAAGGGATATGAGGTAAGTATATGAACACTTGGATTAAAATGTTATTGTGTGAAAATCAGATTATCTAAATACATTGCTGTTCGGGGCTATGCGAAGTGGGGGAATTTACAGAAACGAAGGTAGTGCAAAACTAGAAACTAGCCCTTGATTTCACCTCCACGAGAGGACGAGGAAGAGCTCGCGAAGGTATAACCAAGAAGTGTGATCAATTTGATAAGGCAGAAGATTTTGTACATACCACCCGCACCCACACCACCACCACTTTCACCACCTCTGCCACCATTGCGAGTCAATATGGCAAGTGCGATAAAGTTTCCAGTGTTCAAGGGAGTAGGAAATGAAGATCTGGACCAATTTTGGTTTGTGATAGAAGCTGTATGGGAAGTGCAGGGAGTTACGAATGACAATATAAAGAAAGAAACATTGGTCAGAACTCCGCAGGATCACGTGTTGACCTAGTATATTAAGCATTATAATGACAATCTGAATGTGGGGATTGCGGATATCCAAATTTTTCTGAACATAGAATTTAGCAGGCTAAAGTGAGAGGTGTAGTCGATCACTAGGTTCAAGGAGATCACGATGCTACTAGGCGAGACCCCCTGGGAATTAGATTAGAGACTAAAGTGCACAATTCCCAAAGCTAATATGACTTTTACAGATGGAAAGCACTGCAAATGGATTATAGCATCACTAATGCCACATTTGAGGAATGTGTTGTCACTGTTATACAGAAAAGTGACCCCCTCATCAGCTTAGAGGGGAAAGAAATGATAGCTGAAGAAAAGACCAAGATCACAAGCCTTGTTTCCACACTAATGCTGGCTAAACACTGACAACATGCTTTATAAAGCTTCTTTCTAAGCCTAAGGGAGTGTTAGTGACCCTACCAACACTACTTGTTGGTTCGGGGATAGCATTAGTGGATCCCAATGAGAATCTAGAGGTTAAAGGATCAAATTAACTCATAAATATCTCTATATTCCCACCTAAATCTACTTAGAAAATCAAGGAAACATCTAATGTTCGACCTATTTGTGGGATTTCTAATCCTAATGAAGAAGGAAAATGGGAAAGAGCTCAAAATCATGGCAACATCATTGCTTTTACCTTAAGAGACTCATGGAGGAACTTGGAAACCCTAACTCAATTGCTACAAAAGCAAAGCTAGGGCTATGGTGATAGAGGTTAGATCATTTGAATGGATAGCTGACTTGATTGTCGAGCATAGTCTTAAATCTAAGCATAAGAAGTTGGTAAGAAGGGAGAGAGAGAGAGGAGTTGGAGGGGCAAGGGAAGGCTAATGCAACAGATGGTTGTAATCACTCTTCCGACATTAGTATAGAATTGCATTTGAACTGTCTACTCTGCGGTGTTGGTACTATTATTCATTTAGTTTTTTGTCCAATACCTTTTACATGAGTAGCTTAGTTATGTTTAACTAGATGTCTTTTATATATTCAAGTATTAGTTATCAAGGTTGTATGCTATGATTATGCTCGTCTCCTCTATGTGTAGGACTTGATCTGGAGCCAGCTCCAGGGGAATTACACCTAGCTGCATTGTGCTCTCCAGCAAATCTACACGGAGGCTTGAGGTAATGAATCTGTCTTTCTTTGATAGTTAGTTATTGTTTATGGACATATATGTAACTTTCTGATAGCTACAGATAATCTTACAGTCTGCCAAGGGTCCAGGGAAGACCCTTGAGGGTATCTCCACTCTCCATACACCATGCATTTTATCTTATAGCAGAATTGGCAACTCCACTGGGGACTATACATCTAGTTCTTGGTTCACCCAGACAGTTCTCAGTTTCCTCCTCCTTCTAAGACCTCCCTATACCTATGCATTCCCTTTTTGGCCCATCAATACCCTGTTGCATTCTTCCCTCATATATTCAGCCTTGGATGTGATCCCCAAAACCTTGTTTTGAACTCTTTTCCCACACTAGTGCAGGTTAGCAGAGTAAATAGAGCTTTATAAAGCTCTGTGGCTGCACAAACAATGTGTTAGTGGAGCCAGTAACTCTCTGTGGCCTCTGCTATAGAGCGTTAGTCACCCAAATTTTGACATGCAGTTGTGTGTGTAAACTCAAAGGGATGGGAAACCTGCTCATGGACTGAAAAATGATCTGCAGCTGTATTTTGTTAGCAAGATTGGTGTCCTAAAAGAATTTTTTGAGGAAATAGTTTTTCTTTTTTTTTCTTAAAAAGATTTTATAAAGGAAAAATCAATATTTTTTTAATTCATTCTTTTGCTTAGCTGGTTATAATTTTCTTTATTTTGGTTTCAAATAGTTGCTAGAAAGCATTGGAAAGATTTATGTTGGTTATGCATGTGTTATAATGACTAGGATGCATGGAACAAATATGAATTTATGAAAGACTCTCACTTGTAGAATACAACTTATTTCATCGAATTGAATATTTCAAGCATTGTCCTTTGCATGATTTTGAGTCAGAGTCCCACCACATATCATACATTAACACCCCTACCGAAGACACTAAAAAGGTACACATAAAATTGACCTAAAATCAATCAGTAACTCTTTATAGAGAAAACAAACATTAGTTTAGGCTAGGATCTTGGGATAGGTAGTGTGAATAAACTGCCCAAGGTTAGAAACCAAAACTTGTGTCATTAAAAGAGAGAAAATTCATTTTGCACTCATAATACTGGGACCACTCCAGTAAAGTGGAGCTAAATATGAGACAACATTGGACTGTAAGTGAAGGTAGCTCGCCTTCACTTACAACTCCTTTAGGTATTCTATGTATTATGGATCCCTTCAGGGATTTCAGAACTAAGTCAGGGACTCAGGTATCCTACCCACATAGCATACTATCTGTGACTATGGCCCCCCCAGTATTGTCTGTGATCTAAGGTATCCTTAGTGGCCATACTTTTAGGGACTTACACAAGGTGACTAGGGCAGGCTGCCTTGGTACCTAACACAGATGGACCTACTCTTTCTTCAGCTTTTGGGAGGGTGCTTGTCTTCACTAGAGTACTTAGCCCCTTAATCTGAGGTTCGGGCAAAGCTCTAGAGTAACTGTAACTATACATTTGCCCATCCTTCTTTGTTATTCATTGAGATACTAGGTTTCATATCTAGTGATCAGTGCTTATCAGATAGGGCCATTTCCCTCTGTTTGCTGATTGATTCACTTAGTGTATCTTTTATATTTTTTAGGCACTCGACTATTATCATTAAGACTTTAACAAATATCACAATAAAATTTATTGATAAAAATTAACGGTCGTTGTGGCTACATTCGACCCTCATCATCAATCTAGACGATTGTTAGGACTTCCTCCACTCGTTGTGGAAGATTTGTTGAGCTCCAGTGAACCGGATTCCCCATCTTCGGGAAATTAGTCTCCAAGATCTCACATAGAATCTATTTGGAGAACTGACAATTCAAGCTTACCGGAGGATTTCTTTACTACAGGATTTCTTCCTCCCTATAACCCTCCAATCACGAATTTGTTGGACCCACTCTTGGTTCGCATGGCACCTGTACCCCTTGTGTCTTCAGTTGGAACATTTCCATCCATCCCGTCGACAACTGATGGGTCATGGAACTTTTTGGACACTTTTGGTCCCCCACCACTTCGCTCGTCGACAGTCACTACCACACCATTGATGGTAAACCCTGCTATCCCATTTGTCCTAGGTACAAACCCTCACATGACACCCTCCACGAGTGGAACCCATCCTATGCTAGGTTCCACCCCTTTACTGTCAAACTCTATACCTTCGATAAGTGCTACATACAGTGCTCCTTATAATGCTCAATATAGCACAGTTAGCGCAGGTCCCGTCAACCAACAATATGGTTGGCATCCATTGTACAGTTCTAACCCCCAGATTCAAGTATCTGGGGGCACTCCCAATATGCATATACCGGTCAGGAACATAATAGTTCCCCCTTCATTTTCAGGTATGCATGGTCAGTCACTGATTGACATGAGCACTTCTTGTGTCAGTCAAGGACATATGGTTAGTTTTGTGGAAGGCAGGAATCCTCAAGGAGGTCCCAACCAATCCATGGGGGCACGCTACTTACAATTTCAAAGGAGTCAAGGGGGCACTACTTATCTTGGGGGCAATTCTATACCCCAACATCACCATCCCCATGGAAATCCACATTACAATGCCATACCCCAAGGAAACTACTATACCACGCAACCCATGTATAATATTGGGACTCAAACGATGGGAGAACTGCAAGGATCCTCAAGTCATATGTCATTTCCTTGGTCTGAGTGGGGGGCAGCACACACTCTACCTTTCTTGGAAACATTGGATATCCTTGACTTGTACAAACTTACAAATGACCCCATCTATCATAACTTACTATGGCTGCCAATCCCGCATAAAATACCGACAGACATCCCCAAGTTCGAAGGGAAACAATGGGAGGATCTGGGGACCCATATCACCACCTATCATATTTGGTGTGTTTCTAACTCCATGGTGGATGATAGTATATGGTTATGTCTTTTTCCCCGCACCCTTACTAGCAACACAGCCAAGTGGTACATCGAGTTACCACACACGTCAGTAAATACCTTTGATGCCCTAGTGATTGAATTCTTAAAGCACTTCTAGCTGCTCATCTGCTATGAGACTGGGATGGAACTCTTCACTTCATTACGTCAGGATACCGCCACCCACGTCTCTAATCATATACATGAATGGAGACATAGGCGGAGGTTAGTCAAAGCTCCCCTCCCAAACTATCTCTTAGCGGACTGGTTCTCCAAGTCCGTACTCCCCCAAATCGCTAAGGATGTCATGTTAGGTGGTGCGGTCACAATACCAACCCATACATCGTTCCCAGCACTTAGATCTGATATATTGATAATTTGGCACTATTTACGACGTAATCCCCAATGCCCCTCGCAACTCCAATGCTTCTGCTACTCACCACCCTGGAGCGCACATCGATGGGATTATCGACGCAACCTCTAGGGCTATTGTAAAAGAACTCAACGGTCACATTGCCTAGATGTCAGTGGAACCCTATACCAAATTGACTGCTCTTACTACCACTGTAATAAACTCTGTGTAGTCTATGGAAAAACCATATGGTAAGAACAAGAAGAATAAGAAAAAGGAAGCTCCTTCTGAGGAGCAGTCAAAAAAGAAACAAAACCCGAAGCAGAAGGTTGTTGTTTCTCCTAACGATGGAAAGGATAAACCCACTAGATTCCCTTGCAAAATCTGTGTTGAAGACCACATAACCTATTTCTACCCACGTCTTCAAGAATGCATAGATTTCATTGCTAAATAGGATACTGGTAGGACCCCCACTGTCCTTAATAATCCTTTCCCCGCTTAGCAGCAATAACACCTCATTGCAAACAACCCCAACCCCCACAAGGGGGCAATGGTGGTTCACAACATCCTTCAGTCGGTGAAGGACCCTCTACCATTTACACCTTTGAAATGGTAGATCTACAAATAAGAGCCAAATCCTATGGAGCTCTTGTCACTCATGCAGAGAAACCTTCCTCAAGTCAAAACCCACCACCGTCTAACGATTTTCATATTGAAAGGCCGATTGTTGACCTTGTGATTCACCCCCCTAAAGGGGAACTTTGACGCACAACGCACAATACATTTTCACATGCCGCCAAAAACTACAGCATTGTAGAAGACTTGGCACAAGCGACGTCAGTTATGTCAATGCTCGAAGTATTACAAACATGTCCAGTAGAAAGGAAAGCTTTGCTTTCAGCTATTGGTGGTATCGACCCACAAGATTCCATGCTTACAATTTTCGACATGGAAAAATGTAAACCTCCCCTTTCCCACCAGCTTGCATTTCAGGTGAAAATATTTTTGAAAGGTAAAGGTATACATAGAACTGTCATTGATGAAGGTGCTTCCACCTGTGTCATGTCAACTTCATGTTGGATCGCTTTGGGTTCTCCAACCCTATCCCCATCGTCGAACTTCCTTAGAGCTTTCAACGGCCACACTTTCATCCCAAAAGGTTACCTTGCCGACTACCCCATCACTCTGAGTGGGAAAATGGTAACAGTGGATATCAAAGTCATGGATCATAAACTCGACTATAATCTGCTTTTAGGCCACACTTGGACTTATGCCATGAATGCCATTATGTCTTCGAACTTCCATATCATCTTATTTCCCTTAGATGGAAAGATAGTCACCGTGGACCAGTTATCCTTTGACACCCCAAATTACTCCCCATTACCTAGTGGCTTTGTACCCTTAGTGGGTGGTGTACCTAAATCTTACGTTAGTATCAATACTGGTCTATTGAAGGGCTCTTCCCTGATGGGTTGTTTCCCTCTTCCATTGCCTGTGGTTCCAAGGATAGTATCTATGGTTTCATCCATTCCTAACGAACCAACCGATCCTTGGATCTTCACGGCCCCTTGAAACATTGACACTTACGAAGAAAAATGTCACTGTCACCAGCTCAATTGGCCTACCAAGCCTGTTATAGACATTTTTGTGCCTAACAGCATGGAGCATGAAATGTCGATAATCTGAGGGATCCAAAGTCCCTAAACATGTTGTTCTCACCCTTAGAGGAACAAGGTCTGCAAACCACAGCACTGAAAATCAGTTCTCCACCTGAAAACACTCAAAAGCAGGCTATTTCTGGATCATGTCAGCTGCTCCACTGAGCATCTGCGCTGAATGTCAACTTCTCCTCCTTGTACCTGCGCTGAAGGTCAAAATCAATGAAGGCTACCTACGCTGGGCGAGATTGGCCAAGTGGCACAGTCATTCTGCAAGGTGTCAACTGCCCAGGAAGCTTCCAAACTGACACTTGGTTCAAGGAATTCGCCCTATGATGAGTAAGAGGGTCTTGATCTCCAAGTGGAAGCAAGATTCTCGAAGTGGACTCAAGAACTGAAGATTAACTAAAGTGGGAGAGGACACTAGTCAGCTTTATGCTAGCCTCAAGCTGACTCATCCTTTCTCCAAATCTCTTATATATAGAGCTCTCTCATGAGGTCTAGGGAGGTGGGAATTTTGTGCAAGTAAGGAAGTGCTGTTGGTTTGTGTATAGAGCTATTGGGTGTTTTGCTTGAAGGAGGTGAAGAGGAGATTTCTTTCAGCTGGGAGGTGTTGCTGGATTGGGCCCATTGCGGTTGTAACTCTCTCAGAACTTCACTTCTATTATCAATAAAGTATTTGAGGTTCTCCTATATGCATGTGTCTTTATGATGAATAGATGCTTGTATATTTGATTTATGCTAATCCTATAATCGATTATGGATGTATGCTTCTTGTAGTTTCCTTTTCTTGTGCTTTTACAGGATCTGTGTGTAGCTGGGCCGGTGAAAGGGCAAAGAGCTAGGAGCAAGCAGCAAGGAGTGAAGACTGGATCGACTATTAGCACAAGATAACGGTTAGTAGATCATCCTTTTCTTCCCTCTCTCATCTCATAAAGAAGAAACTTTGAATAGCTTTGCATTCAGTTGTTGCTGAAGTACTATCACCTTCAGAGTGGGATAGAGGCATTCTGCATTAGATACTTTTCCCCCCAACAAATTGGTGACTCCGCTGGGGAATTGTATCTTGTTGGTTGTTTGTGTTTTTGCTATTCATTTCATAAACAAAGGGAGTACCGAATCGAACTGTGTTTGCATCCATCAAACACAAAGTAGAAGGCAGCTACTCTAGCTCAGTTTCTGGGCAAGTTTATGATTTGAAGAGCTGATCCACAAGGACTCTAATAAGCTCTTAGTGATAGCTTTTCATCCTCCTTTACATCCCTTAGTGTGTCCTTGACTGATAGCTTCTGATTTGAGCAAAAACTGTGAATTTTTGAGCAATCTGTGACCCGAAAACCAAAACGGACGAAAGTCTCGTTCTTCATTGCAGGCTGTACAAAGGCAGTCTGCATTTCAGCACAGTTCCCGAAGGGGCTAACTGTGCTGAAGGTCAAACAGTCAGTGTTACACCTGCGCTGGACCAGTCTTGGCTTGAGCTACTGGGGTTTCCTGCTGTGTCTTGCCTTGTTTTCACTATTGTTTTTGCTGTTTGTTGCCAGTCAGTGGGCCTATCTGAAACCATCTTCCTTTGTCATTATTCCGCCTCAGTTGTATAAAGAAACTGTATTTGTTCTTTTGTATTTCTTGTGTCATTTACAGTTTCCCATAACGAAAGTGAACCAGTCTTGCATTGACCTCTTAGATCTAGACCTGTGATTAAGTGTCGTTCTGATCTTAAGAGTTAGTTTATTTGTTGTTCATAGCTGATTGAGTTTGTCGCTTTCGTTATATGGTTTGAATTTATATATTTCTAAGTGTCGAAACAAGTGAATCGTAAGGTGTCTTTCGATTTTGGACAAACTTGTTTGCTTCCGCTTGAAATTGAATTCAAAGTTATACAACAGCTTTCTTTTTGCATTTCATCAGCATTAAGAAAGAGAAAAGAAATACTTGCATTGTGCATGTGCATTATGACAGTTTGCATGTTGATTTAGAAAAGTGCATTAGTGTGTGCTCTATGATCTGTGTGAAAAGGTGGTATCTTCCTTCTCCCTCAGTAGTTAAGGTTTTCAAAGTTGAAAGATTGAAAAGCTTGCTTATCATCTTAGATTGCATTAAGGAGTATTTCTATACATCTCGTGGTGATCCATAAAGGCAAACTCCTAAACAAGGTCAACCTTAAAATAAATTGAATTTACATAACAACGCATTGAAACATAACGCAAACATCTAGAGGTCTAAGCTAGAGACGTGTTCCGGCGTCGTTAAACGTGATATCTTAGCGTTGAGTGGTTGGGTGATTCCTCCACGGTGAAGCGATAAGTATCAATACGGACTTGTGCTCCCACGTACCGTCGCGTATATATTGGGAGACTCCTATAGGATCAAAGCCTTCATCCTTAGGAAACCGTGTCGGCCGCCCTACTGATCGCAATGCAGTGAACACAGCATTCACGAAGATCGACCACTCGTACCGTAAAACGTATTCTGTGGTTTTGCGAAAGGTTTGGCACACCCTCTGCCTAGAACTCCAGAGCAGTTTCTTTTGGCCTTTTTCAAACTCTATAACTGAAAAAGTCCATCCGAGCATTTGTCACTTCGGGCTCGTTAAAACATCGAAGGAGACTAGAGTCATCTTTAGCTTTTTCTCGACTCTTAAAAAGTGAAAAAGCAAGTTGTGTCTAAGTGTCGTTATAAAATTTATTTTAAACGGAACATAATCACCTCCTATTCCCGCGTTGATCTTTGAGTTGAGAACATGGAACGCCCCAACCAAGGAACTCCACATGATGGAAATCCTGGTGGGGAGAAGTTGGTGCGCCCCACATGGCCACATTGTCGCTTCCAGGACTGACAATTGGCCTGCCTGTTTGGCTATTCTCAACTAGTGTAGTTCAGAACACCATGGTTCCTGAGCAGTCGAGTCAACAGTTAGATGAGTCTAGAGCCTCCCACCAGCCTTCTACTTCCTCTAACCCTTCCTCCAATCCTTCATCTTCAAAAGGTAAAGCTAGCAAAAGCCAAGCTCCTATGGAGAAGAAGGAAAAGAAGAAGAAAGAGAAGAAGAAGAAGGAGCCTAAGGCGACTGGGGGCAAGCAAAAGACATCTGACAAAAACCCACACACAGCACAGACCGGGCCTAAATCGCCATGTGTCATATGTAGAGGAGACCACTTCCATAGAGATTGTCCCTGTATTCCCCGGATACTAAGGGACTGGTCCCCTCGTCTGCACAATTCGGGAGCATCAACCTCTGATAACCATGTTGATTGTTTACCGTCAACCAGCGAAAGTGAAGGTTCAAGACAAAGAGGGGGAGCAAAATCCCCCTGCAGATTGTGTGAAGGCAGTCACGCCATCCACCGTTGTCCCTTCTTAGACGAAGTGAAGAGAGTTTTGGAAGATCGTCCGGTTTCTCCGGTAGTACTTCCTCCTGGATACAAAAAACTCGTGCCAAGTCCTTCGTTGGTTGAGAATACAGCTGGCCCGCTCAAGTGGTCAGCTGAAACGTCAGTCATTGAAAATGAACCTACTGAATCCAGACCAGACGAAAGTCTAAAGGTCGATACGGCAGTTGACCCGGTTCCTCCTTCAGAGGTTTCATCCTCAAATGACACCGTCACTGAAGATTCATCTTCAAATGACACCCTCACGGAAGAGAATAAGGATGACACCATCCAGATTCTTTTCATCAACACAGATTCTGATGAGCATCAGGGCAATGCGCCCATTCCTTTATCGCAGGAAGGAAGATCGTCAGGGTCGTATCCGGCCGTATATTCTGTCCCACCACCAAGCAACCTGGTTGTGTCCTTTGATTGGAACCAACTAGGCAGACCCCGGTTACCAGCCAGTATACCATTCAGAATCATAGTCCAAATTTATAGAATGGTGATGGCTGGAACTATCATTGATGAAGGGGCATCTGTGAGTATCCTTTCCTTTGTTGCTTGGAAAGCACTGGGTTCTCCGGCGCTTTTGCCTGAGATAAGAAATCTCTCGGGCTTTGATAAAGGAACCAGTCGACCATTAGGGATCCTCCCCAATGTGCCTGTTACATTAAAAGGGAAGACCGTTAATTTGAACGTGATGGTCGTTCAAGGACCCTTGGATTATAACCTACTCCTTGGACGAGACTATATATATTGCATGGGAGCTATAGTCTCCTCACTCTTTAGAGTAATGTGTTTTCCACACGAAGGAAGGGTGGTCAAGCTCGTAGACCAACTTTCATTTCCGGGATCACGCATCGCAAATAGTCAAATACCAATCCTCAATGGTCTATTCACCCAAGAAATGTCTCCACCCCCAGTCCTCCTTCCCGATGAATGCGAGTGATTCGGAAAGATAGAACTGGAACCCAGGGGGCATGCATCCTGGTCTGCTTCGGGCAGAGGAAACCTTGGGTATAAAGTAGAATTTCCGCGAAAGAATATGACTAGTCCATACCCCGTCCATGGAAGGAAAAGGGGTTGTTCTAGAACAAGATTCTTTTGTCAAAGTTATGTGTTTGATGATTTCTAGTCATTCACCTTTGCCTAAACAAGTAGGCTACCAAGGAAAGATATTCTATTGCGGCAGCAAATGGTAACCATCTTTGGGTAAAAGGCAAGCCTCACCCATTAAAACTAATGTTTTAGAGGATAAGTAGGGGCAGCCTCCAAAGAAAGGGATTCCTTTGCTGCAACAAGTAGTAACCATCTTTGAGTAACCTAATGATAGACATCGCCGAAGAAAGAGTTTCATTTGCGGCAGCAAATAAAACCATTTTTTGGATAACCTAAAAGAGGCAAGCCTCACCCATCAAAACGAAAGTTTTGGAGGATAAGTACGGGCAGCCTTGAAATTGTACCTTATACCCGGGGGCATGCAAACCTTTTGGAGTGTAAGCAAAGAGCGGTCGTTGATCGTTTCCTAACTTACATAAAGAAAGGATGAGAGGGAGCATAGCTTTGGTAAGGCGCAAGCTCTATAAAAAATGGGATCTTTCAAGAGACATTCTTATCTTATGACTGGTATATCGAGCAGTTTTAGCATAAAGTTCATGCTCGTTAAAAAATAAATGCAAGTTCGAGCAGTTTTACTGCGGAATTTATGCTCGTTAAAAAATAGAAAAGCGTGAGCAAGGGTTCCACCAGAGTTCAAGCTCATTAAAAAATGAACCTATTCCGGTAAATAACCATTGTGATCATAAATTTATTAGCCATAAAAGCCTTGGTCGTGTTTGCACCTGCCACCTCCATTTCATTTGGCCAATCGTTCACCTCCATATGATTGTTTACCCATCTTGAGAAACAGCTGTGAAGAGTGATTTCACTTAGCCATCCTTGTGACACTGCCGTGATTGGAGAATTCCAACCTGTACCTGGAATCTGCTGCTATCCCTATTTATCACTCGTTCCTCAAAAGACGAGTCTTCTTTGAGCTCTTTTCATCTGACTCGTAAAATATGAAAAGTTTTCCGAGTTTTGGCCTTCCAGTTCGTTAAACGACCGGAAGAGCTATCCCTCTTCTAGATTTTAATCTTTTTGGACTTGAGGGATTATTGCACAAAAAGGTCGAGCGCTTGTTTTATTCGGCTCGTTAAAGTTATCGAAAATTCATCCCTTCTGTATTGTTTTATACTTTTTCAGACTTAAGGGATTAGATGACGAAAAAGGAATTTTGGAGTTAACTTTCTGTACCTTTTCAGACTCTCTAAAAATGAAAAGGACCAAGTTTTCCTTGTCGTTAGACTCGTTAAAATGATTAAATAGCGACAAACTTGTCTTTAGACGAGAACGAGTTTCCCTATCGCTAAGCTCGTTAAAATATAGCGATGGGCTTGCCCGAAGGGCAGGTTATAGAACAAGCATATGTTATCCTCCTCAAGCTTGACAAAAATAAAGAGGTACTGGTCAGAAATGACTGGGGAAAAATTGGGAGAACCTCAAAGCTTTAATGGTAGCAAGTCGCTCTTGAACATGACACTTTGTCCTCCGTATCACATCGGGTTGGGTTGTTTCATTCACCGGTCTCATCACCATGGTCCTCGCCAAACCATCCACATTTGGGGTAATGCTACCAATCCATCACATCAGTGTCGTTATATGTTCAAGAGATGTGTTCAGAAAGAGTCAACCGTGTCCCATCCACTGCCATACATTATCCTTCATCCACCCATGATCGCCACCCTGAATCATATTTCACAGATTGTTTTCACCTCCACTAAAGTCATTAGCTCCGTTCCGTGTCACTGATGTGGGATTCATTAAGGCCCTCCTTTGACGGATCGCTTCTTGTCGACTTCAGCTCATTATCCAAGAAGTTGATCTAGGAACACCCCCCCAGTACTTTGAAGCTTGCATGCCTCAATGGCAAGTTTCTCACTTCCAGCGACAGGTATACATCAATGACCTTCGACTAGAAGATTTTGCGTGGTGTTCGACGCCAAGTCCTTCATTCACACCACGTGAATTGTACTGTAGTACCTTGAGGGTCATTGTCATTATTGGTGATTCCTCTCGCGCTTGTTAACGGTTTACATTATTGACCGGTAATCAAGCGATGTCTTTCCATGTTCGACTTCAGCGCAATTCTCACATGGATCGACTTGTACTTAGAGTGAAGATCGAACGAGATTGAAGACCCCGGATCTAGTTTCATCCATCCGGGCTGCGATATATATTCAGGAAATATAAAGACATTGGATATGTACACTATTGCAGCAGATGATCATCCTACTCAAAGGATGATAATTTCGGCAGAGAATTATCAGTCTATCATCAGACGGTCGTCTGTTATGTGTACCAAAATGGATTTATAAAGCTGAGCATGGGAATGCCCGCCTCAGCTAGATCATGAAAGCAGAATGAAAAATAATGTATTGTATTGTATTTTATTGCAGGGCACCTCTCAGCGATTGAATGAACTTCGGATCCTCCTAATAAAGCATTTCACCCGGTAAACGACCTCATACTTTAGGGGGAAACTGTTATAGACATTTTTGTGCCTAACAGCATGGAGCATGAAATGTCGATAATCTGAGGGATCCAAAGTCCCTAAACATGTTGTTCTCACCCTTAGAGGAACAAGGTCTGCAAACCACAGCACTGAAAATCAGTTCTTCACCTGAAAACACTCAAAAGCAGGCTATTTCTGGATCATGTCAGCTGCTCCACTGAGCATCTGCGTTGAATGTCAACTGCTCCTCCTTGTACCTGCGCTGAAGGTCAAAATCAATGAAGGCTACCTGCGTTGGGCGAGATTGGCCAAGTGGCACAGTCATTCTGCAAGGTGTCAACTGCCCAGGAAGCTTCCAAACTGACACTTGGTTCAAGGAATTTGCCCTATGATGAGTAAGAGGGTCTTGATCTCCAAGTGGAAGCAAGATTCTACAAGTGGACTCAAGAACTGAAGATTAACTAAAGTGGGAGAGGACACTAGTCAGCTTTATGCCAGCCTCAAGCTGACTCATCCTTTCTCCAAATCTCCTATATATAGAGCTCTCTCATGAGGTCTAGGGAGGCGGGAATTTTGTGCAAGTAAGGAAGTGCTGTTGGTTTGTGTATAGAGCTATTAGGTGTTTTGCTTGAAGGAGGTGAAGAGGAGATTTCTTTCAGCTGGGAGGTGTTGCTGGATTGGGCCCATTGTGGTTGTAACTCTCTCAGAACTTCACTTCTATTATCAATAAAGTATTTGAGGTTCTTCTATATGCATGTGTCTTTATGATGAATAGATGCTTGTATATTTGATTTATGCTAATCCTATAATCGATTATGGATGTATGCTTCTTGTAGTTTCCTTTTCTTGTGCTTTTACAGGATCTGTGTGTAGCTAGGCCGGTGAAAGGGCAAAGAGCTAGGAGCAAGCAGCAAGGAGTGAAGACTGGATCGACTATTAGCGCAAGATAACGGTTAGTAGATCATCCTTTTCTTCCCTCTCTCATCTCATAAAGAAGAAACTTTGAATAGCTTTGCATTCAGTTGTTGCTGAAGTACTATCACCTTCAGAGTGGGATAGAGGCATTCTGCATTAGATACTTTTCCCCCCAACAAAGCCATTCAATTTGCATTTGAATCTCCGGTCACTTTGGTTATTAACAACGGTACCACTGCCCCTTCTATGACTGCACCTTCTTTCGATCCACTCAATCAAGTCTTACCTGTGGAAGAAGTGATTAGAGAAATCATGAGGCTAGAAGAGCAACCTTGGGAGGACTCGCACCATCGTGTTTTGATATCTAATTCAGACATGATGCCTCTTCAAATCCTATCATCTGAAACACCTGAAATCATTTCCTCACCATATATGACTATCCAAACTTTGGACTTGGAGGGAAACATGGGCAATCTTTCAAAGACATTGCTCATCGATATTTCAATCAAGACAAGCATCATGGAAAACATATATATTGGAGCCAAGCACAATCTTGAGGAAATTGCGAGATTCACCTACCCTTTTAAAAACTTCTGCGATGTTTTCCCTTGGTCTTTTGAGGAAATGCATGGCATAGACCCTTCTATTGTCAAGCATGAGATCAAGAAAGATTGAGCATTCTTTTTATGGTTTTTTTCTTGCTTGTTAATCCGAAAAATCCTCGACTCTCCTTCTTCGGGATTGTTAAACTACCACGAAAGAGATCGAGCATTATTTTTATGGTATTTTTCTTGCTTGTTAATCCAAAAAACCTAGAGTATCCTTCTTTGGGCTCGTTAAACTACTACAAAGAAGATATGAGCATGTTCTTTTATGGGATGTTTTCTCTCTCTAAAAACTGAAAAATCATCGAGTTTGTCATCGTTGGACTAGTTAAACACATACAACGACGGTCTGAGCAACTCCTTTTTGCTCTCTTTCTAGTTCATTAAATTGAAAAAGATCATTAGAGCATTCCTTTTAGGTGCTTTTTTCTCACTCATAAAACTGAAAAAAAAAATCCTGAGTTTTTTCTTTAGGCTCGTTAAAAATTTATAAAGATGATCCAAGCATTCTTTTAGGTACTTTTCTCACTCGTTAAACTAAAAAATCCTAATTTTTTATCACCAAGCTCGTTAAAATTCTACGGCAGCAACCAGAGCACTTGCTTTTTTGGGACCATTTCTCGCTCTTAAATTGAAAAAATCCCCGAGTTTTTCCCCTTCTTTGGGCTCATTAAATCTACGAAGAAGGAATGAGTAGTTCTTTTACCTCTTTTTCCTTACTCAATAAACTAAAAAAGATACCTAGAGTTTTCTTCATTTGACTTATTAAAAATTGATGAAGGTATTGAGTTTGTCGTCATGTGACTCATTAAAAATTCATGACAAAAAATGAGTTTAGTCTATTGGTGAGCTCCAGTATTGTAGCAATAATGCTACAACTCCTGGGGCTTCCTGTCTCTTAATTTTATCAACCCGGTAGTTCGTACAAACTTGGAAGCGATGGTGCTGTATGCACAAGTACTAGCCCTTGTCGCAGCTGTCACTTAGTCAGCTGGCACAAGTCCGCTAGGGCTTAAGCCAACTTCTATAGGCTCACAGAAGAAGCTTTATCAATGATGGACGAAAGCTAACTCAAAGGAAGGCTACGCTGCTTGACAAACTGAATCAAAAGCATGTAAATCCATGAAACCCTAATTTAACTTGTCTATCTTCTATAATGCAAAGAATGTGGATGCAACTCCTATGAATGCTGTCATTACCTCTAACAAGTGTAAATGCATGGGTCTAAGCTACTTGCATCATGAGAAATGTGTTTTTGTGTTTTTCCTTTAGGTGTGTGGAATGAGTGTGAACTTGGCCTAATTAGGGTTTGATTGTGCAGGTGGGATGGAGAAGGAAGGAAAGTGTGGGACAGGTTGGGGAGGCTAGGAGAGGTTCCTAAGGATCCTTAGCACCCATCCACAGAGGTCCCTCACGTTTAGAAGCTCGGCAACGAAGTGAATGGCCTCCTACAGGAAGGCTGCAGGGGATCCTACAGGATACTCTGTTTTCTACAGGATGGCTGTGCACGTCTACAGGATGGTTGGCCGTGGAGGTTTTTAGGAGTTGATGGAGTGTTGGAGTGGTGTGGGAGGCTAAGGGAGATGGAGATGGACCTAATGATGTCTTAGGAAATGGCAAGTCAGACGAAGGAAGGGTGCATGCAATGGGTTGATGTTTTGGAAGGGTGGAATCAACGAGAGTGAAGGAGATGGAGCTGTACGTGAAATGAGAGAGTTGGAGGGCACGTGAGTGAGATAGAGGGTGAATAGAACTTGCAAGTGGATGAAGAAAACGACGAAGGAAATCGCTTGAGCAAAAGCAGTGTAAATAAAACAAATGACCTGTGCATGAAAACAACGAATTCATTAACCTATTATGCCATGAAACCTATAAATCCAAAATGGAAACCAAGCAATAAAACTAATGCGTGAGAGTGCAGTATGGATCAATGTCGAGAATGTATGAATAAATCCTTAATGAAAAACGTTCATGTGGCAACTTGTGTGGAGATGAAACGACTGCTGTTCTTTTTGGTGGCTAATCATGGTCTACACCCCAATCCCAAACAGTGAGATGGCAGTGAGCCTTTACAACCTGGTTTTGTTGGAGCTCCAAGAGATTTATTCTACCAACCTATCAAACTTGAATACTGAAAGCAAAGCATCATACCAGTCCTATCTATGCTAATGAAAACAATTAAACTAACAAGCTGGAAATCCGAATTGCATAGGAAACTAAACAAACTCAAGTGCTGGACCTAATTGTAAATGCATTACAACACTGAGGAGGTCTATGGCTCTCAGGTTGGGCCCTAACCTGAGAGCTATAGCTCCTTGAGAAAACTCAGAACTAACTCAAAAGTGGCCTTCTTTATTCATAATCTGATAACATGCCAAATTGGCTTACAAAAGAGAACGAAACTTGAGTTGTGCTCCAAAATTACAATAGTAATACGAGAGTTTCAACAACCTAACCAAGGTTAAGGCCTCTATACTTATACAAAACGATGATCCAACAAGTATCCATGATTCTAGGATCTCGGCTGTTTAATCTAGAGTTTAACTGCTGATCCTGTAGGATGGTCATAAATGCTGTTTCCTGTAGAGCAGTTTTGAACTGCTGTTCCTGTAGAACAGCTGGCCGTGTATTAAGCTCGGAGGGAGGATGGAGTGGGGCTCGGAGTTCTTGGTGAGGATCACGAGGAATGTCCCCCAAGACCGTGGACAACCTCTCCTTACGTCAGCAGTGCCAACTCGTTGTCTCCTTGCCACCTTTTCGTTGTCTTTTGCTCCCTTTTAATGCCAAAACCTGGAATCACAATGCATTAGCTACGTAGATAAAGTGCCTATCCTTTCTCCTACAAACAACATGAATAAACTAAGAAGTGTATGCATAAACAATAAAAATGAATGGTTTGAGCAAGCAAAATAGGCCAAAATGAGCCCAAATTGTACCAAAATTGGGGCTCATCATCACCCCCCAGCTGAACCATTTGCTCATCCTTGAGCAACCTTGCTCCTGCTTCTCATCCTTGGCTGAGGACTCGGGACCGGAACAGGCTCTTTCTTTTCTGCTTTTGATGGCCCTGCCTTCTCTGCCCCTGGTGGTGATGAAGGTGACACTTCCTTCCCCTTTTCCATTTCCTTGAGTCGGGCTTCGGAAGGTGACTGGCCTATCTTTCGAGTCCAGGAGGTTATTTTTGGGCTCCCCTTTTCTGGGGTGGCTGATGTTTTAAAGGGGGTCCTTGGACTGGGTGAAGTAGGTACATCCCCTGAAGTGGTTTGGCTGCTGGGTGGAGGCTATGGCTTGCCCGTGGTCATCCTTTTGCTCCTCCTGACTTCAGGTGGTAGAGGGGTCTCCCTCTCCCTTTTCTCTTTCGGTTTTGGAGGTGTGCTGAGGGCAGCCAGTGCCACTGCTGCCTCCTTCTCAAGAATGCCAACCTTCTCTTTATTGCGATTTGCTCTCTCGGAGCTCCTTGTAGAAGGCCTCTCCTTTTTAGATTTCGGGCTTCTTGTGGAAGACCCTGCTTTGCCTGCTTCTGGGCTTCCTGTAGAAGACTCTTTCTTTGTCTTCGGACTCTCTATAGGAGGCTGTTTCTCAATGACCTTCGGGCCTCTTGTAGAAGCCCCTCTTTCCAATCTTGGGCTTCTTGTAGAAGCCCCTGTCTCTGTCTTCGGGCTTCCTGTAGAAACCCGGGGTTGCACTTTCGAGCTTCCTGTAGAAGCCTCTTTCTCCGTTTTTGGGCCTCCTGTAGAAGCCTGTCCTCCAATGATTTTCAGGCTTCCTGTAGAAGCCTTGGTTGTTGCTCTTGGGCTTCCCGTAGAAGCCTGCTCCTTACTGATCTTCGGGCTTCCTGTAGAAGCCTTTGTCTTTGTTTTCGGGCTTCCTGTAGAAGCCTTTTTTTTGTGTTTTCGGGCTTCCTGTAGAAGCCTGCGCTTGCGTTCCTGTAGATGCAACTTCCGCCACCTTTTCTTTCTTGGCTGCATGGATTTTTCTTTTGGTTTTGCCTGCAGGAGCTGACGAGGTGCTTGGGCTGGCAGGGACCACCTTAGTTTTGACTGCCCTGCTTTTCAACCTCTGTTCCCTAGCTGACAGGATGGGGGTGTCTTCTTTTGCTTTGTCATCCTCTCCCTCCTCCTTCTCTTTTCGTTCTTTCTTCTGTGATGGAGTCGGGGCCTTTTTGCTTTTCCCTTTCTTACTCTTGGCTATGGGCTCTTCTTCTTCACCGCTAGAGGACCCTGTCTCTCCAAGCAACATTTTTATGTCCCCTTCTCTTGTTAAGTTCCTAAATGATTCCCATGCGAGGGGGACTTTATATGAGCGGAGAGCATCCTCCACGAGCAATTTTATCAGCCCATGATGGGCTATCTGATCAGGGATTCCGTCCTTGAGCTTTGTAGAGCACTCTATCAAGGACTGCAGTAAAAAGTAAGGAATGCTCAGCCTCTGTGCTGCAGGGAGGTCAATCTGGTGTCGTAGTTCGTTGAGCAGCCTGAAGTGATACGCATATATGATGCTGTAACGACCCTCACAGGTGATATATTTCATAATTTGAAAACTGACTTCGTGCCACGGTGGTGACAGGCTGGTCCTTTTCACCCCATTCTTGTCCTCTGTGAATGATTCTTCAGGCGGGAAGAACTCCTTCTTTGCTTGCTGGCTCTGCTTCTGCTCTTCTTTATCCCACGGCAGACCCATGGGCAGTTCCGTGACTCGACTGATGTGCTCTGGGGTGAGTTGGAGGCTGAGGCCTCGGAAGCTTACCGTGGCCAGTGTCAGGGATTTAGGCTTCAAGGCCTGCAAGAATTCCTCAGCTACTTCATCATCGTAGCCTCGTAGCTTATCACAAAAAGGCATCCATTGTGCCCTAGTGAAGAGCTCAACCACTGCTGGGTTTCTCCTTAATTTGGCGGGATCTGTGGGTTCTCGCCTGATAAACCCACCAGGCATGGCGAACACAGTGGTTTTGGCAAAAGGCGGTAGATACAAAGGAAATTCGGTCTTATAGACAGAGTATGCAATGAATTCACAAAACCACAGTCTAATTATGCAGCTATCCTGTAGGAGCGATAGTATAGGCACGGCAATCCAATTCTTTATGACCACACTGTGACTAATGGCCTTGCCACCTTTAAAAAAACCAATTGCGGAAGGAGTTGCAGGGTTACCTCTTTTCTGCCACCTTTTTTACGTGAAGACTTCACCTTCCTGTAGAGCCGTGTTCCTGTAGGACGGCGTTCCTGTAGAAAAAGTTCCTGTAGGAGCAGTGCGCAGGCTTCGGGAAGAGCTTTAGTTGGCTAGCGGTCGAGAGGTGCTTTACCAGCGTTCAGGTAGCCGAGAGCTCGGCGTATCAACATGCAGAGGTAAGCAGAGGATCTACTCGAGTTTTGAAGTGAGGTTGATGGAAGTGAGGTTGATGGAGATACACGCTTAATCGAGCCGATTAGATTTTGAATCAGCGCAGCTCGTGGCGCGGGGGTGAGCTGTCCCCGCCGGACCATTGGGTGACGTCACCCATCATCCGCCTGTACATTCGTTTGTTGCCGCATTCATTCCCACAGATCTTCCGCCGCCCTTTTCGGTTAAACTTCACTTCTCGGTTGACGGGACTGATCTTCACGTGCTTGCTGCGTGTTTCTTTCGTCGTGGCTGCCACCTCGTCCTCTGACTAACCCTTTACTAACCGACATGGCCAATCACTGGCCTTTAGGCCGCTCAACCATTCACCTTTATGCCATGCAAAACAAATCGAAGTAATAATCATGCAGTTTGATGGAGAGAAGGATTAGAACACTTACCTGCGCGTGGCTGCACATGATTTCCAGTTTTTTTGAGCGATGGATCTACCTGCCGCCTGTGGCTGCACATTCCTGTAGGCTCGTGGTTACAGGATGTTGGCGATGGAGTGAATGGTTCTGCGTTCATGCGCCCGTGTTTGATCTCAGATGGCGGTGCTGTGAACGGTCTTCACTTGAGCAGGTTGAACTGTTACAGGATCCCCGCGAGGGGTCTTGTCACCGTTCTTTCTCCTCGGGTGTATGCTGCATGCTGGCGGTTCTGGCTTCTCGATCATGATCCCAGCGCTTCTGATGTATCAACGTGGATGTGGTATGGTTCTCGGTGCTTAGTTTTTCTTTGACAGATGCTTCCTCACGAGAACTGATTACTTTGTTGTGCTGCTGCAGGGATCTTGGTTGCATGGCGACGAGGATGGTGGAGGACGATAATGGCAATGTTCAGGGGTGCCATCATTGGCATGCATCCATTCAATACACTCCTCAGTCGCTAGATCTTCATTTGAAACACATTTCGGCCATCGTAACCTTCTACAGGAAGTTTCCTGTAGAACACAGAGTTTCCTGTAGAAATTTGGCATTTTCATGTAGAAGATTCGCGTTTTCCTGTAGGAAGACTGTCTGTTCCTGTAGAAAAACTGTATCCTCCTGTAGAAGATCCAAAGCATGATAATAATTGCACATACCTTAAAAAACATTGCTGTTCTTGGAGGAGGTGCTGATGACATCCTTTGCTAGCATGATGAAGGCCCCTGGCTTGGAGTGGAGAGGCTTCTTCTCCTCCATAGAACATCTGCATGCAAACCTTTTATTGTGCTGATTGCTTTTTCCTGTTTTCTTTCTTTTTTTCTTTTTTTTTTCTTTTTTTTTTTAGAAAGACAATAGGAGCGCCTCAATGAGGTTTTCACCCCTACTGCCTGCCTTGGGCGCCTCAGAGAGGTTTTCACCCAAGGATCTTTATTTTTCTCTCTTTTCTTTTTCGAAAGACAATAGGAGCGCCTCAATGAGGTTTTCACCCCTACTGCCTGCCTTGGGTGCCTCAGAGAGGTTTTCACCCAAGGATCTTTATTTTTCTCTTTTTTTTTTCTTTTTTTTTTGTGTTTTAGATCCTTCAGGGTATGCCCAAAGCGGAGGCAGAACCCTTCTCTATGACCAAAACAGATTTCTCCATAGTGCTGATAAACTCTTGTCTTGAGAGAGGTCTTCTATAGATCTTCAATCGGTGCCCATTGACAAGCATGGGAATGGATTCCTCATCAATGGTTCGAATGAGGATAGATCCATTGTCATGGCACTGTTCCACCACATATGGTCCTAGCCATCTGGTTCTCAACTTCCCCTTGAAATATTTGAATCTGGAATCATACAACAAAGCCCAATCTCCCTGCTAAAATTGCTTGTCATGGAGATGTTGGTCATGCCACACCTTCCTCTGAAGTTGAACCACTTCTGAGTGAAGGAGGGCCTGCATGCGGTGTTCATCCAGTCCATTCAGCTGCAATAACCTTTCTTGCTGTGCATGGCTGAGATCCAGGTCCAGCTGAGCTACCAACCTCAAAGTGTTATACTCAAACTCAATGGACAGTAAAGCTTTCTTCCCATAGACCAACTCATAAGGTGTGAAACCGGTGGTGGTCTTCCAAGTGGTGTTGTAAGCCCATGTGGCTTCAACTAGGTGATCTGCCCAGTCTTTTCTGCTGATGTTCACCACTTTGGTCAAGATCCCTTCTAGAGCTCTATTGGTGACTTCCACCTGCCCATTTGCTTGAGGATGATAGGGGGTGGAAGTCCTATGCTTGATCTTGTGATGAGCTAATAGATCTTCAACCAAGTTGGAGGTTAACTGGCTCCCTTGATCGGTCACCAGCTCTCTTGGGTAGCCAAACTTGTAGAAGATGTTCTCTCTTAAGAACTCGACCACCTTTTCTTCTGTTGCTGCTTTGATTGCTTTAGTCCCTGCCCACTTTGTCAAGTAGTCAGTACACACAATGATGTAGGATCTCTGCCTCGAAGAGGGATTGATTGGGCCCACAAAGTCCATGCCCCACTTCTCAAATGGCTCGAGAGTCACTTGAGGTTGGAGAGGCATCTCATCCCTTTGGGTCGGTTTCCCCATTCTTTGGCATTGGTCACACTGGCTAACATATCTTCTGACATCTTGATGAAGTGTGGGCCAATAGTAGCCTGCCTGCAGGATCTTGAAGGCAGTTCTCTTTGATGCAAAATGTCCTCCACAAGGCCCATCATGACAGGTGAGGAGAATGTCAAAGACTTCCTCCTCCCTTACACAACGCCTTAAGATCTGATCGGGGCCAAGCTTGAACAGGTTGCCCCCAATCCATGTAAATGAGGCACTCTTTCTGATGATTTTGCTCTTCTCTTTTGAAGAGAGGTGCGGAGGGAACTGAGCTGAAACAAGGTAGTTTGCTATATCAGCAAACCATGGAGAGAGTACTGAGATAGCAAACAGATGCTCATCAGGCATCTGGTCATCCACCGTCCCATCTTCATCTGCAGACAAATCCAATCTAGACAAGAAGTCAGCAACAACATTTTCTTTTCCTGGTTTATCAACAATGGTTAGATCAAACTGCTGCAATAAAAGTAACCATCTAATAATACGAGCATTCACATCTGGTTTATTCATCAAGTATCTAATAGCAGCATGGTCAGTATGTACAAAAGTCTGGTAACCAGTAATGTAATGTCGGAACTTGTTCAGTGCATGAACCACAGCTAAGAATTCCTTCTCGGTTACAGTGTAATTCAGCTCTGCTTTGGACAAGTTTTTGCTAACGAAGTAAATGGCATATGGAAGTTTTTGCTCAACTTGTCCTAAGGCTGCACCTATGGCTTTGTTCGAGGCATCAGTGTGGATGTGGAAAGGTAGGGCCCAGTTTGGACCCCTTAGGATTGGAGCTGACACTAACTTGTCTTTTAATTCATTCAAACTCTTCTGACAATCGTCAGTCCAATTAAACTCCACATCTTTTGCCAACAAACCAAACAATGGTGAGGCTAACTTGCTGAAGTCTTTAATGAACCTCCGGTAGTATCCTACTAATCCCAAGAAACTCCGGACATCCCTTACTTTTTGAGGAGGTGGAACCCTCTTGATGAGAGCAATTTTGTTAGGATCCACCTGCAATCCTTGAGAAGAAATGATATGGCCTAGCACTGTCTCTTCAGTCATTAGGAATTCACATTTCTCAGGGCTAAGGGACAAGTTCATCTCGATGCACTTGGTTAGGACCTTTCCCAAGTTGGACAATGCTTCCTGGAAGTTGGCCCCATAAGGGGTAAAGTCATCCATGTAGATTTCCACTGCATCATGGACCAACTCTGAGAAGATGCTCAAGACAACTCTCTGAAAAGTAGTAGGAGCATTGCATAGCCCAAAGGGAAGGAGTCGGTAGGCAAAGGTACCCCAAGGACAAGTGAAGGTGGTCTTATCTTGGTCTTCCGGGCTGATTTGGATTTGATTGTACCCGCTGAACCCATCCAGGAAAGAGAAGAACTTCTTTCCTGCCAGTCCATCCAACACTTGATCTATGAAAGGTAGAGGGAAATGGTCCTTCTTGGTAGCTTTGTTCAACTCCCGGTAATCTGCACAGATCCTCCACTTCCCATTCTTCTTGGGAACCAACACTAGACGGGACACCCATTCACTATCTGAGATGGGGTAAATGAATCTGGCATCCAACAGTTTTTGCAATTCTTCCTTGACAATGTCCTTAAGGGCTGGATTCATTCTCCTCTGGGGTTGCCTAACTGGTTTACAATCCTCTTTGATGTATATATGATGGGTACAGACCGAGGGGTGGACTCCTTTCATCTCCTTATAGCTCCAAGCAAAAGCATCTAAGTGGCTGGCCAATAGGCTACACAACTCCTTCTCTTGGGAAGGAGATAGAGAGGAGCTGATCTTTAACGCTCTCTCAGGGCCGAACTCCACACTTTTGACTCTGGGAGTGATAGGGCTGGTTGTACAAAGGTCCACTAAGGTGCTAGCTTGGGCATCCTCCACCAACTTCTCTAAAGATAGTGCACTGGAAGGTGGATTCTGGATCAGGGTCTCAATTAAATCATCCTCGGTAGGAGAACTTCTTCTAGCGGTATCTAGGGTGCACAGAGGTGCAGAGTACACCTCGTCTTCCTCTCCGTCCTCCAACCAGAGTGGTAAATCATGCTCTAAAGAGGGTTGGGTAGGAGGGTATAGGACTAGCTGCTTGGACATGGGACCATTCTTGATGGTCATGTTTCCTGCCCGACAACTTATGTAAGCATCTGTAGTAGCTAACCAAGGCCTTCCCAAGATGAGAGGATATCCAGTAAGCTTGGCCTTTGGTTGCAGGACCAGGAAATCCGCAGGGTATTCCCAAGAATCAATTGAGACCAAGACATCCTCCACAATCCCTTCAGGAGTCACGGTGGAGCGATCTGCTAACTGCAGTACTGTCGAGGTCTTTCTCAAGGAACCCTGAAGATTGAGTTTAAGCATGGTATCCCTGGTCATCACATTGATGACTGCCCCCAGATCAATCAAGGTGTGAGGGATAATGGTGCCATTGATGTGTACATCTACTACAGGACTTCCAGGATCTAGGTACTTTGGGCAGATGACCTGTCCTAGCATAAGGTCAGACAGTTGTCCTATGACATTGATAGTTGAGGCATCTTTCTTCCGTCTGCCTGGGTGTTTGAAACACTTCTCCTTAATCAGCTTGTTATATATTGGCACATCCTTGATGGCTTGGAGAAGTGGGATTTTTACACACAACTGTTTGAGCTCACCCAAAAGCTCATCTTCTTCTGGGTTCGGTTGTGTGGTGGCTGTTAGTCTCTCAGGAAAGGGTGGAGTAGGCTTTGGTTCACTCTCCTGATGGGTTTCCTCATCCTCTGGGGGAGGAGGTTGGCGATCTGGAAGAGTCTTTCCAGATCTAAGATTGATCTCCTGGATCTCCACAGCATAGGTAGGGCATGAGGTCTCCCCAGTATATACCTGCTGAGCCTGTCTATTGTTGGGGTTCGGGTTCGGTTGAGCAGGCATCTGAGGTTGCCTTGGAGGAGTAGGAGGTAAAGGCTGAGGTTGAACTAGTGGTGGAGGCAAAATGGTAGGAGGAGTGTTGTATTGGGGCCTCCACCCCGACTGAGGAGCACTCCATTGAGGCTGCGACTGGGTATGTGAGTGATATGGGTGAGAAGTAGGTTGAGTAGGGTACTGAGGTGGATAAGACCATGGAGGAGGCATGGACCAGGAAGGATGAGCAGGGGGACCCCAGGAAGGCATGGGAGTCAAGTGGTTGGGGTTGTAATAAGCTTGAGATGCCCCTTGCATCCCCTGCTGATAAGGTCTAGATCCTTGAGGCCTCCTTTGGTTGATGAAGTAGAGAGGTTCAGTGGGGGCTTCAGTTCCTTGGTACATGGCTTTAAACCCAGGCAAGGTTGGACACTGATTTGTTGGGTGGTCCTCCTCACAAACGAAACACACTTCGACCGAATGCAATGGACATTCGTTCTTAGGGTGTCTTCTGGTGCACCTAGGACAGAAGACAGCCAAGGCTCTCTCAGCTTCCTCTTTCTTTTGCTGGATCCTGAATGTGTCCAGCTGCATGGCAATGGTATGTCTCACCTCACTCTTAAGATCTTCTAATTGGTTTGTAAGCTCATGTTTGGAGAAAGGGACACCGGTGGAGAGGAGGTTTCCTCTACCTCGTTTTCTAGCTGCCCTGGAATGATTTCGAAACACAGTCTTGATGTCCTCATAAGGCAGTTGGTAAATGTCCCCCCAGCTAACATGTGAAGAGTGTCTAGGAGATCTTCAGGGACTCCTCGGAGTAGAACCAACTTGAGGGATTCAGGGTCAAGTGTGCATCTGGCCCGTTTATAGCTAAGTTGGAACCTCTCCTCATAGTCCTCTAAAGACTCATCATTCCCCATGGTCATTCGAAAGATCTCTCCCTTGGTTTCCTTGGACCTACAATAATCCCTATACTTGGTATTGAAGGCTTGCTGCATCTGAGCCCAAGTGGTGATGCTATTCCCAGGTAATCCCATGAACCAGCGTAGTGCTGCATCCTTAAGAGTGGAAGGGAAAAGCTTCAACTTTTGCTCATCCTCAGTATAGTCATAGGTTCGACAAAGGACAGCAAACTCAAACAAGAAGGTATCAGGATCCTCAGTGGTCAGTCCATGGAAGTGAGGCAAGGCAGAGGGGCTAATGTTTTTCATTTTCATATCCCCATTGGTCTCTCGGATGGGGAAAGCTCCTTCTATTCTCTCATCTTCTCTCCTGTTATCAGCCATGGCTTCAGATGGAGTGGTTTCTAACTCTTCTTCTTCTATAGGGTCTTGGTATATCTCGGGATGTTCACCTATAGGTTCCTCTGGGTCACTGTCACCAAAGAAGAGAGAAGGGTGACTTAGTGATGTGGTGGGGGTGTTTGGTAGGAATTTGCCTGATCTATCTCGGTTCCTACGAGGCATGAAAGGGAAAGGACTCTTCTCTGTTTTTAGTGCTTTTGTTTTTTCCTTGTACCTGCAAAACTGAAACAAAGTGATCTACAACTAACTAGATTACTCAAATGAAATTTGCGGAATTGGAAATATTAATCTAGGAAAGCAGGAAATATTAATCTAGGAAAGCAGGAAATACTAATCTAAGAAAGCAGGAAAGATTAATCTAGGAAAGCAGGAAATACTAATCTAAGAAAGCAAGAAAGATTAGTCTAGGAAAGCAGGAAAGTCTATGCTACTTTTGCAGAATGGAAATGAAGCAAACTACTTAGCAGAAGGTAAGAGTAGGAAAGTAGAGGAAAAGCAACAGGTGCTAATACTCTGACGCTTCCCCGGCAATGGCGCCAAAAAGATGGTGAGCTCCAGTATTGTAGCAATAATGCTACAACTCCTGGGGCTTCCTGTCTCTTAATTTTATCAACCCGGTAGTTCGTACAAACTTGGAAGCGATGGTGTTGTATGCACAAGTACTAGCCCTTGTCGCAGCTGTCACTTGGTCAGCTGGCACAAGTCCGCTAGGGCTTAAGACAACTTCTATAGGCTCACAGAAGAAGCTTTATCAATGATGGATGAAAGCTAACTCAAAGGAAGGCTACGCTGCTTGACAAACTGAATCAAAAGCATGTAAATCCATGAAACCCTAATTTAACTAGTCTATCTTCTATAATGCAAAGAATGTGGATGCAACTCCTATGAATGCTGTCATTAACTCTAACAAGTGTAAATGCATGGGTCTAAGCTACTTGCATCATGAGAAATGTGTTTTTGTGTTTTTCCTTTAGGTGTGTGGAATGAGTGTGAACTTGGCCTAATTAGGGTTTGATTGTGCAGGTGGGATGGAGAAGGAAGGAAAGTGTGGGACAGGTTGGGGAGGCTAGGAGAGGTTCCTAAGGATCCTTAGCACCCATCCACAGAGGTCCCTCACGTTTAGAAGCTCGGCAACGAAGTGAATGGCCTCCTACAGGAAGGCTGCAGGGGATCCTACAGGATACTCTGTTTTCTACAGGATGGCTGTGCACGTCTACAGGATGGTTGGCCGTGGAGGTTCTTAGGAGTTGATGGAGTGTTGGAGTGGTGTGGGAGGCTAAGGGAGATGGAGATGGACCTAATGATGTCTTAGGAAATGGCAAGTCAGACGAAGGAAGGGTGCATGCAATGGGTTGATGTTTTGGAAGGGTGGAATCAACGAGAGTGAAGGAGATGGAGCTGTACGTGAAATGAGAGAGTTGGAGGGCACGTGAGTGAGATAGAGGGTGAATAGAACTTGCAGGTGGATGAAGAAAACGACGAAGGAAATCGCTTGAGCAAAAGCAGTGTAAATAAAACAAATGACCTGTGCATGAAAACAAGGAATTCATTAACCTATTATGCCATGAAACCTATAAATCCAAAATGGAAACCAAGCAACAAAACTAATGCGTGAGAGTGCAGTATGGATCAATGTCGAGAATGTATGAATAAATCCTTAATGAAAAACGTTCATGTGGCAACTTGCGTGGAGATGAAACGACTGCTGTTCTTTTTGGTGGCTGATCATGGTCTACACCCCAATCCCAAACAGTGAGATGGCAGTGAGCCTTTACAACCTGGTTTTGTTGGAGCTCCAAGAGATTTATTCTACCAACCTATCAAACTTGAATACTGAAAGCAAAGCATCATACCAGTCCTATCTATGCTAATGAAAACAATTAAACTAACAAGCTGGAAATCCGAATTGCATAGGAAACTAAACAAACTCAAGTGCTGGACCTAATTGTAAATGCATTACAACACTGAGGAGGTCTATGGCTCTCAGGTTGGGCCCTAACCTGAGAGCTATAGCTCCTTGAGAAAACTCAGAACTAACTCAAAAGTGGCCTTCTTTATTCATAATCTGATAACATGCCAAATTGGCTTACAAAAGAGAACGAAACTTGAGCTGTGCTCCAAAATTACAATAGTAATACGAGAGTTTCAACAACCTAACCAAGGCTAAGGCCTCTATACTTATACAAAACGATGATCCAACAAGTATCCATGATTCTAGGAGCTCGGCTGTTTAATCTAGAGTTTAACTGCTGATCCTGTAGGATGGTCATAAATGCTGTTTCCTGTAGAGCAGTTTTGAACTGCTGTTCCTGTAGAACAGCTGGCCGTGTATTAAGCTCGGAGGGAGGATGGAGTGGGGCTCGGAGTTCTTGGTGAGGATCATGAGGAATGTCCCCCAAGACCATGGACAACCTCTCCTTACGTCAGCAGTGCCAACTCGTTGTCTCCTTGCCACCTTTTCGTTGTCTTTTGCTCCCTTTTAATGCCAAAACCTGGAATCACAATGCATTAGCTACGTAGATAAAGTGCCTATCCTTTCTCCTACAAACAACATGAATAAACTAAGAAGTGTATGCATAAACAATAAAAATGAATGGTTTGAGCAAGCAAAATAGGCCAAAATGAGCCCAAATTGTACCAAAATTGGGGCTCATCATCTATCTCCTCGTACTCGTAACAAAATGAGGTTAACATCTATTAAGCATAGGTTTCTCTTTATCCGGACTTAATAAATTAACTCATGGAAAAGTAACCGATCCGAGTATACTATTAACCTTTTGTCGCACCTGGTTAACAACTATGACAAAGGGACCACTCTGGAGTCATTCTTTATGATCTTTTCAGACTCTCTAAATATGAAAATACCACCGAGTTCTCTTGTCTAGACTCATTAAATTAAACAGATGAGGTATAGAGTCGCTCTTTTTTACGATCCTTTTTAGACTCTTAAAACATGAAAATATCTACGAGTTTTCTTGTCTGGACTCACTAAACTAATTAGATAAGGCATAGAGTCACTCTTTTTGCAGTCCTTTTCAGACTCTTAAAATATGAAAAGATCGATGAGTTTACCCATTTGGACACACTAAACTAATCAGATGAGGAAAGTGGAAAATAAAAATGTATTTAGTATTAGAAAGTGTGGATTGCCAGCAATCGTTCCCTTGAACATGGCACTCCCTCAGATAAACCTTCCTTGTGATAGCCTCTCAATATGAATCGTACCATCCTATGAGTTTAGCCTAAATACCCTAATGTTCTTGCATCTCTGTATCCTAACACTCTTTGGTGTTCATGAGTCTAGTGCTGCATGGTTAAAACCATTGTCATGCCTTCTATTGTTCAATGGTTAACCTTTTGTTTCCTCCATCAACCCATCAAGCATATCCTTTCATCATGCCTTCTATCGTTTAGACCCAATGCTCAAAGATTCCTCAGAAAACAAAATCATTCTTGTCCTGTTTTGTGTTGATTGATGTAGGACACATTATTTCCTACCTTTCGACAGGTATCTTCCTATCGACTTCAACACTCTATCTAGGAAGACAACCCAAAAACACATTCAGTGCCTTGGTACTTGCCGACATTAGTGGTAGGTCACCTTTTGTTTGATCAGGAGTTCTCATTATTGGCTCTTGGTTAAGCGATTCTACGGGTGTTCGACGACAAAAACATTTTTCACACTCACTAGATTGTACTGTGCATCTTGGAGACCATCACCATTATTGGTGGCCTTCCTCGCCTCTGTTAATGGTCTTCATTATTGACTAGTAATCAAATGATTTCGTGCATGTTTGACATCAATGAATATATTCACATGTATCAATCTATGATGTTCGGTGAAGTGGAAATCAAGACCTTGGGTGGAGTCTTGCATCACTCAGCCTTGTTTCCTCTCCTAAGTTGCATATATTGGTTTTTGGAGATAGCTCATCATAATGATCCTATTATGACACTGGATCCACATTGTGTGTATTGGAGGCTAGCATTATCATATCTCTTCTATGAGAAAATCACTCTAACATAGCTACTGAGTTTGGGAATGCTCGACTTAGGACATGATTTTATGTTTTATATATATGTGTTGTATCAGGTTTCCCATACTGCTCGAAGCTTCGATCCTCTCTCTCTTTTTCTCGAAGAAGGAAAATTACAGTTAAGAAAAGTATATTGGCCATCGTCACTGTTAACACTCAGGTTGTTCCCTTTGACTCCCAAGGGAATACGGCCGAGGTAACCACTAACCAATCTTTGGGTCACAGTTTCTAGCCTACCTATGACCAGAGAGGGCTCTCTCTTTATGCTTTAGCTTTGTTTGTGTAGTATTTTTAGGCTAGCTATGATGCTCAAGGTTTGTTTTTGGACTTGGTTGGATGATGATTTCAGTCAAGATATATATGTGCTCACTAGAATGTTCTAGGCCATTGGGCATGGAGTCATTGGTCCTTTAGTTGTTTGGTGTGCTGTGTTGATACAGTAGTGATGCTGCAGAGCTGGATAAGTGTCTGAGAAACAACGCTTTGAAATTGCGATTAAATGTGATGTGTCCAGGTTATGAAAGGCAATTAAGAATCTTTCAATAAACTGATATGGAGAAAAGTGAGAATATTATTTAGAAGCAGTGAAGAGTTTCTAGATAACATTCATATTTATAGAGTTAATGAAAACATGAGCAATTAAGAATTCATGTCCATAGTTGATTCTGAAGAAAACATTTACAACAATAAATGATTGAGCACAAGGTGTAACCAAACATATCCTGCACTATCCCTTTTCTCTATTGCTAGATTAGTGAAACATGAGCATGATTTAATAACATAAGAATACAAACAGAGATTGAGAAAAACTTATTATTCCATCAGACAACACAAGAATTCTGTAACAGCATGCATGTCATCAGCAAGACATCAAATTTTCAGGAAATCACTGAGCTAGGCCAGCCCTTTGCATTAGATAATCTGAAAGTATACAATACATTTGCCTCAGAGTGAAAATCACCAACCCCTAATGAGTTGCTAAGGGGGGTATATATACAAAATTTACATGAGAAAAATATCAAGGAAATGAGTTAATGGCTTATTAATGTTATGCCAACTCCTGGAGCCTTGTAGCTGAGAAAGTTAATGCTGTAGTAACTCTTCAGTGCTTTAGCTGTCCAAAATATTCAGAAACTGTTGACTTGGTGGCTGTTGGAGTCGGCAGAGGGTACGCTGTCCAAAATTTGCGTATTTTCTTATCCTTTGAGCTAGCTGTCGTTGTCCATATGCTGAGTCACTTTTCAGCGGCCTTAAATGCTGACTTTATTTTGTTGTTTGTCTTCTAGTGAGTTGGAGCTGGCAATAACCGAGCAACTGAGGCTATCGTGGCAAAATTTGAAGCATTGCCTGCCACCAATCCTCCTTGGGCAACTGATGTCTTCGAATTTTTACTAAAGTTTCAACGGCCTCTGTATATCTATAAAAATTTGGAGGAATTTCAAAAAGGTGCTTTACCTCATTTTCAATAAAAAACAGGGCTTCAAGTTTATTGTATAGGCTTTGTCCTGTTGGAGGCCCTGTTTCCTCAGAAGTACTGCCAGATGCAATGATTTGATTTTTAATATAAGTTTCCATTATGTTGGTATATTTCTCTCTAGAGATCAGTCTTCCTGCACCACTTAGTAGGCTGGGCAGTCCTTTTGCTTGCAGTGCTGCCATTTTGAGTTGGTACTCATCCACCTCAGCCTGTATTTCATAGCACTTCCTCTCCACAGTTTGTACATAATTCCTGAGAGTGAGTACCTTCTTAGCTGTGAGGACAGCCTCTGTTCTGTTGACTATGCCAATGGCTGCCAGTTCCTCCTTTTCTTGTCTGTTCAAAAAGTCTATCATTCTATTGGCCTGGTCAGGCCTGTTTCCCAACGCTGTCTTGGCCCTCTGAATCTCTGTCTGTGCTTGGCCAATTAAATCCATTTGCTCATGTATATTTTTAATTGACTTCCATTGCCTAGTGATGGATTGGTCAATTTTGGCCCATAGAATTCTTTTTATTTCAGCCATGGTTCTTTCCAGATTCAGCTCTTTCTCCAAGGCCTTTATCTTTTCTTTTAGGGCTTTTATTTCTCTGCCTTGTTCTGCCACAGTCATTTTTTATTTATCATATTTGGCATCTAGTTCTGCCAATTTTTCCTTGGCCTGTTTTATTTCATTTGCCTAGAGCTCCATTTCTTTAATGGCCTTAGTCAATTCTTCCACGCTTGTGCTGGAATTTGGAGCTGTTATTGTTGCTGCTACTTCTGTTGTGGGAGCCACTGCTGCCTCTGTAGTTGTTGCAGTGGTTGAAGTAGTTGGAGGAGCTTGGGATGTGGATTCCCCCTGCTTATCTTGTAATGCTCCTTCAAGCTCCTTTTCTAAATCGATGACTTTCTGGTTGAGCTGCATTATAAGGTCAAGCTGCTCATCGGCCTATTTTGCCTGCTGTAATTCTGCTGTTTGAGGGTGCTCTGTGGGCAGCAGTCTCAACCTCTTCTTCAATGCATTGAGGTCATCCAACTTTTTCTTCATAAGGGCCCTTACACCCTTTGGATCCTTGGGATCATGTCCTAGGTTGATAATGATGTCCTCAAGTGATTTTATTCTATTGTCTTTGGCTAGGGAGGACATTCTTTCAAAATCCAACTGAATGTTGGTATTTTTCAGTGACTCTTTGAGTTCATGGGCCATGGTTGCCCTGTCCACCAAGGTTGCATAGACCATCTCTCCAGTTTGCTTGTGGAGTTCAATTTGGTCCATGGGGTGGATGTCTTTTGCCATGACTTCCACCCTTGTCTTCACATAATCTGCAGCAGATTTTGGATGGGGCACTGTAGGTTTGAAATGACTGAGGATCATTTTCTCCTCTTGAATGTCATATACAGACATTAGCCTTTCTTTCTGGGCTGGTGTTGCATTTAGAAACTGTTTATAGACTTCTACCCTCAGCAAGTCATTCTGTGCCTTTATTTGCTTGAAAGAAGCCTTAGTGCTTTTGGGCTTCTTGCTCTGCTGAGAGGAGGAGGACACCTCCAAACCAAGTTGTAATCCCTGCTCCTGCTGAAAGGAGCTTGTACCTGTATGTTGGCTGCCCTCCCTGTCTTTCCTTGAACTGTCAAGGACTTCTTCAGTGATGTCTTCTACCTCTGGGGAGTCAACCCTTTGCCTTTTGGTCCCCGGTTGCTGGGAGGATCCACTGGCAGGAGTGGACTCTTCTCTGTCTCTTTTCGTACCCCTCTCCTCCTGTGCTGGGGTCTGCAAAATTGGAGCTGTTGGTGGCTCAGTTTGTGGAGGGGGAGTCTGCTCTTGTTGCTGCTCTGGTTGCTGCCCTTGTTGCTGCCCTTGTTGCTGCTCACTTGAAGGGGCAGGCTTTTCTTTCACGGTTTCTTCTTCAGCACCCATTATTCCTTTCCCTTTGTCTGTACCTGGTGCTGCTGTAGAAGGTGCCAGTGTGGCTGGTGCAGTTGTTGTGGCCGAGGTCCCTTCTACTGCTGAGTGCGGTCATTTGAAGGGTACCTGCTGCACAGAATCTAGGTCAAGAGTCTTTTCCAATTCCTTGACATTCTTTTGCATTATCTCTTCTTTAGTTAATTTTTCAATTAAAGTATCCTGCTGCCATTCTTGCTGGTTGGCATATTTTTCAATGTGTAAATATTTGCAATGCTTATAACCTAGTAGCCTGTACTTGACTCTTCTAGCAGTAATGAAGCCTTCAGGGTTGTAAGGGACCCACCGGAAACTGTGTGATAGCTTGGATTTGTCTTTGAGGATTAGGTCAGCATCTTCCCATCCTTCTTTTCTATTCATGATGAAGGGGCCCAAGTGGTGCTTGAACTTGAGATGGGCTTTCTTTTTGGAGCTGTGAAAGTGAGTGAGGTCAGAGTGAATTAAATGCCTATAATACTCCAAGGCAAATATCCTCATAGGCACATATTTTGGGAGCCTGTATGGACAGAGCTCACAGCCATAGACTCTGATGACTGTATGATCCTCATATAGGTACCAATCACCTATTTTGTAATTCTTGGAGAGCTGCAGGACCTTCTGTATTTCAAATGATATTCTAGGAGGAGGGGACCTCATCAATAAGCAAGAGACAGGGTATACAAATTGATCAATAAATTCCCAATAGGAATAGGGTGAATTTTGGACTTCGTGATAGACAGATGTCCAGAAGATAACAGATCTTCTTTCCCCTTTAGAGTCCAGCTTTTTGATGTAGCATGGAAAAACCTTGGACTGATAGTACATGAAAAGGTGATAGATATAAGATGAATACTTGAAGATGCCCTGTCTGTCTACTTTGCACAACTGATCATGAATCTTGTTAGCTATGAACTTGGCAAAGTTATATTTACGGGTAGGGGGTTGGCCTGGGCTGTAAGCAGCTAACAATACCAGCATTGTTTCATCCACATGCTCACTGGTTCTGTATCCCAACACATAAGCAATCATGTCCAACAAAAGTCTGCCTACCTCAGTAAAATAGACATCCAAGTATGGAGGTGGCCCTGTGGGCTAGCATTCAGACCTCATAAATGTCTTGGTGATTTTCTGAATATCCTCACTGGTCATCTTGGCACCAGTGTCCAGCAGATAATTCATGGAAAAAGGGAACAACAGCTCAGTTTGATCAAATTTGAGCATCTTATTGATGGATTCAGGATTAATGTGAAAGAGGATGCTCCCAGATGGAGACTTAACAGCTCTGTGCTGTACATCATAATTTTCAGCACATAGGCGGATAACCTCTGGAAAAATGTTGACATAGGGGAGACAGTAGTGTGGCAGATTTGATTCCCATATCCCATATATATCCTTGCCATTCAGGTAGTCATCTCTCAATTTCCTGAAGGTTTGCAAATGGTCCCTGTTACCTACAAAGTCTTGGATGAGGTAGTCCCTATCAGCAAGAGGCAAGGACTCCAGGTCTTTATTTGGTGGATTGATGGGCGCAACAGTGAGAGCTATGGGTGCAGGAGTAGCCATTATGCAGTTTTTGAATGGAACAAGGTAAGTGCAATGGTTTGCAAGGTTCCTCAAAGCTTAAGTGACAGGCTTACTGTAGATAATGCTTGAAATTTTCTTCAAAGTGGAATAAGCAGGCTTGGTAGACTTGTCTCTGCTGTTTTTTGGTAAATTCACAGGGATTGTGAATTGATGAGGATGATTGCAGAGGGTGTGCGGGCTTCAATTTGGTGACATGCAGACTTGGGCCTCCACCCGGCAAAAGGGAACAATGCCGGGCAACTCGGGGCTAAATTTGTAATTTTCAAGCCGTGAATTATCGTTTGAATATCAAATTCATGGGGTTGGGGCAATGTGGGTTGATTTAATTGCAAATTAAGTAGTAGACAGTGTGCAATTTAGGATTTGACCGATGCTTATTGGAGAATTCGCATAGAAATGGCATGCATAGGGGCAAAACAAGGAACTTGTGGTGAATACCTGGAAAAATAGCATGGAACGCCTTCGGGCCGAACAGGGGGAGCTCACTGCAGCTGGATTGACAAGTTATGGTAGCCGCAACTTTGAATTTGATGGTTCGAAGCCAATTTCGCGGTGAACAGGTTAACAGTGGTTGCGTCCTTTTCGCGTGAAAATGACGATAAACGTCTAGTTTGAGCATTTTTAACGACAAATTTGGACAAAAAGGGTCCTTGGCGCTTTTTCCGCCAATGACGTCAGCATGACGTCATGGCGGGCCCGAGGTACGGAGGGTGACGTGGACGCTGAGCTGGAGGCCAGCGTGGCTGGACACGGTGGCGGGCGGAGACGGTGGCAGGGCTACGTGGAGGGCCACGGTGTGCGGGGGCGAGCGGAGGTAGCGCAACGTCATGGTGACGTGTAGTTTGACGTGTAGGTGACGTAGCAAGGGAGGTGGTAACGGGGAGGTGGTAAGCGGTCTCCCTGCACCACCTTTGGGCAAAGGTGGTATCGGCGAGGGGGGCTCCGAACAACCCCGCCGATCGCCACGTGTCCAGAGTACGAACACTAATACCGCCCTCTCCCCGGACGTTAAAGGGGGGCAGGTTCAGATCTGATATTGACCGCCCACCGTTGGATCGGGGGCGGTGGACGATCGACGGTTGGTGGGAATTATTGATCAAATGCACAGTTTTGGGTTGGGTCCCGCCCGACTATTAAAATATTCAATTTAATATTTGTGGCGCGGGACTATAGGTTTCGGGGTTTTTGTGGGTTTTTCGGGGTATGAGTTAATCTGTGGGGGGAAAAAAGGATTGAAAGTGGGTTTAAGCAGAGGGAGAGGGGTTTTTTGTGAAATTTTCGAAAAGAGGGGAAGTGAGGGCTTAGTACAGGTTATTACTCTGACCAGAGGTTAGAGTAATCCCAAGGCCGGGTTGACCATAGTCCCTGGTGGACTAATGTCTCCCTTAGACAAACTTATTTAGCTATAGTGCTAAAAAGGGGGGATATTATACATGTTTAGGGGTTTATACACCATGGTGTTATAATAGTAGGGGGAAGGGAAACATAAGGGATTTAGTGTAGATACAGTCAGTAGTTAGTACTGGGGGGGAATGAGAATGGGAAATGGTGTTTACTAAGCTTTTTGGGACTCAAACTTAGTTAGGAAGTAGATCAAAATGAAAAGAATTTTTACACAAGAAATGTGGCTTCTTTTCAAAGAAAGAAGTCATTTATGACATAAAATTTGTACAAATGAAGAGTATAAGGAGGACTGATCAGGCAGATCCTGCAGTGCTCATGGGAGGTTAGTAAGAAACTTTGAGGGGAATGAGGGAAGTTAGTGATGATTTAGCACTTTGCCACTTAGGCCACTGCTCTTGCCTTTTCTGCTGATGGCCACTTTGATTTACTCCAAGTGATGTCCTTGGATTTAGCTTTCTGCAACCTTCCACTGCCTAACCTGCTTATTTCCTAGCATTTTTTGTTACTTCAAGGAGGGTGCACTTGGACTTGCAAACCCTTAGGTGCCTTTTCTTTTCCTTTGGCTTTTCTTTTGATTTTCTATCTAAGGCTATCCTTATTGCTTCCAAGGCCCCAGATTAAACAGTTGGGAACCTTCTTTCTCTACCTAACTACTTTGTCTGCCAAGATTGAACTGTTTGGACAGACTTCTTTCTCTAATCTATAACAAAAATTGAAACATGGCCTAACCCAACTTAGGCTGTTAGATCACCCATTGGGAAATAGGGTAGCATCAACCAAAGGTAAATGTGTGTCTTCCATCAGAATATGAGATCTTTGCATCCCCAAAGTAGATCATATTGGCACTTCCCATGCCAATCATGAAAAATGAAACCTATTGGTATAGGTAGCTAACAGTGGCTCCACTTGGGGATGGTTTTTCTTCTTGAAAGACCAAGAACAACAGGTCAGAATGCCTTGGCCCTTGATCTGTTCTTACCAAAATTTGAAAATTCTCTCTTTGTACTCCAAAACTGGGGGCTACTACCTCTGTGGAATTTCTGGCATATAAAGCCCCTTTCTGCTTATTTGTAGTAGCTTCTCAAACTGAACTATTTATGTGCTGAAAGAAAATATATACAGCTGATTATGTACAGAAGGGGAAACTCTGTTATATACATGGAAAGTAGTCCAAATAGTGCTTCAACATCCTGCCATTTACAGGACCTTCACCTAAGTCAGTGCCATCCAAATTTTCCAAAAAATAAGTGTTATTTCCCTGTAGTGCTTGTATGACAAAAGGCCCTCTCCAAAGGGAGTCAAATTTTCCATGCTTACCCTTGTCTTCTCTTCTTGAATCCCACTTAAGCACTTTGTCCCCTATGAAGAAATCTTCAGCCTTAGTTCTTCTGTCAAAGGCTTTCTTCAGCTTTTCTTGTAGGATTTGAACTCTGCTATATACTTGATCTCTGGTTTGCTGCAGACATATTATCTGATTGATCCTTCTCTGCATGTCATTTGGCTCAGCTTGACTTTCTTGGAGTAACTTCATGACAGGTACCCCTAGTGATGAAGGAAATTTGGCTTCTAATCCATAAACTAACTCATATGGGCTGACCCCAATGGACCTCTTGGTTGTCAGTCTATCTGCCCATAAGGCATTCACAAGCTTCTTATACCAATTCTTCTTATTTTCTTCCAACACCTTCTTTATGATGTTCACAAGGCTTTTATTTGATGATTCAGCTAGGCCATTCCCTTGAGGGTAGTATGCAGTCGAATAGCCCAAAGTAATATGAAATTTGTGGCAGAAGTTCACCATCTTCTTGGATCTAAAAGCAGCAGCATTGTCTGTTATTATCTTGTTGGGGCAGCCAAATCTAGACAATATGTTATTCTCCAAAAACTGAATGATTGTTGAATCATTTGTCTGTCTACATGGGATGGCTTCAATCTATTTGGTGAAGTAGTCTGTGGCTGTGAGGATCCATCTATGTTGGCCTGAAGATGAGGGATGAATTTCCCCAATGAAATCCAAGACCCATTGTTGAAACGGTCTCTCTGTTGCAATAGGCCTCAAAGGAAGTGGCAGTAACTTTCTCTTTCCCTCAAATATTTGACATTTGTGGCATGAGGCAGAAAACTTTTTAACATCAGAGAACAAGGTGGGCCAATAGTAAACAACCCTCAGTATTTTATCCACAGTGGACTTCCAATACAAGTGTCCACCACAATCACCTGCATGAAATTCTTCCATGATTTTGTTAGTCTCACTCTCAATTAAGCAGTTTAACAATATACCCTCATGGTTTTTCCAAAGCAAATTGCCACCCATGACGCAAAATTTTGAAGCTTTCATTTTTAGGAACCTACATTTAGTTCTGGACAATCCTGGGGGAGCACACAAGTTTTGTAACACATAACATATATCAGAATACCAAGGGGATTGTTCAAAGGCTACGTTGATCTTTGGAGTCGCCAGCTCCGGTTCACTGTCCAGTTGGTTAATGTCTAAGGCTTGAAAGTTTGCTTCTGTCATTAGTTTGGCCAAACCTTGCCCTTTTATCAGTTTTGTAGGTTTTATTTCAATATCAAATTCCAGGATGTTGGCAATCCATTTTCCTCTTCTGCCCTCTAAGTTCTCTTGAGTAAGTATGTCTTTCACAATGGGACTTGGTACATAAGCTATAACATGGGAGTATAGGATGTAAATCCTAAAGTCTTTGATGGCTTTGACCAAAGCATAAGCTTGCTTCTCCATGATTTGATATTTCAGAGGTGCATCTCTAAGAGCTCTACTAAAGAAAGCAATGGGTTTCTCATTTCCTTGGTCATCTTTCTGTAATAAGACAGCAGCAATGGTATGTTGGGAGGCAAAAGAGAAAATGATGAATTCTCTATCAAATTGAGGATTTTTTAAGACTAGAGCTTGGGTAAGGGCCAATTTTATACCTTCAAAAGCTTGATTTGCTTCTACCATCCATTTCACCTTTGAATCCTTCTTTAGCATGTTATTCAGTAATCTGATCAATTCTGCTAAGTTTGGGATAAACCTCCTTAAAAAGTTAATCTTTCCTAAGAAGGCTTGTAATTCTTTGATGTTTCTAGGGTGGGGCATGTGTAAGATAACATGTATCCTATCTGGGTCAATTCTAATGCCATCCTTTGAAATGATGTGACCTAACAACTTACCTTCTTCTAAACCAAACAGGGATTTCTTGGGATTTAAAGAAATTCCATATTTCCTACAAGTTATGAATATTTGCCTTAGATGTTTCAAATGTTCTTGGTTAGATTTTGAGAAAGGTGTGAGATCATCTAAATAAATGACAAGGAAGTCATGAATCTCTTTAGCAAAAGCAATATCCATTGCTCTTTGAAATGTAGCCCCTGCATTCTTCAATCCAAAAGGCATTTTTACATATTTGAAGGTTCCCCATGGGGTTGTAAATGTTGTTTTGTCCTGATCATCAGGATGAACTAGGATCTGGTTGAAACCTAAGAATCCATCAAGTAAAGAAATTCTTGAGGCCCCCACTACTCTTTGCAAGATGTGATCCATCTTGGGTAAGGGGTAATTATCTTTTAAGGACACTTGATTCAAGTTCCTTAGATCAACACAAAGCCTTATTTAACCAGTTTTCTTTCTGGTAGGAACCAAATTTGAAACCCAATCAGAAAATCTGATTGGTGCTATGATGCCAGCCTTAAACATTTTTTGTACCTCTTGCTCCATTGCTGGGAGAAGCATAGGATTGATTCTCCTCAATTTTTGCTTAAAGGGTTTTTGATTTGGCTTGAGAGGGATAGTGTGTTGAATAACAGAGGTGTCATAGGATTTTAAATCCTCATAACTCCATGCAAAGACATCTTGGAATTCTTTAAAGAGGTCAATGTATTTAGGCTTCTGATCAGGTGGTAAAGATGCAGACAATTTAATTATCTTGGGCTGTTCTGCAGTTCCAATGTTACACTCTTCTATGGTAGTATTAAGGGGCTGCAATTTTGGCTTCCTGAGAATATCATTTGAGTCGAAAATGTCTTCCAAGGGAGTGAGGCCTACTGGGAGGAAGTTGTCTTTCAGTTGTATAATTTCAGCTTCGTTATCAGCTATCTCCTCACTATTGATTTGTTTAAGTTCTTGTAGGTTTTCTTTGTTAAAAATGGTTGGATGTAACATTTGGTTTGCTGTTTTGGGTGAAATACTTGTTTGGTGCTGTTCACCTGGTTTTTGTGAATCACTCGCAGCCTCCATATCAATGTTTAGCCCTGAAAATTCTTGCTGCAAAGTCAAAAATTGATTTATATGGGTATCATCCTCAAACACTTGCCAGTCCTTGACATTGTTTGGGATAGAAGGTCTGTGTTTTACCTCGGCTGTAAAACAATGCTGGGGTTCAAAAGGAAGTTTACAAGTGCTTGCAAATGTAGCCAAACTATGAGCATGCAGGTTATGGGTTCTAGGAATTTTGGTAATTTGAAATTCAGTGAAGGACTTTAGTAGTTCAGCAGCAACAGATCTATAAGATCTCAATCTTTTTTCATTGGTGACAAAATTACCCTTTACTTGTTGGATAACTAGGTCTGAGTCTCCTAGGATTGAAACTTTTATGGCTTGTAAGGATTTTACTAGCTTGAGGCCTAGTAAGAGAGCTTCATATTCTGCCATATTGTTGGTGCACCTGAAGTTTAACCTATAGGCTCTGCCTTCTGCATGACTGTTTTGTTTATTATGTATCCAAACCCCTGCTCCTGCCCCTAATTTGTTGACTGACCCATCGAATTCAAGAAACCAGAGGACTTCTTGGTTAAGGGAAGAATTGTTAACTGTTATGGGAGTTAGCATCAACAACTTGAGATCTTGGCTTACATTTGGTTTTCCTTCTTGAACATTTTTGTTAATTGATTTCTCAATCATTATTTCTTGAACATCAGTTTCTTCATTTATATGTTGATCTTGTTTGAGTGTCTGGTTTTCTTCATCATTTGTGGGACCTGTATTATCATTGAAGAGAATATAGGAGTCTATTTCAGAATGGACAGCATATATGGGAAAGTTTTGAGGTTTTTCTTCACTGCTGACCATGTATTTCATAAGTGACTCTCTATATAACCTCTTGGGTTGACCAAAGACTGAGATGGTGGCATATGACATGTCTAATTGTAGGGAACCTTGGAGTTTAGCCCCCCATGATCTTGATAAGAGCATCCCATATTTGGGTGGGATATCAGCAACTACAACATCCATTAGAATTGTTTTATTTGGGTACTGAACAAGGGACACACATAAGTCTTTTATTAAGCCTAAACACTTAACTTGGCTGGAGTCAAATGAGAATAGGTCCTTATATGGTCTTGTAATATCTAGATTCAATCTTTCCATGATTGATTTAGGCATCAGGTTGTGAGAGGCACCTGAGTCAAACATTTCATTGTGTAGTATCTTATCATGAACATGCAGGCTGACATAGAAAGGTAAGATCCCTGTAACTGCTGTCTTTCCATCAACCTCTGGACCGAAAAGCAATTCTGGGGTGTCATCCAACACATTGACATTATCTTTATTACGAGTAAGTTGAAGGGACTTCTTGATTTGTTGTTTATAAATGTCATGCTTGGCTAGTTCTGAAAGAGGAATAGCTACCTTCAATTTGCCAATTTCAGCTTCTAAGTCAAAGGGTCTTTCAGATTGGATCTTGGTGTTATGGGTGACAGCCTTTTCCTTGTTCACTAAGTTTTCTTCTTGATTCTTATCTTGATCTTGAGGCTTGTCCTTTTTACTCATCTCTTGAGGAGTGTTACTTGGATTAGGCTGCAAGGGTGATGTAGCCATAGGCTGTTGTTTTGAAGGCAATGGTTCAGTGACTTCTTGAACGGTTACTTCATTTGTAACTGAATCAGTTGTGCCATTTGGCTCTGTGACTATGGCTCTTTTGGGCTGCTGGCTATCCTTTGTTTTTTCAGGCTGTGTTACGTTTATAGTTCTGCTTCTTAGCTTGTATTGCTTATGAACTTCATAAACAGCTGTGTCATAGCCTTGTTTAAAGTCAAATGACTCACCTGACCTGGTTTGGAATTGCTGAATGTCATCATCCTTATGATCTTCTTGACTCAGAAAAACTTGCTGCTCATCATTCAGGCCCATCAGGTTAATGTGGGTGTCATCTGTTTGCTCATTCGAAGTGGATGCCTCAGTATAGTTTTCCTGGAACGGAGGTCTTATGTCTGGATCAGAACCGGCCTTGCCAACGTTTGGGTTTTGATTTCTCCTAAAATTGGGATTCCTGATAGGGTTATTTTGTGGTGCTTCCCATGATGACTTTCTCTCAACTGATTCTACTCTATCACCCAATCTCTTCATACCAGTGAGTATTGCATCCAGTTTTTGATCAAAGGCTGAGGGTTCTTCTTTGAAGGTGGTTCTCTTTTCCAATCTTGCCCTGTTTCTTTTGGCAATCAGGTTAGCCTCTACTGTGACAGCAACCTTTTGGGCATCTTCAAGGGTTTCAGGGGCTCTTTCCTTCAACTGATATGCCATATCAGGGTCAAAACCATCAGGAAATTTGTACAAGGCTAAATCAGGAGGAGGTCTTAAATTCTGTGGTATTGCGTTATATACATTGTTGAATCTTGCACAATACTCCAAAACGGTCTCTTGAGGACCTCGTTTGATTGTATCATATTCACCAAGTATGTGCAGGGGATCTTTCTTTTTCTCCCATCTGTTAGCAAAGGCTTGATAAAGCTCATCAGGAGTTGTGATGGTATTTACAGCCAGTGATCTAAACCAAGTTCTTACATCCCCTGTCAGGCTCTGAACAAAGATTCTCATTCTCACACTGTCATCATCTATTTCATAGTTCTCAAAATGGTCTTGCATCCTTTTGGCATGCTGAATTGCTGTGAAAGGGCCAGTGGAGTCAAAATATGAGATATTGGATTGGTAGTCCTGAGGTAGAGCTGCAGCATTAGCAGGCAACTGCAGGGGTGCATATCTATTAGCCATATTTGCAGGATTTATAGGATTGACAGGAATAACTGGTACAACAGGGGTAATGGGAACGGTAGAAACTAGAGTGTTGGTCAAGGGAATATGTGCAGTGGATGGAGGTGTGAAAGGAGGGCTTTGAGATGTAGATGGTGAACTGGGGGAATCAGGGGTAGACCGAAATAGAACCTTGATTGGAGTTGGAACAGGGTTTGGGTAAGCTGTCTCAGGACTCAAATCAGCAAGAGTTTCCTGTCCTTGCTGCTTCCTAATGATTTTAGGGATTATATTAGGATTTTCAAAAACAGTTGGTGGATTGGGGTCAGGATTTGACCTTGTATATCGCGGATTCTTCTTGGGAGCCAGCTTCTGAACTTGTTTTTTTTTTTTTTTGAGTATGTTTTTGGAATATTTTTGTGTCTACAAGGGCCAGACAAGATTTTGGAATGGCTGTGTATATCTTAAAGCTAGCATGAAGATTGACTGAAGTAGCTTTAAGAAATATACAAAAATTAGAAAATCCTGAGGAGCTCCCCAGTGGAGTCGCCAATTATGTTAACACTCAGGTTGTTCCCTTTGACTCCCAAGGGAATACGGCCGAGGTAACCACTAACCAATCTTTGGGTCACAGTTTCTAGCCTACCTATGACCAGAGAGGGCTCTCTCTTTATGCTTTAGCTTTGTTTGTGTAGTATTTTTAGGCTAGCTATGATGCTCAAGGTTTGTTTTTGGACTTGGTTGGATGATGATTTCAGTCAAGATATATATGTGCTCACTAGAATGTTCTAGGCCATTGGGCATGGAGTCAGTGGTCCTTTAGTTGTTTGGTGTGCTGTGTTGATACAGTAGTGATGCTGCAGAGCTGGATAAGTGTCTGAGAAACAACGCTTTGAAATTGCGATTAAATGTGATGTGTCCAGGTTATGAAAGGCAATTAAGAATCTTTCAATAAACTGATATGGAGAAAAGTGAGAATATTATTTAGAAGCAGTGAAGAGTTTCTAGATAACATTCATATTTATAGAGTTAATGAAAACATGAGCAATTAAGAATTCATGTCCATAGTTGATTCTGAAGAAAACATTTACATCAATAAAAGATTGAGCACAAGGTGTAACCAAACATATCCTGCACTATCCCTTTTCTCTATTGCTAGATTAGTGAAACATGAGCATGATTTAATAACATAAGAAGAAAAACAGAGATTGAGAAAAACTTATTATTCCATCAGACAGCACAAGAATTCTGTAACAGCACGCATGTCATCAGCAAGACATCAAATTTTCAGGAAATCACTGAGCTGGTCCAGCCCTTTGCATTAGATAATCTGAAAGTATACAATACATTTGCCTCAGAGTGAAAATCACCAACCCCTAATGCGTTGCTAAGGGGGGTATATATACAAAATTTACATGAGAAAAATATCAAGGAAATGAGTTAATGGCTCATTAATGTTATGCCAACTCCTGGAGCCTTGTAGCTGAGAAAGTTAATGCTGTAGTAACTCTTCAGTGCTTTAGCTGTCCAAAATAGTCAGAAACTGTTGACTTGGTGGTTGTTGGAGTCGGCTGAGGGTACGCTGTCCAAAATTTGCTTATTTTCTTATCCTTTGAGCTAGCTGTCGTTGTCCATATGCTTAGTCACTTTTCAGCTACCTTAAATGCTGACTTTATTTTGCTGTTTGTCTTCTAGTGAGTTGGAGCTGGCAATAACCGAGCAACTGAGGCTATCGTGGCAAAATTTGAAGCATTTCCTGCCACCAATCCTCCTTGGGCAACTGATGTCTTCGAATTTTTACTAAAGTTTCATCGGCCTCTATATATCTGTAAAAATTTGGAGGAATTTCAAAAAGGTGCTTTACCTCATTTTCAATAAAAAAACAGGCCTTCAAGTTTATTGTATAGGCTCTGTCCTGTTGGAGGCCCTGTTTCCTCAGAAGTACTACCAGATGCAGTGATTTGATTTTCAATATAAGTTGCCATTCTTTTGGTATATTGCTCTCTGGAGATCAGTCTTCCTGCACCGCTTAGTAGGCTGGGCAGTCCTTTTGCTTGCAGTGCTGCCATTTTGAGTTGGTACTCATCCACCTCAGCCTGTATTTCATAGCACTTCCTCTCCACAGTTTGTACATAATTCCTGAGAGTGAGTACCTTCTTAGCTGTGAGGACAGCCTCTGTTCTGTTGACTATGCCAATGGCTGCCAGTTCCTCCTTTTCTTATCTGTTCAAAAAGTCTATCATTCTATTGGCCTGGTCAGGCCTGTTTCCCAGCACTGTCTTGGCCCTCTGAATCTTTGTCTGTGCTTGGCCAATTAAATCCATTTGCTCATGTATAGTTTTAATTGACTTCCATTGCCTAGTGATGGATTGGTCAATTTTGGCCCATAGAATTCTTTTTATTTCAGCCATGGTGCTTTCCATATTCAGCTCTTTCTCCAAGGCCTTTATCTTTTCTTTTAGGGCTTTTATTTCTCTGCCTTGTTCTGCCACAGTCATTTTTGATTTATCATATTTGGCATCTAGTTCTGCCAATTTTTCCTTGGCCTATTTTATTTCATTTTCCTGGAGCTCCATTTCTTTAATGGCCTTAGTCAATTCTTCCACGCTTGTGCTGGAATTTGGAGCTGTTGTTGTTGCTGCTGCTTCTGTTGTGGGAGCCACTGCTGCCTCTGTAGTTGTTGCAGTGGTTGAAGTAGTTGGAGGAGCTTGGGATGTGGATTCCCCCTGCTTATCTTGTAATGCTCCTTCAAGCTCCTTTTCTAAATCGATGACTTTCTGGTTGAGCTGCATTACAAGGTCAAGCTGCTCATCGGCCTGTTTTGCCTGCTGTAATTCTGCTGTTTGAGGGTGCTCTATGGGCAGCAGTCTCAACCTCTTCTTCAATGCATTGAGGTCATCCTCCTTTTTCTTCATAAGGGCCCTTACACCCTTTGGATCCTTGGGATCATGTCCTAGGTCGATAATGATGTCCTCAAGTGATTTTATTCTGTTGTCTTTGGCTAGGGAGGACATTCTTTCAAAATCCAACTGAATGTTGGTATTTTTCAGTGACTCTTTGAGTTCATGGGCCATGGTTGCCCTGTCCACCAAGGTTGCATAGACCATCTCTCCAGTTTGATTGTGGAGTTCAATTTGGTCCATGGGGTGGATGTCTTTTGCCATGACTTCCACCCTTGTCTTCACATAATCTGCAGCAGATTTTGGATGGGGCACTGTAGGTTTGAAATGACTGAGGATCATTTTCTCCTCTTGAATGTCATATACAGACATTAGCCTTTCTTTCTGGGCCTTTATTTGTTTGAAAGAAGCCTTAGTGCTTTTGGGCTTCTTGCTCTGCTGAGAGGAGGAGGACACCTCCAAACCAAGTTGTAATCCCTGCTCCTGTTGAAAGGAGCTTGTACCTGTATGTTGGCTGCCCTCCCTGTCTTTCCTTGAACTGTCAAGGACTTCTTCAATGATGTCTTCTACCTCTGGGGAGTCAACCCTTTGCCCTTTGGTCCCCGGTTGCTGGGAGGATCCACTGGAAGGAGTGGACTCTTCTCTGTCTTTTTTTGTACCCCTCTCCTCCTGTGCTGGGGTCTGCAAAATTGGAGCTGTTGGTGGCTCAGTTTGTGGAGGGGGAGTCTGCTCTTGTTGCTGCTCTGGTTGCTGCCCTTGTTGCTGCCCTTGTTGCTGCTCACTTGAAGGGGCAGGCTTTTCTTTCATGGTTTCTTCTTCAGCACCCATTATTCCTTTCCCTTTGTCTGTACCTGGTGCTGCTATAGGAGGTGCCTATGTGGCTGGTGCAGTTGTTGTGGCTGAGGTCCCTTCTCCTGCTGAGTGCGGTCATTTGAAGGGTACCTGCTGCACAGAATCTAGGTCAAGAGTCTTTTCCAATTCCTTGACATTCTTTTGCATTATCTCTGCTTCAGTTAATTTTTCAATTAAAGTATCCTGCTGCCATTCTTACTGGTTGGCATATTTTTCAATGTGTGGATATTTGCAATGCTTATAACCTAGTAGCCTGTACTTGACTCTTCTAGCAGTAATGAAGCCTTCAGGGTCGTAAGGGACCCACCGGAAACTGTGTGATAGCTTGTATTTTTCTTTGAGGATTAGGTCAGCATCTTCCCATCCTTCTTTTTTATTCATGATGAAGGGGCCCAAGTGGTGCTTGAACTTGAGATGGGCTTTCTTTTTGGAGCTGTGAAAGTGAGTGAGGTCAGAGTGAATTAACTGCCTATAATACTCCAAGGCAAATATCCTCATAGGCACATATTTTGGGAGCCTGTATGGACAGAGCTCACAGCCATAGACTCTGATGACTGTATGATCCTCATATAGGTACCAATCACCTATTTTGTAATTCTTGGAGAGCTGCAGGACCTTCTATATTTCAAATGATATTCTGGGAGGAGGGGACCTCATCAATAAGCAAGAGACAGGGTATACAAATTGATCAATAAATTCACAATAGGAATAGGGTGAATTTTGGACTTCGTGATAGACAGATGTCCAGAAGATAACAGATCTTCTTTCCTCTTTAGAGTCCAGCTTTTTGATGTAGCATGGAAAAACCTTGGATTGATAGTACATGAAAAGGTGATAGATATAAGATGAATACTTGAAGACGCCCTGTCTGTCTACTTTGCACAACTGATCATGAATCTTGTTAGCTATGAACTTGGCAAAGTTATATTTGCGGGCAGGGGGTTGGCCTGGGCTGTAAGCAGCTAACAATACCAGCATTGTTTCATCCACATGCTCACTGGTTATGTATCCCAACACATAAGCAATCATGTCCAACAAAATTCTACCTACCTCAGTAAAATAGACATCCAAGTAGGGAGGTGGCCCTGTCGGCTGGCATTCAGGCCTCATAAATGTCTTGGTGATTTTCTGAATATCCTCACTAGTCATCTTGGCACGAGTGTCCAGCAGATAATTCATGGAAAAAAGGAACAACAGCTCAGTTTGATCAAAGTTGAGCATCTTATTGATGGATTAAGGATTAATGTGAAAGAGGATGCTCCCAGATGGAGACTTAACAGCTCTGTGCTGTACATCATAATTTTCAGCACATAGGCTGATAACCTCTGGAAAAATGTTGACAGAGGGGAGACAGTAGTGTGGCAAATTTGATTCCCATATCCCATATATATCCTTGCCATTTAGGTAGTCATCTCTCAATTGCCTGAAGGTTTGCAAATGGTCCCTGTTACCTACAAAGTCTTGGATGAGGTAGTCCCTGTCAGCAAGAGGCAAGGACTCCAGGTCTTTATTTGGTGGATTGATGGGCGCAACAGTGAGAGATGTGGGTGCAGGAGCAGCCATTATGCAGTTTGTGAATGGAACAAGGTAAGTGCAATGGTTTGCAAGGTTCCTCAAAGCTTAAGTGACAGGCTTACTGTAGATAATGCTTGAAATTTTCTTCAAAGTGGAATAAGCAAGCTTGGCAGACTTGTCTCTGCTGTTTTTTGGTAAATTCACAGGGATTGTGAATTGATGAGGATGATTGCAGAGGGTGTGCGGGCTTCAATTTGGTGACATGCAGACTTGGGCCTCCACCCGGCAAAAGGGAACAATGCCGGGCAACTCGGGGCTAAATTTGTAATTTTCAAGCCGTGAATTATCGTTTGAATATCAAATTCATGGGGTTGGGGAAATGTGGGTTGATTTAATTGCAAATTAAGTAGTAGACAGTGTGCAATTTAGGATTTGACCGATGCTTATTGGAGAATTCGCATAGAAATGGCATGCATAGGGGCGAAACAAGGAACTTGTGGTGAATACCTGGAAAAATAGCACGAAACACCTTCGGGCCGAACAGGGGGAGCTCACTGCAACTGGATTGACAAGTTATGGCAACCGTAACTTTGAATTTGATGGTTCGGAGGCAATTTAACGGTGAACAGGTTAACAGTGGTTGCGTCCTTTTCGCGTGAAAATGACGATAAACGGCTAGTTTGGGCGTTTTTAACGACAAATTTGGACAAAAAGGGTCATTGGCGCTTTTTCCGTCAGTGACGTCAGCATGACGTCATGGCGGGCCCGAGGTACGGAGGGTGACGTGGACGCTGAGCTGGAGGCCAGCGTGGCTGGACACAGTGGCGGGCGGAGGCGGTGGCAGGGCTACGTGGAGGGCCACGGTGCGCGGGGGCGAGTGGAGGTAGCGCAACGTCATGGTGACGTGTAGTTTGACGTGTAGGTGACGTAGCAAAGGAGGTGGTAACGGGGAGGTGGTAAGCGGTCTCCCTGCACCACCTTTGGGCAAAGGCGGTATCGGTGAGGGGGGCTGCGAACAACCCCGCCGATTGCCACGTGTCCGGAGTACGAACACTAATACCGCCCTCTCCCCGGACGTTAAAGGGAGGCGGGTTCAGATCTGATATTGACCGCCCACCGTTGGATCGGGGGCGGCGGACGATCGACGGTTGGCGGGCATTGTTGATCAAACGCACAGTTTTGGGTTGGGTCCCGCCCGACTATTAAAATATTCAATTTAATATTTGTGGTGTGGGACTATAGGTTTCGGGGTTTTTGTGGGTTTTTCGGGGTATGAGTTAATCTGTGGGGGGAAAAAAGGACTGAAAGTGGGTTTAAGCAGAGGGAGAGGGGTTTTTTGTGAAATTTTCAAAAAGAGGGGAAGTGAGGGCTTAGTACAGGTTATTACTCTGACCAGAGGTTAGAGTAATCCCAAGGCCGGGTTGACCATAGTCCCTGGTGGACTAATGTCTCCCTTAGACAAACTTATCTAGCTATAGTGCTAAAAAGGGGGGATATTATACATATTTAGGGGTTTATACACCATGGTGTTATAATAGTAGGGGGAAGGGAAACATAAGGGATTTAGTGTAGATACAGTCAGTAGTTAGTACTGGGGGGGAATGAGAATGGGAAATGGTGTTTACTAAGCTTTTTGGGACTCAAACTTAGTTAGGAAGTAGATCAAAATGAAAAGAATTTTTACACAAGAAATGTGGCTTCTTTTCAAAGAAAGAAGTCATTTATGACATAAAATTTGTACAAATGAAGAGTATAAGGAGGACTGATCAGGCAGATCTTGCAGTGCTCATGGGAGGTTAGTAAGAAAATTTGAGGGGAATGGGGGAAGTTAGTGATGATTTAGCACTTTGCCACTTAGGCCACTACTCTTGCCTTTTCTGCTGATGGCCACTTTGATTTACTCCAAGTGATGTCCTTGGATTTAGCTTTCTGCAACCTTCCACTGCCTACCCTGCTTATTTCCTAGCATTTTTTGTTACTTCAAGGAGGGTGCACTTGGACTTGCAAACCCTTAGGTGCCTTTTATTTTCCTTTGGCTTTTCTTTTGATTTTCTATCTAAGGCTATCCTTATTGCTTCCAAGGCCCCAGATTAAACAGTTGGGAACCTTCTTTCTCTACCTAACTACTTTGTCTGCCAAGATTGAACTGTTTGGACAGACTTCTTTCTCTAATCTATAACAAAAATTGAAACATGGCCTGACCCAGCTTAGGCTGTTGGATCACCCATTGGGAAATAGGGCAGCATCAACCAAAGGTAAATGTGTGTCTTCCATCAGAATATGAGATCTTTGCATCCCCAAAGTAGATCATATTGGCACTTCCCATGCCAATCATGAAAAATGAAACCTATTGGTATAGGTAGCTAACAGTCACAGCCTTTGATCTCATACTTTATGGGGCATTTGTTATATAGCAAAATGATCCCCTCATCAGCTCAGAGGGGAAAGACATGATAGCTGAAGAAAAGACCAAGATCATAAGCCTTGTTTCCACACTAACGTTGGCTAAACAATGACAACATGCTTTATAAAGCTTCTCTGTAAGCCTAAGGGAGCAATAGTGACCCTACTAACTCTACTTGTTTGTTCGGGGATAGTGTTAGTGGATCCTAATGAGAATATAGAGCTCAAAGGAGTGAATTGACTCATAAATGTCTCTATATTCCCTTGTAAATATACTCAAAAAAGCAAGTAAACATCTAGAGTTCAACCTATTTGTGGGATTTCTAATTGTAATGAAGGAGGCAAATGGGAAAGAGCTCAAATGCATGGCAACATCATTGCTTTTACCTTAAGAGACTCTTGGAGGAACTTGGCAACCATAATTCGATTACTACATAAGAAAATCTGAGGCTATGGTGATAGAGGTCAGATCATTTGAAAGGATAGTTGACATGATTGTCGAGCATAGTCTCAAATCTAAGCATAAGAAGTTGGTAAGAACGGAGAGTGAGAGAGGAGCTGGAGGGGTAAGGGAAGGCTGATGCAACAGATGGTTGTAGTCACTCTTCCGACATTAATATAGAACTACAGTTGTATTGTCTACTCCATGGTGTTGGTACTATCATTCATTTAGTTGTTTGTCCAATACCTTTTAGCATGAGTAGCTTAGTTATGCATAACTAGATGTATTTTATATATTCAGGTATTAGTTATCAAGGTTGTATGTTGTGATTATGCTTGTCTCCTCTATGCGTAGGACTTGATCTGGATCCGGATCAGGGGGACTTCCACGTAGCTAGATTGTGCTCTCCAACAAATATACACAGAGGCTTGAGGTAATGAATCTGTCTTGCTTTGATAGTTAGTTATCATTTATGGACATGCATGTAACTTTGTGATAGCTGTAGATAATCTTACAGTCTACCAAGGGTCCTGGGAAGACCCTTGAGGGTATCTAGATTCTCCATACACCATGCATTTTATCCTATAGTAGTCACAACAAAGCTTAACAACTCAGGCAAAGGCCTTAGAGTTCACGATGAGGCTACATGAAACCTTGATATAGGATCCTAACCTAGGAGTTCAACAAATCCACACATAGTTGAAAAACATATGCCTTGAGATGCAGAGTTTGAAACAGGATAGGACAGATCTCTTGGAAGTGCATGAAGAGGTATGGTGTGTTAAATGTAAGGGTCAAGGTCATGACAAGGACCACTACCCAGTGTTCACGAATTACCTTGTGGGAGGAGGACCGATGTCGTTAAGATCTAAGGCCCAAGCAGGACCTAGCGCAGTGCCTAGATTATGGTGCGCAATTTGTCAAATAGGAGGAAAGCATGCTACGGATAACTGCCATTTGTTGCAGAAGTACATGCAGAATTCACAACAGTTGTTCTGTAATTTCTGTAGATCAGTTGGACACGATGAGCACACTCGTAGAAGCTATGAGATAATGATGGATAGGACTCCCACCTACAGAGTTTAGGCTAAAACGTGGCTTCTTTACTAGAACACAGGAGTAGCGAAAACCAGATTTCAAGGGTGCAGACAAGGCCGAGGTGGAGGAGAACTTGGAAGAGGTCGTGGACAGTTGATATGTTACACTTGCGGGAGGCCAGGACATTATGCCTGTGATTGTACAAATCCAATGCGTCCATCATGTTTGTATTGTACCTTGTTCAATCATGAGATAGAGGAAGGTCACACACTGATAGAGAGGCTACACAACAAGGGAGTGCTCCAACCTCGCCCAACTCAAAAACCTGTAAATCATGAGGTCTGAACCACGCATGGAAGACCCTAAGCTGAACATTGTGCTCTGAAGTGGAATTATGATAGGGGATGATAAAGGCAAGTAGCTTGAAGACAGTACTTGTGTTTGCAAGGCTCTGATGAAAAAACCAGATTTTGATTTGGAGCGCGCTAAGGAAACCTTCATGGAAGTGAGGAAGAGCTTCGTTGATGCCTCCACTTCAGGGAGAAATGACATACCGGAGCCAGAAATGGACCCATCGATGCTCACAACATTCCTAGAAATTTGTGTGAAGATACTGCATGACAACAAGGCTATAAAGGGATTACAGGAAATCGTAAATAGATGCATTGGGACTACACCAGGAGAACCCCACGTAGTCCAGAAGATTGGAAAGCATGTGACGACGATGGGAAGAGAAATGAGATTGACCGCACAGATTAGAGAATATGATATGGACTAAGTGATTATGGATTTAGGATCGGATGCAAAAGTTCTGCCAAAGTAGACATGGGAGCACATGGGAAGGCCTACACTACAATGGTCTCCCATCCAGCTATGAATGGTGAACCAGCAGAAGATCATACCTATGGGGAGATTGCAGGGAATCACCGTGGATATTGAAGGAGCAAGTGCACTAGCATAATTTGAAGTGATAGAGATTGTGGATGACAATAATCCCTACCCCGTGCTATTAGGAATAGATTGGGCCACTGACATGAATGGGTTGATAAATCTAAAGAAGTGCAAAATGATTTTTGAGAAAAATTCTCTGTGTGTAGTCATACCTTTGGACCCTCCAGAAGGATCATGCTACATGGAGCCAGTGCACGACTATGAAAGCGATGAGGACTTAGACTGCATCTACAAGATAAACACATGAGAGCAAGACTAGGTAAATCCCACCGCAGATGCACAAATCTCATTGGAGCGCAAAAGCTCTTGTACATCAGATTTTGATGAGGAAATAGAGCAATGGCAGAACCGGTTGCACAAGGTGACCATGCTGAACTGTAATATGATGACAAGATCATTGTGTTGCGTTTTGATGGAAGTAATGGATTTTCCTACTTATGATGGGTTAAGTGAGGTAGATGCTTTCCTAAATAGATTTGAAAGAGAGGTGCCGGAACAACAATGTTCTGAGGCTTTGAAATAGGTACTACGTGCCACACCCACAAGGTGGTGGGGTACGCACAAAGGAAGCTTTGAGGACTGGCGCGAATGCAGGAGAATGATGCACATGAATTTTTGGAAGCCTCATATTTGTCTAAAATACAGGTATGATGGATGAAATGATCCACGTGTGCATCTGTCCAGATGGGTACAAACATATGCTAAACAACCTGTGTAGATGCACATGGACTTCACGTTTGGGAACATGATCAATAAGCAAGTGTTGGCGAGGCAATTGTGTGAATGGTCCCTCGAGTTGGGATGATGAAGTGTGGAAAGAATGAGTGCACAGAAGGCTTCCCATGCAGAAGCCTTTAACAAAGTGTGCGAAACATTGAACAGGGTATATAATGAGCAGAGGAGTGATTGGGACCTACGTGTACCAACAGTTCTATGGGCATATAGGACAATGTGCAAGAAACTGACAAGGAAGATGCCTTCTAGGTTGGCCTATGGAGAAAACATTGTAGTTCCAATCGAGTACAGTATGCCTAGTCCATGCATAGCAACGCCGATGGATATGATGGTTCGTGAAGCCTTGGAAGAAGGAATAGCGCAGCTGACTGAAGCAGAACGCTTGGGACCTAGGGAAGAAATCCGACATGGTGATCTTAGGCTCCAAGAACTCATGAAAAAAGGGTGCGATTAAGGGAGAAAAGTGCTATGATAGAAGTAGAAGTCAAGAAGCTTGAGGGAGAAATAAAGAAGGATTTTCTTGATAAGAAAACTAGGGTGATAAAATAGGGTGCACATAATTACATTGAAAAATTTGGGGACTACCACCAAGAGTTGATCAATTTGCTGCCTTGGATTGGACCGTATATTACTAGAAGGATCACCCAGGGTGGCGCGATGCAGAGGGTAAGGTGCGTGATGCGGATACTAAAAATAAAAGGCAGATTTTCTCAAGGAAAAGTGACGAATGACTTGTTCGAACCCTATATAGGTGGCGCGGCCACCTAACTAGCTGCGGGAAGCATAGTCTTAGCACTCCTGGTAGTTGAAAGGTGGCGCAGGACTATAAATTACTTTGCCCAAGAGCTATGCAATGTTAGGGATGTGCATAGAAGAAAAGTGTCACAAGGTCCGCGACTGCGCAAGGGGGGTTGCGCTACCACACAGGTTGGCTGGAAAGTGACCATTGTAGTCACTATTCATGATGTGATGCTTGACTTGAGACCGAATGGAGCGGGCGGCAAGCATTTAAGATGAGCTTTATGGGCAAGATTTAGGAAAATTTTCCGCCAAGGGAGCATTAATGGATCGGATTTGGGGGGAATGGTCTAATTCAAATTCAAAAGGTGTTATAAATTACAAGGGGTTGCCCAGCAAACAACACTTGTTCATTTTCGAATTGAGTTGTCATGTGCCTTGAGTATTCCGAACCAAGACCTATTTGTCCTGTGGAGAGCATTGGTTGAGCACCTGAGTTAACGGTTGAGAGCTTTCGAGACGAACAAGATGGCAGCGTCTAAAGAAGCCAGGGAAATTGCCGAGATGACTACCGAAGAAGCCACGCAAGCCATTACCATAGAATATGCCCTTGAGGGAGCCGGGATTGTTGTGGAAATCCCTAAATCACTGTGAATGGTGAGACCAAAAAAAGATAAACAACCAATGATTCTGGTGCGTGTGTCCCCTCGAAACCCATTGCGAACCGGATTAACAATGGAGGAAAGAGGGAAAGCAGTTAACCTGGAAACCGATGAGGAGGAGCAAGACCTTGAGGATCTCATAATTGAGGAGGATGAGGATGAGGGCATGGAGGAAGAAACTAAGGCTACGAACCCTCCAACAAATCTACCTACGTATGTCCCCCTCTGGAAGGGGAAGGCAAATGTGCCCAAGGACCTCGATGAGAGCAAGAACTCTCTGTAGAATCCGCTCCTCCCAGACAATATCATTTTTGAAGGAATGCACCTAGGACGGGTGCCGAATTTGAAGTTCGAAGATTGGGATCTCACCGGACACAAGAAATTCCCTCACTTAGTGATCTCGTAGCTTATGAAGCCGAAGCAGAACACCGCAGTAGGAGTTATAGAATTGGAGCTGAGCAAGTGGTTATGCAGAGTCGAAAAGGCAGGGTTTTTGAACCTACTCTAAGTGCCGCATTACCATCGTGCCCTAGTGACTATTTTCATCATCAGGCAGCTGCTCTTCCTGGTGCATGGTGGGTGTCTTTGGCTGGAGGAGCCTATCCCCATCATGGACCACTTAATCCATCGAATTACCTTGCTCCCGTGTAAGGGACAGGACCCCATAGACATTTCGGAGGGTAAGAACAGTGATTTGGCCATCGCAAAGGCCATGAAAAATAAATGCAATCTGGAGAAGAAAAAGAGGGGCTACACAATCTCCAACATCAACAACAAAGCATTCAGATTTGGGACTCAGATGCTGGCAGATAAGCTCATGCGGGAGTGTCGTATGGATGAGGTGTCCACACTAGTGGTTGCACTTGTTAAATAATGTGTGGAGGGTGTCTACTTTAACTGGTCCGAGTTTTTATGCAAGGAGTTCCTAGAAAATTTCCGCGAGGCACAGTAACGAGGGAAAAACTTCCACTATGCATGGCTTCCACTGTCCATAGTGCTAGTGGCTAGAGAATTGCCAGAAGATAGCTAGTTCCCCACAATTACAAAGGATTTCCTGGAGGCCGTGAAGTATGCTTCGTTGTGGGCTGCTAAAGACGCGAACCGGATATGCAACAGTAAAATACTCTCGGTGTTCATGGAGATGAACATCAGAATGGGGATTAAATGAAAGCCATGGTTATCACCCACTATCTACAATAGCCTACAAAGTTTCACAGAGTTTAAAGTAGACTTTCATCACATCTACCTTAGGGCGTGCAAGGACCCTACAAAGAAGTGGAACGAGCTACCATATATGGCCACAGATGATGTGATCTTCAACGTACTAGAGACGTGGCCACCAGAGTGGCGCGCTCCAGACATCTCTGCGTTGGAAAAATCTATTGCATAGAACAAGAAGGAGGAGGCCAAACTACACATGGCACAGTTGGAAAAAAAGAGAAGGAAAGAAGTAGCATTAGTAAAGGCACAGGAGGCACAGGACATTGTGCAGATAGTAGCAGAATAGAAAAAGGTTGTAGTAGCACTACAAAAGGCAACAGAGAAGTCGTTCGAGAGCCAGAAGTTGCCTCCACCGAAGTAGGAGCAAGAGATGGAAACAAAGGTAGAGGAGGGTGGTACAGACCCACAGATAGCATCAACTCTATTAAAGCACCAATGCTCGAGTGAGAATATGGGGTTGTGCTAGAAGGTAAAAGTGTTGAAGTTGTCTATTGACCCGATCACCTTTACTAAGGGGGATCTTCACGATATAGGGGAGACAGTGCACAACGTCACCACAAAGGCCCTCCAAAACTTTGCGAAGGAGAATCAAATTGCATTGGGGGCCCTCCGAGTGAAAATTTAGGAGTTGTAGGTGCGCACTCCTCAGGCTGGTACTCTCTCAACCAACCTCACAGTAGGGATAGTTGTAGCCAAGGAAATGTTGCACGCTCGTATGACCAAAACAGTAGTGCTACCAAAAGGAGCATTGGTTACACATAATGAGGCCGACAAGCCTATAGTCAGTACATTGAAAGGTATAGCGATCAACATGGCTGTGCTCCCATGGGAGATGCTCTATGTTCTACAGGATGGGATTACTGCAGAACTGTGGGTCAGGGAGAGTCGCGTGTTGCAGGTACTGAGCGAGAAGAAGATCAACATGGAGCAGTTGAGCTTGCAGCATGACGAGGTCATGTCTTAGAATAGGCAGATGGTGCAGGTACATGAAGAAGCCTACCAAATGGCCCCTGAGTTGGCCATCCCAGCAGAAGCACCAGCAGAGGCGCGCATCCAGAGATTAGCAGCAGGGGTGCTCAGGCGCGTGAAGAAATGGCCAAGGTTCATCTGGAGCTAAACATTTATATCATAGAGCTGTGGTTAAAGGTGCAACCTTCAACTCCTCTAGAGGTAAGGGAATAACACACCAGCACCATTACATTATGGCTGGAGGAGATCAACAGTGTGATAAGGGACTACACTAGAATGTTTGAAGAATCACTCAAGGTCCTCACAAATCTACAGGAGGATTCGAACACACAGCGCTTAGAAACAGAGGCACGTGAGCTACAATAGCAGTATGACAATGTCAAAGGGACTGCATAGACGCTGGCCCTCACTCAGAGGCTCGGGTGAATGCAACAGGTCAAAGTGCTTAAAGAGTAGGTAGATACAGTGTGACACAAAGAAGTAGTTTTGAAGGTGCGTGTTCAGCCTTGGATCGATGAGGCCTTCATAATCACAACAAAAATTGAAGGCAAGCTCACGCAAATGCAGGGGACGCAGGAATAGATATATGGGAGCAGTTCCAACACCGCAATATTGGAACAACACATACAAGAGATACAATAGGCAGCCGCTCAGTGCATTGCTAACCTTGCAGTAGTACGAGCAGAGTTGGGAGGTCTCCGCGCAAGAATCTTCACATTGACAAAGTGACTCAAGGGTGAGTCATGATGTTTTTTTTGGGGGCTTGTTGGGCGTGGGATCCCCCAAGGCAATTTTTAGGGCTTAAAACCTAAGTTTTGACTAATTACAATGTAAAGACTCTGTGATTTGTGGGCACGGAGCGCAAAGTTGTAATAGAGTCATAGGGTTGTCCACCCTTACTTTTGTAAATGTAGTGTCGGTTTAAGAGATCTATTGTATAAGTAGAGTGAGGCTCTAAGTCTAAAAATAAGATAAGAAGAAAAATCAAGCCATGAAGAATCAAGTCGAAGTGTGGAGTCGTGTCTTTGCGTCATAGAGTAGGAGAAGGATCTGCAGCTGAGCACACAGAGGCCTAGTAGTCCACAGCTGAGTGCGCGGACCCCTGCAGCTGAGTGCTTAGGGCAGGTTGAGTCTGTAGCCATTGGAAGCATTAATAAATAGAAGTTTTACCATATTTCTGTGTATCTTTTCCTGTTTTATGCATTGAAATATATTGGGTATGAATTGCAAGTTTATTGTTTATTTACTGCGTGAACTTATATAAATGTGCTAAGTGAATATAATATAAGGTATTTGGTTATGCGAAGATAACTAACTATTATAAGAATATAAGTAAGAGCCATGGTGTGACTTGGGGAAATAGTGTAGTTCATTGCTCCAGTAGCGTGAAAGCCCCACAACCCATGGTTAGCATTGCACGAAGGTGAATATATCAGGGTGTGATGGCCCCATAGGTCAAGGAAGTATGTGAGGTAACCTGTGTGAAGGTATTCATAGTTAGATTAAATCAACCCCTCAGACATCTCAAGGGTGCAAAAGCCTGGTTCTAGCATCCCCCCTATTGCTTCGGGTGAGACCTTAGTCCGCGCTCCGTGGACAGTTCTCGAAAGGGCCAATAGTATAGGTATTTGTTTGGCTAGTTAACTCCAAACCTGGGTTAGGCCGCAACAAGCCAATAGTGGGTAGCTACAACTAGAACAATAGAAAAAAATAAAAATAAAAATAAAAATAAGTTTAAAAAAATAAAAATAAATAATAGTTTAACCTTTTCATATAGTAGATAGATGAGATGAAGGAACTTGTAGTCTTTCGCTTCCTTAATCCCCTTTGAATTGCTCTCGTCGCTCCCACTTGAACTAAACCCGATCAATTGGTACTAGTATCAACAGAAATAGAAACAACAAACGATCAAAGCATACATGATCTATCTACTATAAACCAATGGAATCGAAGACATTGAAACACATAATCATCATAGATATGAACAATAATATGAGAAAAGGAATAAAATCTTTATTAATGTAGAAGGAATAGTATCGCCCAATACAGTTGATCCTATGCCACTCCTCCAGCTTCAGTCCAACCCTTGCCACATCAAAAGCACACCAATCCAGTAGCATAACATTGCTTGACATGAACTCAATTCTCAAACCAACAAAATTTCCTTACAAACTTCATATTCTAGCCCCCTGATTACTATGATAAGTGCTCAATTGATACGGAAATGGAGGTGGTTTTGTCATAAATGAGGGTATTGAATGGCCTTCCAAACTTGGAGTTAGTTTCCATTGAGAAATGGATGAGAGGATACGAGGTTAATGGATCCTTAGCCTATCCAATTTCGAGCTCATAAGAGGAGATAAGATATGGGATGCTTCTAGAATCATCTAGAATCAAGGAATATTCCCAGAACCCTGTGCAAATTTCACTCAATCTCTCCCAGCGCAGGTCAAAGAGGGGCCTAAGTGCACTGCAGTGCAGGCCATAATGGGCCTGCCTGCTCTGGAGCATAGTTACTCCTGACCAAGGCTACACTGGTGTCCCAAGGAGGCATTTTAGCAAGGCTTCAGTTTAGGAAGCTTTCATGGATGGATTAAGAAACTTTTCTAGGACATGTAACAACTAAATTAGGGTTTGATGAGCCATAATTGTATTGATCTCAAAGTTGGGAGTGATGTGCCCAAATAGACCTGTAACAGACTCCTCCACTAGTTCAATAGTACCTACTGCCAATATCTTGTTCAACTGCAAGAGGAACTTTTCCTTGTATCTAGGAATAAGGCAATTTGGCCTCTGCTTAATAGGCTTCATGTCTAGTTTCAATGTTATTTTCATCACTCCTAAATCGCCTATTATGCCTCTTAAGTTTGAAAAATTAGTAGGGAACAAATCCTGATATTTAACAAGCAACTTAACGACCTTATCCACCATAGAAACATCCTAGTAGTCCCCTATCTTCACAAACTTTGGCTCTACCTTTGTTCTAATGTTCACTTGTCTAGTTTTTAGTGGTGTGGTGATATCTGGATTCTCTATCTACAGCCACTCAACTTCACGGTGACCTTCTGTCTCTAGGATATTAATGTGCCTTTGATCCTCCTCTTCTTCTTCAGGAGTTACATTGTAGCACTCCAGTGCATGGCACAACTAGGTTGTCCAATATGGTTGAATCAAATCCAAGGGATCCTATGGTATTCTGAAGATTGTTTCCTTCACCTTCAGCAATGCCTCATCGATGCACTTGAATCCATCCTCAAATATGAACGTCATCATGAATCCCTGTCTCAAAATATCCCACTCATCAGTGTTATGGCAGAGCTTTGTTTCCAAGTACCAATTCATTGGTATTACATCCAAAGTGTGACAAAAAAATGCACCCCCTCCAGTTGCAGCTCTGCTCCATAAGTACTAGTCCATTTTGTTAAGTGATCACGTGGATCACTCCTCTGATCATATTTCTTTGTCAATCACACTTTCAGGCAACCAAATCGCACCCTCATCATTTGTTTGTATTCATGCCATCCATAAAAAATTTATGTATTCCCCACCATCTTGCAAGCGTAGTGCACAATGCCAAATCTAGTTGTTGGAATCGATGCTTCTCAGTCACTTCCCTTTCAAATACATACAAAAATTTATCTACATTAGTTAGACCATCATAATAAGGCAAACTCCTTACCTCTAATGATACATCGTGCAACAATTTATTCATCATGTTACAGTGCATTGTAGATACTTCATGCAACCTATTCTGGTAGTGTTCCAACTCTTCATCTGAATCTGACATGAAGGAACATTTGCGGTCCCATGTAATGCATCCATTAGCTGTCGAATTCACTAAATATTGGTATCGCGTTGTTATTTTGTAGATTTTGTCCAAATCATCGTCACTTTCATAATCATGTACATGTTCAGTATAACGCGGTCCTTCTGCAGGGTTCAGAGGTACTACTACGCAGCGTGATTTCCTCTCAAATGACATTGCCTGCTTCTTCAAATCGATCACCCATTCATATCAATAGCCCAATAAATCCCAAGGAGCATGTGGTAGGGATTACTATCATCAACAATCTCTATCACGTCAAAATTAGCAATGCACTTGTGCCTTCAATATCGAATGTCACTCCCTACAATCTTCCCATGGGGATAATCTTCTGTTGGTTTTCCATCCACAATTAAATTGGACATGTAATGCCAGTCTCCCCATTCTCTCCCATGTTTGTTTAGGTAAAAAATTCACATCTGACCCCAAATCTAGAATAACTTGATCCATTTCATACTCCCTTATTTGCACGGTGAGTCTCATCTCATGCCCTATTCTTGCCTTATGCTTACCAATTTTCCTAACCACACGCGGTCCTTCAGGAGCATTTTCTTTCTCGACACACATTTATCAACCCCTGTAATCCCTTCACAACCTTGATATCATGAAGCATCTTCATACATGTCTCTAAGAACATTGTAAGCATGGAGGGGTCCATTTCATCAGACTACTTATCCTGACTCCCTGAGGTAGAAGCCTCAGCGAAGCTTTTCTTTGTTTCCATGAAAGTTTCTTTCACACACTTCGAATCAAATCCAATCTCCTTTTCTAGAGCTTTGTGGACCCATTCATTTTCTTTATGCTTCTTTCCCTTATCTTCGCTAGTGGTCATTCAACTTTGTAGCACGATATTCACATTAGGATACTCTTCGCGGGGTTCAACCCTCATCATTTGTAGGTTCTGGGTAGGTTGTTCAGGTTGCATCCCTTTTTCCCACACATTAGCTATTAATACAAGGAATTCTTCTGTTATATGGTCAAATTAAGTACAGTATTGGCATGATAGGTGTGTCTGGTTCATACATTCTTGTGTGTATTGTCCTGGCCCTCCACAATTGTAGCAAATAACTTGTCCCTGACCTCTCATAGGTCCTCCTCTGCCTCGGCCTCATCTACGCCCTTGATATCCTCCTTGCACTCCCCCAACACCTTTATCTAGAGGTTGAGTCTCTATATGCATCTGATATGCGGGAATTCTCTCCATCATCAGCTCTTAGCTATGGTAGTTACGCTCATCGTGACCCACTAATTTGTAGAAGTTGTAGAAGAGCTTTTGCGGTGTCTGTACAAATTTCTACAGCAAGTGACAATTATTCGTCACATTTTTCCCGGCTACCTGACATATAGCACACCACAGCGCGAGTCCCATACTTGGCCCTGCTTCATCTTTTGGCCTCAGAGACATCAACCCTCCTCCTGCAACGTAATTCGTGAACACAGGGAAATGATCTTTATCAAGCCCCTGAATCTTACATTTCAAACACCAAACTTCTTCGCACACCTCTAGCTGAGCCACTCAATCCTTCTTCAGAATTTGGAATTCAAGGCAAAGATTCTGCAACTCCTCATGAATCTGCTGAACTCCAAAAGCAATATCTTGAATCGGTGTCTCATGCAATCTCATCGCAATCTCCAGGGATTCCACCTATGTCCCAATATTCTGCTATGATAAAGCAACCTTTAAATGAGGCAAGAGAGAAACCACAAACCATTCATGGTGCTACCCATCCGTAAGATTCATGTTAGCATCACGGATCTTGCATTTCAATCTGTGATCTAGCTCCTAGGGTGTTTTGCCATGCTTCATCATGATTTCCTTGAATCCAACGATTGATTGTTCTTCCAACTTGGAGCCTACTGAATTCCTTATTCAGCGCAGTTTGAATGTATGCCAATGTAGCCATCAGGTTATCAGTGTAGTACTTAATGTACCACATTAGCGCGTGATCCTATAAAGTAGTAACCAATGTTGCTTTCTTCATCTGATCATCTGTAATGTTCTGGGTTGTCCACATGGCCTTCACAACAAACCAAAACTAGTTCAGGTCCTCATTTCCCAAGCCCTTGAAAACGAGAAGCTTCACTACATTCACCATATTGAATGGTGGCAGAGGCGGTGGCTGTGTGGGTGAAGGTGTATGTTGTGGAGGTGAAGATGGAGGTGGTGTGGGCGGATGGGGTATTCTCGGGAACCCTTGCCTTATGAAATAGAGAGTGCTCTGCGGAGAAGCTTGTGTGGCTCCTTCATCATCACTCAGATGAGGCTCAATCAACAGGCTATATTCAAGACCTGTTCTCCTTCTCTCCCTGAATAACCTTCCACTTCTTGTAGCTCAAACATAAAGGTAATTTCATAACCCACTTTTCACAAAAGACCATTTTAATCCACGTATTCAAAGATCACAAATACTTACCTCACAGTCCCCTGAAGAAGCGTCACTCTACTTTGCTATAGCTAAATGAGGTATCAACTATGATCTCTATCACAAATCCTTCGATGACACAATAAAGCCAATGATCAACAATGCACATGATCTTATCTTCAGAGGCTTCCAATCTCCGCACTAGCTCCAGGGTCCACACTATTAGACTGTCAAGCCTTTAGCTTCCCTGTCCGTCTATTAATTTTCCATCCACTCGTATAGCTCGATCAGGAAGGAACAAAAGAAAATTTCATGTATCTTTGTGTACAGATACCTGTACAGCCACTACTCTTTCATCAATCATGGACTTTGTTTTCTTGCACATGAATTCGTGGATATTTCTATCCAACCACTCCTCAATTTATATTTCTTTGTTGGATTCTAGTGATGTGACATCACACACCTCTTTATGCAGATCCTGATCTTGACAACAGAACCATTTTTTGGCTTAGGGGGTCTTGACCTAGGTTCAGAGTTAAGTTTTCCAAACAAATCCCTACACTGCTGGCCCTTTTAGCATCAATCCATGGAGCACGGACTGAAGTCTCACCCGAAGCAATATGGGGGGATGTTGGAACCAAATTTCCGCACCCAGAGATGAGCGTGATGTCGTTTTATGCCCTAAAACTATCTTTGCACAGATCGATAATCCCCAAGGGCTTATCGATATAAATTCTCTTAATTAGATTCTATACCTTCGTGAAGGTCTATGACTGTCTTTTGCGGACCCTAAATAAGTGAATCAACCACTTACGTGCCTCTGTAATTACCCTTAGTTCTGTATTTACCTAGATCAACTTAAGTGTTTGATAACATTAACATGCAACAAGATATTATTCGCATAAATAATTATTATTACT